>OZ038453.1:7505150-7860115 GCA_964036195.1 Sphaerolaimus hirsutus | reverse complement strand
ATTTGTGTTTTTAAAAGTGCCAATCTACACAGTTTTTTCAAAATTGTACTTGGAAGGTGAAAATCTATAAGAAGTATGAAAATTGGTGGTGATTTTTGGTGAAAATTAGAGTAAAATTTTTCAAAGCACCCAGATAGCTAGGCAATTCGCGGGGGGGGGGGTGTTCAGGGGAAGTAGCCAAAACGAAATCCCCAGGGATAGATAGATCGCTGGGCGGTTTTGGGGTGGGGTACCCCCCCCCCCCCCCCTGTTGACATGGAAGACACAAAATTCAATCTGCGGTTGGTCTAGATGTGGGATGGGTTTAGATGTCGGATGGCACGGGCTCGTTTTGATTGAAAACTGGGGTAAAATTTCTTTAAAAAATACTCACTTTTACATTTTCACGGGAAAAAGTATTTTACTCACATTCACATTTACTTTGAAAAGTTTGGTACTTTTTAACAACACTGATTTAGACCACCATTTAGTTGCATAAATCGATTTTAAAGGAAGTCTGCAATTAAACCATAACTTTCAGATGTCATTAGCTAGTAGTTATTGCGTCTATATCGCAGATTTGTAAAAATTTAGTAAACAAGACTGTGGGAAGTAAAGATTTGAAAACGTTGATTTGGTATTATTATTTTGCAACATTGATGTTGTGACTGAAAAAACTGTCACTGCTTACAGTCATAAAAAGTGTAAATAATCAGAGGAAATTTGAACCGATGTTCACGTGGTTGGATATGTGACATTGCAATGCGTGTGACGAGTTAAGTAGACAGATTTTTCACTACACAATTCCAAGCAAAAACATTGCAATGAAACGCGCAGTGATTCTGACGCGAGTCGCTAAAAAAAATTAAGAAAGTTTGGCATTGAGCCAAAAATGTAAAAAATACCTATGGCCCTGCACACACTAGTTTTCACCGTGACTTGTGTGAAAACTGAAATGGCGACATGGCGACATTCAACACACTCTTATTGTATCTATATGTGTTTTAGTTTTCAAATTTTTAAATTTCAACTTTCATTACTTAAAATTAAAATTTAAGTTAAATTAAATCGTTCCACCGTGATGATTAATTTGCGTTTGAAAAAAATTCTGTTTTCATACAAGTCACGGTGAAAACTAGTGAGTGTGTAGTGTAGGCACTATGTAAAACTGTTCTCACATCGAAATTTAGGAGTAGGTTAAGACAACAGTTAAGTGAACGGAATCCTTCCATTCAAATTCGAATTTAAGACAATCTAATCGCACCTATTTTCAGTGGTTTCAAGTTAACGATGGCAAGCGGAAATTACTAAATTTGAAAATGTTTGTTTCTAACGTTGGCAAATGTTTTCAATTTTTTACAGAGTGTTTGAATTTTTACACGATGGTAAAGTTTTTAGTTTTCTTTAAAGATACTAGGTATATTTGGATGAAAAAAATTTGGAAAACTGAGGCCTCTACTTCTAAAAGTCGACAAGTCCACAAAATGCGATTTTGAGTAAATTGCAGTTTAAGTTTCCAATCCAATTCCAGACCCGTGGTGCATGTCCAATTTGGCTCTCTCATGCTTTCCATTAAGTTCCATACATTGACAATACAGTGTGAAATTTTCAGCCCCTGCTCTCAACGTATATGTGAAAAATGGGGTGTCCATAAATTTCCATCCGGTCAGGGCAAAACTGTTTTTGGGAGGAATATGGACTTGTCGACTTCTTGCACTAGAGAACATTTTTGTTCCCGGTGAAGGCGACGCTGCCTTATGGGCAATTTATGGACTTGTCAACTTTTAGAAGTAGCTGTCCATGACGGACCTATCACATTTCTTACTATTTTTTTCCCATAAAAAATGAAGGTGAAGGGTGGACTTGTCGACTTTTAGCCTGAAACTAAGTGGACTTGTCTACTTCTTGCCCGAAATTTTTGCATTTTTCCCCAAAAATGTTTTAAGTAATGTTGGAAGTAGAGGCCTCAGTTGGCAAATTTGGCATTTTGCCATATGGGCATGTGAGGTCCAAAAATTTATGGAAAATGATAAAAAATGTGCGGAAGTAGCCCCAGATGATGTTTCCAGGCCTAACTCCAAATTTTGTGACTTGTCGACTTTTAGAAGTAGACACCTATATTTTGATGAAAATGTCACTTTAATGCCAAAACACACTTTTCAAATAGGGAAGTAAAACTAGGTAAAATTTGAACTAACTGAACACATCAACGCAACTGCGGTAAAGCTGTTTTTTAAGATGAAAATTCTTCAAACAATCCGTGAAAATCTAATTACAATGTAAAATACCATATTTCTTCGAATAGAAGAGTGCCATTCTATTTTTTTCATCAACCTTTTTACCTTCCGTTCTATTTGAGGTGTCGTCCTATTGGAGGTATGCCGTTCTATTAGAAGAAATACGGTATATCCTTGAATGGCTCCCATTGAGTTAACGTCACCCATGTGCACATAATAGAACAGACGCCAGTGAAAATTGGTTTTGATTCATTATCAAAACATATACAATTGTGAAAGAATTGCGTGCTAGGTATGCCTAATGTAAAAGATAGGACGCACAATCACAGGCCTCATTGTGCCCAATTCGTGTGTGTTTTTGCACACAATGCAGTCACTATTTATTAGTACAAATGCCCTTTACAAACACGATCCACAATCTTGACAAACAGGGTTAGTAGATGGCAAAGTTGCTTCCCAAGAATGCAATTGCACATGTATAGGGGGTTGACTTGAGTTTTTAGGGGCTGAGTTTACAATTGAGGGTTGAGTTGATGGGTGTTTATAAATTAGGGTTGAGTTGACAGAAGTTTAAAAATAAGGGGCTGTTGACACAAGTTCACAAATTAGAGGCCGAGTTTATGGGAGTTGAGTTGATGGGTGTTTGCCAAATTAGGGGCTGAGTTTATGGGAGTTAACAATAACATTACCATAATCCTTAAGTGAGGCCCCCGGGGCTAAAAAATATAAATTGTGATATAATGCATTTGTGGGTTACTGATTACAATGATTTCAAATATGCACTCCATTCTGACAGTACATTACAATAACCCTGAAATTGAACCCAAAATGGGGCCAAAACTTTCAAATTGTGAAATGATGCATTGTGGGTTTCTAATTGCACTGATTTGATATATAATGCTCTCCATTTTGACACTACATTACCATAACCCTGAAAATGAACCACTGGGGCCAAAAACCTTCAATTTGTGAAATGATGCAATTTTGGGTTTCTGATTGCACTGATTTCAAATTTAGGTTTCTGATTGCACTGATTTGATATATGCACTCCATTGACACTACATTACCATAACCCGTTAATGAACCCATGGGGCCAAAAACTTTCAATTTGTGAAATGATGCAATTTTGGGTTTCTGATTGCACTGATTTCAAATTTAGGTTTCTGATTGCACTGATTTGATATATGCACTCCATTGACACTACATTACCATAACCCGTTAATGAACCCATGGGGCCAAATACTTTCAATTTGAGAAATGATGCATTTTTGGGTTTCTGATTGCACTCATTTGAAATATGCACTTCATTTTGACACTACATTACCATAACCCTGAAAATGAACCACTGGGGCCAAAAACTTTCAATTTGTGAAATGATGCATTTTTGGGTTTCTGATTGCACTGATTTCAAATTTAGGTTTCTGATTGCACTGATTTGATATATGCACTCCATTGACACTACATTACCATAACCCGTTAATGAACCCATGGGGCCAAAAACTTTCAATTTGTGAAATGATGCAATTTTGGGTTTCTGATTGCACTGATTTCAAATTTAGGTTTCTGATTGCACTGATTTGATATATGCACTCCATTGACACTACATTACCATAACCCGTTAATGAACCCATGGGGCCAAATACTTTCAATTTGAGAAATGATGCATTTTGGGTTTCTGATTGCACTCATTTGAAATATGCACTTCATTTTGACACTACATTACCATAACCCTGAAAATGAACCACTGGGGCCAAAAACTTTCAATTTGTGAAATGATGCAATTTTGGGTTTCTGATTGCACTGATTTCAAATTTAGGTTTCTGATTGCACTGATTTGATATATGCACTCCATTGACACTACATTACCATAACCCGTTAATGAACCCATGGGGCCAAAAACTTTCAATTTGTGAAATGATGCAATTTTGGGTTTCTGATTGCACTGATTTCAAATTTAGGTTTCTGATTGCACTGATTTGATATATGCACTCCATTGACACTACATTACCATAACCCGTTAATGAACCCATGGGGCCAAATACTTTCAATTTGAGAAATGATGCATTTTTGGTTTCTGATTGCACTCATTTGAAATATGCACTTCATTTTGACACTACATTACCATAACCCTGAAAATGAACCACTGGGGCCAAAAACTTTCAATTTGTGAAATGATGCATTTTTGGGTTTCTGATTGCACTGATTTCAAATTTGGGTTTCTGATTGCACTGATTTGATACATGCACTCCATTTTGACACTACATTACCATAACCCTCAAAATGGACCCATGGGGTTAAATACTTTCAATTTGAGAAATGATGCATTTTCGGGTTTCTGATTGCACTCATTTGAAATATGCACTTCATTTTGACACTACATAACCATAACCCTAAAATGAACCCCCTGGGCCAAAAACTTTCAAACCATAAAATGATGGATTTGTGGGTTTCTGAGTGTAGCGATTTCAAATATGCCCAGGGCTTAAAAATTAGAAATTGTGAAATGATTCAATGTGGGTTTCTAATTGCACTGATTTGAAATATGCACTCTGTTTTGACACTACATAACCCTGAAAACTACATAACCATAACCCTGAAAATGAACCTCTGGAGCCAAAAACTTTCAATTTGTGAAATCATTCATTTTTGGGTTTCTGATTGCACTGATTTCAAATTTGGGTCTCTGATTGCACCAATTTGATATATGCACTCCATTTTGACACTACATTACCATAACCCTAAAAATGAACCCATGGGGCCAAATACTTTCAATTTGAGAAATGATGCATTTTTGGGTTTCTGATAGCACTCATTTGAAATATGCACTTCATTTTGACACTACATTACCATAACCCTAAAATGAACCCCCTGGGCCAAAAACTTTCAAACCATAAAATGATGGATTTGTGGGTTTCTGAGTGTAGCGATTTCAAATATGCCCAGGGCTTAAAAAATTAGAAATTGTGAAATGATTCAATGTGGGTTTCTAATTGCACTGATTTGAAATATGCACTCTGTTTTGACACTACATAACCCTGAAAACTACATAACCATAACCCTGAAAATGAAGTTCTGGAGCCAAAAACTTTCAATTTGTGAAATCATTCATTTTTGGGTTTCTGATTGCACTGATTTCAAATTTGGGTCTCTGATTGCACCAATTTGATATATGCACTCCATTTTGACACTACATTACCATAACCCTAAAAATGAACCCATGGGGCCAAATACTTTCAATTTGAGAAATGATGCATTTTCGGGTTTCTGAAAGCACTCATTTGAAATATGCACTTCATTTTGACATTACATTACCATAACCCTAAAAATGAACCCCCTGGGCCAAAAACTTTCAAACCATAAAATGATGGATTTGTGGTTTCTGAGTGTAGCAATTTCAAATATGCCCAGGGCTTAAAAAATTAGAAATTGTGAAATGATTTGATGTGGGTTTCTAATTGCACTGATTTGAAATATGCAATCCATTTTGACACTACAAAACCCTGAAAACTACATAACCATAACCCTGAAAATGAACCTCTGGAGCCAAAAACTTTCAATTTGTGAAATCATAAATTTTCAGGTTTCTGATTTCACTCATTTGAAATATGCACTTCATTTTCACACTAGATTACCATAACCATAAAAATGAACCCCCTAAGCCAAAAACTTTCAAATCATAAAATGATGCATTTGTGGGTTTCTGATTGTAGCGATTTCAAATATGCACTCCATTTTGACACTACATTACTAAAACCCTGAAATTGAACCACTAGACCCAAAAATTTCTTATTGTGAAATGATGCATTTTGCAGGTTTCTAATTGCACTGATTTGAAATGACTCAATTTCAACTCTACATTACTGTAAGCCTTTAATTGAACCTATGGGGCTAATAAATTAGAAATTGTGAAATGATGCATTTGTGGCTTTTTGATTACCTTGATTTGAAATATGCACTTCATTTTGACACTACATTACCATAACCCTGAAAATGAACCCCCAGGGCCAAAAATTTTCAAATCATAAAATGATGTGTTTGTGGGTTTCTGATTGTAGCGATTTCAAATATGCACTCCATTTTGACACCACATTACTAAAACCCTGATAATGAACCCCTGGGCACAAAAACTTTCAATTTGTGAAATGATGCATTTGTGGGTTTTTTATTGCACTGATTTGAGATGTGCACTCCATTTCTACTCTACATTACCATAACTTTTTAAGTCTAACCCCTGGGGCTAAAAAATTGAAAATTGTGAATTGATGCATTTGTGGATTGATGATAGTGATTTTTTGAAATATTCATACCATTTTCCAAATTAGGGGCTGAGTTTACAGGAGTTTCCAAACTAGGGGCTGTGTTTACAGGATTTAGAGGGGGTCCCCATGGGGTGCCATTTTTGGGGGGTCTCCAGGGGGTGCCATTTTCTGGAGGTACATATGGGGGTGCCATTTCAAGGGGGTCCACATGGGATGCCATTTTTTGGGTGGTCCCCAGGGGTGCCTTTTTTTGGTGGTCCTCAGGGGGGTGCTATATTTTTTTTTGCAGGGGGGGGGTCCATATGGGGTGCCATTTTGAGGGGGGGTCCCCAGGGGGGTGCCATTTTTGGAGAGTCCCCAGGGGGAGCCAACTTTGGGTGGGTCCCCAGGGGGTGCCATTTTTGTGGGGGTTCCTAGGGGGTGCCATGTTTGGGGGGTCCCCAGGGGGTGCTATTTTTGGGGGGTCCCAAGGGGGTGCCATTTTTAGGGGGTCCCTAAGGGGTGCCATTTTCTGGTGGTCCTCAGGGGGTGCCATATTTGTGGGGCCCTAGGGGGTCCCATTTTTGGGCGGTTCCTAGGGGGTGCCACTTTTGGGGGGTTCCCCAGGGGGTGCCATATGGAGGGGGTCCCCATTGGGGTGTCAGTTTTGCAAGCCTCTGAGAAGTGGGTACCTAAAGCAGGATTCACTCCAACCTTCAGTTGGGTTTTGTAGAGTCACCAGGGGGAGCCAACTTTGGGTGGGTCCCCAGGGGGTGCCATTTTTGTGGGGGGTTCCTAGGGGGTGCCATGTTTGGGGGGTCCCCAGGGGTGCTATTTTTGGGGGGTCCCTAAGGGGTGCCATTTTTGGGGGGGTCCCTAAGGGTGCCATTTTTTGCTGGTCCTCAGGGGGTGCCATATTTGTGGGGCCCTAGGGGGTCCCATTTTTGGGCGGTTCCCAGGGGGTGCCACTTTTGGGAGGTTCCCCAGGGGGTGCCATTTGGAGGGGGGTCCCCATTGGGGTGTCAGTTTTTGCAAGCCTCTGAGTAGTGGGTACCTATAGCAGGATTCTCTCCAACCTTCAGTTGGGTTTTGTGGTTCTCTACAATTTATACCACAAGGATTTACAAACACAAAAAGAACAGCAAAGCACAAATGTAACCAATTGAAGATTACAACAAAGTTTGACACCTTGCAAAAACCACACTATCATATCACAAAACCTATACCACACAGAATGCACAGGGTCCCCAGGGGGGTGCCATTTTTGGAGAGTCCCCCAGGGGGAGCCAACTTTGGGTGGGTCCCCAGGGGGTGCCATTTTTGTGGGGGTTCCTAGGGGGTGCCATGTTTGGGGGGTCCCCAGGGGGGTGCTATTTTTATGGGGTCCCAAGGGGGTGCCATTTTTGGGGGGGCCCTAAGGGGTGCCATTTTCTGGTGGTCCTCAGGGGGTGCCATATTTGTGGGGCCCTAGGGGGTCCCATTTTTGGGCGGTTCCCAGGGGGTGCCACTTTTGGGAGGTTCCCCAGGGGGTGCCATTTGGAGGGGGGTCCCCATTGGGGTGTCAGTTTTTGCAAGCCTCTGAGTAGTGGGTACCTATAGCAGGATTCTTCCAACCTTCAGTTGGATTTTGTGGTTCTCTACAATTTATACCACAAGGATTTACAAACACAAAAAGAACAGCAAAGCACAAATGTAACCAATTGAAGATTACAACAAAGTTTGACACCTTGCAAAAACCACACTATCATATCACAAAACCTATACCACACAGATTGCACACTGCACACCATCATACCAAATCGCAAACTGTCTACATTTTACTACCGTGTTTCATGCCCAACCATTTTACAGAAGTTTACAAAAATCCATTCCAAAACATTGCATCTTTGGTATTGGTCTTGTTATTGTTGGTAGATTACATACCGCATTTCAAAACACATGCCTAGCATGTGGGCAAACTTAACTAAAGTATCATATTTTCTCCAATGGTATTAATTGTAGAGAACCACAAAACCCGACCGAAGGTCGGAGAGAATCCTGCTAGTAACCTATACAATTGCGAGAGAACTGCGTGCAAAGGATGCCTAATGCAAAAGATAGGGGCACAATCACAGCCTCATTTTTTGCCCGATTCGTGTGTGTTTTTGCACACAATGCAGTCACTATTTATTAGTACAAAATGCCCTTTACAAACACGTTACAATCTTGACAAACAGGGTTAGTAGATGGCAAAGTTGCTTCCCAAGAATGCAATTGCACATGTATAGGGGGTGAACTTGAGTTTTTAGGGGCTGAGTTTTCAATTCAGGGTTGAGTTGATGGGTGTTTATAAATTAGGGTTGAGTTGACAGAAGTTTAAAAATAAGGGGCTGTTGACACAAGTTTACAAATTAGAGGCTGAGTTTATGGGAGTTGAGTTGATGGGTGTTTGCCAAATTTGGGGCTGAGTTTATGGGAGTTAACAATAACATTACCATAATCCTTCAGTGAGGCCCCCGGGGCTAAAAAATATAAATTGTGATATGATGCATTTGTGGGTTACTCATTACAATGATTTGAAATATGCACTCCATTCTGACAGTACATTACCATAACCCTGAAATTGAATCCCTGGGGCCAAAACTTTCAAATTGTGAAATGATGCATTGTGGGTAAATGAACCTCTGGAACCAAAAACTTTCAATTTGTGAAATCATTCATTCTTGGGTTTCTGATTGCACTGATGAGTTGATGGGTGTTTGCCAAATTAGGGGCTGAGTTTATGGGAGTTAACAATAACATTACCATAATCCTTCAGTGAGGCCCCCGGGGCTAAAAAATATAAATTGTGATATGATGCATTTGTGGGTTACTGATTACAATGATTTGAAATATGCACTCCATTCTGACAGTACATTACCATAACCCTGAAATTGAATCCCTGGGGCCAACTTTCAAATTGTGAAATCATTCATTCTTGGGTTTCTGATTGCACATTTTGACACTACATAACCCTGAAAACTACATGACCATAACCCTGAAAATGAACCTCTGGAACCAAAAACTTTCAATTTGTGAAATCATTCATTCTTGGGTTTCTGATTGCACTGATTTGATATATGCACTCCATTTTGACACTACATTACCATAACCCTAAAAATGAACCCATGGGGCCAAATACTTTCAATTTGAGAAATAATGCATTTTCGGGTTTCTGATAGCACTCATTTAAAATATGCACTTCATTTTGACACTACATTACCATAACCCTAAAAATGAACCCCCTGGGCCAAAAACTTTCAAATCTTTCAATGATGGATTTGTGGGTTTCTGAGTGTAATGATTTCAAATATGCCCAGGGCTTCAAAAATTAGAAATTGTGAAATGATTCAATGTGGGTTTCTGATTACACTGATTTGAAATATGCACTCCATTTTGACACTACATAACCCTGAAAACTACATAACCATAACCCTGAAAATGAACCTCTGGAGCCAAAAACTTTCAATTTGTGAAATCATTCATTTTTGGGTTTCTGATTGCACTCATTTGAAATATGCATTTCATTTTGACACTACATTACCATAACCCTAAAAATGAACCCCCTGGGCTGAAAACTTTCAAATCATAAAATGATGCATTCGTGGGTTTCTGATTGTAGCAATTTCAAATATGCACTCCATTTTGACACTAAATTACTAAAACCCTGGAATTGAACCCCTAGACCAAAAAATTTCAAATTGTGAAATGATGCATTTTGCAGGTTTCTAATTGCACTGATTCGAAATGACTCAATTTCAACTCTACATTACTGTAAGCCTTAAATTGAAAATTGAAAATAAATTAGAAATTGTGAAATGATGCATTTCTGGCTTTTTGATTGCCTTGATTTGAAATATGCACTCCATTTTGACACTACATTACCATAACCCTGAAAATGAACCCCCAGGGCTAAAAATTTTCAAATCATAAAATGATGTGTTTGTGGGTTTCTGATTGTAGCAATTTCAAATATACACTCAATTTTTACACCACATTACTAAAACCCTGATAATGAACCCCTGGGCCCAAAAACTTTCAATTTGTGAAATGATGCATTTGTGGGTTTTTTATTGCAGTGATTTGAGATGTGCACTCCATTTCTACTCTACATAACCATAACCTTTAAGTCTAACCCCTGGTGCTAAAAAATTGAAGATTGTGAATTGATGCATTTGTGGATTGATGCTAGAGATTATTTCAAATATTCATTCTATTTTGACACTACATTACCATAAACCTGAAAATGAGTTTACAGGAGTTTCCAAATTAGGGACTGAGTTTATGGGAGTTTCCAAATTAGAGGCTGAGTCTATGGGAGTTTCCAAATTAGGGGCTGAGTTTACAGGAGTTTCCAAACTAGGGGCTGTGTTTACAGGATTTAGAGGGGGTCCCCATGGGGTGCCATTTTTGGGGGGTCTCCAGGGGGTGCCATTTTTTGGAGGCACATATGGGGGTGCCATTTCAAGGGGATCCCAATGGGATGCCATTTTTTGGGTGGTCCCCAGTGGTGCCATTTTTTGTTGGTCCTCAGGGGGGTGCTATATTTTTTTGTGGGGGGGGGGGGTCCATAGGGGGTGCCATTTCGGGGGGGGGGGGTCCCCAGGGGGTGCCATTTTTGAAGAGTCCCCAGGGGGAGCCAACTTTGGGTGGGTCCCCAGGGGGTGCCATTTTTGTGGCGGTTCCTAGGGGGTGCCATGTTTGGGGGGTCCACAGGGGGTGCCATTTTTGGGGGGTCCCTAGGGGGTGCTATTTTTGGGGGGTCCCTAAGGGGTGCCATTTTTTGGTGGTTCTCAGGGGGTGCCATATTTGTGGGGCCCTAGGGGGTCCCATTTTTGGGCAGTTCCCAGGGGGTGCCACTTTTGGGGGGTTCCCTGGGTGATGCCATTTGGAAGGGGGTCCCCACTGGGGTGTCAGTTTTTGCAAGCCTCTGAGTAGTGGGTACCTATAGCAGGATTCTCTCCAATTTTCAGTTGGGTTTTGTGGTTCTCTACAATTTATACCACAAGGATTTACAAACACAAAAAGAACAGCAAAGCACAAATGTAACCAATTTAAGATAACAACAATTTTTGACACCTTGCAAAAACCACACTATCATATCACAAAACCTATATCACACAAAATGCACACTGCCCAACCATTTTACAGAAGTTTACAAAAAATCCATTCCAAAACATTGCATCTTTGGTATTGGTCTTGTTATTGTTGGTACATTACATACCGCATTTCAAAACACATGCCTAGCATGTGGGCAAACTTAACTAAACTATCATATTTCCTCCAATGGTATTAATTGTAGAGAACCACAAAACCCGACCGAAGGTCGGAGAGAATCCTGCTAGTTCCATATGACTATGTAGTTTTACAAGTTGAGTAGGGTTGTTAAAAGCAATGAACATTTTGAAGGTAAAAATCAATGTAAAGTAGCTTACTCACTGCTGAGTACTGAAAACGTAAAGTGATTTTTTTTACCTTTACACTGTGTAGAAGGTGAAAAAGGTATATTACTTTTCACTCAAAGAAAACGTGGAAGAGAGTATTTTTCTCACAAAAAACGTAAAAGTGAGAATTTTTTAAACTGAAAGCTGTATTTTTCCACAGAAGACATAAAGGTTTTTTTTTCTCAATTTTTGCTCTTGAAGACACCTTTTTATGTGTTACTCATGATGAGTATTTCTTAGGAACATGATATGCTATTATTAACGTTTTTGTTTATTTTCAATGTCTGTAAATGCATGTTTAAAGATGTTTTCTGTACTCGCATACCTTCTAAAAGTACACATAAAACTGAACGTGGGTACTCTTGATTTAATTTGATTTGAACCTATCTTTTATGCTCATTTAATCCAAGAACAAATTATGTTCTTTTTCAGTAATCAGACTGTGAGTAAATTTAAAACAGATTATATTTAAGTTTATTTCTAAAAAACTTGGGTATTTAACAACTCTGCATGCGCGCACGCACGTGCATTTTAGACGTATCCCAGTGGTGAACGAAAACGATAACTGTAAGATAATGACTGGCGCTTTATGCCACCCCATAGTATTTCCTTCCGTGACAGCATGTTGACTGGTGCCACTCCCAGACCCTGTAAAAAGCCATGTAAAATGGCAAATGTCATGCAAACTGTCAAAAGCGAAGTAAATTTACAGGGTCTGGGATACCTGGCGATGTGCCAATAAACGTACTCAGTGATTTATTGCTATGCAAAATCGGAAAGTTTGGAATTGGGTCAGCGCAATGACATCGCCAGTGGAATCCAGGTTACATTCCCCTCCCCGGTTAAATTCCCCTCAAGGGGAGTTTAACCGATCGTCAAGTTCCCTTGACCTGTTTTGGCAAACCATCCGAACGTTTGCTAATTCAGTGGCCAATCAAATTAGCAAACGTTCGCTTGGTTTGCCAGTTTAGTTGACCATATGAAGGTGAGTTGACAGTCCTGGGGGCAGTCCCGCACCATGTAAAATGTTCTGTAGAATGCAGAGTTGCGAAAGCATATTTACACTTACCCGAAATACCCGGGTAAATGGGTATTTATACTTACGCTTATTTATGCTTACGCTTTCGTAAAATACCCATATGCTTTTTTACGCTTTCCCGGCCAAATTACCCGGGTACTAAAAGCGTAAAAAACGTTTCACTCGGTCCAGTTTCATGCTTTAAGAGAAGTGTAAAACAACAAAAAAGGAAATGAACGAAAACGCGTACAAAAAACTGACTGCGTGTGTGCAGTATCACACTAAAAACAGCAGCAAATGTACACAATTCTGTTGAAATACAAATGTCTCATTAAAATTTTCTTGCCTACCAATATCGTAGCTTCAGATTAGGAATTTTGGGGCTGAAAATGGATTGTGAAAGCTGTCGCTGAGAGCTTTATTTTGAAACAGTTCACTGAACAAAAACAGACAGAATCCGGGATGCATTACCTTTGCCTCCACTGTATGTGAGTATATATTCACCTGGTATGCATACATATTTACTTGATTGTGAATGCATGCAGAAACTTAATGTATGCAACTGTGTACTGATTTAATGTGAAAATATGAATGACAATGGTGTATACCGTATTTCCTCGAAATACCCCCGGGGGGTTTATTTTTTCAGAGTGAGAATTTTGAGGGGGGGTTAAACGAGGGGGGGGGGTATTTCAAGGGGGGGTTTATTATCTCGCCCGAAATTTTTTGAAAACCAAGTACTAAATTGTCGTCTGAAACGTACGCAGACGTCAAGAAATGCAACAAAAATCGCCATTTACAAGACTCTACAGACTTGTATAAGTGTGTAGACGTATAATCACTGTTCTCACATAACAGAGTCATCGTTTTTAACGTGTGTTTTGCATTACCCAGATGACAAACCGCAGCCTTTGTCATTTACATTCTCTATTCACTAAATTTGGGGGGGGGGGTATTTCGAGAGGGGGGGGGGGGTTATAAGTTCATAGTGTCCATTTTGAGGGGGGTATTTCGAAGGGGTGTATTTCGAGGGGGGGGGGGTATTTCGAGGAAATACGGTAAATTCATCTAGTAGTGAAAGCAAGGGTGTTTTCTGACGCAAAAGCACTTTCTAAAAGAAATTTACGCTTACGCTTTATTTTACGCTTTCCTAGGTATTTTAAAAATACCTTACGCTTACAGTATCCATACTCAAAATTTGGAAAGTGTATTTACGCTTTAGCTTTCCAAAAATACCGGTATTTTAACAAATCTGGTAGAATGTCAAATGTCATGCAAATAGTCAAAACTCATGGAAAATGCCCAGTAAAATGGCAAACGTACGTTTGCCATTTCCCAGGGCATTTTCCATGACATTTGCACTTTCTTTGCATGACATTTGGCATTTTACAGGACATTATACAGGGTGTGGGACTGGCACCAGTGAAGTTTCCCTCATAGGGGAAACTAATCGGAGGGAAAAGTTCAGCTACCCCGCCTGTGAACGAAATGCAGCGCAGTTCGCAATGCAATGTACAATTTAAATGCTATGTGCAATTGCAGAACACAGAAAATGCAAATAGTGGAAAGGTAGAAAAGTGCACCTACAATAAAGCGGCAGGTTTTGGTCCTTTAGCTGACGAAAAAATAGAACGGCAGCTACCAATAGAATGGCAGGTAAAAAAGTTGACAAAAATATAGAACGGCGGCCTCAAATAGAACGGCAAGTTAAGTAGTTGCTGAAAAATCAGAACGGGGCTCTTCTATTAGAAGAGTTACGGTCAATCGTATGTAAATCATTACGGTGGTTTAAAATGAATGCCTATTCTTGTCATCTGTGATCAGTGATGGAAAAGCGCCAGAAAAAGGGCGCCATGGCGCATTTCAGAAAGTGGGCGCCAGGCGCCAATGGCGCCACAGAAAAAGAGCGTCCTGGCGCGGCGCCTTTTGGCGGGCGCCAGCGCCATGGCGCCATGCCATCACTATGTGATTAGTTGCGAAAATAGTTAAAGAAAATGTGTCAACAATTGCGTCAATTGTTAGGTTTGTTAGACAATATTTTTTAGAGGAACGTTTGTTAACGAAAATTTGTTTGGTTGGAATTTAGGATTTATATTCTGTAAAAGAATAAATATCGAAATTACGACAGTAACACAAATATGTGCATTTGAACATCGACTAACGATGGCCAAAAAAGATTCGAAAATTGAAAACATTTTCGAATTTTTGAATTTTTTCGGAATTTTCGAATTTTTCTTTCACCCCTAGAAAAAACACTTAAAATCGATTTATTTTTCAAAAAATTAAAAAATTCGAAAATTCGAAAATAGTTTTAGAATTTTTCAGGGAATTCAAGGCAGCAAAATGCATTCTTAAGTTCAACGTGCTAAATAAAGCGACAATTGATATGCAGCGCATATAAAAAAGCGAAACGTAACAAAAAAAACATTGAAATGTCATCCGCGGCGGAAGAGGCGGACTTCACACATCCGTTTTTATACTGTATTTCCTTGAAATATCCTCCCCTCAAAATACCCCCTCAATATTTGCACTGTGAATTTATAGCCGCCCCCTCGAAATACCCCCCCCCCCAATTTGGTGTATAGAGAACGTTATCGTTTGGTTTGTTATCTGGGAAACATGTTAAAAACAATGACTGTGTTGTGTTGGAACAGGGTTTGTACCGTCTGCGTACTTATATATATACTAGCAGGATTCTCTCCGACCTTCGGTCGGGTTTTGTGGTTCTCTACAATTAATACCATTGGAGAAAATATGATACTTTAGTTAAGTTTGCCCACATGCTAGGCATGTGTTTTGAAATGCGGTATGTAATCTACCAACAATAACAAGACCAATACCAAAGATGCAATGTTTTGGAATGGATTTTAACTTCTGTAAAATGGTTGGGCATGAAACTCGGTAGTAAAATGTAGACAGTTTGCGATTTGGTATGATGGTGTGCAGTGTGCATTCTGTGTGGTATAGGTTTTGTGATATGATAGTGTGGTTTTTGCAAGGTGTCAAACTTTGTTGTAATCTTCAATTGGTTACATTTGTGCTTTGCTGTTCTTTTTGTGTTTGTAAATCCTTGTGGTATAAATTGTAGAGAACCACAAAACCCAACTGAAGGTTGGAGAGAATCCTGCTATAGGTACCCACTACTCAGAGGCTTGCAAAAACTGACACCCCAATGGGGACCCCCCTCCAAATGGCACCCCCTGGGGAACCTCCCAAAAGTGGCACCCCCTGGGAACCGCCCAAAAATGGGACCTCCTAGGGCCCCACAAATATGGCACCCCCTGAGGACCACCAGAAAATGGCACCCCTTAGGGACCCCCCAAAAATGGCACCCCCTTGGGACCCCATAAAAATAGCACCCCCTGGGGACCCCCCAAACATGGCACCCCCTAGGAACCCCCACAAAAATGGCACCCCCTGGGGACCCACCCAAAGTTGGCTCCCCCTGGGGACTCTCCAAAAATGGCACCCCCCTGGGGACCCTGTGCATTCTGTGTGGTATAGGTTTTGTGATATGATAGTGTGGTATTTGCAAGGTGTCAAACTTTGTTGTAATCTTCAATTGGTTACATTTGTGCTTTGCTGTTCTTTTTGTGTTTGTAAATCCTTGTGGTATAAATTGTAGAGAACCACAAAACCCAACTGAAGGTTGGAGAGAATCCTGCTATAGGTACCCACTACTCAGAGGCTTGCAAAAACTGACACCCCAGTGGGGACCCCCCTCCAAATGGCACCCCCTGGGGAACCTCCCAAAAGTGGCACCCCCTGGGAACCGCCCAAAAATGGGACCCCCTAGGGCCCCACAAATATGGCACCCCCTGAGGACCACCAGAAAATGGCACCCCTTAGGGACCCCCCAAAAATGGCACCCCCTTGGGACCCCATAAAAATAGCACCCCCTGGGGACCCCCCAAACATGGCACCCCCTAGGAACCCCCACAAAAATGGCACCCCCTGGGGACCCACCCAAAGTTGGCTCCCCCTGGGGACTCTCCAAAAATGGCACCCCCCTGGGGACCCTGTGCATTCTGTGTGGTATAGGTTTTGTGATATGATAGTGTGGTTTTTGCAAGGTGTCAAACTTTGTTGTAATCTTCAATTGGTTACATTTGTGCTTTGCTGTTTTTTTTGTGTTTGTAAATCCTTGTGGTATAAATTGTAGAGAACCACAAAACCCAACTGAAGGTTGGAGAGAATCCTGCTATAGGTACCCACTACTCAGAGGCTTGCAAAAACTGACACCCCAATGGGGACCCCCCTCCAAATGGCACCCCCTGGGGAACCTCCCAAAAGTGGCACCCCCTGGGAACCGCCCAAAAATGGGACCCCCTAGGGCCCCACAAATATGGCACCCCCTGAGGACCACCAAAAAATGGCACCCCTTAGGGACCCCCCAAAAATGGCACCCCTTAGGGACCCCCCAAAAATAGCACCCCTGGGGACCCCCCAAACATGGCACCCCCTAGGAACCCCCACAAAAATGGCACCCCCTGGGGACCCACCCAAAGTTGGCTCCCCCTGGGGACTCTACAAAACCCAACTGAAGGTTGGAGAGAATCCTGCTTTAGGTACCCACTTCTCAGAGGCTTGCAAAAACTGACACCCCAATGGGGACCCCCCTCCAAATGGCACCCCCTGGGGAACCCCCCAAAAGTGGCACCCCCTGGGAACCGCCCAAAAATGGGACCCCCTAGGGCCCCACAAATATGGCACCCCCTGAGGACCACCAGAAAATGGCACCCCTTAGGGACCCCCCAAAAATGGCACCCCCTTGGGACCCCCCAAAAATAGCACCCCCTGGGGACCCCCCAAACATGGCACCCCCTAGGAACCCCCACAAAAATGGCACCCCCTGGGGACCCACCCAAAGTTGGCTCCCCCTGGGGACTCTCCAAAAATGGCACCCCCCTGGGGACCCCTCTCAAAATGGCACCCCATATGGACCCCCCCCGCAAAAAAAAATATAGCACCCCCCTGAGGACCACCAAAAAATGGCACCCCTGGGGACCACCCAAAAAATGGCATCCCATGTGGACCCCCTTTAAATGGCACCCCCATATGTACCTCCAGAAAATGGCACCCCCTGGAGACCCCCCAACAATGGCACCCCATGGGGACCCCCTCTAAATCCTGTAAACACAGCCCCTAGTTTGGAAACTCCTGTAAACTCAGCCCCTAATTTGGAAAATGGTATGAATATTTCAAAAAATCACTATCATCAATCCACAAATGCATCAATTCACAATTTTCAATTTTTTAGCCCCAGGGGTTAGACTTAAAAAGTTATGGTAATGTAGAGTAGAAATGGAGTGCACATCTCAAATCAGTGCAATAAAAACCCCACAAATGCATCATTTCACAAATTGAAAGTTTTTGTGCCCAGGGGTTCATTATCAGGGTTTTAGTAATGTGGTGTCAAAATGGAGTGCATATTTGAAATCGCTACAATCAGAAACCCACAAACACATCATTTTATGATTTGAAAATTTTTGGCCCTGGGGGTTCATTTTCAGGGTTATGGTAATGTAGTGTCAAAATGAAGTGCATATTTCAAATCAAGGCAATCAAAAAGCCACAAATGCATCATTTCACAATTTCTAATTTATTAGCCCCATGGGTTCAATTTAAGGCTTACAGTAATGTAGAGTTGAAATTGAGTCATTTCAAATCAGTGCAATTAGAAACCTGCAAAATGCATCATTTCACAATAAGAAATTTTTGGGTCTAGGGGTTCAATTTCAGGGTTTTAGTAATGTAGTGTCAAAATGGAGTGCATATTTGAAATCGCTACAATCAGAAACCCACAAATGCATCATTTTATGATTTGAAAGTTTTTGGCTTAGGGGGTTTATTTTTATGGTTATGGTAATGTAGTGTGAAAATGAAGTGCATATTTCAAATGAGTGAAATCAGAAACCTGAAAATTTATGATTTCACAAATTGAAAGTTTTTGGCTCCAGAGGTTCATTTTCAGGGTTATGGTTATGTAGTTTTCAGGGTTATGTAGTGTCAAAATGGATTGCATATTTCAAATCAGTGCAATTAGAAACCCACATCAAATCATTTCACAATTTCTAATTTTTTAAGCCCTGGGCATATTTGAAATTGCTACACTCAGAAACCCACAAATCCATCATTTTATGGTTTGAAAGTTTTTGGCCCAGGGGGTTCATTTTTAGGGTTATGGTAATGTAGTGTCAAAATGAAGTGCATATTTCAAATGAGTGCTTTCAGAAACCCGAAAATGCATCATTTCTCAAATTGAAAGTATTTGGCCCCATGGGTTCATTTTTAGGGTTATGGTAATGTAGTGTCAAAATGGAGTGCATATATCAAATTGGTGCAATCAGAGACCCAAATTTGAAATCAGTGCAATCAGAAACCCAAAAATGAATGATTTCACAAATTGAAAGTTTTTGGCTCCAGAGCTTCATTTTCAGGGTTATGGTTATGTAGTTTTCAGGGTTATGTAGTGTCAAAACAGAGTGCATATTTCAAATCAGTGCAATTAGAAACCCACATTGAATCATTTCACAATTTCTAATTTTTTAAGCCCTGGGCATATTTGAAATCGCTACACTCAGAAACCCACAAATCCATCATTTTATGGTTTGAAAGTTTTTGGCCCAGGGGGTTCATTTTAGGGTTATGGTAATGTAGTGTCAAAATGAAGTGCATATTTCAAATGAGTGCTATCAGAAACCCAAAAATGCATCATTTCTCAAATTGAAAGTATTTGGCCCCATGGGTTCATTTTTAGGGTTATGGTAATGTAGTGTCAAAATGGAGTGCATATATCAAATTGGTGCAATCAGAGACCCAAATTTGAAATCAGTGCAATCAGAAACCCAAAAATGAATGATTTCACAAATTGAAAGTTTTTGGCTCCAGAGGTTCATTTTCAGGGTTATGGTTATGTAGTTTTCAGGGTTATGTAGTGTCAAAACAGAGTGCATATTTCAAATCAGTGCAATTAGAAACCCACATTGAATCATTTCACAATTTCTAATTTTTTAAGCCCTGGGCATATTTGAAATCGCTACACTCAGAAACCCACAAATCCATCATTTTATGGTTTGAAAGTTTTTGGCCCAGGGGGTTCATTTTAGGGTTATGGTTATGTAGTGTCAAAATGAAGTGCATATTTCAAATGAGTGCAATCAGAAACCCGAAAATGCATCATTTCTCAAATTGAAAGTATTTAACCCCATGGGTCCATTTTGAGGGTTATGGTAATGTAGTGTCAAAATGGAGTGCATGTATCAAATCAGTGCAATCAGAAACCCAAATTTGAAATCAGTGCAATCAGAAACCCAAAAATGCATCATTTCACAAATTGAAAGTTTTTGGCCCCAGTGGTTCATTTTCAGGGTTATGGTAATGTAGTGTCAAAATGAAGTGCATATTTCAAATGAGTGCAATCAGAAACCCAAAAATGCATCATTTCTCAAATTGAAAGTATTTGGCCCCATGGGTTCATTAACGGGTTATGGTAATGTAGTGTCAATGGAGTGCATATATCAAATCAGTGCAATCAGAAACCTAAATTTGAAATCAGTTCAATCAGAAACCCAAAATTGCATCATTTCACAAATTGAAAGTTTTTGGCCCCAGTGGTTCATTTTCAGGGTTATGGTAATGTAGTGTCAAAATGGAGTGCATTATATATCAAATCAGTGTAATTAGAAACCCACAATGCATCATTTCACAATTTGAAAGTTTTGGCCCCGGGGGCCTCACTTAAGGATTATGGTAATGTTATTGTTAACTCCCATAAACTCAGCCCCTAATTTGGCAAACACCCATCAACTCAACTCCCATAAACTCGGCCTCTAATTTGTGAACTTGTGTCAACAGCCCCTTATTTTTAAACTTCTGTCAACTCAACCCTAATTTATAAACACCCATCAACTCAACCCTGAATTGTAAACTCAGCCCCTAAAAACTCAAGTCAACCCCCTATACATGTGCAATTGCATTCTTGGGAAGCAACTTTGCCATCTACTAACCCTGTTTGTCAAGATTGTGGATCGTGTTTGAAAGGGCATTTGTACTAATAAATAGTGACTGCATTGTGTGCAAAAACACACACGAATTGGGCACAATGATGCCTGTGATTGTGTGTCCTATCTTTTACATTAGGCATACCTAGCACGCAATTCTTTCACAATTGTATATGTTTTGATAAGTTTATAGAGTCTTATAAGTGGCGGTTTTCGTTGCATTTTTTGACATCTGTGTTACTTCCAAACAACAATTTAGTACTGGGATTTCGAAAAATTTCTGGTAAAGTAATAAACCCCCCGGGGGGGGGGGGGCTTAATTCAAGGAAATACGGTATTTGATGCCAATATTTTATTTGATGCCAATATTCTATTTGATGCCGATATTTTATTTGACACCGATTTTTAAATTGTTGTTTTTATTGCCTTTGCTGCGTTGGTGAATTAAATGTGTCAATGTGTGGATTAAATGAAAAAGCAGGACACTGGTCCGTATAACTCCTTCCACCATTTTTAATGCTAAATTATGGTAAAAAAAGGTTATAAAAACTGAGGAGAATATAAAAACAGTCCAAATGATGTGTTTGAAGCTTCAGATTCAATATTTTTCCAAAAAAAATCGAAAATTATTTGAAAAAATTCGAAAACTAGCCCAAAAAATTCGAAAATTGCTAAAAAAGATTCGAAAGTTCGAAACTTTTATTCGAAAATTAATTTGGGGAAAAATTCGAAAATTCATTTTAGAAAAAACAGTTAAAAATTTAAATACTTTTTTCTCGGGGGTTTGCCATCGTTAGCATCGAGACACAAATGAGTCACTGATGTATTTAAATGTTTGCCCACTTAATTTCTAATCAAAAGCAGGTGTAAACTGTAACAATTCATTGACAAGAATTGAAATGCAATATTTTTCCTACTAGGACCACCATATTTCAGTACTTTTAACAATCCACCATAGTTGTTAAAAGTACTGAAATTTTTCAAAAGTAAACGTAAATCTAAAGTATTTATTTTTTACAGAAAACGTAAAGTATTAATTTTTTACTTTTACTCATAAGTCAATGTGAGTAAATTACGTTTGTCCCTGGAAAACGTAAAAGTGGGTATTTTTGAGAAATTATGTCCCAATTTTCACTCGAAATCACTCATTTTTGAACTTTTTCATCATCAAATTCATAACGTGTGCGTCGACCTGGCGGAACGTTGAAAATCTATCGGGCTGTGATGCCGTACCCTACAAAATCTGTAGGGAGAATTAGATCTGGCGCCAGGGGGTATTTAGAGGAAATACGGTAGACCATGTAAAGGTATTATAAATAGACCCCTCTTATCTTGGGACTGGGAGAAATATTTAGAAAAACCCCCAGGGAGAAACAAAAAAATTAGTCATAGCCCAGACCCCAAACCCCAACATACTTGAATGACATCAAAATCAGCAAACATACAACATAATGGAATGACACAAAAGTCTGGTGGACCCCTCCCCCAATGACAGCCACCCCCAATTTCAACTTTGGGCTGACCCGATCACATTGAGGAATGCACCGAGCACCAATAACTACCGTATTTCTCCGATCAAAGCACCCCTGGTGCTTTACAAAATTGGAGCTATTTTCAAACTACTTTTGAAGTGCCATGTATAGCACCCCGGTGCAATGCAAATCACAGGGTGCTATACTATGTTTTGTTTGACACCGATAAATACTTAGGTGAGCGTGATCATTTGCCTTCACCATGACTCTACTTTCCTTTTTAAGTTTTGTATCTACCTACCTACCTATGTGTTGCAAATCTGTGACTAAAAAGGTTGCAATGCTTTTGCAACAATCCCACGACCCACAAATCTTTGAACTCAAGCACCACTTCAAGTGTTTGATTTTGCTGCAGCACGCAAAATATAACGTCGCGCGCCACGCGATGCAATTACATAGGCCTATAGGTGTGCAAAGAGAACGTCGCGCGCCACGCGAAAAACTCTTATGCAACAGATTGTCTTCCAAACTTTCCTCTCTGCAATATCATTTAGGTGAGGCAACAGATGATCACCAAATTTTTTTTTGTGAAATGTAAAGCACCCGGGTGCTTTATACGGAACAAAATACCCAGCAAAGCACCCCGGGAGCTTTGAACGGGGGGGTGCTTTGATCGGAGATATACGGTAAACAGGGGACTCCTTTTGTTATTCCTTGAAAAAGCCTATAAAAAGCCTGTTTGAAATACGTTTTCTGTACTCGCGTACTTTCAAAAAGTACGCGAGTAACTGAGTAGCGGTATTTTTTGGGGAGGAAACGTAAACGTGTTTATGCAGTACTCGAGTATTGGTATTTATTGAGTACCTAAACGTAATTACGTTTTTACAACTGTGCGACCCACTTCGTTTCTAATCATGAGCAGGTGTAAAGTGCAACAATTGATTGAAAGGAATTGATATGAAATGTTTTTCCTACCACATAGGTTGATAGTTGATGAGGATACTGTTGGGTTACCAGGAATATTTCATTTTTTCTCAAATATACCTAGGTAAACATCATATTTTAATGTCGGCACAAAAAAAGCTAAATTCAAAATACAGCACAAAAGCAAAAGTGTGACACAATAAAAAAAAACGATAAGAAAACATCAATTCGAATACCTCCTATGTCGTTTTCTGATTGTCAAGGGTAAAATCGAAAAAGCTCTATAACTTATGTACCGTATTTGCTTGAATAATCCCCCTGGGGGATTATTATTTCGTCAGACATTTTTGAGGGGGGAACTATTCGAGGGGGGGAATTTTTCAAGGGGGGGAATTATTATTTCGCCAAAATTTTCAAGCATGTTTCTGTCAACTCATTTCTCGGAACATGCCTTATAAACACAATAACGTGCCATTTTTGTTAAAATTAGGTAGAACGAATGAATCAAATCTTTAGAGGGGGGGGATTATTCGAGGGGGGAATTATTATTTCCTCACTCGTCTTACAGGGTGGGATTATTCGAGGGGGGAATTATTCAAGGGGGGGAACTATTCATGCAAATATGGTATCTGAATAAAATACCCAACCGACACATTGCACACGTAAAAAAATACAGCGTCACCCCAAATTGTAAACTTTCCGTCCACGAAAGCATACGCAACCATCGATTAACATCTGTAATTTCAGATTCTACAGAATTTGCAAAATTTTCCGCCTCCGTCATTGAAATCAATTCCATTTTTTAAAAAAACATCGTTTTACAAATTCTTCTAAAAACGCCAAAAAACTTGTCACCGCGCACGTAAATGCCAAAGTTGGTCCGAAACCCAAATTAGGTACTTTTCGTATCGAATTTTGGCATTAGTGGATAAGAAAATAATTCCGCGTCATTGAGTAAATATAAGCATGTTTCTTATCACGAGCCATTCGAAAAACATTGCGATAAGCGATATAAATCCATCGACTGGTTCTGCAATCGATTATGTACAGTACGCATATCGGAATTTTGATAAACATGCAAACGATCAAAATGAAATCGTCGAATTTTGAGTGCTCGTACAGATCTGTTTTGAAGCATTTCCTCAAATATGGCCTGTGGTTCCACCTGTGAAATGTTAGGCATAAAAATTTACATGACTGTGACACTGTACATGCCATTTGACATTTTACATGAATTGTACAACACTTTTGACACTTTGCAAAGGATTTAACATTTTACAGAAAATAGTTGTCACTTACAAACTGTTACAAGTTTTCTCGTCACATAACTTGTCACATTTATTGAAACTTTACATCAAAATGTCTACTTTTTTGATAACTCTTACAGGATGCGAAATTTATTGCGACGCTGAGTGGTGAATCATTATAGAAATATGTACTAGTGATGAAAATGTTCCGGAATGAATTTCTAATAAAACTGAAATGAGAAAATGACGAGGAAATTTGCAAACATTTGATTACTAAATGTGGATGTACCTCCGAATAACATCACCGATAAATTCATTATTTTCATTTGTTCATTTTTTTTTGAAAATTAATGTTCATTACACGAATTTGATTCGAATGGGAGATGTTATATTCGAATTTGGATGAAAAACGTTGCATGAAAAATGGTCCACCGACAAATAAATTTCACGTTGACGCCTTAAAATCAATTTGTCGGTGATCATTACATGCAAAAAGTGATGGAATGGCGCCATGGCGCTGGCGCCCTTTAATGGTGCCAAAGGGCGCCAGCGCCATGGCGCCATTGGCACTTGGCGCCCTTTTCTCTGGCGCCATCTGGCGCCTGGTGCCATTATTTCTAATGGCGCCATGGCGCCCTTGGCGCTTGGCGCCATTTTCGCTGGCGCCAATTTGGCGCCCGGCGCACTTGTTTTGGATGGCACCAGAAATGGCGCCAAAATTCCGCGAAAAAATGTGACCAAATAGGACATTTTTGGACATTTTATCGTAGATCGTTACACAAAGCAGTCAATGTAAAACATCATGTTCATTGCAAACATGTTTGGACATTTTATCGTAGATCGTTACACAAAGCAGTCAATGTAAAACATCATGTTCATCTCCACCTATACAATTTCGAGAGAACTGCACGCTAAGGATGCTTCAATGCAAAAGATAGGAGGCACAATCACAGGCCTCATTGTGCCCAATTCGTGTGTGTTTTTGCACACAATGCAGTCACTATTTATTAGTACAAATGCCCTTTACAAACACGATCCACAATCTTGACAAACAGGGTTAGTAGATGGCAAAGTTGCTTCCCAAGAATGCAATTGCACATGTATAGGGGGTTGACTTGAGTTTTTAGGGGCTGAGTTTACAATTCAGGGTTGAGTTGATGGGTGTTTATAAATTAGGGTTGAGTTGACAGAAGTTTAAAAATAAGGGGCTGTTGACACAAGTTCACAAATTAGAGGCCGAGTTTATGGGAGTTGAGTTGATGGGTGTTTGCCAAATTAGGGGCTGAGTTTATGGGAGTTAACAATAACATTACCATAATCCTTAAGTGAGGCCCCCGGGGCTAAAAAATATAAATTGTGATATAATGCATTTGTGGGTTACTGATTACAATGATTTGAAATATGCACTCCATTCTGACAGTACATTACAATAACCCTGAAATTGAACCCAAAATGGGGCCAAAACTTTCAAATTGTGAAATGATGCATTGTGGGTTTCTAATTGCACTGATTTGATATATAATGCACTCCATTTTGACACTACATTACCATAACCCTGAAAATGAACCACTGGGGCCAAAAACTTTCAATTTGTGAAATGATGCAATTTTGGGTTTCTGATTGCACTGATTTCAAATTTAGGTTTCTGATTGCACTGATTTGATATATGCACTCCATTGACACTACATTACCATAACCCGTTAATGAACCCATGGGGCCAAATACTTTCAATTTGAGAAATGATGCATTTTCGGGTTTCTGATTGCACTCATTTGAAATATGCACTTCATTTTGACACTACATTACCATAACCCTGAAAATGAACCACTGGGGCCAAAAACTTTCAATTTGTGAAATGATGCATTTTTGGGTTTCTGATTGCACTGATTTCAAATTTGGGTTTCTGATTGCACTGATTTGATACATGCACTCCATTTTGACACTACATTACCATAACCCGTTAATGAACCCATGGGGCCAAATACTTTCAATTTGAGAAATGATGCATTTTCGGGTTTCTGATTGCACTCCTTTGAAATATGCACTTCATTTTGACACTACATTACCATAACCCTGAAAATGAACCACTGGGGCCAAAAACTTTCAATTTGTGAAATGATGCATTTTTGGGTTTCTGATTGCACTGATTTCAAATTTGGGTTTCTGATTGCACTCATTTGAAATATGCACTTCATTTTGACACTACATTACCATAACCCTAAAATGAACCCCCTGGGCCAAAAACTTTCAAACCATAAAATGATGGATTTGTGGGTTTCTGAGTGTAGCGATTTCAAATATGCCCAGGGCTTAAAAAATTAGAAATTGTGAAATGATTCAATGTGGGTTTCTAATTGCACTGATTTGAAATATGCACTCTGTTTTGACACTACATAACCCTGAAAACTACATAACCATAACCCTGAAAATGAACCTCTGGAGCCAAAAACTTTCAATTTGTGAAATCATTCATTTTTGGGTTTCTGATTGCACTGATTTCAAATTTGGGTCTCTGATTGCACCAATTTGATATATGCACTCCATTTTGACACTACATTACCATAACCCTAAAAATGAACCCATGGGGCCAAATACTTTCAATTTGAGAAATGATGCATTTTCGGGTTTCTGATAGCACTCATTTGAAATATGCACTTCATTTTGACACTACATTACCATAACCCTAAAATGAACCCCCTGGGCCAAAAACTTTCAAACCATAAAATGATGGATTTGTGGGTTTCTGAGTGTAGCAATTTCAAATATGCCCAGGGCTTAAAAAATTAGAAATTGTGAAATGATCCAATGTGGGTTTCTAATTGCACTGATTTGAAATATGCACTCTGTTTTGACACTACATAACCCTGAAAACTACATAACCATAACCCTGAAAATGAACCTCTGGAGCCAAAAAATTTCAATTTGTGAAATCATTCATTTTTGGGTTTCTGATTGCACTGATTTCAAATTTGGGTCTCTGATTGCACCAATTTGATATATGCACTCCATTTTGACACTACATTACCATAACCCTAAAAATGAACCCATGGGGCCAAATACTTTCAATTTGAGAAATGATGCATTTTCGGGTTTCTGATAGCACTCATTTGAAATATGCACTTCATTTTGACACTACATTACCATAACCCTAAAAATGAACCCCCTGGGCCAAAAACTTTCAAACCATAAAATGATGGATTTGTGGGTTTCTGAGTGTAGCAATTTCAAATATGCCCAGGGCTTAAAAAATTAGAAATTGTCAAATGATTTGATGTGGGTTTCTAATTGCACTGATTTGAAATATGCAATCCATTTTGACACTACATAACCCTGAAAACTACATAACCATAACCCTGAAAATGAACCTCTGGAGCCAAAAACTTTCAATTTGTGAAATCATAAATTTTCAGGTTTCTGATTTCACTCATTTGAAATATGCACTTCATTTTGACACTACATTACCATAACCATAAAAATGAACCCCCTAAGCCAAAAACTTTCAAATCATAAAATGATGCATTTGTGGGTTTCTGATTGTAGCGATTTCAAATATGCACTCCATTTTGACCCTACATTACTAAAACCCTGAAATTGAACCCCTAGACCCAAAAATTTCTTATTGTGAAATGATGCATTTTGCAGGTTTCTAATTGCACTGATTTGAAATGACTCAATTTCAACTCTACATTACTGTAAGCCTTAAATTGAACCCATGGGGCTAATAAATTAGAAATTGTGAAATGATGCATTTGTGGCTTTTTGATTGCCTTGATTTGAAATATGCACTTCATTTTGACACTACATTACCATAACCCTGAAAATGAACCCCCAGGGCCAAAAATTTTCAAATCATAAAATGATGTGTTTGTGGGTTTCTGATTGTAGCGATTTCAAATATGCACTCCATTTTGACACCACATTACTAAAACCCTGATAATGAACCCCTGGGCACAAAAACTTTCAAATTGTGAAATGATGCATTTGTGGGTTTTTTATTGCAGTGATTTGAAATGTGCACTCCATTTCTACTCTACATTACCATAACTTTTTAAGTCTAACCCCTGGGGCTAAAAAATTGAAAATTGTGAATTGATGCATTTGTGGATTGATGATAGTGATTTTTTGAAATATTCATACCATTTTCCAAATTAGGGGCTGAGTTTACAGGAGTTTCCAAACTAGGGGCTGTGTTTACAGGATTTAGAGGGGGTCCCCATGGGGTGCCATTTTTGGGGGGTCTCCAGGGGTGCCATTTTCTGGAGGTACATATGGGGGTGCCATTTCAAGGGGGTCCACATGGGATGCCATTTTTTGGGTGGTCCCCAGGGGTGCCATTTTTTGGTGGTCCTCAGGGGGTGCTATATTTTTTTTTGCAGGGGGGTCCATAGGGGGTGCCATTTTGGGGGGGGGTCCCCAGGGGGTGCCATTTTTGGAGAGTCCCCAGGGGGAGCCAACTTTGGGTGGGTCCCCAGGGGGTGCCATTTTTGTGGGGGTTCCTAGGGGGTGCCATGTTTGGGGGGTCCCCAGGGGGTGCTATTTTTGGGGGGTCCCAAGGGGGTGCCATTTTTGGGGGGTCCCTAAGGGGTGCCATTTATTGGTGGTCCTCAGGGGGTGCCATATTTCTGGGGCCCTAGGGGGTCCCATTTTTGGGCGGTTCCCAGGGGGTGCCACTTTTGGGGGGTTCCCCGGGGGGTGCCATTTGGAGGGGGGTCCCCATTGGGGTGTCAGTTTTTGCAAGCCTCTGAGAAGTGGGTACCTATAGCAGGATTCTCTCCAACCTTCAGTTGGGTTTTGTAGAGTCCCCAGGGGGAGCCAACTTTGGGTGGGTCCCCAGGGGGTGCCATTTTTGTGGGGGTTCCTAGGGGGTGCCATGTTTGGGGGGTCCCCAGGGGGTGCTTTTTTTGGGGGGTCCCAAGGGGGTGCCATTTTTGGGGGGTCCCTAAGGGGTGCCATTTTTTGGTGGTCCTCAGGGGGTGCCATATTTGTGGGGCCCTAGGGGGTCCCATTTTTGGGCAGTTCCCAGGGGGTGCCACTTTTGGGAGGTTCCCCAGGGGGTGCCATTTGGAGGGGGGTCCCCATTGGGGTGTCAGTTTTTGCAAGCCTCTGAGTAGTGGGTACCTATAGCAGGATTCTCTCCAACCTTCAGTTGGGTTTTGTGGTTCTCTACAATTTATACCACAAGGATTTACAAACACAAAAAGAACAGCAAAGCACAAATGTAACCAATTGAAGATTACAACAAAGTTTGACACCTTGCAAAAACCACACTATCATATCACAAAACCTATACCACACAGAATGCACACTGCACACCATCATACCAAATCGCAAACTGTCTACATTTTACTACCGAGTTTCATGCCCAACCATTTTACAGAAGTTTACAAAAATCCATTCCAAAACATTGCATCTTTGGTATTGGTCTTGTTATTGTTGGTAGATAACATACCGCATTTCAAAACACATGCCTAGCATGTGGGCAAACTTAACTAAAGTATCATATTTTCTCCAATGGTATTAATTGTAGAGAACCACAAAACCCGACCGAAGGTCGGAGAGAATCCTGCTAGTTGCAAACATGTTTGGACATTTTATCATAGATTGTTACACAAAGCTGTCAATGTAAAACATCATGTTCATTGCGAACATGATGTACCTTATTAATTACCATAGACTATGGTAATTACGTTTGTAACGTAGTTAATACGTATTTACGTTTACTCAAAAAGCACATATACTCCGGTTACTTTACACCCTGCACGCGTGGTTCCCGCTGGAAGTGTGCCAACGATGGTTAACGCGTCCGAGTTTCATAAAAAGATGAAAAAATTGATTGTCGTTATGATGTTATTCATTAACATATTCACATCGATGATTTTTTTTCATATTTTTACGGAAATCGCATGATTCAATGATCATTGGCACGCTTCCAACACGAGACATAAATCAGTGCGAGGGCAGAGTATCACGTACGCCGAGTATACTCGAGTACTGAGTAAATACGTTTATATATGCTTTGGAAAAAGTACCTGTACTCGCTTTTACGTATACTTTTTGAAAGTACTCGAGTACAGAAAACGTATTTCAGATAGGCTTATACTCACGTTTACATTTTCCCTGGAGGAAAAGTAATTTACTCACTCACTCAGGGAAAAGTATTTAGACAGTGTAAAAGTTAAAAATTAAACTCTATGTTTTTGTAGTCAGCAGAAAATAAAATTCAAATACTTTTAAAGTTGAGTACTTTTAACAACTCTGGTTTTCTGCATGAAATTTCAGTTTTAAGACAAAGAGGAATCTAATGCAAAAACAGTGTTTTTATATATCAAAAGTGGGATGTTCAGATGCGACTTCATTCATATGTAAAGTCAACTTATAACAACTTAGATAATGTACGGTACTTAACATACACTTGTGTTTACATCAATAAATAATTACCTATGTGACTCAGTGACTTTTCGCCTTGCACGCGTGGTTCAAGTTGGAAATGTGCCAATGATGTTTAATGCATGCCATTTTCATAAAAAAGTTAAAAAGTCATTGCTGCACAAAATTATCCTTAACGTATTCACAACAATGAATTTTTCATTTTTGGAAAACTCGCATGCTTCAATCATCATTGGCACGTTTCCAACGTGAGGCATAAATCAGTGCGGGTGCATAGTTTCAAGTCCGCTAAGTTATACTTGCGTGCGTGCTTAGGTACGTTGTTCGGTTCAAACCCAATGGTGAAGGAAAAAGAAACAGGAGAGGCAAAAGCATCAAAGTTCTCACGTTTTTACATCAGCATTCCGTCTGTGTGTGCAACATTGTGTCTGCGCCAACTATTTAGTTTTCAACCGAGTTTTCGAAAACTCACAAATCAGCTTTGAACGCATTTGAGTTTTCTAGAGTCAGGTGTCCGTCAACTGCAGTTTCTAGAAAACTCAAATGCGGTCAAAGCTTTTTTTATGAGGTTCCGAAATTTCGGTTGAAAACTACCGTATATCCTCGAATAAGTCCCCCCTCTCGAATAACTCCCCCTCTCGAATAACTCCCCCTCTCGAATACCTCCCCCTCTCGAATAACTCCCCCTCTCGAGTAACTCCCCCTCTCGAATAACTCCCCCTCTCGAATAACTCCCCCTGTCGAATAAGTCCCCCCTTTGGTGAGCGTGAGGAAAAAATAATTTCCCCTCGAATACCCCCCCTCGAATAAGTCCCCCTCGAATAAGTCCCCCTCTGGTGAGCGTGAGTAAAAAATAATTCCCCCCTCGAATAATTCCCCCCTCGAATAATTCCCCCCTCGAATAAGTCCCCCCTTGTGAGCGTGAGGAAAAAGTAACTCCCTCCCGAATAACTCCCCCCACTTTGATGCGTGGAAAACATTTCACAACATATCACATGTACAAAAAATGTATTTAATATGTAAATATATGTATCACTTTGCAGCTAGTGTTCACTAATTTTGATTTCACTGCTTCAATTGTGAATTATGTATTTCTACAAATGATTTCTGTTACCAATATTACCCCATTTATGTAGTAAATGAATCATACATTTAACTGAAAATTCTGACAAAAAATCCCCCCCCTCGAATACCCCCCCCCCCCCTCAAGAATAACTTTCCCCTCAAAAACTTCTAAAGAAATAATAACTCCCCGGGGGACGTACGCGAGGATATACGGTAGTGTGCGCAGGCACATTCGTGAACGTGCGTCCATAAAAAACTACCTTCAGAATTGTCTGATGCACATTTTCGCAGCACGCTAGCGAAAGCGAATTACTTACGCATTTACTTTTTTTTACCGCATCCGCTCAAATTAATATTTTTATTTGCAATTTGATAGCCAGACCAATAAATGTATGAAGATTGGTAAATTGATTTTTTTATCGGTCGTGTACAATGACAAAGACAAAAGGGCGACTGAAACGTTTACTGAAAATTCTGATGAAAAAATAACTTCAGAAACACGGAAACTCAACAATTTTGAAAAACACGGAAACTCAAATGAGTTCTTTTTTGGAGAACACAGAAACGCGGAAACACAGAAAATACGGAAATGTTTTTTGAGTTTTTTATCCAAGCAATTGAAGGCGCAAGATTTGAACTGAACAATGAATGTATGTGCATACATAAGGTATGCATGTATGTATAGTGTGTAAATATGTACATAGTATCCAAGTTTAACGATGAAATAAGTATCCAAAAAAATGGTGTCCGCATCTCCTGGTGGTTTCGACAATATTAGGAACTGTGATCGAAGTGTTGAGGAGTGTCCACCAGGGTCTGCTAGCTCACACAATTGAGCTGAGGGCTCCTTACCTCCCAAGCTGTCAAAGTTATTGGTCACCCATTTGGAACTACCTCCAGTGAACTAATGAAAATTTTCCTTTTAGATGACAAAACATATGCAAAACCAATATTTGATAAGAAAACCACTGTTTCAACAGTAAAATGCAACTTTTTCTAAAACAACTCGAGTTTTTACAAAGAAAAACTTGAGTTTTTATCAAAAAACTTGAGTTTTTATCAAAAAACATAAGTTTTTACTAAAAAACTTAAGTTTTATCAAAAAACTTGAGTTTTTACCAGAAAACTCAAGTTTTTTTTCAAAAAACACAAAAATAAAACACAGAAACTCAATTTTTTTTGTGAAAAAAACTCAAAACACAGATATTCATTTTTGAAAAACTCAAAATACAGAAAGTTTTTTTATTTTGAGAACTCACCCATCGTTGCGAATAACTCCCTCCTCTCGAATAACTACCCCCCAAAAACTTCTGATGAAAAATAACTCCCAGGGGACTTATTCGAGGATATACAGTTTTTACATACTACACATACACTCCTGGAAAAATGTCTTTATCCCTTTGATTTTTTTGGTTCAATGGTGAACCAAACATTAAATGTGGGTCACTGAGGGGCGAAACTCATACATAGGAGGGATAATTATGTCAACCACCCACACAAGAAGTATGGCCCCCCTAGTGTATATAAGTCAATATATCGTTAACCAAAACGCAGTGCTTTCTGCGATTTTTTCTTGCTTTTAAACGTTTCGCTTAATGTGCGCAGTCGCGAGCTGGCATGGTGCCAACATTTCGTCTTGTTTATAAATTCAAAAATATCAACCATGCTGGGTCGATATTTGTTTGAAGACGATTTTGTCCGAAAAGATTCGAAAATTGAAAAATTCGAAACTTGAATTCGAAATTCAAAAATTACTTTTGAGGAAAAATTAAAAAAATTGAAAATTCATTTTGGAAAAACACTTACCGTATTACCTCTAATATAAGGTATACCTTACATTGTTTTCGTCAGATTTTTCGAGCCAAAAGTTATGCCTTATATTTTTCAAAAGTTATGCCTTATATTAGAGGGTACCTTATATTAGAGGGTACCTTCAATTATTTTTACCAGATTTTAAAGGAATTTTACCAACAGTGAACAACGATACAATTCATTTTTTCAAATTGGAATGTATGAAATAGGTGGTACAGTATCACTACAAATTGGCAGAAGTCGACGAAGAGTTATCGCAGTGCCCTTCGGCATAATTTTTATCATTTTCCGCTATGTTTGGCGACTGTTTTTATGATTTTGCGCGTGTTGGCACGCAGCCAGCTGTGCCTTATATTAGAGGTATGCCTTATATTAGAGGGTACCTTATATTTATTTTGTCGTGTTCAAAATAGCCAAAAGTTATACCTTATATTAGAGGGTACCTTATATTAGAGGGATGCCTTATATTGGAGGTAATACGGTAACTAAAAATTGAAATACTTTTATTTGGAGGGTTTGCCATCGTTAGGCATAAAGGCACCTTTATCTACAAGAATTCATCCCATGTATATACCGACACGGGTTGCACGTTAGCAGGGGAGACATTGATTTTTTTGTTCCCGATGAGGAGGATAAAGACATTTTTCCAGGAGTGTATGTGCCAGAGTTGTTCAAATACTGGTATTTTTGGAAAACGTAAACGTAAACGTAAATACCTTTTCCAAATCTAAAGTATAAATACTAAAACGTAAGGTATTTTTAAAATACCAAGGAATACGTAAAAAAAACGTAAACGTAAAAATTTCAAGAAGTGCCCCATATGAGCAGAGCTTCTAAAAATACCATTGTTGTGACATTTCCAACAATGTATACATAATTTCCATCCATATTTTTCACTTAAATTCATAGCAAACAAAAAAATCTTATTTGAATTTTTGTCTATTTGTTTACGAATGTTGGTGCTGATGGCCTCGCAGTTTAGCACATGGATTAGCACACTTCTTCATCAAAAATTACATTACTGCAAAACTTCAGCAGGATATGAATAAAACAAAACAGTGAATGATTGTAAAATCCACAACACAAATGCGTACACACATTACACTTTTCTGCTTGTATTTGTAGGTAACACATTCTTAGACACTGTTCATATTCCAAAATTGACACATTGAATACATTTACAATTGATTGATTGCACTTATTTACAATATTTTCACTGTCAAAAAGACAATTACACAACATAATTGGCATTATTTAGGTCCAGTGGTAGAACTATTTACACAAAATCAATGTGACTGTGGTAATAGAGCACATTTCACAGACGCGTGGTTTTGTGTAGCTGGATTTTTACGTTTTCTCTGGTACCCGGGTAATTGTGCCAGGAAAACGTAACAAAACGTAATGGTATTTTTGGAAAACGTAAACGTAAACGTAAGTATAAATACCCGAATAACCGGGTATTTCCGGTAAACGTAAATACGTTTTTCCAACTCTGGTATGTGCATACCTTATCTATGCACGTTTAGTCCAACTGAAATCACGTGCCTTCAATGTTCAGTCACTTTCATGAAAAACTCAAAAAACTTATCTGTATTATATGTGTTTCTGTGTCTCCACAAAAAAACTCATTTGAGTTTTGAGTTTTTCTAAATTTGTGAGTTTCAATGTTTCTGTGTAAAACAAAAACACAGAAACTGAGTTTCTGTGTTCAATTTCTGTGTTTGTTTACATCCTTGGCCACATGGTGCACATGTTTTTACATATAATTGAATATTTAATATTACAATCTTTCAATATACTGGGATGAATAGTCACAATCTACAAGACCGCAATCTGATTACAATAAATATCACGATCCATTCCTAATGATTCTGCGTTGTGTTCTCATAAATATTTACCGTATTTCCTCGCAATACTTCCAGGTTTTTTTTTTCAGAGTGGAAATTTTGAGGGGTTATTTCGAGGGGGGATTATTCGAGGGGAGTTGTGGCTGGTAATTTTGGACGGCTGTCTACCAGAGTGGAGATCATCTTACCATTTTTACCCGAAATGCCCCCAGGGGGTTTAAATTTTTTCAGAGTGTACATTTTGAGGGGGTATTTCGAATGGGGGTGTCTTATTCGAGGAGGGTTATTTTTTCGTCAGAAGTTTGCATGGAATTCATGGTAAAGAGCACGCTTTTACATGATGTACATCATTGAAGATGGGCGTATTTTGTGGGGGTTGGGTTATTTTCTCCTCAGCTCGTTTAGACCTGGGGCTATTTCGAAGGGGGTGGCGGTTAATTCAAGGGGGTATTTTGAGGAAATACACTAGTAACTATTTTCAGTAAATTATACCTGATGAAGTATAAAGAGGGAGGCGGGGGAGCTGTAGTCCTCTTCTTGGCTGAGGTGTAAAAGTTAAGCAGAATTTTGACTGAATGAGAATTCCAAGGGTACTCTGCAAAATTTTTTGTTTCTTACAATGATTTTTGAATATCATAAGTGCCTATTTTAGAAATTTCATGATGCATCTCAAAATCAAGAATCCTGGATATACTCCTGCGACATTACACCTTACAATCAAATTTACCATATCCATCTGAATACAAGAACAAACATAATTTTGTACTTGATTATATTTATCAAATTGATTCTACTTTGGGTGAATTTGTTGCAGTTTTTCATGTGACCTTATTTATCAAAATATGGTAACATTCATTGTAAGGTATTGTCTGTCCAGTTTATCTCCCTGATATATCATACAAAAAGTTCAATAACCTAAATTCACACATACACAAATTAAAATGCACACAAATTAGAATGACAAATTAGAAATGCACAGAAATGTATTCTTAATCTAATACTTAAACAGCTGATGATACAACGTTATCAGTATTTAACCTTGATTCAATTTTGTTTAAAATACACATACAACTTTGACTATTCACCAGCACATCATGAGCAACATTATATGAAGACAACTGAGTGACCGATTTTGAATCCAGCTGCACAACATCATGCCCAATAATAGATTGATCTGGGGTTTGATCCACAAATAAAAGTTGATCGCTTCTGTTGACCCTGCCTGCTGCGCCATTTGATGATTTGCTTGTCCCATTTGTTATGCCAGTATACTGCATTAAACCATTTTCACATGCTGTCAATTGAGCCCGATCAGCACTAGGGCTGATCCGATTGGTAGGCATGCTGTCAATATCTACTGACAAGTTTCTGGTGTCATCTGGTCTTTCTGTACACTGTGGCAGCAACTGCACGTGGTTGCATACCAGGTGTGGCTGCCTCATTGAGTTTGTTGTTTTGATGCTTGGCTGAATTTGTGAATATTACAATGATTACTTGAGTCAGTTGGGATTGGAATGGAGACTTTTGTGGTAGTTAATTGAACTTACTACTCATTACTTATTGAACTTACTTATTGATGTTCAATCAACTACCACACTATCTATTTTCTATTTTTATCAATTTTTGTAATTCAAGTACCTAATTTCTGATGTTGTAAAAGGGTCTTTTTGGATTCAAAAACATAAGGTTTGGATATTATACAACAAAATCTGGATACAGATGACATTTTACAGGGTCTTTTACACTCTGTAGTGTGATTTACATGACACATGCCATTTGCCAGGGTCTTTTACACTTGACAAGGTCTGGGACTGCCCCCAGCAGTCATGACAATGGGAAAAATTCAAAACTCACCAAAACATGCATCTCTCTAACATATTTAGTACTCAAATGACTTATTGTTATACTGGAGCATCCAGCTCTTTTATACAAACTCGTGGTGCCTTCTCTTATTTTTGTTAGCCAATACAACAGCAGTGGATTGCACAAAACTGTGCACATGGCACAAAAATTTGCCGACAAGCCATAAGCCACATTGCTGATGAGAAATCGAGGCAGTAAATCTGTGAGAAATGTGGATAACAGGCACCGTTCACCTGTTTGTTGTGTGTGAAAACTCTGACAAAACTTGTTAAGTTCAATAAGTCAAGTAAAAAGTTCCATATTCATGATTCAAGTATTGGAAAGTATACTGGACCACTTTGTTCTTGAATATGGAATTTTTACTCGACTTACTAAACTTTTTAAGTATTGTTGGAGTCATCACCAAAAAAACTAAGTGTCTTTAAAGTTTTTTAACTGAGTGCCTAAGTGTTTCAACTGATGCACTCTGTCAGGTGACATCTTTATGTCCCTTTACTAGAGCAGCCTGTAAATCCATTTGCACATCGAAAAGGCAAATTGAAAAAATGTCAGTGATGTTCAAGTGTTCAATGTTCAATTCTTAACATGATGTGCTATGTTTTTTGACGCTCATTACAAAATAAATCAAACCCACTGAAGTCACGTAGAATGTTGAACATAGTGATAGGCAGCCAGCACACTATGAACGTGGTTACTAGTGCGATCATGATCAAATTCACTCTTTTCCGCCTCACAATAGCTCTTTTCTTGTGTGCAGTGCTCCCCAGCATGCTGAAATGTGTAGCATTTACATGGCCACAACAAAAATATGTGCGATTATTTTTTTTCTTCTGAAATTTTGTCAACACGGACTCTGACACAAAAAATACACAGAGTTATGTCCGCCAGAAAAACACCGACCTGCCGCGCACGGATTTTCCGGCGCTCGCATTCGAACAGGGAAGCGACATCGTTGGAGCGATCGCCTCGTGAGCACTTTTACTTTTGCATATTTTTGATTTTTCACTTTTCCGCCAATTATTTTCACTTTCGTGTTTCGGTTGACCTGGGGCCAGTTCCGCAAGTGGAGAAGTGAGAAGTAAAATGCGAAGAAGTAAGCAAAAGTGACGTGAAATGGCAAAAGCGAGCTGAAATGGCAAAAGTGAAGTGAATTGAGAAATAAAATGGCTAAAGCGAAGTGAAATTACTTTATTATTTTACTTCGCTTTTGACATTCTACTTGCCATTTCACTTCGCTTTTGACATTTTACTTGACATTTTACTTGCCATTTCACTCTGCTTTGCCATTTTACTTGCCATTTTTACCCCGCTTTGCCATTTTACCTCTCACTTCTCCACTCGCGGAACTGGCACCTGATCTAGACGTGGACGCCACGTCGGCCGATGCGCAAAATTCCGAATTTGTGCCCATGTTTTGAGATTTGCATGAGGCGCCGAATGCGAACCGCTTCTTGACTGATCTTTGGCTGGTTTGACCGTCGCTTCTGCGGGAAATTTGGCGCGTGAAATGTGTGCGTGGGATTGTGGAAAACAAGGGGATTGCTGTAAAGTGTCATGTGTATCCAAATCTTATTGTATCATATCCAAATCTTATCTCCAAATGTACTATTTGGATACAACGAAAGATTTGGATACACATGACAGTTTACAGGGTATTTTACTGGCATTTGACACCTTTTGAGGTCTTTTACAGGGTCTGGGACTGCCGGTGTTGAAAATTTGAATTTAGAAATGTTGTTGAACATTTAAACCCGTTCTAAGCTTTACTGACCCATGGAATTTGTATCCAAGAAAAATTTAACACCAAATTTCTAAAATTCACATTTTAGCTAACCTGTTATGGGTGATATTGCCAGTAATCATATCCCTTCTCACGACGGCGAAAATTCGATAGTAACAGAAAGTAATGATTATCGATGGTACAACAAATTGGCCACACATGACCGCAGTGCCGTAGAATTGCCGCAAATGTTCTATCTGCAAAATATGTATTGAGGCATTTGTACTGTGAGATCAGGGGTCTGTTCCGCAAGTGGTAAAGTAAAAAGGAAAACACTTTTCACTTCACTCTTCACTTTACTCTTTACTTTTTACTTTACTCTTAACTTTGCCACTTGTGAAACCAGCACCAGGGCACATTTGACAAAATGGCCAAAAAGAGGCCAAAGTGAAAGAAGCGTGGAAAAACCGACCGGCCAGTGTTCATAGCAGTACCATCCCTCAGCGAACAAATCCATTTTCATGGTCAATGCATAGGGCAAACTCAGAAGACCGCCGCCCAGCCACAAGGCTACTGTGATCTGAATGTGTAGGTATTTTAGTACGGTATTTCCTTGAATTATACACCATTGAATCAACCCCCTCGAAATACCCTCAGGTTTGAGCGAGCTGAGGAAAAATCCCCTCACCCTCGAAATACCACTATCTGGAATAATGTACATACATCATGTATACATGATGTAAACTGCTTCCCACTCAGGTTTGGCACCGAGTTTTTTATCTTCTTTTGATTTCCATATCTCCAGCTGTTTGTGTGTGATATGGAGCATATACTTGGGGAGGGGGTACATAGGCATAACACCACCCTACTATACACCAGTAGGTGGTGATTCAGTGGGGTGAGCTGGTGAATATGCAATCTTTTGTGCGTTTTTGCAGTTGATGTCAGTCAAGTGTGGCATGGAAATGGTACTCCCATTGAGGATGCCATAACTTCAGATGTGGGGCACATAGAATGCTCAGATTTTAGGAGTGTAGCCAACACCCCCCCCCCCCCACTATACAACATCATGTGGGTTGTGGCAACCCTCTACAGTTTGTGTCGCTGTTCAAAAGCAGTTTATTTATTGCTGCCACCTTGCATACCAGCTGCACACATACTAGTTTGCATAAAACTCTTTCAAATCCCCGCTCACCAACCAAAGCGCAAGCCTTCCAGCTCAGTCTCTCCCTGGTGGGGTCGGCGATGTGCGTCAATCTGTCCAGGGCTATACTGGTCATGGTCCAGGAGGTGACCCACACGCTGCTGGATTGAATGAATGGCACCAAGTGGCACATGGGGCTGCCGAAAATCCAGATGCGCAGGTACGCCGTGCTGGGGGTCACCTGAGGAGAAGATAGGTTTTGAAGTTGGGGATGCCATTCAGTATACTTACCTACTGTTATTCCTCGAAATACCCCCAGGGGGTTTATTTTTCATAGTGTAAATTTTGAGGGGGGTTAAACAAGGGGGTATTTCAGGGGTATGTCATTTTGCCACAAGTTTCTTGAACACCCAGTACTTATTTGTTGCTTGAAACGTATGCGTAGAAAAATGCAACAATAACTGTGATGTTGAATTGAATTGAATTTGACAAATGCGATCTAGGGCCATACCCTTTGCAGGGTTACGCCCCTCTCCTACTGTGTGACAATCCGGTCTTGCTGCTCCACCGCAGCCATGCCACCATGCCTGATCATGTTCCTTTAAATCTATAGGTGATCACCTGATCACAGGTCGATCTATCGATCAGTAATCTGAGTAAGACATTTTAATATCATTTTATCGAGCCCCATCCTATGTGCATGACATATTTTTGCACCTAGCGGATTGGCATACCAGTCACATGGGACAGTACATTGTATGTCTCTTAGGTGACTACGCTCGTTGTCATTGTGTCTGCAAACATACATTATGTGACACAAGTTTGCAACTACCCTGACATAATCAGAGGAACACGCTGTGCAAATTTTTTTCCTTTTACCCACACGTATTCTCAGGGCATTATATCTTGCTGATAGCCAATTCAATTCATTGTAGTAGATGTTCTTCATTTCAATCATATCACATATTTCGTTTCTATACATGTGTGCTGTTTCACATTGGACTTTTCTTTACAGAGTCCTTTTTCGTGTAGCATGTATGTGATTTCTAATATCTGCTGACCTCACGTTTCTCATGTTTGCATACAGTTTCACTGCCTTACTACTGTTTGTTACAAGAGTAAGGTTTGTGTTGTCATGTGAGAGTCTTTTGTTCCCGCTCAGAGACATGTCTACTTCATGTGCTCTTACCAACCATCTATACCTGTTGATATGATGTGTATAAACATCATTGGTTAATACTAGCTGATGATATTTATCAGATGGTAGAACTCCGTCTAAATCCAGCAATAGTGAGCTGGTGCTACAAGATGTTGGCAACTTAGCAATTTTTTTCATTGTATTTATATAGATTCTATCCATCTCATTCAATTGTTTTTCATTTAAGCCCGTTATTTCACATCCGTACATACTACCTGGTTCTACGTATGCTTTCCATGTAACGTAGCCCACGTTGATTGGACAAACAGTATTGCGAGCCGCACTGACTGCCAAGTGACAAAGTTGTTTCATTTTGGAAATGAGCCTTTCCTTGTGGTGTTTGAATGGATCTGGGCCGGTATTTATTAGTACTCCTAAGTACCTAATTTCATTTGTTTCTGACAGTTTTTCTAGTGTGGTGCCCCCATTATATCCAGTTGTTATATACCAATCTCGTGGAGGTACCTTGCTGTTACCCCAACGTAGCACCTCACTCTTTGATGCATTTATGCTCACGCTCCATCGCCATGCCCATGAGCTGAAGACATTCAACAAATGTTCTAATTCACATTCTTTAGATGACATAATAACTATATCATCTGCAAAGAACAGTGCTGGAATCTTGTCGCTATTTCGACCGCATTTGGCTCCCATTTTTGTATCAAGCAGGCACTTTGCCAGATCGTGTAAATATATCGCATACAAAGTAGGACTTAACACACAACCCTGTGTGACCCCAATTGGGTATGGCATAACATCACTTTCGTAACCTCCATATGTCATTATAGCTGATGTTTTTGCATATACACCTGATATGGCTTGTATCAGTATGCTGGGTATACCCATCATACTCATTTTGTGCCAGAGTTTATCTCTATCCACTCTGTCAAATGCCTTCACAGCATCAACAAAGCATGTTATGAAATTGTTCCCATTTGCCTGCGCATAGTTGAAGCACGTCTTTAGTATCTGTACATTGTCAAGTGTTCTTCTACCTGGTCTGAAACCACCTTGCATTTCTGTAAGGGCGTTTGTGTCTTCTAGCCAACGTATCAAGCGTCAGTTCAGTACTGACATATACACCTTCTTTATATTGCAGGACAGCCCCAGTGTACGATAGTTCAGTAGATTGCACTTATCTCCTTTTTTATGTAGTAGTATCAGCTTGCATATCGCTGCACTATCCGGGATTTCCTCCCTGTAAAGCCATTCATTGAATATTTTGAGCAAAATGTTTTGATGTGAATCCTCAAGTAGTTTGAGATGTTCATGATATACATCTGTAGTACCACCTGATTTGTTATTTTTTAGTAGCATGATCGATTTTTCTATTTCTATAGCTGTAATCGGCTGTGTTAATTTTCTTATATCTTTCTTGGTTGTAACTATTGCTGGGATGGTTCCTGTATCTGCCAACCCAGCACCTGGATTTTTCTTCATGACTATACCCCAAGCCTTATGCATCTCTGCATTCATGTCATTTCTATTTGTGATTTGCAACCCCTTCTGATCATGTATTGTGTGTACTATCGACCTACCCTCATCTCTTATTAAGTTAACCTTACGAAATATTTCGGCAATCTGCTGATTCCCTTGTTTATTTTGTATTAGTCCTTTGGTATGATTTTCCTTCAATGTTCTCTCATGATCTGATTTAACTGCCTTTAGATATTTTCTTTCATTTTTCAATTCGTTGTATAACGTATCTCGCAATTCAGTTCTATCATTAGTAACATCAGATTGTTCCAGCCTTTTCATCTTGCGTCTTAATTTAGCAATTTTTCTGCATTGTTTCTTGATTTTTGATGGTACCTTCAACGGAATATGCTCTGATTTTTCCTTCTCTGAGCTTGATTTTATAGCCTCTACTAGTGTTTCATAGCATGTGACACTCTTATTTGCCATTTTTTCTTGAAAGGCAATTTCCTCACCTGTGGTCTTTGGTCTTGAATAATATTTTTGTTCAAGTTTTTTGTAAACAGTGTGTCCAACACGTAATAAAATGGCATTGTGATCCGATTGAATTGTGCTTAAGGTACCACATTCATCTACAACCCCTGACTGCATTGTTATATCATGATCTGATGTAAACACCTGCCCGAATAAGTCTGGCCTCCTATTTTTGTTTTCACTTCACTCACCCTGTATCCGGTTGTGGGAGGGGTAAAAAGCTAATACCTGTGGGGTATAACGGTGCAACCCCCACTACTCCTCATGAATGGAATGGGCAGTGGTGACTAACTATAGAGGGGGTTAAATATATTTGAAAAAATGTCCTGGCGTTTTCACTGTCCCATACAGGTCCGCCACCCCACTTGACTACTTACTACGGTAAGGTTTGAAAACTGGGTGCCAGGGATCGATGGCGCCACAGGACAATGGTGCCATGGCGAGCCACACTGTAGTGGATCAATGTGGCCCTTTTCGATTCATGAGAAGTAGATTTCTTCTATTCATGATTTTCCTGTGGCGCCATCGATGCTTGGCGCCGCTTTTTTCAAACCTTAGTGTAAGAAATCAAGTGAGGGCCGGACCTGTGTGGGACAGTGAAAACACCGGATTTTTTTTCACATATATGGCAACCCCCTCTATAGTGAGTCGCCGCTGCCCCTCCCATTCCTGAGGAGTAGTGGGGGGTTGCACCTATATACCCGACAAGTATTTGCTTTCAACCCTCCTACAACCGGAAATAGGGCATGCGAAGTGAAAACAAAAATAGTGGGCCGGACTTGTTTGGGCAGGTGTTTATAAGAGTCTATTGTTGTGCGCCACCCTCTGGGCCACATTCACATATATTTAAAAGTTTGACTCTGTTATGCACTGCTATGTTTTGCATTAGGTAACCCATGTTATGGTGCTCTGCACTAGTCATGTATGCAGAGTATTTTCTAATTTTCGATTTTTTAAATTTTATTTTGAAGTCTTTTTTTCAGCGGTGAAATAAAAATTCAAAAATTCAGAAAATTTTTTCGAATTTTCGAATCTTTCTTTGCCATCGTTAATCATCTGCTACCAAAACGTTGTTCGTGTTTCATAATAAATCCTGAAATATTTATATTCAAATGTGAAGAATGTGTGAAAAAGATTGGTGAAAAAATAGAACGGCTGCCTCCAATAGAACGGCACCTCCAATAGAGCGGCAGATAAAATAGTTTGTGAAAAAAATAATTGTATAAAAAAAAATACAGTACCTAATTCAGGTGGATAAATCCAAAAACAAACTTCCCACACCCCTCAAACTCACCGTGATGCAGAACAAACACAGCAAAATATCCGCGAGCATCAAATTCAGCAGTAGCATATTTTGTGGATGCATCCTTTTCAACTTTTTTCCAGTTGTCACAATTACCGATCCATTAGCTAGTAAACCGGCCACAAAAAGCGTGCCGTAAGCGGCAGCAAATGTCACTTTCCACAGCATGTTTATTGGGGGGTCTGTAGATTAGGGGTCTTGGTTAGTGATGGAATTGCGCCATGGCGCTGGCGCTGGCGCCAAAGCAAAAAGAGCCATGGCGCTTTTGGCGCTTGGCGCTAAAATTCTCTGGCGCCATTGGCGCTTGGCGACAAAATCTTGTCGCTTTTTCCATCACTAGTTATGATGTTGTGTAGTAAATCGAATGTGGCCTTCCAACTGGATGGTCACTGGCTTTGATTATAGCTTCTGGGTTACCATATTTACCGTATTTCCTCGAAATACCCCCCGGGGGGTGATTGTTTCATAGTGGTCCCGAGAGGGGGGGGGGGGGGTTAAACGAGGGGGGGGGGTATTTCGAGGGGGGGGGGTTATTGTTTCACAAGAAAATTTTTGAAAACCAAGTACGAAATTGTCGTCTGAAACGTACGCAGACGTCGAAAAATGCAACAAAAACCGCCATTTATAAGGTTCTGTAGACTAATATTAGTATGTAGGTGGTATGTACACTGTTCTAACGTGACACCGACATTGTTTTAACGTGTGTTCTGCAGTACACTGAACACAAACTACAGTTATTGTCATGTACGTTCCCTTTACACTCAATTTGGGGGGGGGGTATTTCGAGGGGGGGGGGGTGATTGTTTCATAGTGGTCTCGAGAGGGGGGGGGGTCAAACGAGGGGGGGGGGGTATTTCAAGGGGGGGGGGGTATTTCGAGGAAATACGGTACTCGGATAATCCCCGCCTTGAATAATTCCCCCACTTTTCCCCCGGGTATCCTCAGGAATTTTCGTGAAGGATCATTGTAAAGAGTAGGTTTTTACATGCCAAAAATAGTAATAAATGTGAAACAGGATATATTTGGACATTTATATTTACATATTATGTATCTACACAAACCAGTCTTTGTGTATGAGCTGCGATGCAAATGTTTACATCACGTACACATTCCAGATGGAAGATATTTAGTGGGGGACTGGGGGTATTTTGAGGGGGGTGAAATTCAAGGGGGTTATATTCAAGCCGGGTAGGGGTTCAATTAAGGGGAGTACGATTCGAGGAATATTATTAATTCGACTTTTCATCATGTAAATAAATTATTCTGGAAGATTTGTATCAATTAAATACTACAATTTACAAATTGATTGTTTTATGGAGGCGGGCGGAGTGTTTATTGTTGACACTTTAATTACTTCATGATGTCTACCTATTAATTTATGATGACTATTGTAATATATTGCCGTTTATTTATTCATTGTTCCGGAATAAATTTCGCAATTAAGCTGTAATTTGCTGGGAAATTAGAATTAGATTAGATAACGGAGAAAAATGATTAGGTACACACGAATGGATGATAATCAAATGATAAAGTTTTATGAATTTTCCATTCAAATTTTCCAGAAAAATATATGAAAAAATTATTTTCAGAACCAACGGTAGCCTGAGGGTATATATTTATATAATAAATACATGGTCCACCCTCACACAAGATTTCAGCTTGAAAGCTTGCATGTGGGATTTTTAAAACATAGTTTCATGAATTTTCCATTTAAATTTTCCACCAGTTTAACTACCAATGTGCCTGCGCACACTAGTTTTCACACGAAATTTCGAAAACTCACAAATCAGCTTAAGCGGCGTTTACACTGCAAAATGTGCCGACAAAAAAAAAGTGAAAAAGTTCCATAAATCCGGAATAAAGTTCCATATCTGCGAGAAAAACACAGGTCACTAAGCTCACTAGTTAGGTGCACTCACATGCCAAATTTCAGATAAATTGGTCTTTTCGTTTTATAGTTATAAGCATTTGGAAAATTTTGCGTTGTCGGTTTGCTTTTTTGGATCGAAAAAATGTTGTTGTCGGCACAAGCTTTTCATTGGCGACAATGCGACGATGAGCGCTTGTCGTCACACAAGAAACAATGTTGTCATGAAAGCCTGATTTTTGTTGTCGATTGTCGCCACAAGCTGCGAACGTGTTTTTTTCATTTTTTTGTGACGATAATGAGTAAAATTTTCAAGAGGCACTGGAGTTTACCATAGTTGCTTATATAAGTGTGTGAGCAAGTAGTTTATAGTGGGTCATAGGGGGAATGCATTTACCGTATTACCTCGAATTACCACCCCTCCTTGAATGGATTCTCCTCATAATACCCCCAGGGGGCAGTTCAAGACCATGTAAAAGACCCTGTAAAGTGTAAAATGTCATGTGTCATGAATTAGACCCTGTAAAATGCCAGGGTTTATACTAGCTACATAATTAAATAAATTTTTAAGTCTATTGAGTCTTTTACATCGTGGTTTTGTGCATTTTTGTACATCTGAGTACATTTAAAACAATGAATCAAGTACTGGGAGTTTCTGGTGAAATAATAACCCCCCTTGAAATACCCCCTCGTTTAACCCTCCCCCTAAATTTCCATATGGTTTCTGTATTTCTTCTAATAGAATAGTGCGCTTCTATTTTGTGTCAACATTTTTCATTGTCAACAATAAATATCGTTTTGAATGCTGGAATTTAGGTAATATCTATTTGAACATTCTCACCATTCATTCTTTTTCCGTTTTAGTTTTTTGTCACTCTTCCAATGTATTTGGGTGTAAACTAAGTTTCTTGTATTTTTTACGATTTCATAGAAATGTGTCCCATTCTGTTGTATGTTGGGAGATTTTGATGCCCTTCGAGTATGTTTTGGTTTGGGTTCTGGGCTATGACAAAAAAATTTTGTTTCCTCAAATAATCCCCCAGTCCCGAGATAAGGGGGGTCTATAAAAATGGCCATTTTACATGGCCAATCCGGTTGATCGAGTTTGAAGGTTAAGAACTCATCCATTTCTGGGCCGATTTTGACAATTCAACACTTAAAATGATTGGCACGATCTGTAGATTCCATTTTTAAGGTCGGAAGTAGTGATGTCTAAAGTTCTTATAACCCGGTTTTTCAATGCAAAAAAATCCATTCTCGATCATTTCTCAGCCTATTTTCCTCAATGAACACTTAAAATTATCAGAATAACCTGAAGATTTCATTTTTATGCCGTATTGCCGTTATTGCCGTATACCGTATTTTCTTGAATAGTTCCCCCCTCTTGAATAGTCCCCCCCTTGAATACTTCCCCCATGTTAGGCGAGTGAGCAAAAAACAATTTCCCCCCCTCGAATAGTTCCCCCCACTGATGCTTGAAAAATACCACATATACTTAAAAAACGATTGATGAAGCAAGCATAAGAGCTGCTGCGTCTAGGCATTGAATGCATCATTAAATACAAATACGTCCGATGTGCAAATGCGTCCAATGGAAATGCAAAATTGTGGTAGAATTTGAAGAAGAACAGCATGTTGTTTCATTCAACATCAATGTTGTGTGAAATAAATTGAAAGAACTGTGCTTAAAAATTTTGACATAAAAATAATTCCTCCTTGAATAGTTACCCCCTCGAATAGTTCCCCCCTCAAAAAAGTCTGAGTAAAAAATAATTCCCCGGGGGAACTATTTGAGAATATATGGTATTTGCATTTTCATAATGATTATTTCATACAACAGTTCGCATTATTTTGTTTTTATGGGAAATCTAGTGAAATATACCGATAATGTTAGCATAAAAATGAAATCTGCAGGTTATTCTGAACATTTGAAGTGTTCATTTGTGAAAATCGATGAGAAAAGGTCAAGATATGGAGTTATGACTAGGGTGTCAAATTTCCGTTTTCCGTTTTCCATTTCCGTTTTCCGCAGGCAAATTTTTTCCGTTTTCCGTTCCGTTTTCCGGCGGCTGACATTTTTTTTCCGTTTTCCGTTCCGTTTTCCGGCCACCTTTTTTCCGTTTCCGTTTTTCCGGCTCATTTTCCGTTTTCCGGTTAAATTTTAAGTTTTTCCGCCTTTTTTCCGTTTTCCGGCTCAATTTCCAGTTTTTCCACTTTTTTCCGTTTTCCGCCTCAATTTTCTGCTTTCCGCCTTATTTTACCCTTTTCTGGCTCATCTTTCTGTTTTCTGGTCCAGCCAAACTGGTAAACAAACAGTTGTGCAGATTGTCAATTATGTAAAAAAATACTGTTTCCAGCAAAATTTCAGAGAATTTTATCGTGTTTTTTGGCAAAATTTCAGCAAATTTTTCCATTTCCATGCAAATTCCATTTTTCCGTTTCCGTTTTTCCGGCCCCTTTTTCCATTTTCCGGCCACTGAAAATTTTTTTCCGTTTCCGTTTCCGTTTTCCGCTAAGTGCAAATTTTTTTCCGTTTTCCGTTCCGTTTTCCGGCCGCTGAATTTTTTTTTCCGTTTCCGTTTCCGTTTTCCGTCAAAAAATTTTTTTGACACCCTAGTTATGACATTGCATGCCGCGTTCTTCAAGTGGTTTTTTATGTGGATGGGAGGCATAAGTTTGAAGTGCTATAACTTTGTATTGGAAAGAGATATTTAAAAAATTTGCCCGGTATATGAATTCTCATTGTCAAAACTGTATGATAGCATGTTCAGAAATTTCTTTTTTTGCGTTGAAAAACCTAGTCAAATCGGCATAAGGGATTTTGACATCACTGCAGGGCTTTTGTAGATTTGGACTCCCGCAGGGGTTCATATAGATAGCAAATTGCTCCTCCAGAGATATAGATAGCTGAACAATTTTCTGGGTGGGGGTTGGGGGGGGGGGGTTCACAGGGGTTCAAAATATAGGCATAGAAGGAAGGAAAAGGAGAAAAATTGCTAAAAGTAGGTGAGAAATAGCTAAAAACGGGTATTTAAGGACATATAGTACTAAAAATAGCTGAAAATAGGCAGTTAGACACATGAACTAGTGATTTTGAAGGTTAAAATCTATATAATGGTATGAAAAATAGCGATTTTGAGTGAAAATTGGGGTATAGTTTCTCAAAAATCGCTCCAGACAGGTAGATAGCTGGCGGATTTGGGGTGGGGGGGATTTAGGGGAGAGTAGCCCAAAATTTTGCCTCCGGGATCAATCGCTGTGCAGGCCTCCGGGATAGATAGATAGCTGGCGGATTTGGGGGGGGGGGGTAACCCCCCCCAACCCCCCCCCCCTACTAAACCCCTGCATCAATGATAAGCTCTTGATAAGCCAACTACAAAAATGTAATCTAAAAGTTGTGCCGATCATTTTAAATGTTGAACAGTCCAAATCGGCTCCAAATCGGATCCAAATCCATTGGGAATATAGACATCACTAAGCTAACTACAAAAATGTAAGCTACAGGTTTGTCGCAATCATTGTATGTGTTGAATGGTCGAAATCGGCTCAGAAATGGCCGAGTTATTGAGCTCCAAAGTCGATCGGCCAGATCGGCCATGCAAAATGACCATGATGTTATTGACCCCCCCTTATCTCGGGACTGGGGGATTATTCGAGCAAACAAATTTTTTTCATCATAGCCCAGATTTCAAAACCATTTTTTCCAAAAGGCACCGGTGCCAGTGCGGTGCGGTGCCATTTTTTTGGCCGGTGCCCCACCCGCAACTAGTGATGTAAAGGCACCGGGGCACCAGTGCCCCGGTGCTGGGCACCAAAGGGCACCAGCACCAGTGCTGGTGCGATGCCATTGAAGTTTCCAGAGGTGCCCTGCCGGTTCCGTTGCCATTTTTTCACGATAGCACTGGTGCCGGTGCGGTGCGGTGCCATTTTTTGAGGGTGCCTTTAGGCGCTGGCAATGCCCCCCTGGCCCCCCTGGCCCCCCTGGCCCCAAGGCCCCCTGGGGAATTATTTTTTCGTCAGACATTTTTGAGAGGGGAACTATTCAAGGGGGGGAATTATTCAAGTGGGAGAATTATTATTTCCTCAAAATTTGCAAGTATGTTTCCGTCACACAGCATACACATGTACGTCCAATTTCCATTCGTAGTGCACATTCCTTTGCATCCTTACACACCGAATGTGCTGCATTTGTATTCGATGAATCAAACGAGGCACTGCTATTTTGCTTGGTTTGATTTCATCAATTGTCTTTTTAATAAATGTGCATTAGTTATTCTCCATCATTGTGGGGGGGGGGATTATTCAAGTGGGGGAATTATTTTTTCCTCACTCGTCTAGCAGGGGGGAATTATTCGAGGGGGGGGAATTATTCAAGTGGGGGGTATTATTCGAGTAAATACGGTATATCATGAATTGCGGGTCGCATATGAATAATTCGCCACTCCCGAGATACGATGGGTCTAAAAAATGTTGTCATTTTTCATGGCAGATCTGGCAGATAGAATTTGTAGGTCAATCACACAGCCATTTTTGGATCGATTTGGACGACTGAACTAGGGTGTCAAATTTCCGTTTCCGTTTTCCGTTTCCGCCTTTCCGCAGGAAAATTTTTTACCTTTCCGTTTTCTGTTTTCCGGCAGCCGAAAATTTTTTACCTTTCCGTTTTCTGTTTTCCGACAGCCGAAAAATTTTTACCTTTCTGTTTTCCATTTTCCGGCAGCTGAAAATTTTTTACCTTTCCGTTTCCGTTTTTCCGGCCCATTTTTCCGTTTTCCGGCTGAAAATTTTTTACCTTTCCGTTTCCGTTTTACCAGGCCATTTTTCCATTTTCTGGCTAGATTTTCAGTTTTCTGGCATTTTTCCATTGTTTTTCCAATCTGTATTTATCTTCAATTGGCTCATCCCATTGTGTTGTTTTTGTCTCTTGGAGCAGCATTGACAACTGGGATTTCAGGGTCAGTGAAACAGGTGCTGTAAACCCAATTGGGTCATATGCTGACACCAATAATTTATTCAAGTTTTGTCTGGTTGGTGTTGTGATGCTGTCAATTTGCAATTTTGGTGTTGATATTGCCAGCATGTCTGTTTGGTGATTTTATTTCATGCCCATTACTGCGACAATTTTATTCACCTTTGGACTCCTGTCGTTTTCTGCTATTCATTCATGACTGATCTGGAGTTTGACAGCCATTCCCTCATGTTCAAAGAACATTGGTTAAATAAAGCTTTGACTTTGTAATATAGTTCTTAAGCTTCAACTTCATTTGTGACACTCATGATGACGTTATCGACGTAAATGTTGTTCATTATCAGGTTTCGTTCCCCTTCATTTTCTTCATATTCATTTATGTTGTTTGTTGTCACATTTAAATGGTATTTTATGACTGCTCCCAAAATTGCTGGGCTGCAGACAAGTCCAAAAGTACACATTTAAAATGAAGTACTATTAAGTTTTTTTCAGTTACTGGTTTTGAGGCATCTTTCAGCCAGAAAAATCATGTGTAGTCTCTAGCTTGGTCATGCAATCCTATTTGCAAAAATGCCTTTTCAATATCAGCAATTAATGCTAGATTGCCTGCCCTGAACCTCAGGAGTAGGCCCAGTGCTAATGGTGTTGTAATTGGTCCTCTAAAAAGGCACTCGTTGAAACTGGGCTTACCTGCCGACCCATCGTACACGATTTTGCATGATGTCAATTTGCCCCGTGTGATTACTGGCTGGTGTGGCAGGTAATGAATCCCCTTGTTGTCTGTTTTGTCGTCACAGATCTCAATTATTCCCTTTTCTAGTTGGTCATCCAAAACTTTCCGGTATTGTTCAAATAAGTTTGGATCTTTGTTGAATCTTCTTATCAGTGATTTAAACCGCACCAAGGCTTCTGCTTTTCCCGTGGGCAGGTCACTGATACTCTCTTTATACGGCCAGTCAATATAGTATCGTTTGTTGTTGTTGAATTTTATGCTATTTATTATCATCTCCTCTGCAATGTTGTCATCAATTGCATAGGGGTCATCAGTGATTCCCGCTGCTTCTAGACTGTGAAATTGTTGTGGTGTTTCCTTTCCTATGGCCACTATGGCTACTTTTTGATGATTTTTGTTGGTTCAGTTAAGCTTGAACTACAAGTGAAGTTACAGGCATGATCCATAGTTGCAGAATGTACAGCTACCACAATCAAAGCCAAACAGGCAAACCTGCATGCAGGTTTTCCTTCTGCAAATTTGTCTATTACCGTGCTAATTTCACTTTATTTTTTTCCGTTTCCGTGAAAATTTTGCTTTCCGTTTTCCGTTTTCCGGCATTGTGCTGACCGTGGCAAAATGGATGGATAAAGAAATACGGAGATTTGATAATTAGGCTCATATTTGCACATTTACTTATTTGCACTATTTTACTTTTCATACACTATAATTATTTACCACGCAAAATATATTTCATGCACTATATTATTTATCCATGGAGAATATTTTATTAGGAAAGTGTTTTATGAATAATCGATATGTTTATGTGAAATATTTAGGTTAAAAGGTCAAATAAGTTATTATTAGGTGTATTAATATGAAATTAGACTCATTCAACTCGCCATAATTTTCTGATCATTATTATATATACATTTACATGGTTTACTTGTAAGTTGATAAAGTCAAATCTTGTAAATATTTATGTTCTGCGTAATTATCTAGGCCAGCGTCCTAACAGAGAAATAGCGCCCTGTATGTAACTAGCATTTACTGTATGTATTTATGAAGCCCTTCGCGTAGGCATAATTATTATAACCCTGCTCACAAGTTATATTATATTTACTTTGACATTATGGTAAATACCCTGTTCAAATTATACCAAAGAATATATTACAAATCCTGCTCAATTATTATACCCATTTACTTGAATAAGTCCCAATTTGTCCATTATGAAATCTACGTTTCCAGGAAGTGATTGTTATTATTATATTGAATATACCTTGCTCTATTTATGTCATTAGGAACATTTGCACTACTATTTACAGTTTTCAAACCCTATTATATTAGTTCCAATGTGTGTCAATGTTTTCTGACAAATTGAAGCAAATTAGTAAATCGGCCGAGTTTGCCGACTTTGCGCCTCTCAAGATTAATAGTTTTTCTATTAGCCCAATTTGTACTTGGTATTTCTTTACCATAAGCATTTGAATGTATGCACGCATAGAATAAGCCAACTGTTTTGGTCAAATGTGTCTTATTGTTATATTTGTAGTTTATTTATGCATTTGTATTAGGAAATTACTGTAGCTGTTTTTCTATACATGATTTCCGTGTCTTAGCTACTTTGGAAGTTTTTACTTCAGTCTGCGGACCCTAAGCTACTGAACGAAAATAAGCTAGCGATAGAAACTTCGATTAGGAAGCTCGCTAGACTTTGCGCTTTTGTAACACGCTGTATCTGATCGAAATAAAGTACCTGAAACAATTCGAACCCCCTTTTCAACACGCAACTACGAAATAAACTCAACTTGGCTGTCGACAAGTGGACGTTCGGCTACAACGGGAAATCAACCACTCTAAAGGCCGTTTCTCACTACGGTCTTGGAGTTGCCGGATTCGGTGGTAGAAGACGCTGACTTCGGTGGCTTCATCACATGGCGCAGCGAGCAGGGTGATTGCATGACATTGTGCTATCACCAAGCCGGAACGGACATTGTGCGGCAGTTGGCAGAACTTCAAAAGTCCTGCTGAACATCAATTGGCCTTGGCTGAGCGTTGGCTGTTGATTTGCAGACAGCATTGTGCCAAAGTCACGGCACTCCTGTCTACATCCTGGGAGCGGTTCTACGCTCACGCGCTGAGGACACTGGAGTTCTGACAAGCCTGTCAGGATTTCAGGCAGCTTTCACCAGTGTTCTGGCAAGGTGCTAGACGCTGGGCGGCACCGGCATTTGACAAGGAGTCATTGTCGGACGGTGGTCAAACTTTCGCTGGACGCTCCTGGACATCCGGACACCAGTGACCGCTCGCACGTCCTTCCTATGCCAAGGGAGGGTGACCTGACGGAGACAGGATCGCCACAGAGCCACGCTAGTCAAAGGGCTGTTTTTTGGGCATTCGCGGAGGTCCCTCGCTCCACTGGGTAAGAGTGGACTCATACCTCGGAAGTGCAAAAGTAGGGGTATCAGTGTACAAAGGGCTGTAGCTGACAGAGAGTGGATTTGAAAACCAAGTATTAGGATACTTGGTAGCGTGTAGGGGCTTTGCGGAGCTCCCATCAAATATACACGCTGTGCCTGCTCGGTACCATCAGATCAGACAGCACAAAAGTGCCAGAATACTGCATTGCACAGGCGCAATTGCAGAGCAGTGTACAGAAACACTGCCCAGAATCAGAAGGTGCACCAGAGTGCACAGAAACGTGTCACGGGCGACACGGCAAGCGCAGCACTGCGCACAGCGGCACAGGAGCCGCTCAGGAAAGCAAGTGGCCGGCGTGGTCACAAAGCACACAGGCGTGCCAGAAAGAGCGCCAGAGCGCTCGGAAAGAGTGTGTACTGACCCTCTTTGGGCGCACACTGCTGGGCAAATAAATTGTTTATTGTCCAGGTGGATTTGACCGGTGTGTCGAAGTCAACGCGTGTAAACAATCACGTCAAGGGCTTTAGGAACACACCTGGTGCCAGTGCAGTAAAGGTCAACACGTGAGAACACGTCAGGGGCCTGTAGGACTGCATTGGTATTGTGCGTGGCACAACAAATCCATGGTGCACAGAGCACTACACAGAAAGACGCAGAGAAGCGTCACAGGTGTCACAGGAGACGCACTATAAAAAGAAATAGTGAAGGAAAATTCATCAGCAAAAATGGTTTCACCAACGGGTCACATCAGAAAGACCCTGGGGCCGGCAAAGCACAGGGTGGACAGCAGATTGGCAAGAGAATATGCCAAATATGACCCAGAGATATTTGCGGGAGCAACAAAGGAAGAAAAGAGAACAGAAATGAGAAGAGTGATTGCATCTATCAAACAGGAGGGTGCAAAATTGGAAAGTGCAATGACTGCAGTGAGAACTCAATTTGACGCATGGAGGGATGTCGTCAAGGACATTGACGAACCCAACCAGATGGAACAAGAACAGAAGATATACCAAGACTCATATGAGGAATATGCAAATATGTCAGACTTGGTGATGCAGAAAATTGCAGCCATGAATGTATACATCGAAGAGTTGCAAGACATGATCCAGCAACAGAGCGGAAATACCATGTATGAAGTCAATACAGCATTCATACAGCAGATGGCTGCCCAGATGGCTCTGACAGCTCAGGGAGCTGCTCCGGGGGCCAGTTCAACCAATGCAACCACAGCAAAGAGCGTCAAATTACAGAAACTGGAAGTGGAACAGTTTACTGGGGAAATTGTCAAATTTCGATCATGGTGGCAAATGTTCGAATCTCACATCCACAATCGGACAGATTTGGAGGACATTTCCAAGTTCTCATACTTGAGGAGCTTGCTGAAAGGCTCAGCATTTGGCATGATCAGTGGATTAAGTGTGACCGCAGAGAATTATGCACCCGCAATTGCAATGCTCAAGAAAAGATATGACCAGCCAGTAGTGGTCAGAAACACGCTGATGAGTAATATCATGAAGCTGCGACAGGCCAGGAATACCTGTCAGGACATGAGAATTTTGTTTGATGCAATTGAAAGGCTGCTCCAGCAGTTGGAGTCACTGGGTGAATCAGTAGAACATCCAATGCTGTTGAGCCAGCTGCAACAGAAAGTGCCACCCGAGGTTCTCAGAGAAATCCAGAAGGAACATGGAACTGAGGAAGCCTTGACGGTGGAGATATTCAGAAAGCTGTTTGGCAAGCAGCTAGCGCTCAGTGAGGCTGTACAGCATGCACAGCAAACTGAGGCACCAGTTCAGCAATCGCGCCAGGGATTCGGGAATAATCCACGCGCACAGCAATTCAATAATCGATTCCAAGGCAATGGGAATCGATTCAGAGGGCCAGAGAACCCAAGGACCAGCACAGGGAGCATGTCTGTGATCCAGAATGGTCAGAGTGCACCACAGGCTGGATTCATGAATCCTGGGAGGCCGTGTGTGTTCTGCAATGACACACAGCAATTACACTTTAATGATAAGTGTCCAAAGTTCAAAACTGCCAGAGAAAGGAGAGTGATTTTGTCAAAGGCAGAGCGATGCCTGAGATGCCTGCAGAAAGGGCATTACATGAATCAATGTCAATTTACAAGAAATTGTTTCTATTGCAAGTCCAATAGGCACCACACTGCTGTGTGCCCAGAGAAATTTGGTGACAATGGCAGTGGAAACGCTGGACGGCAAAATCCAGCATTCAGAGCAAATGGTCAACAGAATGGCCAGCAATCAGCGAACAGTGGCAGAAAGTTTGTGCCGACGGCCGGTCGACCAGCACAGAGCCAACAGAGAAAGGCCACAGTGAATTGTGTCACTGTGGAAGAAGCTGGACCAGAAATGGTAGAGACAGAAACCATATCCAGCACAGTGGTTACAGAACCAAATACAAAGCAACAAAATACGTCAGTGAACCTGTCAGTAAACAGGAATATGTCAATGCTGATGACAGCCAGAACCGTGATTGAGGCTTCAGAAATGGATACAGAGATGGAGCCTGAACAGCCACCACTACAGATTCAAGCGTTCCTGGACACAGGATCCCAGGGAACGTACATGTCAGAGAAAGTGGCCAAGAAACTCAATTTGAAGAGTACAGGTGAACACCACATCCAGGTGTACACATTCGGAAATGAAAAGCCGCACTATAAAGTAGTACAGCAAGTGGAATTCAGAATGCGGCTCAGAAATGGCCAGAAAGTTGATATGGTGGCTGATGTGGTCCCGACGTTGACCACAGAACAGATCAAAGTGCCTGTGTCAGAACAGGACGAAAAGTACCTGCAGAAGTACTTCCCGGTTGAGAGTTACTTTGCAGACAGAATTCCCAAAGAAAAAGGGACAGAGTGCAAGTTCAAGCCAGACATTATAGTGGGCTTGAATTATTTCTGGGACTTGATGTCCAGAAACACCAGCACCACCAGACTTCCATCAGGATTGTATGTCATTCCATCAGAATTGGGATTGCTGATGGGAGGTGGGCAGCTGACGAGCAACAGAAATCAATGGACCACGGATGGCGCATATCCGGTGGTGGTCAACACAATTGTGCATCAAATTCAGAGAGAAAAGTGGTACAAGGAAGCACCGTTATCAATTGCTCCTGTACCAAATGTCAAAGATATGGACAGGCTGGATACCATTGGCATAATGGACCAGCCAGACCTCATCGAGGATGATGAGGCCATAAAGCAATTCAATGAGAATGTACAGAGAAACCCAGATGGACGGTACTCTGTAAAGTTCATGTACAAACCGAATTTGCATGAACTCCCAGACAACAAAGCAATGGCGTTCAAGAGGTTCAGGTACCTCACCAATAGGCTCAAGAGAGACCCGGAATTACTGGAGAAGATTCAGGCAATCATGAAAGCACAAGAGGAGCAAGGAGTGATTGAGAAAGTCCAAGAGGATATTATGGATGGCAGAAAATTCCATATATTGCCTCATCAACCAGTGATAACGCCAGAGAAAACTACCACAAAGGTCAGAGAGGTATATGATGCCTCAGCGAAACCGCCGGGCATGCCAAGCTTGAATGAGTGCATGTACCGCGGTCCAGTGATACTACCACAGCTGGTAGGGATGCTGATGCGATTCCGGTTGCATGGAATCGCCTTGGTCGCAGACATAGAGAAGGCGTTTCTGCAGATCAGTCTGCAGGACAGTGACAGAGATGTGACAAGATTTCTGTGGTACAAAGATCCCACGAAACCATCCATGGAGGACAACATTCAGATTTACAGATTTGCCAGAGTACCATTTGGTATAATCTGCAGCCCAGCGCTGCTGGCGCTGACAGTCAGATACCACCTGAATCAAGCTGGCACAGAAAATGCAAAATTGATCGATGAAAATCTGTATGTGGATAATTTGATCCTCAGTGTGGACACAGAGCAGAAAGCAATTGAATTGTATCAGGAATCCAAAGTGCTGTTCACAGAGGCACAGATGAATCTGAGAGAATGGAACAGCAATAACAAGAACTTTACTTGGCAATTGGCAGAATCAGATGTGGCCAAGGAAATTGTCACAACAGTCCTAGGAATGAAATGGGACACAGAAAGCGACCAGATGTGGCTGAAAACGCCAAAGACAGTTCAGCTGTCACAATTATCAGAAACTGACCAGAAAATCAAACTTCCCACGAAAAGGACAGTTGCAAAAGTAACTGCGGGATGTTTTGATCCAATGGGACTCGTCAGTCCTGTCCTACTGCCAGCAAAGAGATTTTTGCAGATGTTATGGCATTCAGGACCAAGTGCCAAAGAGTGGGATACTCCCCTGTCTGAGGAACAGACAGCAATTTGGCAGCAATTAGAGACAGAATTGCTCAAGGTTGGACAGATCAAGTTCAACAGAAATCTGAATTATCAGAGTAGTGCAGATGCACAACTGCACATTTTCGTTGATGCCTCAGCAATGGCATACAGCGCAGCGGCATACATATGCCAGAAAACGGAAAATGACAGCGGCACATCAAGCCTGCTGTACTCCAGATTGAGACTAGCTCCAAAGAAACCAGAAGTGACAATTCCACGGCTGGAATTGTTAGCAATGTTGATCGGCAGCAGAATGTCAAAGTTTATTCACAAAGAGCTCAAGGACGTCAAATTCAGTCAAACAGTTGTATGGTCAGATTCAACCTGTTGTCTGAAGTGGCTAACAACAGCGAAGCCACTGGCATGTTTTGTCAAGAACAGATTGGATGAAATCAGGAAAATTCAGAGTGAGACAGAGAACGTGCACATCAGACACATCGCAGGACTGGAGAACCCAGCTGACATGGCCACAAGAGGCATGAATATGTCAGAGTTGGAAGGCAGTAACCTGTGGTGGAAGGGGCCAGAATGGCTAATGACTGGAGAGTGGCCAGAGCCGAAAGTGGAGCCAGTTACGCCAGAAGTAATGGCAGAAATCAAGAAAGAAGAGCTCAAGTTCCCAAAAGCCAGTCCAATTTACCTGGGCGCCACACAGCAAGTGGTCAGTGACCCAGATGCCAGCAATGTGCAAGCTGATGAAAGCAAGCAAAGCAACCCATTGGGAATTGAGATTCAGAGATTTTCATCACTGACAAAGTTACTGGATGCAACAGTATACGTGATGAGATTTGTGCGACAAATGCACAAAAAGCGCAACAGAAATGACAGTCAGAATGGATTGTCAGAAATCATGGAAAGTATCTGTGGTACAATGAAACCACAGGGAATTATCAGCATTGAAGAGAGAGAGATTGCGTTGAAATACTGGATCAAAGTGACGCAACAGAATCATTACAAAGGAGTGGCAGAGATTCTGGCAACAAGCCATAGCAAAGGCAGCCAGAATAGCAAGAAAACAGCTGCAGACCAGCAGTTGATCAAATGGCTCAATGTGCAAATGCATCAGGATGGAATCCTGAAGTGCCACGGCCGAATGGAGCATACTGACCCACAGGAGGTCACAGTGCCACTCATACTGTTGCCAGCAACAGCTACAGTGACTCAGCTGATCGTCAGAGACCAGCATGAGAAGTTGATGCACGCAGGAGTGCAACACACATTGGCAGCGATCAGACAAAAGTACTGGATTACACAGGGCAGACGGGTGATTTACAATGTGACCAGAACCTGCCCAACCTGTAAGAAATTGGGAGCGAAGCCGTACCAGCTTCCACCAATGCCAGATTTACCAGAGACCAGAGTTCAGAGAGCCAGACCGTTCCAGTACACGGGCTTGGATTATTTGGGACCAGTTTGGTACAAAGTGGACAAAGATCACAGGAAAATGTGGATCTGTTTGTTCACATGTATGGTGACACGTGCAGTTCACCTGGAAAGTGTGCTGAACATGACAGCACAGGAATTCCTGAACGCAGTCAGGAGATTCATCGCCAGGCGTGGAAAGCCTGAGGCAGTGATTTCAGACAATGCGACGCAATTCAAATTGACAGAGAAAGTGCTCAGCACAAGCACTGACAAGGCCATCAATACTGGAAAGGAATGGTCAGAAATGGTCAAAAGTGGAGTAGTACAGACTTACTGCTCACAGCAACAAATCCAGTGGAACATGACTACTCCTATGGCACCGTGGCAAGGAGGAGTCTATGAGAGAATGGTGGGCATCACCAAGAAACATTTCAAGGCAGCTGTGGGGCACAGAATGTTAACCCTGCAAGAATTGTTGACACTTCTGCCAGAAGTTGAGGCAGTGATCAACAGCAGGCCAATCTCTTACATCTATGGTGATGTGAAGAGCCTCAGAGTGCTTACACCGAAAGACTTCCTGACAGGGGAAGGTCAAATTGGAGCACCACAGTTTGACGCAGACAAAGATGGAGAATTCGTGCCCAGAATGGATTATGCAGCGAAACTGCAGAAATATTGGGAGACAACCCAGCAAACTTTGGATAAGTTCTGGGACTTGTGGCATCAAGAGTATATCCCGAGTTTGAGGGAAAGAACTCAGGTGACGCACAAACATGGCAGATTGACAGCGACTCAAGAACCCAAAGTGAATGAAGTTGTGCTGATTTATGAAGAGAACATGCCCAGAGGTGCATGGAGGATGGGTCGCATCGAGCAGTTAGAGCCCAGCAAAGATGGACAGATTCGCTCAGCAAAAGTCAGAACTGCCAACAGAAATGTGGTCAGCAGACCACTCAATCAATTGTATCCGCTGGAAATCAATTCAAAGACAATGGATATCCCAGAGACAGCAGTGACAGTCAAAGTAGATTTACTGGACCCAGCAATTGTCCAGAAACACGTCAGAAATCAGAATTCAGACGGAAATCCTATACCAGATCCTGCTCAGAAGAACTCAGCATCAGATAGAGTCCTGAGGAGTGCAACAGGGAAAACCACGGCAACCACCAGCAGTCTGGTGATTGGAATGTTGTGCATGGTGTTGATGCTGACAGGCGTGTCAGAGTCAGCAACGCTGAGAGAAGCCGGCAAGGCTTACAGCGAAGTATTTTCCAGAACATACGTTCTAGAAACCTCGACAGTAAGGCCACCATCATTGGCAGCGCATCATGGATTGCCGCCTTTGCCTTCAGAATGGCCACCAAAATCTGTCAGAGAAATGCAGACTTATGAGAGATTCAAGGATGCAATCAAAGATCATCCTGTGGAACAGGTGATCAGTTCACAAAGCCAGAAGTACCAAATTTGTACCAGTGGGAGGCATGGACATGCGCTTACAGTTCCTGAAGAAGTGCAGTGCCATATCCCACCAAGGAATTTTGTCAAGGCAATGAAAGTTACACTTTACGCACAGAGACAGATTCCACAGAAAGAAAAAGCATATAGATGCTACATCAGAATCAAAGAGATCATCACTCACACCAGTTTTTGGGGAGCGAAAGGCATTACAGGCAATTTTGAGAAATACCAGCAAGTTGGCGTGGTAGCCTGTAACTATGCAAGAATTCCCAAAATGTTCAGAGGAACACCTTTAGTGGAAATGGAGCCCAGAGTGTGGACAACCAATCAAACCTTGAATGTGGAATATTCATGGTGTTGCCATGACAAAGAGAATGTCGTCAGTAACTTCTACATGGAAGAAGGAACCGTGGCTTCACTTGATGGAAAGACTGTAATCAGCGACTTGCAAGATTTCAGCCAGTGCAGAGCCATGATGGGACATTGCAGAGACCACAATTATGGAATCACAGTGTGGGATACAGAGAACTTCAAGCATCAATGTGCATATGAGAGAATTGGCAGATTCAAATCAGAGATATCTGGCCAGACAATTATTGTGTCAAAATTGCAAGCAGCATACTCCCACAGCAACAAGACAAAGAGGCCAATTGGTTCAGAATGTGTTCCGGGAGACACATACTACACCAATCAAGGAGGTGTATTTATCCAGTTTGACAGAAGAGAAGATGTGCCTGTGGAATGGGCAATGCCAGGAAAGATAGTGGAGGCAAGAGAGTCGACAATCAGTGGAACATTGTATGCCAGATTGGACGACAGAAACTCCAAGTTTCAGTTCCTGCAACATGTGGTCAGAGAGATGACTCAGGCACAATTTGCGATTGTATGGCATCAGCTATGTCAACTTCGCAAGAACCAGCTGGACATGTTGACTCAGCTTTTCCGCATCGACCCAACATTGGGAATTCGAGCCATGCTGGGAAGACAGGATGTTCATGCAGAATGGGCTGGAGAAGCAATTATGTTTTGGGAATGCAAGGAAGTGCAGCCATACATAATTTATCAGACAGGAAAAGTAAGAGAGACATGCTACAAATACACACCAATGAGATTGGACAAAGATGGGCCCTTGTGGTTCAAGAGCCCAGGCAGCAGAGACTTGGTGGAGAAATCACCAGAAGAGGACTGCAGCCACACCACACTGCACCTGTACAGAAATGAACATGGACAGTGGAAGTCCGCACATGGAATGGTGCACGTCACAGAGACACCGATCGAAATGACATGGAAAGGACAATGGCAGGCCTTCACGTTTGATGCGCCTCACCTGTTCACCAACATTGTCAATAGAGCAACCAATTTCATGGATGTCAGAGGCCAGATTCAGAGACTACAGAATTTGGAGCATGTGCAGAACCAGTTGATCGATTACACAGCAGATATGTCATTGGATCCCAGAGTGATCAGAAATTCAATAGAAGGCATTGGAGCTGGAATTGGACAGACAGCAGCAGGAATCGGCAAAGCATATGGTCACTATATATCTGGAGTATCAAAAGGGTACACTAACTTTATGGGAGGAATGCTAAAAGGACCCTTTCAAGTGATCATCAACACAATCGCAATGCTGCTGGGGATCACAATCCTGATAGCTGGAATCGTAGCTGCAGGATACCTGTGGTACAATTGGAGAATTGCCACAGGAAAGCCAGTGATTCCACCATGTGTATACACATGCATATGGAAATGCATAGTGTGCCCGTTCAAATGCATATGGCTATGCTTCAGAGCCATCAAATATACTGTCAAGAAATCAACTCAGAAAGAGACCAATTATCCACAAAGAAAAGTGCGCAAGACAGAGTTGAAACCAGCAATCAAGAGGAGAGCCAGGTCCAACTCAACACAGTCCGTCAGATTTGCCAGGAGAGCAGAAACAGAGGACAGAATGGCAAAGTCACTATCAGTATACGTTCAACCAGATGAAAGTTCAGCTGATGAAGGACAAGTCAGAGCCAGGAACAGAGACAGTGTTCACATGCCTGATATCCGCAAATTCACCGCACGCGAACGCGCAGGAAGCGATACGGGCAACTACCTGCTTCATCATCAGGCTAGGTCGGCGTTGGCATCACCAGCAACCGGACCTGTGACTTCACGCACGCCCACGACTTCGCGCACGACCACGTTCACCACCGAGGCGACTGTGGAAACGCCACTCATCACTTTGGCGCCCACCACCACCAGCATGTGGCGTTGCTGCAACAACGGGGCGCAGCAACTCTTCCGCCCGGAGTGTGCTGACCGTGGCAAAATGGATGGATAAAGAAATACGGAGATTTGATAATTAGGCTCATATTTGCACATTTACTTATTTGCACTATTTTACTTTTCATACACTATAATTATTTACCATGCAAAATATATTTCCTGCACTATATTATTTATCCATGGAGAATATTTTATTAGGAAAGTGTTTTATGAATAATCGATATGTTTATGTGAAATATTTAGGTTAAAAGGTCAAATAAGTTATTATTAGGTGTATTAATATGAAATTAGGCTCATTCAACTCGCCATAATTTTCTGATCATTATTATATATACATTTACATGGTTTACTTGTAAGTTGATAAAGTCAAATCTTGTAAATATTTATGTTCTGCGTAATTATCTAGGCCAGCGTCCTAACAGAGAAATAGCACCCTGTATGTAACTAGCATTTACTGTATGTATTTATGAAGCCCTTCGCGTAGGCATAATTATTATAACCCTGCTCACAAGTTATATTATATTTACTTTGACATTATGGTAAATACCCTGTTCAAATTATACCAAAGAATATATTACAAATCCTGCTCAATTATTATACCCATTTACTTGAATAAGTCCCAATTTGTCCATTATGAAATCTACGTTTCCAGGAAGTGATTGTTATTATTATATTGAATATACCTTGCTCTATTTATGTCATTAGGAACATTTGCACTACTATTTACAGTTTTCAAACCCTATTATATTAGTTCCAATGTGCGTCAATGTTTTCTGACAAATTGAAGCAAATTAGTAAATCGGCCGAGTTTGCCGACTTTGCGCCTCTCAAGATTAATAGTTTTTCTATTAGCCCAATTTGTACTTGGTATTTCTTTACCATAAGCATTTGAATGTATGCACGCATAGAATAAGCCAACTGTTTCGGTCAAATGTGTCTTATTGTTATATTTGTGGTTTATTTATGCATTTGTATTAGGAAATTACTGTAGCTGTTTTTCTATACATGATTTCCGTGTCTTAGCTACTTTGGAAGTTTTTACTTCAGTCTGCGGACCCCAAGCTACTGAACGAAAATAAGCTAGCGATAGAAACTTCGATTAGGAAGCTCGCTAGACTTTGCGCTTTTGTAACACGCTGTATCTGATCGAAATAAAGTACCTGAAACAATTCGAACCCCCTTTTCAACACGCAACTACGAAATAAACTCAACTTGGCTGTCGACAAGTGGACGTTCGGCTACAACGGGAAATCAACCACTCTAAAGGCCGTTTCTCACTACGGTCTTGGAGTTGCCGGATTCGGTGGTAGAAGACGCTGACTTCGGTGGCTTCATCACAGGCATTTCATTTTTCCGTTTTCCGTTTTCCGGCCGACAATTTTTTTTTACCTTTCCGTTTTCCGTTTTCCGCTGAGTGAAATTTTTTTACCTTTCCGTTTTCCGTTTTCCGGCAGAAATTTTTTTTTTACCTTTCCGTTTTCCTTTTCCGTAAAGTGAAAAAAATTTACCTTTCCGTTTTCCGTTTTCCATAAAAAAAAATTTTTGACACCCTAGACTGAACACGAAAATGACTACCGTAAATCCACGAATAAGTCCCCCCCTCGAATAACTCCCCCCTCTAAGCAGGCTGAGGAAAAAAAAACTCCCCCTCCTTGAATAACTCCCCCCTATTTTATGGGTGGGAAAGAAGTCCACGTATAAAAAAACGGTTTTATGTATACGTTCATTAAAAGTATGCATTATTTTGCATTTGATGCACACTAACATTGATTTCATTCCATGAATTATGGGATTTCTATACTGGCTTAGACCTTTATGCAACCAACTTAACCCCATTCGGATGATATATTGATCATGCTTTTTACTCAAAATCCGACAAAAAAATAACTCCCCCCCCCCCTCGAATAACTCCCCCCCTCAAATATGTCCCCCCTCAAAAAATTCTGAGGAAAAAATAACTCCCCCGGGGACTTATTCAAGGATTTACGGTAGATTCCAATGAATGAATGACACAATGTCTAGATTCCATTTCGGAGGTTAATGATTTGTTTATTCATCATGCCGATTTGACCGCTTTTTCAGCATGAAAAACATTTTTTCTGAACATGATATCATATTTTCGCGTTGAAAGGTTGGGTCAAATCAGCATAGGGAATTTAGACATCCCTAACCTGATCTTAACAATGGTATCTGCAGATTGTGTTGATCACTTCAAGTGTTCAACGGTCCAAATCACTAAAGATATCGCTGAGTTAGTGAGCTCCAAATTCGATTGGCCAGATCGGCTATGTAAAATGAACACGACCCCCCTTATCTCGGGACTGGGCAATTATTCAAGGAAGTAAAATAAATTGGGTTGTAGCCCTAACCCTAAACCTGAACAGCATCAAAAACAACCAAAGTACAACAGAATGGGATGTTTATATCTCAGCAGAATCTGGTTTATCACACAGAGCTGCCTACATTGCCGCTTTTTCATCACAGATTTTTTTGGAAAAATGTGACCCGGCGCGGTGCCAAAAATTAAGTTACCACACAAAAATACAATATGCCACTTGAAATATGCCTTGCTATACCAAGAGAAATTTTGATATCCAATATAGACCATTTTTTATATAGAATATCAACATCAAGGTTCCATATAGTATTGATATCGAATATCGAGTTTCAGAAAAAAAATTAAATATCGAGTTTCAGAAAAAATATCAAATATCAAATATCAATATTGAAAAGTCATATCATTTGAACCCTACATGTGGGGGGATAGTTCCAGTAGGTAGGTAATCACCCACATTGGGGGCTAATTTGAGGAGGTAGGCATACTTGGTGGACATAACACCTAGTATGGAAACTGACCATAATCCATCTGATTAATGATTAATGGGTAACTCACACAGGGGATAAGTCGAGGGGATGGGTAATTCACATGGGGGATAGTTCAAGGAGATGGATAATTCATGGGGGGATAATTTGAGGGGATGAGTAATTCATGCGGGGAGGGAGTAATTCGAGGGGATAGGTAATTCATGCGGGGGGTGATTCAAAGGGATACATACTTCATGGGGGGTAATTCGAGGAGGTAGGCATACTTGGTGGACATAACACTTAGTATGGAAACCTACGATTACCCATCTGAACAATGAATAAAAAATTATAGTTTTTCATCATCATATTGCGTTTTTAACACACCCGGCGGACAGCACACTTAGTATGAAGCCTACCATAATTCAATGAATACAATTTTGTGATAAATTTTGTAATAATACATAATTAATTATTCCATAGTAAAAACTAAATATTATGATAAAAACCTGTATAATTTTTGGTTCATTACTCCAATGTGTTATGGTAGGTTTTCATACTAAGTGTGATGTCTGTCAAGTATAATTCATTCACTTGGGGGGTAATTTGAGGGGGTAGGTAATTCACCCACCTTGGGGGTTTACCATGAGGAGGTAGATAATTCATTCAACCAGAGGGGGGATAATTCAAGGGGGTAATTCGGGAAGATGGGTAATTCACGTGGGGGGGATAACTCAAGGGGAGGGTAATTCATGCAGGGGGGAAATTTGCAGGGGTGGGTAATTCACGCGGAGAGGTGATTCGAGGGGATTACTTATTCATGGGGGGTGATAATTTGAGGGGTTAATTCACATGGGGGTAATCCGAGGGAACACATAATTAATGGAGGGGATAATTCTAGGGGATAGGTAATTCAGGCGGGGGGGGGGGGGGGGTAATTCGAGGGGTTATGTAATTCACGTGGGGGATAATTCAAGGTAGTAGGTAATTTACGCAGGGGGGGGGGGGATAATTCAAGGCGTTAGGTAATTCATGCAGGGGTAATTCGAGGCGTTAGGTTATTCATGCGGGGGGATAATTCGAGGAGGTAGGTAATTCACGCGGGGGGGTAATTCGAGGGGTTCACGAGCCGGCAGGTAATTCACGCAGGGGGGGGGGGTAATTTGAGCCGGCAGGTAATTCATGCGGGGGGGGGATAATTCAAGGCGTTAGGTAATTCACGCGGGGGGGATAATTCGAGGCGTTAGGATATTCACGCGGGGGGATAATTCGAGGAGGTAGGTAATTCATGCGGGGGGGGGGGTAATTCGAGCCAGCCGGTAATTCACGCGGGGGGGGGGGTCATTCGAGGAGGTAGATAATTCACGCAGGGGGGGGGGGGATAATTCGAGGAGGTAGGTAATTCACGCGGGGGGATAATTCGAGGAGGTAGGTAATTCACGCGGGGGGATAATTCGAAGCGGTAGTGTCTTACGGGAGGCTGCCCCATATTTGCTCAAAATGGCGCAATTCATACCTCATTCCAAAAATGATCACACTTGCCAATCCGTCCAAATGTTCGTTGTCGGTTCGGTTTCCGTTGAACGAGGCTTTTTCGTCATATTTTCGTTGTCGGTTCGCTTTCTGTTGAACGAGGCTTTTTTGGTGGCACAGGCGAGATTTCTGTAAAATTTGTGCGTTGTCGTGACAAAATGTCCATTGCCGACAGAAAAAAGTTTGCTGGCACAGCTCGCAGTGTAAACGCCGCTTTAGAACGCATTTGAATTTTCTACAATGAGGTGGCCGTCAACTACAGTTGACGGAGATTAAAAATGACTCATTGTGGAAAACTCAAACACGTTCAAAGCTCATTTATGCGTTTTTGAAAACTAATTAGTGTGCGCTGGGCCAATGTACCCAGTACTCAAGAACCAGGTGTTTGAAGCGCACTTCCTAATTTTTGATTGTCACGATGATAAATACGTGAAGCATGTGCAAGACACTTCATCTAAAATCGAATCACAGCAAAACATGTGTGTGTGATGCGCGGTGAAGTGTCGTGAAGGGTTTTCACGCAGATGCGCAATGCCAACGTGAAGTCACTTCAGGGCACTTCACGAACCATGCAAAGTATGGGTAATGCTGCAAGGGTTTGTTAAGTGCACTTCACGGATTTTGGTCGTCGTGAAGCTAGGTGAAGTGTGTGGAAGACACTTCACCTCAAATTTCGTGAAGTGTGTGGAGATGTGTGAAAGTTTCTTCACAGAGGTCGCTTCCACACACTTCAAGAACTTATCTTTTTGCAGTTAATTCACGCAGACACGTGCGTCCAGCCCATTCCGGATCCAGAGAATATTTAATTTACACAAGATCGCGTTTTTTGTCGTCACATTTCTTGTTGGAACCGCGCTTTTTGAGCTCGTTAGCGAGGCTTGTCGCGTTAGAGTTGTTAGAAGTACTGAACTTTTTCGAAAGTACGCGTACTGGTTAATACTTTCAGTTTTACCCATGCTCAAAAAATAGTTGGGTAAAGTACTTTTTGTACCCACCACCTGAGTAAAATTGCGTAAAATTATTTAAAGTATAAATCGAGTATTTTTTTATCAGGAAAGCATAAAATCGAGCGTAAAAATGACTTCTGCAGGCTACATAATTTTTAGCAACTGGACCGTGCTAGAACTGGAACGACTGCCCTATTTTTTGTGGAAAAATTTAGTGCACAACGAAAAAATTTAGTGGAAAAGTTCCATAATTCCGGAACAAAGTTCCATATCTGCAAGAAAAGGCAGTGAAGTAGGCTCACTAGCTAATGTACAGGTATACTCGGCGGCCCGCATGCTATGCATTTTTCTGTAGGAAACACTCCATCATGACGTCATCATTGATAAAATAAAAATTACTCCAGCAAAAAAGGATAACCATTTCAGGAAAAAAACATTCGTGGCTTGTGCAAGACTCCGCCTTTTTCTTTATAAAATATCTTTCTTTTTTTGTTGTAAAATTGCATACATAAGTATCCTGCTCGCGCGTTTTCAACTAGGACATAAATAATTTGACCGCAAACCGCCGAGTATACAATGATTTGCAGATAATTTGAGCCTGTCGTTCAAGACTTTAGGCATTTAATTAAAAACAAATATCAGTTGCCAGTTCTGAAAACAGATATTTTCAACCTCATTTTTTGTTGGTACACGAAGCCCTGTAAAAGACACTTTAAGAAAGTAGATATACTCGGCAGACATCAAGTATGGAAACCTACCATAACCCATCTGAATAATGAACCAATAGTTATACAGTTTTTCATCATAATATTTCATTTATCCTATGGAATAATTTCGAAATTTATCACAATATTTTGTACTTTGTAGTCCGCGGAGTATACATGTTTTTCTCTAAGCTCGCATTCTCAGAAAGGAGTGCATATGAAGGTAAAAGTATGAATGCAGTCATAGAATCCAGGCACTTGTTTTGCTTTTTGCACACTTTTATTGAATTTTCCGAAATACCCAAAAGTACCCAGTACTCGTGAAAAATTACACATACAGAAGGGTACCAGTACAATTCAAGAATACTGCCCATGGGTATTTACTCTGTACGCAGTTTTACCAGAATTTTTGAGTAAACGTAAATACCAGAGTTGTTAAAAGGTACGTACGTTTACTCGAAAAATACGCGTACGCGAGTACGCGGTAAATACATTTACATATACTTTTCAAAAAAATACCGTACGCACTTGTACGCGTACACTTTCAAAGCGTACGCGTACGGAAAATGTATTTATGAAAATTCAATGTGGGACATATTTATAAAGTAACTACACTGCTATGTATTTACAGAAGTGGTTCCATTGAATATTTTAGATATGCGGGGGTAGTGCCTTTAAAAATTTCAAAATTCGCAACCAAATCGAAATGGTTGTGGAGACAATGGATGTGGTAAACGAGTCGGGAGAACGATGATTTTTATCTCCTAGAAAAAAGAGACCTTGAAAACTATATAATCTGTCATTTGGTTATAGAAAAACATACGTTGTGCTGTACACGTATGAAAAAGTGCCCACTTTAACACATTCTATGAAGAAAAGTAGTCTTTTCTACACTCACAAAAATGTACCCACATTTATGCGTACGTACGAGTAAAAAAAAAGTATTTTACATTTTCTATACTTTGTGGTGAGTAAAAAAAAAATACTTTACGTTTACATATACTTTTAAAAAAGTTCAGTAATTCTAACAACTCTGGTAAATACCCTATATCAACTCTGTGTGGAGGTTGCGCGGCGAGGAAATTTCTTCCGCCACCAAAACCTGTTCGAATGCGATCGAAGAAGGCAACTAAATTGTACACGTTCTTTTCTACTGGAATCCTATATACCGTATTTGCTTGAATAGTTCCCCCCCTTGAATAATCCCCCCTTTGACAATTTGATTAATTTGTTGTACCTAATTTTAACAAAAATGACACATTATTGTGTTTATAAAGTTGATGTTGTTGTGAAACAAGTTGATAGAAACATGCTTGAAAATTTGGACGGAATAATAATCCCCCCCTTGAATAATTCGCCCCTCGAATAGTTCCCACCTCAAAAGTGTCTGACGAAATAATAATAGGGGGATCATTCAAGCAAATACGGTAGGTACTTTAAATATTCAGCAAATAAAAATAAATTTTACCAATCAAAATTAATTTTATAATGCGTGTGCACACGCTAAACTGTAAACTGTGTGCTGGTAAACTCATAAATCTGCTTTGAACGCATTTGAGTTTACTGGAATGAGTTATTCTTAATCCCCATCAACTGCAGTTGACACACATTTCATTTTGGTAAACTCACATGCATTCAAAGTTTCATCAGTTTACCAGCACACAGTTTACAGTTTAGCGTGTGTACCCCCAAAATGTCTGAAATTGTTTCCAAAAGATGGAATAAAATTACCTATAAATGTAATTTCCAAATTACCTTTTTTTCCTTACAAAGAATGGAATAGGTGTGATTAAATATCTCTGTAAAACCTGATAAAAATCCACATAAATATAAAAGTATCAGTATTTATTTTAATTGTCTGTTATTGAAAAAGTATACCTAAATCTGCTGAAGTTTTTGGATTGCTATTTACGATGTGCAGTCATAAAAACAATGTGTAACTGTGCGACAGGACACCAAAATATTATGCATACTATTCGACTTTAGTTGTTAAAACATATTTACATACAGTAGAAAAATACATATACTGGAGTACTGAGTAAATATGTTCACATTTCTTCTGAAAAAAGTAGTTTTTGGTAGTTTTTGAAAACCTATATAGTTTTTGAAAGTACTCAAATACAGAAAATGTGGTGTTTATAAAGGCTTTTTCAAGGCATAGAAGTGAAAAAAAGCTCAAAAGTGAAAATAAAAAATGGGTAAATAAGCACATATGCACATATTAAGTAAATTATGCAAATTCCAACACAAAATTGAATAAATTTTAAAAAGAAAATGGACAAAAAAGTATGGCAATAATTGATTTTGAGTTAATGTGCGAAACATTTCTCAAAAATACTCACTTTTACATTTTCCAAGGGAAACGGTTTTTACTCTAATTTATGAACGAATAAAGTAGAAAAACTTTTACATTATGTTTTGGGTACTCAGGGGTGAGTAATAAGAAATTATTTCTGTTTCCATAGCATTTGAAAAAGGTTTGGCACTTTTTAACAACTCTGATTTACACCACCATTGGGTTGCATAAATGGATTTCAAAGGAAGTCCGCAATTAAACCAGAACTTTCAGATGTCGTTAGATAGTACTTAGTAAATATGTCAATATCAGGGTTGTGAAAATTTAGCCACACTGTTGGAACTGTGACGTAACAGTGGCAAACCGTCTGGAAAAAAAGTATTTGAATGTTTGAGTGTTTTTTTAAAAGGACTTTTCGAATTTCAAGTTTTTTCCGAAAACAGTTTTCAAATTTTCGAATCAAGTTTTCAAATTTTTGAATTTTGAATTTTTTTCATTACTTTTCCAATTTTTGAATCTTTTTGATAACTTTTCGTATTTTTTCCCACTAGTAAATAAATGCATTTTCGAATTTTTCTCCTCTATTTTGAATATATTTTTACCGAGTTTTGCCAGCTTCCAAGCTGTTACAGCAGACACACTCAGACAATTTTTGTTCTGTCACTATGAAAAATCTGTCACTATGAAAAATACTCAGAAATTGTTTGAATTCGGCTTGAATTTCTCTGAACAAAATCGATTATTATGTATTTTTTCTAGAGGTGCGATAAAAATTCGAAAACTCAAAAAAATTTGTTTGCCATCGTTACTGGGAAGTAAATATTTGGAAACATTGATTTGGGATTGCAGAATTTGCTAATCATGCAGTAAACAAATTGTATTATACAGAAACGTTGAAACATTGATGTTATGAATGAAAAAAACTTTACCGCTCTATACCAGAGTTGTTAAAATACTGGTATTTTTGGAAAGTGTAAGTGTAGTGTAAATACACTTTCCAAATTTTGAGTATGGATACCAAAAGTGTAAGGTATTTTAAAAATACCTAGGAAAGAGTAAAGATCACTTTATTTGTCATTTTCATGCATTATTTCACATTTTACTGCATTTTATAAAACATTTCAGACTGTAGCAAATACTGTAGTGGTATGAAGTTCCCTAATAATGGCACTTTTTCAGTGTTGATATTTTACTGATTAAGCAATGCGATACACACTGTTTAAATGCAAGATTGGACATGCAGCAAATGTCAATGCAAAAGCCAGTTGACTTTGTGTCCAGCAGGTGAATTTACATTGATCTTGTCTTTTTTTACAAAAGTATGATGAAACTGTAGAATACCATGAGTACTGATCAAAGGTTGGAGATCAAACGCTAGTTTGTACATTTGCCATATTTTCAACATTCAATGCATAACTGCATGTGTGCACTGTGCAGTTATTTTTTGTACATGACCCTATTTTATGCTTTCTCAAAAGCATAAAACAGGGCCATATGAAAGAAAAAAATACACTTTCTGTACCCGGGTATTTTGCTCAGGAAAGTGTATAAAAGTGTATGGGTATTTTATGAAAGTGTAAGTGTAAATATAAATACCCATTTACCCGGGTATTTCGGGTTAGTGTAAATACACTTTCGCAACTCTGCTCTATACTTCACTGATAAAAAAGTGTAAATAATTAGAGTAAATCTGAACAGATGTTCGGATGACTGGATAAGTGGCATTGTTTGACGAGTAGTGACGTAAAAGCGCCATGTCGCTGGCGCCTGGCACTAACGCCATAGCAAAAAGCGCCTTGGCGCTTTTGGCGCATGGCGTTGGGGGTCTGAAAAGCGCCATAGCGCTTTTGGCGTTCGCGTCAAGTCCTGCCGCTTTTTCATCCTTTTTACCTCCTAAGTCCTGGCGACTTTTCACTATGCAATTTCAAGCAATGAAGCAGTTCAATGAAATGCGCATGTCTTTCTACTAAGACATAACGACGTTTTGGCACTGAGCCAAAAAGATACCGTATTACCTCGAATTACCCCCTTGAAATACGTCACTCAGTCATCGGTTTCAATGTGTGTTCTGCATTATACAGATCATAAACTGCGGTATTTGTCATGTATGTTCTTGTTACCGTATTACCTCGAAATACCCCCAGGGAGTTTATTATTTCGCCAGCAAAATTTGAGGGGGGGATAATTCGAGGGGGGGGGTTTATTCGAGGGGGGGGTCTATTATTTCGCCAGAAATTTTCGGAAATTCCTCATACTCAGACGTAGAAAAATGTAACGATTATATAGATGTATATGTGGTTATAGGCATATATAACTGTAAATATACATACAATCTTCCCTAACGTCACTCAATCATCAGTTTTAACGTGTGTTCTGCATTGTACAGATCACAAACTGCGGTATTTGTAATGTACGTTTCCTTTACGCTCAATTTTAGGGGGGGGGGGTATTTCGAGGGGGGGTTTATTATTTCCTCAGCCGAATTTTAGGGGGGGGTATTTCGAGGGGGGGTTAATTCAAGGGGGGGGGGGTTAATTCGAGGTAATACGGTACATTCAATTTGGGTGGGGTTATTTCGAGGGGGGTTATTATTTCCTCAGTCACATTTGGGGGGTATTTCGAGGGGGGTCAATTCAAGCGGGGGGCGTAAATTCGACGTAACACGGTACATCTATAAACACATACACATCTATGTAATTGTTTAATTTTTCTATGTCCGAGTATGTGTAATTTCACAAAATTTCTGGTGAAACAATTTCTTTGGCTGTCCATAGCGTGCGAGTGAAAATAAATTTACATTTCTCTTGTGCGTGGATCCGCTCTACCCGAAAATTAAATTAAATTAGACGCCCTTGAATAAGCCCCCCTCGAATTAACCTCCTGAAAACTTGCTGGCGAAATAACAAACCCCCTGGGGGTATTTCGAGAGAATACGGTAGTTTGATTTCGCATCAAAAGGTAGGAGTGGGTCAAATCAGCTGTGAACCAAACGGAATCTATCCATTCAAATTCGAATTTGAGACTAAGGAAAATCGTACATATTTTAAGTTGGTGTTAAGTTAGAGATGGTAAGCGGAAATTACGAAATTTTAAAATGTTTGTTTCGAACGTTAGAAAATATTTACAATTTTTACGGAGTGTTTGGATTTTTTCACAGTGAATTTTTTTCCCTGTAAAATACTATATTTAGATAAAAAAAATTACAGCACAATGCCTCAACACAATAAAATTCAGTGGATTTGCATAGGTAAAAAGTAGGTATACAATTTGAGCTGACTAAATTCATCAACAACAACAGCGGGAAAGCTGTTCTTCAAGAAAAAATACTCGAACAGTCCTTGAAAATCCAATTACTATGTTTATCCTTGAATTGATCCAATTGAATTAACGTTATTCCATGCGCGCAAAATAGAGCATGTGCGAGTGGAAGTTGGATTTGATTCTATAGGAGGTGTCTAATTCTAAAAGTCGACAAGTCCACATTTTGAGATAATCGCATTGTAAGTTTTAGACCCAATTTCAGGCCCGTGGTGCGTGTCCAATTTGGCTCTCTCATGCTTTCCATTAAGTTCCATATGTTGACAATAAAGTGTCAGATTTTCAGCCCCCGCTATCAACCTATATTTATATGAAAAATGGGGTGTCCATTAAGTTCCATTTGCACAGAGCAAAACTGTTTCGGGGAAGGAAATGGATTTGTCGACTTCTTGCACGCGAGAACATTTTTGTTCCCGGCGAGGACGAGGCTACCTTATGGGCAATTTATGGACTTGTCGACTTTCAGAAATCAGTGCCCATAGTGGACTTATCACATTTCTTGCGTTTTTTTCATAAAAAAAGGATGCGGAGGGTGGACTTCTTGTCCAATTTTTTTGCATTTCCCCCCTAAAATGTCAAATTTGACACTATCATATATTGGTAGGCATGTGAGGTCAAAAATTTTATGGCAAATAGTGAAAAATGTGTGGGATGACGTTTTCGGACCTAACTCGAAATTTTCATATTTTGGACTTGTCGACTTTTAGAATTGGACGCCTCAGTTGACTGCTCGCATTTTCTGTCATCACAAAAAATATGTGTGAATACCGCTTAAAACTAAATTTTCCTACTTAGTCAAAGAAAAAAATTTCGTTTTTTTTTCTGTAGTCAGGCCGTGGGTATTTAAAAAAAATTATATTTATATATAGATATTTTTAAAAAAATTTGGTACACTTAACAACTCTGTATGGGGCACGCATTCTTAAATATATCTCAATGGTGAATAAAAATGGTAACTGTACGATAATCACTAGCAATTTATGCTAGTGCTGAAGTATTTACTTCCGTTCCGTGACTGCGTGCTGAATATTTTTGCAATTTTTTTTATGTGCACTGCAGAGTTGCTAGAATTACTGAACTTTTTTAAAAGAGTATGTATAAATGTAAGCTTTTTTTACTCACCACAAAGTATAGAAAATGTAAAATACTTTTTTACTCACACTCATGCATAAATGTGAGTAAAATACTTTTGTTCCCAGGAAAATGTAAAAGCTAGTACTTTTATCCTGGAAAACTTAAAAGCTACTACTTTTTACATGTGAGAGTGAGTTTTACACTGGAAGACATAATAGATGTCGTTTTTAGTGATTATTTAGTAATTTTTAGAAAAATGAAATGATTTCTTTAGCAACAGAAAACTGTGATTTGAGCAACAAAAATTCATTTTCTCTGTACGCGTCTACTTTCAAAATGTACGCGTAAAAGTGAGTACATTACTTGTAAAAAGTATATGTACCGAAATGTATTTACCGCGTACTCGCGTACGCGTATTTTTCGAGTAAATGTAAGTACATTTTAACAACTGTGGTGCACTGCGCCAAACGGCACTGCCCCACCCCAGTATATGAACTCCACCGATTTATACCAATACAAAATGTTAAAGTTGCAAATTAGCTCGACGCAGTGGCACCGCCAATGCACTAAAATGTAAATGCAATGTGCAATTAATATTGCGGAACACAGAATCCTGATATACCGTATTTCTTCTAATATAACAACATACCTCCAATAGACGGGCACCTCAGAAATTCAGAAATCCAGAAATAGAAAATGGGAATGACGGGAATGGGAATGAAAATGGGCCTGGCCACTAAAATTAACAACCTTCTTTTTTCTTCATCAAGCAAAGATATCCGCAACTGAAAAGGGCTCAGACATGCCCTGCCCGCAGGAAGATAAACAATAAATTGTGGCAAAAAAAATATTTTAAAAATTGAAAATATTTTTAAATATTTGAATGTTTTTTGAGTTGTCAAATTATTGTTTTGTGTTATAAAAAACTTCAAATTGAAAATATCGCAGGTTTTCCACACGCCTACACTAAAGTGTGAACGAGGTGCGCAAAGTGTAAAGCACAGTTGTTAAAATGTACATACATTTACTCGAAAAGTACGCCTACGCGAGTACACGGTAAATACATTTACATATACTTTAAAAAAACTTAATGTACTCACTTTTACGCGTACATTTTAAAAGTAAACGCGTACATAGAGAATGTGATTTTGTTGCTTAAATCCCAATTTTCTGTTGCTAAAATAAGAAAATTTTGAAGACATCGTATCATTTTTCAAAAATACTGAATACCGTATTACCTCGAATTATCCCCCCCTTGAATTAACCCCCCCTCGATATACCCCCCTAAATTTTGGCTGAGGAAATAATAACCCCCCCCCTCGAAATACCCCCCCCCCCCCTAAAATTGAGTGTAACGTGAATGTACATGACAAATACCGCAGTTTGTGATCTGTACTATGCAGAACACACGTTAAAACTGATGATTAAGTGACGTTAGGGAAGGGCTTTTGTGTATATACAGTAATATATGCCTATAAACACATATAAATCTATGTGATTGTTCGATTTTTCTACGTCTGCGTATGGGCAATTTCCGAAAATTTCTGGCGAAATAATAGACCCCCCTCGAATAAACCCCCCCTCGAATAATCCCCCCTCAAATTTTGCTGGCGAAATAATAAACCCCCTGGGGGTATTTCGAGGTAATACGGTAATCACTAAAAAAACGACTATTAGTTCTTCCAATGTAAAACTCACTCTCACATGTAAAAAGTAGTCGCTTTTACGTTTTCCAGAACGAAAAGTACTCGCTTTTACATTTTCCTTGGAAAAAGTATTTGACTCACATTTACGCATGAGTAGTGATGTAAAAGCGCCATGGCGCTGGTGCTTGGCGCTAGCGCCAAAGCAAAAAGCGCCATGGCGCTTTTGGCGCTTGGCGCCTTTTTGCTGTGGCGCCATTGGCGCTTGGCGCTGTGCTACGGAAAAGCGCCATGGCGCTTTTGGCGCTTGGCGCTATGATGTCGTGGCGCCATTGGCGCTTGGCGCTGGTATTTTATAAAGCGCCAAAAAAGCGCCAAGTAGTACAAAAAAATTTATTATGTAAAAAGACCTTGCCTGCATGAGTTACAGAAGTAAATGTGTTACTGTTAGTGTGTTACCGGAAGAACAAACCCTCTACTTGCTTATTTTGTAAACCATGTCCATGCAATTGCAACGATATTCAAAACTTTTACCAACAAATGGGACTACACGACCTAGTTTTCAATGACATTTTATGTCAACTGGTTTTCATCCCAATTCAAGGTTTGATGACGAGCCGACGAACAGCGTTCAAATGCATAGTGTTGCATTGTATTGCAAACATAGGCGGCGCAAGGTTCCAATTTGCGCTTGTGACATTCACAATGGCTAAAATTTCACCTTGTGACACTTTTTTATCAGAGCTCTTACGTGAATTTGGTAGCCAGCCAAAAACTTTGAAATTGCTATAAATACATATAAAATTGGCTAAAAATAGGTATATAACCATGTATTAAGTTGAAAACAGTGATTATAAAGGTGAAATGGAGCAAATTTCAACGATTTTGAGCTAATTTTGAGCAATCGCTCTCATTTTTACTATAAATGCTTGTGAATGTCACAATGTGACAGCGAAATTTCGGCTTGTGACACCAAAAATTCCGCTTGTGACATTCACAAGCGCACAAGCACTTACGCCGCCTATGATTGCAAATGAAGTTGTTTTGTTATGTGGTATGAAGTACCGGCATGAAGTACCTACCGTATTTCCTCGAAATACACCCAGGGGGTTTATTTTGTCAGGGTGCAAATTTTGAGGGGAGTTTCGAGGGGGGCTTATCCGGGGGGAATTTTTATGAAGGGTCGTAGTAAAGTATCGTTTTTTGTACCCAAAACGTAATCAATTGACCAAATAGGATATATTTTGGCCATATTATCATAGATCGTTCCATAAACAAGGCCATGTATAGCTGCGATGTAAATTCACAGCTAACAAAATGTATCATGTTCATTGGATACATGATCTACCATATTCCAGACGGGGTGTATTTCGAGGGGGGGGGGGTTATTGAAGGGGGGTATTTCGAAGAAATATGGTATATGTGTATACAACCCTGGATAGTGTTACTTGTCAGCAAGCTTTGAATTGGGATGGGAACCAGTTGACAAACAAATAGATAGCACTGCATTTGCATCGCTGCACTTTATGCAGCAAAATTTTTTGGCGCTGGCGCTATTGGCGCTTGGCGCCATCATCCCCTGGCGCCATTGGCGCTTGGCGCCATGGTCTAGAAAATCGCCATGGCGCTTTTGGCGCTTGGCGCTATTTTGCTGTGGCGCCATTGGCGCTTGGCGCTCGCATGCCAAAAGCGCCATGGCGCTTTTGGCGCTTGGCGCCAAAAGTCTGGCGCTTTTTACATCACTACGCATGAGTACAAGTAAAAAAAGTATTTTACATTTTCTATACTTTTGGTGAGTAAAAAAATACTTACATTTACATATACATTAAAAAAAAGTTCAGTAGTTCTAACAACTCTGGTGTAAAGTCACTCGAGTACAAATGTAAATACCCATTATCAACTCTGCACTATTGGAGGGAAACCCATTATTTAATCACAGCGAGGTACTTTGGCTTTACAGTCGATGGGTTAAATCTCGGGTAGCTTAAATCTCGCTATACCCTCGCACCATTGGCGACATGCGTCACGGACAGGGTTGGTCTTAGTAAAATTATTTTTACTAAAATTGTAAATAGTAAGTGTATAAAAATTATATTTTATTTTTAGTTTATTCTTCAATTTTCCATTTTATTTTTTTTATTCTTCAATTTTCTATAGTATTTTTATTTTATTTTTATTTTTTTCTGAGATTTTGCAAACTCTGGTCACGGATACGCAAACCATAAAGCGTCTCTTTGTGTGCATGGATTAAATGTAACATCAGTTATTCTACTAATTCGCACCATAAAACACCTCATAAAGTCGGCGGACATTTCACCCTACAAAATCGGAGAGTTAGAATTCGCTCGTGAATAGAGCGAACAACGAAACTTGTGTCCCATGCGGACGCTAGAAATTGAAAAAGAAAAACATATTACCGTATTTCCTCGAAATACCCCCCCCCCCTCGAAATACCCCCATCAAAATCGGCACTATGGATTTGTGGTCTGGGAAATGCATAACAGATGTTCAAAACACTTACTGTGTTATGTTAGAACATTGTTTATACTATCTACATACTTATATAAGGCTGTAAAAACTTATAAATGGTGGTTATTGTTGCATTTTTCACGCTTTTCTCTTAAAATTCTCACTCTGAAACAATCACCCCCCGGGGGGTATTTCGAGGAAATACGGTAAAAGAAAAATCGACGCCACGCCCTATTTATCTACATTTTCAACGTTGCTCGTTAAGAATTTGACCGTTCAACCTACCGTTTTACCGTTCAAACTACTGTTTTTATTTTATTTTTATTTTTCATTTGTTGGCTCCGTTCCAACAAAAGAAAACTTGGCAGCCTGCCAAAATTTCGAAATCCGCTATTAATATGAATAAAATAGGCTCACAATAGCCATATAACCATGTATATAAACAAAAATAGCGATTATGAAGGTGGAAATTGGCAAAGCAAAGCAAATTTTAACGATTTCTAGCGAACTTGTAGTTTTCACTCTCATTTGTATAATACGCAACTGGTCCATTCCAATCCATTCCAATCGTTAAAATATTGCGTCACAATACCTAATGCCGTCATGCACTCTCCACTGGAGAGATTGACGCAAATGTTTGTAGGGCGATACGTCTGCCGACTTTACAAGAGCAAGAGCATCATACATATTACTAGCATGATTACCGTATTTCCTCGAAATACCCCCCGGGGGGTGATTGTTTCATAGTGGTCCCGAGAGGGGGGGGGGGGTTAAACGAGGGGTGGGTATTTCGAGGGGGGGGTTATTATTTCACAAGAAAATTTTTGAAAACCAAGTACGAAATTGTCGTCTGAAACGTACGCAGACGTCGAAAAATGCAACAAAAACCGCCATTTATGAGGTTCTATAGACTAATATTAGTATGTAGATGGTATGTACACTGTTCTAACGTGACACCGACACAGAGTTGTACAAATACTGGTATTTTTGGAAAACGTAAACGTAAACGTAAATACCTTTTTCAAATCAAAAGTATAAATACTAAAACGTCAGGTAATTTCTAAATACCGGGGAAAACGTAAAATAAAACGTAAACGTAAAAATTATATTAAGTGCTTCCGCTCCGCTATCAGAGAATACAAAAAAACACAATGTTTTTTACAACATTATGGATGTTCATATGATCTCCATTGACATTTTCTGCTTACCTGTGTTTTGTATATATTTAGAATGATGGGATCGGTATATTGAATTGGGATTTAAGTTAGAATTTTGCGTCGTTGTCAACTAGTGGGTGTAGCTATGATCTAAGCTTCAAAAAAATTTACGACATTTTTTTTTCAATGGAATATTTCATTGGAAAGACCGCTGTTTACAAGTGGAATTGAAAAAATTGATGCGAAGCAACTTGTACATTACCTACCGTATTTCCTCGAAATACCCCCCGGGGGTGATTTTTTCATAGTGCTCCCGAGAGGGGGGGGGGGGGGGGTTAAACGAGGGGGGGGGGGGTTATTATTTCGCAAGAGATTTTTTGAAATCATAATACAAAATCGTTGTTTGTGAAAAATGCATCAATAACTGACATGTATAGACTCCTGTAGACTAATATTAGTACGTAGATGGTATAAACACTGTTCTAACGTGATTCCGACATTGTTTTAACGTGTGTTCTGCACTACGCAGAAAACAAACTGCAGTATTTGTCATGTACGTTCTCTTTACACTCAATCTGGAGGGGGGGGGGTATTTCGAGGGGGGGTGATTGTTTCATAGTGGTCTCGAGAGGGGGGGGGGGGGTCAAACGAGGGGGGGGGGGTATTGCGAGAGGGGGGTATCTCGAGGAAATACGGTAACTACCTTACCTTGCAAAACCCTGATAAACTGTTATGAAAAAAACAACGTGTGAAATCTTGCAATGACCAATCAAAGGTTCAGATTGAAAACTTACATATACCTAACGATGGCAAAAAAAGATTCGAAAATTCGAAAACATTTTCGAATTTTCGAATTTTTTCGTAATTTTCGAATTTTTATTTCGCCCCTAGAAAAAACACTTAAAAATCGATTTATTTTTCAAAAGATTCGAAAATTCGAAAATTCGAAAATTCAAAAATAGTTTTCGAATTTTTTAGGGAATTCAAGGCAACAAAAAACGCTGTTAAGTTCAACGTGCTAAATAAATCAACGATTGATACTCGGCGCGTATCGAAAAGCGAAACGTAACAAAAAAACGTTGAAATGTCATCCACGGCGGAAGAGGCAGACTTCGACGCATCCGTTTTTATACTGTATTTCCTCGAAATATCCCCCCCCCCTCGAAATACCCCCTCAAAGTTTTCACTATACATTTATAAACCCCCTCGAAATACCACCCCCCCCCCCAATTTGGTGTATAGAGAACGTAATGCAGTTTGTGATCTGGGACACACATCAAAAACAATGACTGTGTTGTTTAGAACAGGGTCTTATAAATGGCGTTAGTACCATCTACGTTAGTACCATCTAATTTAGTACCATCTACGTACTTATATAAGTATATAGAGTCTTATAAATGGCAGTTTTTGTTGCATTTTTTGACATCTGTGTTACCTAAAAACAACAATTTAGTACTGGGATTTCGAAAAATTTCTGGCTAAATAATACACCCCGTCGAAATACCCACCCTCGTTTAACCCCCCCCCCCCAAGTTTCCACTCTGAAAAAATAATATGGTATTTGATGCCATTTTTGTATTTTTTTGCTGATATTTTATTTGATGCCAACTTTTAAATTGTTGTTTTTATTGCCTTCACTCTGTTGGCGAATTAAATGTATCAATGTGTGAATTAAATGAAGCAGCACACTGGTTTGCATAACTCCTTCGTCCATTTTTAATGCTAATTTATGGTTAAAATAAGGTTATAACAACTGAGCAGAACATGAAGACAGTCTAAATTCTGTGTTTAAAGGTTAATATTCAATATTTTTCAAAAAAGATTCGAAAATTATTTGAAAAAATTCGAAAACTGGCCAAGGCCAAAAAAATTCGAAAATTGCCAAAAAAGATTCGAAAATACGAAATTCGAAAATTAAATTCGAAATTCGAAAATTATTTTGAAGAAAAATTCGAAAATTCGAAAATTCATTTCAGAAAAAACACTTAAAAATTTAAATACTTTTTTTCGACTGTTTGCCATTGTTACATATACCCGATTAACTATTTATTTACAAGGAACATAAATATGTGTGTGAAATTTTAGTCACTTTGTCAATTTTTGTCACCAAAGGTGCCAACTGCCAATCAGATTTGCCAGAGAAAATGTTATATTTACATTTTCGGTAAAAAATTATATCACTTGGATTAAGCAATGATAATTAGAAAAATGCTTTACTCTTTACTTTGCCACTTGCATCAGAAATGTTTTATTTTTCTCAAATTTCAACCGCATATTTTGCATGTACAAAAATAGCACAATTAAAATACAGTACAAAAACAAATGACACAAATAAAAATGAAAAAGAAAAAAATCAATTCGAATACCTCCTATGTCGTTTTCTGATTGTCAAAGGTAAAATCGAAAAAGCTCTATAACTTATATATCTGAATAAAATACCCAACCAACACATTGCACACGTAAAAAAATACAGCGTCACCCCAAATTGTAAACTTTCCGTCCACGAAAGCATACGCAACCATCGATTCACATCTGGAACTTCTAATGCTACTGAATTTGCAAAATTTTCTTCCTCCGTCATAGAAATCAGTTCCATTTTCAAAAAACTACTTTTTACAAATTCTTCTAAAAACGCCAAAAAACTGGTCACTGCACATGTAAATGCCAAAGTTGGTCCGAAACCCAGATTACTTTTCGTATCCAATTTTGGCATCAGTGGATAAGAAAACAATTCCGCATCATTTAGGATAAGCATGTTTCTTATCACGAGCCATTCGAAAAACATCGCGATAAGCGATAAAAATCCATCGGCGGGTTCGAATTTTGAATTTGAATAAGTGCAGTCGATTATGTACAATACGCAAATTGGAATTTTGATAAACATGCAGACGATTAAAATGAAATCATCGAATTTTGAGTGCTCGTACAGATCTGTTTTGAAGCATTTCCTCAAATATGGTCTGTGGTTCCACCTGTGAAATGTTAGGCATAGAAATAGGTTTTTGTTATGAAAAAATTGCATGCATTTTATACACATACATTTACAAAATGTCATGTAAAATGTCAAATGTCGTTCAAAGTTTCCAACATCATGTAAACTGTCATAAAAAATTCAAAAAGTCCAATATTACATGGTATTTATTTACTACATGACTTTTGAAATTTACATTATGAGACATTTTTCATTTTACAGTGTAGGTATTTGGAGTGGTATTTACAATTGGTGCAAAAACTTTTATTGGTGTGTCAAGTAACGAGAATACCGTATTTCCTCGAAATACCCCCGGGGGGTTTATTTTTTCAGAGTGAGATTTTTGAGGTAGGTTAAACGAGGGGGGTATTTCGAGGGGGAGTTTATTATTTCGCCAGAATTTTTTTAAAATCCCAGTACTAAATTGTCGTCTGAAACGTACGCAGACGTCGAAAAATGGAACAAAAATCGCCATTTATAAGACTCAAATGACTTGTATAAGTGTGTAGACGTAAATATAAACACTGTTCTCACGTAACAGTCATCGTTTTTAACTTGTGTTCTGCATTGCCCGGATGCCTTTGTCATTTAAATTCTCTATACACTAAATTTGGGGGGGGGGTATTTCGAGGGGGGGGGGGGGTTAATAAGTTCATAGTGTCCATTTTGAGGGGGGTATTTCGAGGGGGGGTACTTCGAGAGGGGGGTATTTCGAGGAAATACGGTACACAAGTTTCAGGTAAAATCGTTGCTGAAAATACTTCTCAGTAAAAAGTTCACTTGTCACAACTTGACACTTTTATTGTCACTTGTTCTTTTACGAAATTTGCGCTGGGCAATACTTGTTTCACACTCAAATGACCCAGGGGGTTCATTCAAAGTATTACGGTACTCTGCTGTCATTGGCTATCAAAACAATACAAAAAGTTGCAGATTACCAAAAAAAGATTAAACAAACCAATTATATCGTTTCGGCTGCTTTAGAAAAATGCCAAAATACACCGCGACGAAAAGAATTATTCTCAAAACATCCACAACAACCCTCATTCTCTCATTTTCATCCTCTGTGCGGACATAACTTGAAACGTTGGTACTTTTGAACGCTTCGACGGTGTGCACAAATCGGTATGCTGCGAAAAATGTTGGTGGTTAAAAAAAAGAATTGAAATTTTGAGGATTGATTTTTCTATTTTGGCCAAAGAGTAAATTCAAAATAGTTTACATTTATGTATACTTTTCTGGTGACAGTCCCAGACCCTGTAAAAAGCCCTGTTAAATGTAATATGTCATGCAAAGTGTGGAAAGTTATCACAGCAAAACATGGGTTCGTGAAGTGTGTGGAAGTGTGCTCTGTGAAGACACTTCCACTCACTTCCACACATTTCATGAAGTTTTCGGTGAAGTGTCTTCCACTCACTTCGCCTAGCTTCACGAAGACCGAAAGTCGTGAAGTGCATGTCACGAACCTTTGCAGCATACTTTGCATGGCTCGTGAAGTGCTGTGAAGCATCTGGAATGCAGTGAAGTGTCTTCACGCCAACATTGCGCGTCTGCGTGAAGTCACTTCAGGACACTTCACCGCGCATCACACACCCATTTTTTGCTGTGTATGGAAAATGCGCTGAAAAATAACATTTGCCATTTTTCAGGGCATTTTACAGGGTCTGGGAGTGCCCCCAGGGTCTTTACAACTCTGCAAAAAAATAAACAATAAAACTAACCAAGAAACAAAATCATTCCTAGGCATGGAATTATGGCAGCCAGTCTATAAACATATCTGATCAGCCATGATGGCAATTTCTGTGGGAACTGAAATCTGGCAAGATCTCCATCTGGGTATGTCTTATGTCCTGGGTATTTTTAAAGTATTTTTAGGTATCTTGACAGTTTTTAAGTAAATGTACATGCCCTTTGAGTATTTGAGTATTTTTGTGAAGTTTTGACATTATATAACTGTACTGCAACTGCATCACAATAATAATGGTATTTGAAAGAAGAAGTGACTTTGATTGTGAAGGAAGCAAATTGGAATTTCCTAATTTTGACATAATAACACAAATTCAGTGGCATTAGATTGTGCATGCCCAGTTGACATTGGCAGCATGCCAAAACAAGATTCACACATGCAACTCTTGTAAAATCTTAAAGAAATGGTTTTTTATGTTTTTCACAAAATTTGTATATAGATTTTACAGTTTTTTTTCAGTAATTACCTTCTGACCAGGGTTGTTTTTAGAAAAAGTCATTTTTGTGAAATGGTATAAAAATTGTATTTTATCTTAATTTTATTCTTGTTTCATTTTATTTTATTCTTAAATTTCCATTTTATTTTCATTTCATTTTTTTTCTGAGGTTCTGCCAACCCTGCTTTTGAAATCTTACCCATCCCTTTGTGCCACTTCACTTACCATGCCAGAGTTCCTAAGTTATTGTTGGCATGCTGCCAACATCACACATAAGTCTCTGCTACAGGTCAAGCTGGTGCAAGTTCCGCAAATTGAGAAGTGAGAAATGAAGTGGCAAATGCGAAGTGAATTGAGAAGAAAATTGGCAAAAGTGAAGTGAAATGGCAAGTAAATTGGCAAAAGCGAAGTAAAAATAAATAAGTGGTTTCCATTGGCTTTTGCCAATTTTCTTCTCAATTCACTTCTCATTTCACTTCGCATTTGCCATTTCACTTCTCACTTCTCAATTTGCGAAACTGGCCCCAGGTGTCAAGTATAAATATGAAATATATGTGAAAGTAAGTACCTTCAGATGTAGCAGTCCAATGTAAGCAAAACAGCAATGGCAATAATTCAGCTGTGAGCAAAAACACGGCCGGTCCGAAAATAGTGTCATTCCATTTCATAATGACTTGTTCCAATGGTTGCAAACTGTTTGCATCGCACTTGTAGCCATCTGATTCGTGGGCCTGGTGCTGCGGGTTGAGTTTTTTTCAAAAATACCTAGGTTTTTAAAAAACAACAACTAGTTTTTTTATTTTCGAAAAGGGCACTAAAAAGGGCTTTGAGAAGGGATATTGAATTATTGCGTAAATTCATACGTTTATAATTAACTATACACGCAAATTGATGCAACATCAGATATCAGTTTTCAAATATCAGTTCCCATTTAAAAAGTCATTTTAAAAACAACATTAAAACATACCAGCGCATGGGGCGTGGCTTCAGGTTCAGGTAATTTTCTATACGTCGCGTGAACTTTGTCCACAATGATTTTGACAAATACAATAAAGAATAGACAAGGTATCGATGTGTCGATTAAAAACTCGAAATAGAGCTTTTTTGGCTTTGTAGCGGCTCTCTGAAAAGGGGAATTGTTTGGTGTTGTAAATTTGGCAGTACATTTTTTTACAGAATTGTGATACCTATATTTAATGAATGTCCTATGCTCAAATAACTTACCCCCTAATAATCCCCTCAGCCCCAATAGATATTATCAGATAAAAAAACCCAGAAAAAATACACTGACAAATAGATAAAAATCAGAAATCAATTAAAAAGCTCAACGTGTATAAAAGGTTTAAAAAACTCGGCAAACAAATGCCATAGATATTTCTGAGCGAAACATCAGAACTCAACTCACTTGCAACGAATAGATCATCACTGAAAGAAGGAATGTTGCTACGGTGAAATACCAGCACACATCAGAAGCTTTTTCGAAATCCGATTTCGCTGCCAGTGCCTGGAAAGTAAGACTGCTTCGATTACATATTGGCCATATTATGAAAGTTGAAAAACTCATCAACTTTGGGTGCATTTGAGTGTTGAATGGAAATGAAATTACAAGTAAACTTGAAAGTAATCATTTCCAAAAAAACTTTTTCAAAAAAGTTAAAAACAAGTTAAAAAAAATAAAAACCCACCTTATCACAGTGCCAAAACCCAATAGTATATGGAATGAGATATAGCAAATAGCTGGATATAACAAATGCTACCATCAATGTAATCATAGCCAATTGAATGTATGATGGGGAATGAAGTTTTTCTGTGGGTTGTGCATCTCTTCTTCTTTGCTGCAAAATGGGAGTTTAAAGGGTTTTTAAAATAGAAGGTTAAAGGAATTGGAATTGTTTTTTAAAGTGATTTTTTCAAATCTAAGATGACACACCCAATCTAGGATTCAAAGTGTTCAAGTTTTTATGTGTAAAGCAAATTTTTCATGTTTCTTGTAAAAGGAAAGACTTTGTTTTACTCCGAAAAGAAACATTTTACACCAAATTGTGTCTGACATTTTGCATCTAACATTTTTTACATTTTGAATTTTGTTGACACTACAATAGCACCAGGATCGGGCAGAAAATCGTTTCTATATAACCAGATCGTTCTGCCCAAAAAAAACGAGAAAAAAAAATACAACACTTTAAAGTGCAAACTCACATACAAATAAACCATAGATGCCACTTGAGTGGCAACAATTGGCACGCAAAGTGCCACTTCATACAGTCTGGAAGACATGCAGTAGCTGTCATCGACAGTGGTCGTGAAAAGTGACACAATGTTGAAAAGTGCACAGCAAACTGTCAGGCTGGTCAGTGTGGCCGTTGTGGCTGCCTGGAAGTGAGGGAAAATTGACTTTTTGTGTTTTTGGAAAAATTGGGAAAAATTTGACAAAAATAAATTCTGAACAAACTTTGCCCTGTGCCTGTGCCATATACTCTAGGGTAGGGTCAGGTCCGCATCCCTGTAAAATGAAATGGAAATTGTCAAACGTCATGTAAAGTGTTAATAGAAAGTCTTTTAACATTTTGCATAAAATCTATTAACATGACTGACATTTTACATTTTACATGGCATTTGACACTTTGCATGACACTTTACAGGGTGTGGGGCTTCCGACAGTGCATTTCACGTCACAATTCACATAAAAAAGAAAGAAAAATACCTTCACCATATTTCTCTTTGTAATTGGCACTCTCAGTTTTCTAGTCCACTGTTCGTACTCATTCGCTCGATCCATCGAAGTGCATTTTGTCAATTTGATCGGAACCACGTTTCTAGAACTTTGTTGACAATTGTCATCGGGAATTATTCCGGCTAGAGAATTTTTTGGCGATATTCGGGCTATTGAAAATGTACTCTGATTGAGCGAGGTCATTTTTTGATAAAATTTTTCCGTTCGATGGTTTTATTTTAGAAATGCTGCGTGTAAAATAGAATGTGATGGAGAATTGTTTGCCGCGTGAAATAGGGGCCGTCGTTAAAGCGGGAATTAGAGCTCAGCGTCGATTCGACGTGAAATGATGACGTGAAATGTTTTCGTGAAATTAATTACACGAGTGTGGATCATGCTACGGGTCTACAATTTTCTAAGGATTATATATGAATCAATACCTTAATCGTGTCCAATACTGAGTGTTATCAGCCACAACTAGAGCGAATTGAAAAATTCTATTTTTATCATTTCACGTCATCATCATTTCACGCCACAGTGTCAGGGAACAACTTGACATTTCACGTCAGACTGCTGCTTGCAATAGTCTGACGTGAAATGTCAAGTTGTTCCCTGACACTGTGACGTGAAATGATGATGACGTGAAATGATAAAAATTGAATTTTTCAATTCGCTCTAGTTGTGGCTGATAACACTCAGTATTGGACACGATTAAGGTATTGATTCATATATTATCCTTAGAAAATTGTAGACCCGTAGCATGATCCACACTCGTGTAATTAATTTCACGAAAACATTTCACGTCATCATTTCACGTCGAATCGACGCTGAGCTCTAATTCCGGCCTAACATTCGTCACAAGACATCTTGACACAAATGATTTGGTCATTACCAACTTCAGATTATAAATATCACAGGGTCCAAAAATCATGGAGACAAATTTTTACTTTAATAGGTAATTAATCCAATTTGAATAATATTTATGGTTATAGTTTTTATTTTATGAAATTCATACCCTAAATCCTCGAATAAGACCCCAGGGGAGTTATTTCTTCTTCAGACGTTTTGGAGGGGGGAGATATTCAAGGGGGTAGTTATTCGAGTTGGAGTTATTGTTTCCTTGTAAAACTTAAACTTAATTCATTGTATGGGTGCAGTCTGTAAACTCATGTAATTCAGGTATTTGATTGTCCAACAAGAATAAAAAGATGTGTATACACTGCATACACGATATGCATAGATGTATCTGCTTTCGCCACTCAGGCTAATATTCTTTTGTATTTTTGTACTGTATCGTTTTCATCCAGAGGGGGCATCATTCAAGAGGGGGGGCTTTTGAGGGGGGGTCTTATTTGAGAATTTGCGGTATTTACAAGTGATGATGTAATAGCTACCATGGCATTAGCGCCTGGTGCTAGTGCCAAAGCAAAAAGTGACATGGCACTTCTAGCGCTTGGTGCCATTGGCTAGGGCTTGAAACTAGATTTATTTCAAACTAGAGTTTGAGTCGCAACCCCAAAATTTTTTCGGTCGAGTCGGCGAGTTGAGTCAGGCAAGGCACTGAAAAGTCAAGTCAAGTCTCATAAAAATCTCGAGTCTCAAGTCGAGTCGGATGCATTACTTTTTGGTATGACCCTTGCAGAAATTTTTGCTACTGGTTTCTCTTCCAATGTTGTCACACACACTTATTGACTTCTAAATGCCAACAGTTCATTTAAATATCAAGATAAAGCAAAAATAGAATTTTTATCACTCATGTTGCTACAAAAAAAGTTGCAAAAATAAAATCAGCCTACAGATGGATAATTAACATCTTTTACAGCATTTTTTTGGATCAGTGCCAACATTGTGCAATGCATTTGAGGTGGTCTGTATATCATGGATGGTGTGTGTATTTCATTATGTAGAATTGTATGGTAACAAGAAATTGGAGTTTTAACACCATTCAATACATACGTCAAGCCAATCGACAATATATCACACATGTGGTATGGAAATGCGCACTCGCGCGCAAAATTTTTGAAAAATATGTTAAAAAGTTCATATCAAAATTGATTTTTTAGGACAGTATTCAATGGAAACCCCGACTCAAAATTTTCCAAAATTTCGAGTCAAGTCAGGCAAAAACCTCGAGTCTCGAGTTTGGGTCAATTTTTTTTGGTTGAGTCAGTACCCTGTTTTACCCTCGAGTCACGAGTCGAGTCGAGTCGAGGCGAGCCGAGTTTGACCCCTACCATTGGCGCTTAGCGCTATGGGTCAGAAAAGTGCCAAAGCGCTTTTGGTGGTTGGCGCCGAAGTGTTGGTGCTTTTCATACCACTATTTAAAAGTCAACTCAAAAAAAATTCCATATTATTATTCAGATAGGTACGTTTTTATCGATATTCGTGTCAAACTTTGTGTCAAATCCGACAAGGGTCCAATTGAGACACTTGGGACGAACATTTCTGTGTCACATTGTCCCGGTACAAGTTGCTTTGTGACAATTCGTAGACACACCAAAAAAGACTGACAATAACTAAAGTATGTCAAGTGACAATTTTCAGACCAAATTTCGAAATTATTGGTCATTGCTTATGGTGCTGGTTTGTAGAGTTGTTTTCAGGCGGTCCTATTTGAGGATTTACAGTACATTACTGCTTGTGTTTATATTCAATGTTCTAGCAAGTACAATGAATTCTACAATAAAAAAGTATGGAATATCATGGTCCACTACATTGTATACAGAATTTAAAAGCTGCACAGACATAGTTTTGCCGATCCACGATGGTTTTGAAAATCTGGAAACATTTCCGAAACTTTGAAATTTGGCAGTATCTGGGATTGGGCCCATAGTTGTTAAAATGTATTTACAATTACCTACTTAAAAATACATATCCTCGAGTACTCAAAAAATTCATCTAAATTTTTTTCTGAAAAAGTAGCTGTTCGCACTTTTACCATAGTTGTTAAAACGTATTTACTTTTACTCGATAAATATGTATACTCGAGTACAGAGTAAATACGTTCATGTTTGCGAGCTTGATAAAAAATAACTCCCCCCTCGAATAACTCCCCCCTATGTTCGATGCAACTAAGTCGTGTCACATAAAAAACATTTCGATGAAGCCAGACAGACCAAAAAAGCAATGGTCTGATTCATCAAATGCAAAGGCAGTGCTGCGTATGCAACATAAACACAAAAGAATGCTTTAGTTAGAGCGGCGATGTACGTACTTATGTACTGAATATTCTGAGGAAAAAACAACTCCCCCCCTCGAGTAACTCCCCCCCTCGATTAACTCCCCCCTCAAAATATTCTGACGAAAAAATAACTCCCCCGGGGACTTATTCGAGGATTTACGGTACTCTAATTCAATTCAATTCAATTCAATTAAAACAAATTTAAATGACATTTACTAATAAATAGAAAACACTTTACATTTTCAGGGGGCAGTCCCATCCCAAGCCCTGGCAAGTGTAAAGTAAAGTGTCAAATGTAAAGTCAAATGCAAAGTAAAGTGTCCTGTCAATCAAAACAAAAAAGAAAAGATTTTATTACTGAACTTTGCATGACAATTGACAGTTTACTTTGCATTTGACTTTACGTTTGACACTTTACTTTAGACTTTACAGGGCTTGGGACTGCCACCAGTCCTCAGGGTGAGTGAAAAATAATTATTTTACATTTTAGCTTTAACAACTCTGGTTGTCACTGGCTATCACACTCGAGTAACGATGGCAAACGCGCGTGGAAAACAGTGTTTAAATCTGTATTTTTTAAAGACTTTCCGAATTTCGAAGTTATTCTGAATATATTTTTCGAATTTTTGAATTAAGGTAGTTTTCCGATTCCGACTGTCAAGTTTTTCTGGAAAAAAGCGTGTTTCTTAGCGGTTTTTTGTCTGGGTGTGAAATTTAAATTCAAATTTTTGTTTACCATCGTTATAGGCGAATGGTGAATAAGTGCAAACGTCAATTCAATCTGAGAAAACACTCGACCGCATTTCAAGTGGATCACTTCGATATAAAAATCACTACTGCGGGTAAAATTGAAAAATGTGCAAAAATGTTTGCTTTTTACGCAAAGCACACTGTTTTCACATAAAAGTCTGTAGAATTCTGAACCAGCATCTGAAAGTATGGTTAAAGCGCGGTCACTTTGCGGACGATTATCGAAAATTATAAGAGTGATGTCGGAAGTAAAATAACTTATCACTGTGAACTTTGGCAAAAGGCCAAATAATTTGCCTATGTACAATCAATTAAGGGTACAACGGCAGAAAGAGTGCCAAGCGCCAATGGTTCCATGGCGCGGGCCATTTGGCGTCATAAAATGGCGCCAGCGCCATGGTGCCATTCCATCATTAGTTGCTATATAAATAGTGATGAGACCAAACGCAAATTGTGTGCTAGTCTAGCAAAATGGATAAAAACTAGTAAAGAAATTATACAATCAAAATTTTAAAAAATGGACGGGTATTTTAGGACTGCGTGCTATCTCAATACGAAGAATGTTGCCGTATTTTGTCGAGTAAAGTCACATGAACAAATGTTCACCAAATTCACCCAAAAAAAATTTGAATTTTCTATTAGGATCGGGTATCTTTGTAAAGTGTGCGGGCAGTGGACTTTACGCCTAAATAAAAGCCTAAAAGCAGCATACATATTCCTTAAAAAATATTTGTCAAAATGAAAAAATGTGTGTCAAAGTAATTTTAGCAAAATATTTGTAGCCATAAACAGATATAGAGGATTCAGATAGGTATACAAATTTTTATCGGAAATAGCTTCCTAAAATTACACATCCTTTTGTTTACATTGTTCACGACAAATTTTTATTTGCTGAGTGCAAAAATCGCTACTCAATAGTGCAGAAAATCGCTTTTTGTTCGATTTTCATACCGGACAATAGTAGATTTTCGCCCCGCCTACTTCGAGTACAATGTATATTTTTTGAACATGTGAAAAAAATGTGAAACGAAGTTTCGGCACTTGACATCATATTTATTGTAAAATCTTTGTGAAACCAGAATAATTTTTATAATTTTTTTGTTCTTTGAGGTTACATCTAAGGGTGTTGTTTTGCATAATAAAGTTTCCCCCTAAGGGGATATCCCAATACGAATCGACTACCTACTCACTGTCGGAAAAACACATAAAAAGTTGTATACTTTTTCAGGCTAGCAAAGTATCAAAATAGCAAAAATTTAGACTGGTGCTGCCGCTTTTATATGATCTTGGTGGCCTGCTTTTTTAAAGGTGTTTACCGAAAGTTCAATTAAATTTTTTCGCAAAATTTCTTTTTATTACGTGTGACGTACCTTATCTTTAGCAAAAATTCACCGTAATCAAATAGCTGGTGAAAAACTAATTTTGCCCGACTAATGTTGAGGGTAACCCAACAAAATTTGTTACATCAAAAATAATGTACTGCCAGTGTCAATAATTTTATTGCTGTATTTCTTTACTCTCATTTCTCTGATCATTTTACCTCCAGATCAGGGTTGGCAAAATCTCAGAAAAAAATAAAAATAAAATAAAAATAAAATGAAATATTCAAGAATAAAATAAAATAAAATAAAATGGACAATTTAAGAATAAAAATAAAAATTGTATAAAAATTCGAATTTTTGTAAAATTGTATAAAAATTCGTATTTTTTGTAAAATTGTATAAAAATTCAGTTTTTTTTGTAAAATTTTGTCTCATTGGTTGAGTCTCTACCTGTTTATCCATGGATCTGGGGGCAGTCCCAAGCATTGTAAAGTATCAAATGTCATGTAAAATATCATGCAAAGTGTCAATGTCATGACAAATGTAAAGTAAAGTGTAAATTGTCATGACATGTAAAAATTAAAGAATCAATTGTCATGACATGTAAAAATAATATAATCAATTGTCAAGCAAATTGTGTTCAAATCTCATGTTTTATTTCGAAATCTAATGTTTTGTATCCAAATTGTGTTGTTGTTCACTCCAAATCTTATGTGAACATTTGGATACAAAAACACAAGATTTGGATACACAATTTACACTTTGCATGACATTTGTCATGACAATTGCCACTCTGCTTGAAATTTTACATGGCACTTGACATTTTGCATGACAATTGATACTTTACTTTACATTTGTCATGACAATTGACACATTGCATGACATTTTACAAATGTGCCCAGCACACTCCAGTAGTCCTTCTACTGAAAATGTAAACCATTCTTATCCATAATTGTAACTTTACACTTGCAGCTAGCTAACAATACATACTGCAAGCAACTTTTGAAAAGTAAGGGAAAAACTTGTCACAGGTTTTTCATGTATAGGTCTAATTATAACATTTTTCTGGCCTTGCATGCATGTTTCTGATTTTTTTTGTAAAATTTTTGTACAATTTTTGTAAAATTTTTGTAAAATGTGTCATTTTATTTTATTTATTACTTTTGGGAATAAAAAAAAATAAAATAAAATGAAACAAGAATAAAATAAAAATAAAATAAAATTTTTATACAATTTTTATACAATTTTACTAAAATGAATTTTTATAAAACCAACCCTGCTCCAGATGCTTCACAGCACTTCACAAACCATGCAAAGCAAAACCAACAAATGTCGGGAAGTGCACTATTATATGAACATTGATTGCCGTGATGATAGGTGAAGCATGTGGAAGACACTTCACATAAAATTTCATTTGGTGAACCATGTGGTAGACACATCACTAAAATTTCATGTTGTGAAGCATTTGGAGGACACTTCACCTATAATTTCATTCTGTGAAGTGTGTGGAACACACTTCACCTATAATTTCATGTTGTGAAGCAAGTGAAGTCACTTCACATAAAATTTCACCAATTTCTAAAACTTTGCATGCATGCAGCCTGCTTCACAGCGCATCACTCAGCCATTTTTTGTTTTCAACTGCATTTCATTCAATACAATAAATTGGGTTACCCAGGCAAATGTGTTGATAAAGTGTCATTTTGGCCCATAAATGTGATTTTTTGATTTTTGACGAAAGTAATGCCTGTTTGTGCATAAATAACGCATTTTGTGTGAAAATGTGCATTTATGAACTTTGTTATTTTTAGTCAAATAGATGTCAAGTGTCAAGTTCCTTATCTTCCGCCATAATAAATAATTTCCTTAAAAATGATAAGAAAACGTCAAATGATTGTTTGTACACCGGGAAGAACAATGGAGTTTTGCATGTAATTTCATGTAACTTTTGTTAAATTCAAACAAACACGCAACGCCCCGTGAAAATCAGCATTTATTTGTTTGTTCCCAGGGAGCAATTAATTACGAAAATGGACTCAAATTTCGTTATTTATTTTTGTGTGTGGTGTGGTGTGACAGTCTGAAAATACTGAAATTGAGAATTGCAACAGATTTTTCAATATTTACCGTATTCCTCAATCGGCACTGGGGTAGTGATGTAAAAGTGCCATGGTGCTAACGCCTGGCGCTAGCGCCAAAGCAAAAAGTGCCATGGCGCTTTTGGCGCTTGGCGCTATTTTTGTCCTGCGCCAGGAACAAAATGCCTGGCGCTGGCGCTTGGCGCTAGCGCCAAAGAAAAAAGCGACATGGCGGCATGGCGCTATTGGCGTTTGGCGCCAAAGTTCTGGCGCTTTTCACATCACCACTGAGGGGTTATTTGAGGGCGGTTATTCAAGGAGTGGAATTGCTTGACTCTATTTTTATTTGGTGCTAGGAAAAAAAAGCGCCTGGCGCCAAAGTCCTGGCGCTTTTTAAATCACTCCTCCGCAGTGAAAAAAATGAAATTAAAACAAAAAATAGTTGGTATCCCACAATAGAAATATTGACTTCCAATTTCCAACGGAATCGAATAAATATCAGGAAAAAAACCACTGAAGTAGAAAAATTTAGTCTACCCTATGTAAAACTTCATGAATTTCATGGCTTAAATTCGATCAAACATAAAATGTAATCTACTGGTGTATAAAATTCAATGGGATTCGATCCGAACCACACATTTGAACTGTGCCACTGGAATGACAATACAAGTTTGTAATGAATATTTAGTACCTACCGTATTACCTCGAAATACCCCCAGGGTTTTTTTTATTTCGCCAGAAAAATTTGAGGGGGGGGGGGGGATAATTCGAGGGGGGGTTTATTCGAGGGGGGGTCTATTATTTCGCCAGAAATTATCGGAAATTCCCTATACGCAGACGTAGAAAAATCGAACAATCATATAGATTTATACCGTATTTCCTCGAAAGACCCCCCCCCCTCGAAATACCCCCCCTCAGATTGAGTGTAAAGAGAACGTCCATGACAAATGCTGCAGTTTGTGTTCTGCGTAGTGCAGAACACACGTTAAAACAATGTCGGAATCACGTGAGAGCAGTGTTTATACCATCTACGTACTAATATTAGTCTACAGGACTCTATACATGTCAGTTATTGATGCATTTTTCTACCCCAGCGCACATCACAAACAACGATTCTGTACTACCATTTCAACAAATTTCTTATGAAATAATAACCCCCCCCCCCCTCGAAATACCCCCCCCCCTCGTTTAACCCCCCCCCTCTCGGGAGCACTATGAAACAATCACCCCCCGGGGGGTATTTCGAGGAAATACGGTATGTGTTTATAGGCATATATTACTGTATATACACAAAAACCCTTCCCTAACGTCACTTAATCATCAGTTTTAACGTGTTGCATTGTACACATCACAAACTGCGGTAGTTGTCATGTACGTTCACGTTACACTCAATTTTAGGGGGGGGGGTATTTCGAGGGGGGTTTATTATTTTCTCAGTTGAAATTGAGGGGGGTATTTCGAGCGGAGGGGTTAATTCAAGGGGGGGGGATAATTCGGGGTAATACGGTATTTGAAATATTATCTACAGAGATTTTGGTGTTTTTTTGTTCCCTCGATAAAGCCCCATCATCGTGTTATTTCATGCCGGGAAAATATGGAAATTGCCAGGGGAGTATTCCACAGTAATTTTTATTACGATGAACATTTTAATGAAATTTCGAGACTTCCAAGAATTTCCAATTAGGTAGGCAAACAATTTGTCAGTGTTCGTTTACTAATTGGCTTAGGTCCAAGTGACACTTGTAAATCCTTCCAGAGAATGAGCATCTCACCAAAATACTTAGACGTAAGCCTAAGCAGAGCCTAAAATATTGTTAAAATATCACAAACTTATGTGTAAAGTATGTGTATCCAAAAGAAAAAGAAAAAGAGTATCCTAATCGAATTTTTGGTACATTTTCAAAAAAAATTGTAGAAAGAATTCCGATGATTTCAATCACGAACTACCAACTGCCTAGGTATACTTAACTTATGGTATCCAATGAATTAACTCAGTCCGGTTAGTGGTGTAAAAGCGCCATGGCGCTGGCGATTGGCGCTATCTTGCTGTGGCGCCATTGGCGCTTGACGCCATGCCCATGAAAAGCGCCATGTGGCGATTGCCGCTATTTTTGCCCGGCACCAGGAACAAAATGCCTGGCGCTGGCGCCAAAGCAAAAAGCGCCATGGCGCTTCTCGCCATTTTGTACTGGCGCCATTGGCGCTTGGCGCTAAGGATCGGTAAAGCGCCATGGCGCTTTTCACATCACTAGTCCGTGTCACTTTACAGTCCTTGAATTTTTAATTTTTAGTTTTCATGGGACAAAATAAACCTAAAATAAAACAATGTTTCCAGCCCGTTGTGAATTCTACATCTGCGATCCCTCAGAAGCGATAAAAAACGGCACAATTCGAAATGAAGCGGGCTGGATAATTCCAAATTATGGAGAGGGGGCGTATTATCAATTTTTGTCAGATTTTGACAGATTTGACAAGATTTGCACCCCCAATGGGCAACCGTGTATGTGGTGTGAGATTCCGTTATTGGAGAAAAATGGAGGTATTATATTTTGAATTTTTTTTATTTAATTTTTCTGTAATATTAAGAAGTGATAAATATAGGCTCATCTTTTTAGAAAGTGAGGGGAGGTATACATGTTAAGTGACCGTATACTTTTGGCTTAGGTAGCCCCACTCGAATAACTACCCCCGTGTAACTCAACGTTGTGAAAGAAAATTTCCGCTTTAAGTATCTTTCAATTTTTTGGAAAACATAATGAGGAAAACAATTTTTTTGGAAAAATTGCAGTCACTTTTGAAAAAAGCGCTTTAGGCTCTCTGGACATGCATAAAATAATAATTGCATGCATGTATCTTTCTCCGATTATGTCTGTATTCTTTTCAAATTGCGTATAATTTCCAGATGAACATGAGAGGTTGCTGGCTATCGGTATTCTGTGCTTGTGCATTCTGATTATTCTTTGGGCTGGTGTGTTTACTTGGTGTTCTGTTTGATTTACCATATTTCCTCGAAATACCCCCGGGGGGTTTATTTTTTCAGAGTGAGAATTTTGAGGGGGGGTTAAACGAGGGGGGGGGTATTTCGAGGGGGGGTTTATTATTTCGCCAGAAATTTTTTGAAATCCCAGTACTAAAATGTCATCTGAAACGTACGCAGACGTTGAAAAATGCAACAAAAATCGCCATTGATAAGACTCTAAAGACATTTATAAGTGTGTAGACGTACAAACACTGTTCTCACAGAACACAGTCATCGTTTTTAACGTGCGTTCTGCATTGCCCGGATGACAAACCGCAGCCTTTGTCATTTACGTTCTCTATACACTAAATTTGGGGGGGGGTATTTCGAGGGGGGGGGGGGTTTATAAGTTCATAGTGTCCATTTTGAGGGGGGGTATTTCGAGGGAGGGGGGGGGTATTTCGAGGAAATACGGTATTATGAACTTTAAAAGTGGGGAAAATGGGAGAAAACGATAAAATGTGTTTTGTTGTTTCCAAGGCTACAGTTCAACAACCTGTGAAGTAAAAAGTCAAGTGTCAAATGTCAAATTTCCCAAATGTCATGCAAAATGGTATAAGTTTTTAGGCATGTATAGGCAGAAATAAAATGTTTCTTTTTTAATTTGTATGACATTTTACATAACATTTGACACTTTTAACACTTAACAGGGTGAGTAACTGCCCCAGTTATAACCCCGATCAAAAACCCAATCCCCCCATTATAACGCCAGGTCCCGGCAGCCTATTAATGTCAGCCGTGCAGGCACACAAAAAGAAATTGTATGAATTTTTCACGCAATATAACACTGGGCCAGTTCGCAAAATTGCTGAGTCAAAATCAATTACGCGAAGTGATGATAAATCTAGAAGGTTATTAATAAAAAATGAGGTGAAATACTGATTAATTTATGGACATTTTGCATGCCCTTTACTTTGAATAATTATTGAATTATTTGATTGAATTAATTATTTAATTATTGAATATTTGTGTTTATTTGTACATGTATCCATTTTGTGTATGTATGTATGCGAAAAAAGTGCCACAATTTGGGCAGTAGCAAAATTAAAACCTAGTTTCCATTCTGTTTAAAGTATACATAAAAAATCAGCTATTTAGGGGAAGCGTAATTCACAGACTATAGCAAAACTAATATATGCAAGAATGGGAATGGCCTAGAAAAATGGCATTTGAAAAAATGGCACCAAACAAAGGGATTCGCAGAAAAAATGGAACCATGACACCTTAAAAATGATTTAACTAACTTGATTCCATGATGCCATTTGACAATTTTTTTGTGCCACGTCATGACACCATTCCATCACAAAATAAATGTACTATAAACGGATATCCTGTTAAGAATATCCTACAAAAATCAATAGTTAAATATTTATATCTATATACAAACGGTATTTATATTACCTCGAATAACTCCGCTCAAAACTCAAAAGTTTGTTTTTGACTGGGCTATTATCAAAAATAGGGAGGATTCATTCGAGATATTACTGACATTTAATATTATGCATTGGCCCTACGCATTTTTAGTTTTCTACTGAAATTTTAAAAAAATGGAAACATACCGTAAATCCTCGAATAAGTCCCCCCTCGAATAACTCCCCCATGTAAGCTGACTGAGGAAAAAATAACTCCCCCCCCCCACCTCGAATAACTCCCCCCCTCTTTTATGGGTGAAAAAGAAGTCCATGTATAAAAAATATATTTATGTATACGTTCATTAAAATTATGCATTATTTTGCATTGATGCACACTAACATTGATTTCATTGCATGAATTACGGGATTTCTATACTGGCTTACACGTTAATGCAACCTACTTGACCCCATTTAGATAATATATTGATCATGCTTTTTACTCAATATTCCGACAAAAAAATAACCCCCCTCGAAAAACTCCCCCCTTGAATAAGTCCCCCCTCAAAAAATTCTGAGGAAAAAATTATCCCCCCGGGGACTTATTCAAGGATTTACGGTAATCAGCATTTGAGTTTACCGGACCCAATCATTTTTGGACCTCTGCCAACAGTAGTAAACGGACACTTCATTCTGGTGTACTCAAATGCGTTCAAAGCTGATACATTAGTTTTCAATATTTTTTTACATTTCTTTAGAAAAATAGTGTGGCACAGAAGATCTATTAGAAATTTAAAAAAATGTGTGTGCACTCGGTGATAAGATTCACAATATAGACTAGGAACAGTCAAACAGTGCAGAAAAAAATAAATGACAGTCAATAAAATGTTTGGTAGAATTACCAAAATGGATTATGATTCAAAGGAAATTTAGTTGAAAAAGTATTTACAGTGGCACTTGTTTTTTAGAATAAACGTTCCCCAGTTAAAACTGATCCTTTCAAGAAACTTTGAAAAGCAAGTGACATCGTGTATATAATTTAAAAAAAAATGTTCGATATTTATGTACACAATAAAGCTAAAAATATAAGATCAGTTATTTTATTGTGTCCTTGTATCCATTCACTGAACTGAATAAATAATTGTGCACTTTTCACAATGTACATAGGTCACTAAAATCACATGGAGCCAATTCCGCAAGTGGATAAGTAAAAACGCAATTTATGTGGGAAGTAATTTGATAAGTTCCCACTGGTAAGTGAAGAGACTAATGTGAAGTAGAAGGTGAAATGGTTTGATGTAAACGAAAAAAAAACGAAAATGTGAAACATTCCACTGATTTCATGTTCAAAGTTGATTTTTTTACGTTTTTTTTAAATTCATGTTTAAAAGATTTTAATGTCACCACTCAATTTACTTCGCACATAAGTATCTTTTTACTTATCTACTTGAGGAATTGACCCCAGCTACATTTCAAGTCATATTTACTGTTTTGGGGGTGCAGCAGCAAAAAAAACAAACAATAACTAATTGTAATTATGCATTTCCATCCAGTCACTTGATAAATAAAAATGAATTCTGCACAAAAAATGTTCCAATTTGTTTGGTATTTATATTACACTTTACAATCATGTCTGCTACACCCTGTAAAGTGTTAAGTGTTAAACTTCAAAATTTCAAAATTCAAAACAGTTTTAAAGATTAAACATAAATTAATCAAACGATACTGATCATTGCTGCTTCACCCCCAAAATAACCTATTGGTCTGTCGGGAAAGTTCGTTCCGTTTCAAGATCGTCTCAGATTGGATCGTCCTGGACGATCAGTGGGGATTCAGCTGGGGTATATAATCTGGAATTTAGTCAAGCATAAAATTTTACCGCAAAATTGATAAGGTAAAAGTCGATCCACGATCCACCGTTTCTGGAGTTTTCAATTTTTCGATGAAATTTCAACGTCAAATCAGTTGGGAACATAAAGTTGGAGATATGTATTATCATCCACTTTTATGTACCGTATTTCCTCGAAATACCCCCGGGGGGTTTATTGTTTCATAGTGAGATTTTTGAGGGGGGTTAAACGAGGGGGGGGGGGTATTTCGAGGGGGGGGGTTTATTATTTCGCCAGAAATTTTTTGAAAACCAAGTACTAAATTGTCGTCTGAAACGTACGCAGACGTCAAAAATGCAACAAAAATCGCCATTTATAAGACTCTAAAGACTTGTATAAGTGTGTAGACGTATAATCACTGTTCTCACATAACAGAGTCATCGTTTTTAACGTGTGTTTTGCATTACCCAGATGACAAACCGCAGCCTTTGTCATTTACGTTCTCTATACACTAAATTGGGGGGGGGGGTATTTCGAGGGGGGGGGGTTATAAGTTCATAGTGTCCATTTTGAGGGGGGGTATTTCGAGGGGGGGGTATTTCGAGGGGGGGTATTTCGAGGAAATACGGTAATCAATTTCGCGGTTAATTATTATCCTCGAATTTTACATTGATCGATAATTCCAGCTTTTATACACCGACTCAAACCTCACAATGCACGACGATCAAAGGGGAGACGGAACGAACTTTCCCGACAGCCCAATAAATCATTTCTAAAAAGTCCATCCAGACAGACTACACCAAAGGCTGAACACACTAGTTTACTAATGACACTTTAGAAATTTATAAACTCATAAATCAGCTTTCACAGCGAGTCACCAACGTGCTGACACATGGAAACAACATGATGACAAATTTTTGCTTTCGACATTGTTTTCACATTGTTTCAATGTGTCTTTGTGTTGTCTCGACGCTGGGTTTGTGCCCGTCACAATTGCAGCGTGCATTAACATGTTGTAATTGTAAGGCTATATTTACTGGGATGAGTTATTTCTATTTTCCGTCAACTGCAGTTGACAAACCCCTAATTCAAGTCAACTCAAATGTCGTTCCCAGTCAATTTATGAGTTCACCAAATTTCTAGTTTACCGGCTATAAAAAAATGCGTTTACCTATCATTTTTCACATTCACAGCCACCTCTCCTCAAACTTCACATAGGGCACCCCCCGATTTTTCAAAATCTCCGGGAAATATCTCACGTTGACTCTCCACCCCCTGGCCGTGGCGTCAACGTACAGCATTAAAATGTGACTTATGTATACTGCGTACGCGGCGAAACAGTGAAACACTCCATGTAGGTAGGTCACCCCTAGTGGGAGTAGTATGGGGCAGAACATTCTGTGGGGGGAGGGGGGTGTTTTTAAAAAAGAAGAAAAATTGAAGATCGAAAAATGTGCTGGTTTATAAATACGTTTTACGATATACTTACGTACGCGTCAACTTGTTCCACGTTTATTAATTTTGGCACTGTGCCAATGTAATAGATACTTATGTATGCAACTTATGCAAAAAATATCTACCGTATTTTCTCGAATTACCCCCCGGGGGTTTATTTTTTCAGAGTGAAAATTTTGAGAGAAAAACGTGAAAAATGCAACAATAACCTTCATTTATAAGTTTTTACAGCCTTATATAAGGATGCAGACGGTATAAACGATGTTCTAACATAACACAGTAAGTGTTTTGAACGTCTGATTTGCATTTCCCGGACCACAAACTCATAGTGCCCATTTTGAGGGGGGGGGGGTATTTCGAGGGGGGTATCTCGAGGAAATACGGTATTTATACTCTAAACTATCCTCACAATCGGATATAAAAAATATTAAAAAGATTATTGGAACGATGCCAAATTGACAAAATGACATCATAATGCTGTACAAATGATTCAGTTCACAAGAGTATTTTTGGATGTGAATTGTGAGCGCCAAATGCGCCAATTATAAAAAGTCTCAAATTTACATACACGGTTTCCCTGAAAATTGAACAAAACAAATTCAATATCCCTACAATGTGGCCACACAAGCTGGTTTTCAATGTTCCTTTTTGAAAACTCTTCTGGGCGACGCGTCGCTGTACGCTTTTCAATAGTGTGCAATTTGCACTTTTATTTTTCAATTAGTGATAGCATATGTGAATATTGGTTTCAGCAAGTAACATTTGCCGTTCAAAGTTCACATTTGCAGAACATTTTTGAAAACTGTACGGCGACGCGTCGACGCGCGACGCGTCGCCAACATAATACTCTGAAGACAATTTTGAAAACTTAAAATTGAATAATGTAGTTTTCAAAAATGTACATTACAGTTTTCAAATTTGCATAACATTTGTGAAAAGTTAGCGTAGGGCGACGTCGCTGTAGGTCGCTGTACGTGCCAGTTTTCAATATCTGTGCAACATATGTGAAAATGCGTCGCTGTACACACAAAAAGTAGCAAAATCATCGCCAGGCGTCGCTAGTTTATGGATTTTCGCCAACTTACTCCAAAATCCTTTAAAAAACACTGGATGGATGGGTTAATGTAAAATAAAGAGTGTACATGCAGTATTTTATGCTGCATGTACTGATGGGGTCGTAGAAAACTTGGGATTCATATAAAATAAAATAATTTTTTTTTTTAAAAACGTCACTGTGGCGACGTTTCAGGTGACAACTGTATATGTCACCTGTTTCCATAAGTTATTACCAATCTTGAAAAGTACTTATAACATGACAGAATTCATAAATTTATCAACAACACAGAATCTGGGACTTGGTACTACTGTTAATTAAATCAATCTTTCTGAAATTTGTGTGTACCATGCAATTGTTAGTCATGATCTTGCATTAATATATATATATATATATAATTTTTCATTTCATCAATTGATAAATATTTATGAAAGTGATTTATACATGCAGTTAGGTTGGCACTCTGTACAATGGGCTAAATGAAATTTCAGATGCAAATCACAGGGATGAAATTCAAGATGCCATCACAGAGAAACTGAAAGACTGGTTTCGATATACTCGTGGCAGACTTAGATACTGCTCAATTGCCAGTCATTGGTGAATTAATCCAGTATGACCAACTGCTTGCACAATCTTTGGGTCAATACCAGCATCAACACTCCAAGGTGACCAAACAACTAAACAGTATCTGGCCAGCTGCCAAACCTGATTTTATGCATATAACATGTCTTATTTTGTGCACTTTCACCTTGCATCACATTTACTAAGCTGAGTTTTCCTGAGCACTGCTTGGCTCAGCTGGACTGGAGTTTTTGGTGTTTTTGCTGCAGGCCGGAGTGTTGTAATGGCCTCCACTGGGTGCTTGGCAGTTAATTTATACCCTTTGCACTGACACTTAGAAGTTGTGCACATACAGTAAATAATTTTGAAAAAATCTCTGGAAACATAAAAAGACTATGTGATTTATCCAAGCCTTTTTTGCATCTTTACATTTCTTTTACAAGACTTTCACTCAATTCCTCAATTTCATGGATAGATCCAGATAACTTTTGAGTTTTCAAAAAAGTTCATGTTTGTGTTAAATTTCGTGACAGATCGTAATATTAAATGAAAACATTTCTGAAAACAATACAATAAAATTGTTTTTATTTTTTTGTGCTAGTGCATTGAATGTGACATCGTCTCAGTCAGTGTTCACTTGTTGTTCATTTTTTTGGCTTTCATTTACATACAAAATCAGCTGTTTGAATTGCACTTGTGATTTTTAAAAAAATTATAAAGTGGATTGTATAAAAATATCATTACTTGTTTTGCAGAAATGTTATTGAATTCAGTTTTTTTTTGTTTGATGAGAAAAAATAAGGGCTTGTTACTGTGATAATGTGATAATTACAGATACAGGGATGTAATTTTAAAAAATTATTTAATGTTTTGAGCATCACAACAATTTCTCCATCATCTTTGAACTTCTATCGCGAAACATGGTATCAAATGAAAGAGAAAAAAAAACTGAACATATATCTGAGATGGATATCATATACAATGTAAAACCAAATTTTTAAAAATATTTATATTTATAAAACAAATTAATTTTAAAAAATATGTATAACAGCGCTAAAAATATACAATACAGTCCCAAAAATCAAGCATAATTTTCTGCATCGCATGCCGCTTACAGCTTGTCATACAAATTCATACTTATTCGACAAAAAAATATTTTGTCTGCCGCATTTTACCAAAGTTTTCAAATATGTGTTCTTCCGGAGGAAAAATAGAAAAAAAACAAAGATGGCGGCCGTTTGGCTCATTACACAGACTGTTTAAATGAATTTGAAAACAAAATAATGGGTTTTCACAGAGGGAACCTTGAAAACCAGCTTGTGTGGGGCCAATATCCTCCAATCGGACTTACCCCCAACCATAAAAATTTGGCGAAAAGCCAAACGAAAATTTCAATTCCAAAAAAAACCTGTCAGCAAGCCAGCAAATGACAGCAAAAAGCCAGATAGTCAGCATTGTGGTGGGCAGCCGTCTCGCATGGGCATCTTCCAAGCTGCATGGAAAATGTTTTTTTTTAAATAAGTTTTTCGATTTTAAACAAGTGTCAGGGTGGAGGAAAAGCGCCAGGTAAATCAAGGGGCTTCAAAAAAGGAATTATATGGAGCTAGCAGTTTTGCACCCTGTGAAGTGTAAAGTAAAGTTTCAAATGTCATGTGAAATGTCAATGAAAATTAAAACAAATGATTTGATTACTCAATTTTTGACATATTTATTGACAAATTTGTATGACATTTTGCAGTACATTGACACTTGACTTTGAACTTTACAGGGTGCGGGACTGAATGTTAAAATCATTTAAATAGAAATAAAAACATTTAAAATGTCAATTTCCAAAACTCACTACATACTTTCCTTGAAAATCAGAACCGAACATGGTATCGATAGTGAAATCAGCGCAAATGCGTTCACTTTTGGCATTACAAAACTCAGTGGAGTAGCTACCAGAGTGACAATTGCTAAAATCCATCTCAACGTCGGCCTGTAAAAATGGTGGATTTCAATAGTTTGGCAGCATGCCAAGATTTTTGATCTTTTAAATGGATAGTTATGTCCAGGTGTACATGAATAAATGTCATTGTATTTACCACAGCTATGTGTGTGTGTGTGTAATTTGAGTGATGTCTTTTCAAATGGACAAGTTCTAGAAGTTATGGAAACACTTGTTCATGAATAACTGGACGATTCTCGTGGCTGGGACGTGTCCATAAAGTGAGACATAACTACACGTGGACATGAAATCCATTTGTAAATTCAAAGGATCTGGCATAATAATAAAAATATAAAAAAGTTTGAATTCTAAGAAATTTCCACTTACACGTGTTTTCCTAGTCCAGCCCTTCTGACAGTTTCGAACACTGGCAGCATTATGTAGAGCGTGCCAGCTATCACCCATAATATTGATAGTTCGTCGATTATTTGAGCTGCAATTTGTAAAATAGCTTCAAAATTGATTTATACTCGCATGGCTGTACCCGACTCCGCCTTTTTCAAATATTGGATGTGCCCTTCTACCGGAACTGTTGTGGTGTTCTATTAGATGAAGTATGGTAGTCTCCAATACAATAGGGTTATTTGGAACCGGACCTGACCTGAACCCGATACCCGCACACGTTTAGGAACGTTAACCCGTTACCCGTTAGAAACCCGTTACCTGACTGAACCCGACTCTACAAGCCAAATCCAATACCCGACACAAAGACCCGAAAATACCCGCAAAAATTCGCCGCAGTTAAATCTTTCAAGCAGTTCGGAAGTATCGTGAATGCAATTATTGTGAACTTGAAATATAGTCCCCACTGAATAGACTACTACAACGTCAACAACACACACAAAAATAAAAAAATCCAAACAAAAAACCCCTCTAAAACTCACCAAACAAGCTCAAAGTGCCATGATAAAGCGCCGACGCCAAACCGACGCCAGCCGACGCCAAAACTGGCACCAACACCATTTTGTTGCCGTGCGGAGAATTTGTGTATGGGTGAATGAGGCAGGCGAAAATTATGGGCACCATCACTATTGGGACGTTGGATACCTGGGGGGGGGGGTTAATTTAAAAATTACGATGTCAATTGATAGTCTACTGCAGAGTTGCGAAAGCGTATTCACGCTTACCCGAAATACCCGGGTATTTTGGTACTTATACTCACGTTTACGCTTAGCTTTGACCAAAATATCCTTAGGTTTTGTTATAGGTTCCCAGTCTAAATACTCGGGTACTGGGAAAGCGTAAAAAAATTTGCACACGACCCCGTTTTATACTTTCGAGAAAGCATAGGGTCATGTGAAATCTGCAGACCGCAAAGTGATTATACAAAGACACTGTTTTGGATGTCACAAAAAAATTAAAAGGTTCAGTAATAAATTGTGTTCTTTTTATTTAAATTGACATTTTGCGTGCCATTTGAAACTTTACTTTACCGTTTACAGGGTGCGGGACTGCTGCCCCCTAATTGAATTCAACTTGTAAATATTTAAGAGGCAAGAACAAGTTAAAAACACATTTCTAGCTTTCGTCTAAACATTGTAAAAACGTGTCAAAACGCAAAATTTTCAAAAGTCAAAAATCTTTTTTTTATAATTCCAAACAAACCGTATTAGCGAACTCAGCGATGCCCCCGTGAACTGTGTATTTCGGCTCACACCAGTGTACCCCTGTATTTCTGGTGAACATTGACGTTTCACCTTGAGTTTCAGTGTGCAGTGTGCTAAAAATATTTGCCCCACTAGCTGAGCTAGTGGTGGCATATTGAGTGTCCATTTTTTGGCCGGGGGCCAATTCCTGGAGTGGGAAGTGACGATGAAAGTGGTAAGTTATAAAAAGTTTGGTTTTAAGTGGTAAGCTGAGTGAAAAGTGGACTCTTTCATAAGTCATTAACAATGGTAATAAATATTAATTCGAAAATTTGAAAATTTTAGATTTTTTTATCTTAGATTTATTACACCGCACGAAAAAATCGAAGAACAGTATTTTTCTACTAAAATTTGAAAAGTATTTATCGTTTTTTCTTGTTTAGTATAAAATGAAATGTGAAATACACGACACAATAGTAAACTTCTATTCAAAGTGCATGTATCCGTGGTGGAAAAAACAGTTCAAATGTTGACAAATGAAGGCTGCAAAACATAAAGATCTGTTTTTTATTATAAAAACTGATCAGACCAGTTCGATAATGCAGTAAATTAACTTGTCACTTACAAACATACCTACTTTTGCTTTCTGTACAAACTTACTGTCACTTTACTTTCAAATAGACTTGTCACTTTTCAAGTTTTCGTCACTTTTCTTGAAACTCACAACTTAAGCTATCACTTAACACTTACCACTTTCCTTTTAAGTGCACACTTTCGGAATCAGCACCAGGTAAATAGATTAGAAATTATTTTTGGGCGAATTGATTAAAATATTAAGAGTGAAATCAGTCGAATGATAGGAAGTGATTTTCACGTATTTTAGTCTGAATCTGTCTTGAATTTGACTGAAGTTTGGTCTGAAAGTGTATTTTGTAGAAAAAATGCGGAAAGGAAGTACACTGGTATTTCAAAACGGAAGTAAAATGCTCGGTTCTAGTAGGAATACAATACATAGTACATAAATACATAATACATAAATGCATGGCGCCTAGCATTGTAAAAAAAATATATCAGAAAATATAAAAAAAATTCCGTGTAATTTTAGAGATATTTCACTTTTTTCTTCTACACATTGAGAAACCCTATCTCTCTGTGAGTGGAGAACAGCCACAACCTAAATTCTATTAGAAGAATTATGGTAAATATTGATCTCATTTGCACTGGCCTAGTTAGATATTTATATAATGTACACAGAAATTACTTGAGTGCAGCATGAAATGTAAAAAAATCATCTTGGTACATTATTGATGATTAAATTTTACCTGAAAAGTTGTGTGAAATTTTAAAATCATTCACCATAAATAAATCTATACAAAAATCTTCATAAACACCTTCCCGGTCACGTCCGGCACCCTATTTTTGATCTTACTTGTGACACCCTTATCTCCAGTTCTGGGGCGCGCCAGAAGCTGAAACTTGGGGGAGATATTGGCGCGACCCCCCAAATTCATGCGAAGTAGAGGGGGGTTGCGCCAATATCTCCCTTAAGTTTCAGCCTCTGGGGTGCCCTAGAACTGCGGATAGGATGTAAGAAGTAAAATCAAAAATGGGTGCCGGTCGTGACCGGGAAGGTGTTTACAAGAGTATTATATTTAACTGATATTGATGCAAATCCAGCCCTGAAGTCCCCACTATCAATGCATCCATTTTAAAAAACCTCAAGAGTTAAAAACACTGGAAATGTATTGTTTTCAAAAATATTTCCACCCATGAACCAAAAAAACTAAAACCAATTTGAAAAAAACAGTCGCATTATAATTTTTATATTATTTTCTTCAAAATAATTCATATTTCCCCCTTTAAGGTCTTTAATTAATCAAATGAAACAAATCTTCATGATTGCATTGAAATGCAAAAAAAATCATAAAATTGCGTTTTTTTAAATCGACAATACATCAAATTTCCCACCACTACTTCAATATTTAGACACAAGTAATATGCACATGCAATTGGCACACACTCCACACTTTACATGACATGTGACATCCCAAAATGACTTCATTCAATGCATGATTTTTATTTAAACAAACACACGTGTTGTGTGGCATAATGTATCCCTATAAATTTTGCATAAAAATATGGAATGTTGATTCACGATATGAATTTGAGAGCGAAAGTCTCAAAATGTTTTTTATTCTAGCGATTGAAATATTCTGCAAATTTGATGTGAATAAAAATTAAGCTGCAGAAATCTTAAAAATGTAAATCTTTGCCAAAAACGATGACACAAAAAAGGCATCTATGTCATTAAAGCTTATGAAAGTAAGCAAATATTTATGTAAATATTTACATGTGCATAGATATCTAGCTTTACCTAAAGAGTCTTGTGAGTTGTGAGTGCAAAATGTGCACAATCCGTTTCAGTGTTTTCATAACTACCTAGTTTTATGTATACTCAACGGGCATACTTATGTCTCAGACACTTATGTACCTAAACTTTCATTCAAAAAAATTAAAAACACGTAAATATTTTTGGAACAATGTTGATTTTATTAACGATGACCTCAAGAAGGACTGTTTCATTCAGAAAAATGCATAGAGTACAGTCCGCAGAATATAGTATAAACTTGTGCAAACTTACTCTGTAAACTGATAATTTCTGAAGAAAAAAAAAATTGAGAAACTTGGTTTTGTTTAAATAATGTCATTTTATATTGAGCATTTTTAGATTTATTTGTTTGTGTGCATTTGTTCTGGACAAACAAGGTCTTTGAAGATGTCATTAAATCTGATAAAAAATGGCTAAAGCCAACAAAAAGTGGACACTGCACCTATCAACACAGCAAACTGCACCACAAGAAACAATTTCATCAAACTTTTGCATGGCAGCGTGAGCTGTGTCAAAGTGCTGCAAACATTAAAGATACAAAAAGCTCACGCTGCCATGCAAAAGTTTGGTGAAATTGTTTCTTGTGATGCAGTTTGCTGTGTTGATAGCCTATATTATTAGCATTTGTGTACATTTCCCTTGATATACATCTTTTGATAGCTCAATCAGAGAATGGCATGGTATATGATATATTACTTTTGTGCATTCAAAAGCATACACATGGTTAGGTGCAGTGTCCACTTTTTGTTGGCTTTAGCCATTTTTTATCAGATATACTTCTTTTTGTGGGCCACAGGCCCAAAAGTTTATAAGTTATTGCAAATCAAGCAAATGCCAAATGTGGCAGTGAGCAATACAATCTATAGTCAAGAAGAAGCCAAATACTAAGATTCAAAAGATTTTCAACCTGACATTTAGAACCTGAAAGTTATCACTTGACATTTATGACTTGAAATTACCCACTTGACAATAACTTGACATAAACCACTTGACATTTATGACTGAATGGCATCACTTGATATTTATGACTTGACATGAACTGCTTGCCATTTTTTCACCTGATAGTTTTCACTTGACATAAACAACTTGACAGGTATCACCTGAAAATTGTTACTTGACATATTACTTGACATTTGACATGACATTTATCACTTGACATTAAACTTGACATTTCACTTGAAATTTATCACTTGACGTTAAACTTGACATTTGACATGACATTTATCACTTGACATTAAGCTTGACATTTAACTTGACATTTGACTTGACATTTGACTTGACATTTGACTTGACATTTCACTTGAAATTTATTACTTGACATTTCACTTGAAATTTATCACTTGGCATTTGACGTGACATTTCAATTGAAAGTTATCACTGTATATTCACCTTGACATTTATCACTTGACATTTGACTTGACTTGACTTTAGACTTGACATTTATAACTTGACGTTTGACTTGATATTTGATCACTTGACATTAAACTTTACATTTGACTTGACATTTCTCATTTGAAATTTGACTTGACATTTATCACTTGAAATTTGACTTGACATATGACTTGATATTTGACTTGACATTTATGAGTTGACATTATACTTGACATTTCACTTGAAATTTGTCACTTGACATTTGACTTGAAATGTGTCACTTGACATTTGACATGACATTTGACATTACATTTCACTTGAAATTTATCACTTTACATTTGACTTGACATTTGACATGACATTTATCATCTGACATTAAACTTGACATTTCAATTGAATTTATCAGTTGACATTTGACTTGAAAGTTATCACTTGAAATTAGACTTGATACTTTATCAGTTGATATTTTATAACTATCTATCACTTGACATTTATCAATTGACATTTCACTTGAAATTTATCACTTGACAATTATCACTTGACATTTCACTTGAAATCTACCACTTGACATTGATCACTTAATATTTGACTTGATATTTTATCACTTAATATTTTATCACTAGACATCTATCACTTGACATTTATCACTTGACATTTGACTTGACATTTATAACTTGACATTTGACTTGACATCAACCACTAGACATTTATGACCTGATAGTAATCAGCATGCAAGGTCACATGCTCAGTATCACATGAAGCAGTAGTTCAGGCATGTTTGCGCATTTTACACAAAATAAGCAAACTTGAATAACTTTTGTAAATCTGTACCAAAATTGCCAAAAATTGGCTGATTTGAAAGCTCTAGTCATGGCACACATCAACAAATTTTTTTTATTGCCCCATTTGTTTTCAAATTTTAAATTTATTGAGGTTTGAAAATTTCAAACAGATACCGTACCAAAGTGGGCGGAGCCTGTGAAAAAAAATCCCGAAAATAAGAAATGGCATCATATTCTCTTTCAAATGAGCCATCAACCGTGAAAATTGGTCGTGTATCAAGGAAGTTATTGCAGTTTGAAGATTTTCGGGAGAACAAGAACAACAACAAGAACACTACTTGAAAAAGAAAATGCGTAATAACTTCCTCCGAACTCAACCGTTGGATCTGAAAATTTGCATGGTGGTACTTCTCGACACGGGCTTTTTAATGGTGCAGTCGGTTCTGCACTAGCGCATTGCGTTCCGAAGTTATTGCGATTTTAAATTTGCGATTTCCGCATTTTGGTGTGTCTGACCATATTATGGGTGGGTCGCTTGCGCCCTCCCTCGGCAGCGAGGGACCGATGACACTATTTATTCAAAAACACTGCCCAAATTTCCAAAAAGCGTTTTTTATGTTGTCTATTCATTTGAGAAGCTCTCTAGTGCGCAGTAATTTGTATTTATTTAGGTATACATGTCTCCTCAGCACTTAGACAGACACTTAAGACACAAACAAATTTCCTATACCACATTCCCTTGAATAACCCAAATATGAAGAAGTTTTTATTCATACACAGAAGAAGCATAAATATTACAGATTGAGGGGTATTGAAAGATATTTTTATATTGGATTAAATGTATTTCGATAGCAAAACTAATTGTATAATGGACATTATCATAATAATGGACAGCTTTTATAAGCTCGATAAGCTTATACTCGTGTAAATAATTGTTTTCGTAGCAATACTTTTGTCGTGTACTATATATATCCAAGAATGCGGCTGTTACAGGGTTAACGAAGTTAAGCTTCTGAGATGATTTTTACATAAACTCAGCTAATGCACATTTCGCAGAGAAATCTACCATATTCCATGTGAATAAAAAATCAAAGATTTAAGTTCTTCTCATTAGATTATATTGCTATCATAAAGCCGGAGTTACAGCATAACGATAAATAGAAGGTGAAGCGACAAATACATGTTGCCGCAAATTCGATTACTCAAGAACGCTTGAAGGTATCCATCCCTAAATTGACATGTTGAAAGCACTCACCGATATCTACATCGTGTCCGAAAATTATCCAAAAAGCTCCAGTGGTTCTTGAGATATAAATGAAAAACGAAAATTTGGCTATTTGTCGGCAATCTCAACGAGCAATGTTGCCGACAAATAGCGAAATTTTCGTTTTTCGTTATCTCAAGAACCACTGTAGTGTTTTGGATAATTTTTGGTCAGATTGTCGATATCGGTGAGTGCTTTCTTATGGATGGATATCTTCAAGCATTCTTGAGTAATCGAATTTGCGGCAACATTTATTTGTCGCTTCACCTTCTATTTATCGTTATGCTGTAACTCCGGCTTAACGGGTGTCTTCAATGCAAAACATTTCATCTGACTTGATTCATCAAAATACGGTAGCATTCCTTGTGAAGCTTTACGTGTGATCAGTAGACTGTAGAATTTTCGCACAGCGGTAAGGAAATGATGTAAACTTCAGAACTTGTCAATCCATTGTACTTGAAAACGCAAAACTAGTGGCACAAAAACATTGACAACATAGTGACAAAATGAGATAAATATATGACAAATTTGTTGTGAATATTTTTGACAGACGGGTGTGTGAGATATCACCGTTTTGTGGAGCCGTTACGAAGGGTAATAAATGCTGGTTTCACAAAAACTTCATAAAGGCGATTTTAGACAATAAACCTTATCAAATGTGACGTATTAGAACATACAAACGTAGATACCGTATTTCCTCGAAATAGCCTCAGGGGGTTTCTTTTTTCAGGGTGGTAGTTTTGAGCGTGGGGGAATTTCGAGGGGGGGGGGGCTTATTCGAGAGGGGGGGGGGCTTTTTCAATGGCGGTGGTTATTCGAGGGGGGGTTATCATTTCGTCAGAAATTTTCGTAAAATTCATAGTAAAGAATACGCTTTTTCATACACAAAAACGGTAATAAGCGTGATAAAATAGGTTAGGTATATTGGGGCTATAGACGTACACAGACGTATAGATCTGTACACAAGTGAGTCTATAAAAATGCGTATCAGCGATGCACACTGGCATCAATAAATACATCATGTACATTGCATACATGATGTACATCATTCCAGACGGGGGTATTTCGAGGGTTTTTTCCTCAGCTTGAAAACACCTTGGGATACTTCGAGGGGGGGGGGGGGGTTAATTCAAGGGGGCATTTCGAGGAATTACTGTATATAAATAGATTGAGGGAAAGGTATAGTAAAACGTTAAAAGTAAACGTGTATCATATTTACAAATCTCTATCGATATAAAATGTATTTTTGGAATTAACATTTGTTGATATTTCAGTATTTCAATCAACTTCACATTGATATTTTCAGCCGTTAGTTTAGGACCTTTTTAGGTGGAAAAATTACGAATAGATATTACCGTATTTACACGAATAACCGCCCTGAATACCCCCCCCCCCCCCCCTCCACCGAAATACCGTCAGGGGCCAGTTCCTCAAGTGGAAAAGTTAAGAGTTAAAAGTTAAGAGTTGAGTAAAATGACAAATGACAAGTTATGAGTAAAGTTAAGAGTTGAGTAAAACGGCAAATGAATTTACTCAACTCTTAACTTTTAACTTTACTCTTAACTTATCATTTATCATTTTACTCAACTCTTAACTTTTCCACTTGCGGAACCGGCACCAGGTCTGAGCGAACTGTGAAAATAATAAACCCCTAGAAAAAGCCCCCTTGAATTAACCCCTCCAAATTTCCGAGGTATTTCGAGGAAACATTGAAGCTACAAAATTTTGGAACGTTGAAAACTGTTGAATGTGGCATAGCGTGTCGTGTCTTTTCTATATTTTACTCGCATTTTATCATGTATTCCCCACTTTTTATCACATGTCGATTTGTGAAATTGAAACCAGAAATTGGGATCAAATTACACTAGACGAAAATAGTTTATTCTGAGCAAGTAGTCAACAATTTTTGCACATATTGTTACCATATTTTAATGAATAATGTTATGTAAAACATCGTTTGCCCAATTTTCACAATGAGTAAACATGCGTAAAGCTAATTTTCTAACATGTCAAATTCATCAAAATATGGTAGCAATTTCTGTGAAGGTTTCAGTCCGCGTAGTACAAACACAAATACGTGACCACCATCGCAGTTTGTTTAAAAACAAAGAAATACAAAACAATAACATTGTTGCTATGACATCGGCTAGCATCTGCACTTCACAAATTCACAAATGATGTGCTTCTAGAAGTCGATAGCTCCAAAATATCGATTTCGAGAAAATGACATTTTGAGATTCATCTCCAAATCCCTGATTGTGATAAAGTTCCAAATTTCAATATAAATTGTCAAATTTTCTGTCTCTGCAGTAGTGATGGAATGGCGCCATGGCGCTGGCGCCATTTGAGGGCGCCAAAGGGCGCCGCGCCATGGCGCCATTGGCGCTTGGGGCCCATTTTTCTGTGGCGCCCACATTCTGAAAGGCGCCATGGCGCCCTTGGCGCTTGGCGCCCTTTTTCCGTGGCGCCCTTGGCGCCTGGCGCCCTGCTTTAGAAGGGCGCCAAAAAGGCGCCAGCAGGGTTTCACGGTGAGTGCTGTGTAAACGAAAAAAAAATGAAAAACGCATCGTGGATGATCTAAATTCGCCAGAAAAATGGACGGAATGGTGTGAGTGGGTGGAAATCTTTCGTCCAACGGTTCATCAGATCTGTCTGACGGATCAGAAGACCAGAATGATGGACTGTCTAACTCACAAAATCATAAATAAATGGATTTAAATTGTTGCAGTTAGGAAACATTGTTTGGAAAGGTCTATTTGTAATGAATGGATTGTTGTCAAATGACAATTTCCATTGTGTTTGAATTCGTCAGTGGATTTGATTCAAGAATTTTTTGTTGCTAGCACTGTTTTTGTTCATTACATCCTTGAGAACGCGAATTAAGAAGTGAATGCGCGTACAATGGTGCTGTAGAAACATTTTTAGCACACGCATGGTGTTGTAGGCACTTTTTTATCCTGGCGCCCTATTTTCCAAATGGCGCCATGGCGCCCTTGGCGCTTGGCGCCCTCTTTCCGTGGCGCCCCTGGCGCCTGGCGCCCACTTTCTGAATGGCGCCATGGCGCCCTTGGCGCCTGGCGCCCTTTTTCTGTGGCGCCCTTGGCGCTTGGCGCCCACTTTCCGAATGGCGCCATGGCGCCCTTGGCGCCTGGCGCCATTTTTTCTGGCGCTTTTCCATCACTACTCTGCAGGGGTTTTAATTCCCCAGCTTGCTCAGATCTGGGGCTATTTCAAGGGGGGTTATTCTGGGAGTAATTTCAGGTGGAATATGGTATGTCTATATTTTCAGTGCATAACTGTTAATGTGCAGTTATTGTTGTACATGACCCTGTTCCACACTTTCACAAAAGTGTAAAATAGGGCCATGTGCAAAAAATTCATTTACACTTTCGCAGTAGCCGGGTATTTCGGCCAGGAAAGCGTAACAGCTTATTTTTTTGAAAGCATAAGTGTAAATATAAACACCCAAGTATTTTGGGTAAGCGTAAATACACTTTTGCAACTCTGATTTAAAGTCAAGTGTGCAGTCAGTAAACTCTACCTCTGCAGAATTGAATGTAAACCAAAATACATAAATATACCGATGTCGAAATTTATATAAATATTATAAATGTATGCTCAGATGATGGTACAACGTTTTTAAGTGTTAAAATAATAGGAAGTTGGAACACAAAATGGAAACGCTATGCGGCACGCATCACGCAATAAAGAATATCTGGTGCGTAATTTTTTCCGCGTCACAGAACATTTTTTGATGCGTTACAACAAACGCGGAAAAAAAGAAATCAACCGGCTCTTTTGGGGCGAAAAAGTTAGGTCAAAATGTAAAATGCACAAAGAACAAAAATCCCTTCAACTTTCCATTTTGAGGGGGGTATCTCGAGACGGGGGTAATTTCGAGGAAATGCGGTATGATATAAAAATTCCTAAATGACAATACTTGTCACTTAAACGCATGTTCAATACGTCACTTTACTCACCATTTGCCATTTTAATTGATACTAGATCATATGCGGAATTGGCCATTCATTGATAAAATGTTGTAAAAATACGACAAGTCGACTATGAGATGAAATTTACGTGGATTTTTTTGCATTATATTTTATGTATTCACGCAAGTGTTTTTATGTATGTGGAGTGTGTAAATATTGATCTGTTTGCAGCCGTGTTTGTAAAATTTGACGGAAACTTATGTTCTTAAATAAAAGAGAAAAATACTTTTAAATCACAGGGCTTTAAAATTGAATCATTTGTCGTAACATCTACACAGTACAATTTGGCAGAATTTCAACTCAGAAACTAAAATCAGATGAAATAAACAAATACAAACACAAACAAAAACAACAAAACAAAAAACAAAACACAAAAACACACCAAAAACAATACAAAATGGCTTTTAAGCATAACTCCCAGCTTAAAAGCACACTAAATAACTGAATCCTACTGAAAATCAATAACTAAAATTGTAGCTATACACGCTTGCCCAGCTCTGGCTGAGAGGGAATAAAATGCACTGTGCACAACCTTTGATATATGCAGCGGTGCAACGGGAACATGCCTTGGTAATTAGAGAGGGGGTAGACTTTGATTGGAATGAATTTTGCCACTCATTTGCCACTCATGATGGCAAAATGAATGGGAAAAGTGTTTAATTTTTTTTCTTTGTTTTCTTTTGATTATAAAATGATTTTTTTTTGAATTTTAAATTACCGTATTACCTCGAAATACCCCCATGGGGGTTTATTATTTCGCCAGCAAAATTTGAGGGAGGGTTAATTTGAGGGGGGGGGTTATTCGAGGGGTTTTTTTTTCGTCAGAAATGTTCTAAGGATCGTAGTAAATAGTAGGCATTTACGTACCAAAAATAGGTAATAAATGTGTCCAAACAGGATATATTTGGACATAAAAACGTAGATAGCTACACAAACTACTCTATGTGTAGCTGCAATGCAAATTAACAATAATATACATCATGTACATTGCGTACATGACGTTTTTATTATGTACATGATGTGCATCATTCTGAAGGGGGGGGGGTATTTCGATGGGGGGGGGAGGGTTATTATTTCCCCATCCCATTTTGAGGGGGGGTTAATTCAAGGGGGGGGGGGGATAATTCGAGGAATATGGTATGTTCCATACAATAGTATTGGAATTTGTTAATCAAGTATTCATACATTCAAATTTTCAAAATTTTTGTTAAATATTTATTTGAAATTTCAATTTTTTTCACTGGAATGAGCTTTTCCAACAAGATCCACAAAAAGAAAATCCAACAAATTAAAAAGTTCAGAAATGTTTCTTATTTTCAAATTTCTGTTTGCAATTGTTACTCACCAATCACTTGCTACTCATTTATGAATAAAGAAATGTTTCTGAGTGTTTGTGCTTTTTCAGCCAGTTAACTGATTCTTCTTCAAACATGGAACTTGCAGAAACTTTTTTTGGGCTGAGTGGTAAATGTCATGTTATGTTTTTTTTGGAAATTTGCTCCCTCATTCTATGAATTCTACTATATGTTGTGAAGTACCCGCCTACTTGAAGTGCTGTGAAGTGCCAGTGTGAAGTGGCTCACAATGCTTCACTGTACATCACACAACATACCCATTTTGCACACAGAGTTCATAGGTTGTGCAAGTGTATTATCTTAGATTCCACACTGAATCACAAATGAGTGTCATGTGAGCACCACATATTTTTACAAAAGTGTAATGCTCGTCTATGCAGTGAGGGAAATATGAGAGTGCCCCTTTTGCAGCACATGCACATTTGTCAATTTGATTGTGGGTGTGAATTTGAATTTTAAATAACCCATGATTAATCACAGAAAGCACTTTGAATTGATTATTTTTCAGGGGTCGAGTATTCATTTTGCACTGTAAAAATGCACACGAAAATGAGAAAACATTACCATATAAAGTCGCAATCCAAAAACGGTGTACATTAGTCATCATGGGTATGTAATGCACTATTTATAATCGCATTAGTGATGTAAAATGGGAATTTTTCCAGGAAAATTACGCGGTAGAAAAATATCCAGAAATCGGCTTCAAGTACCAATTTGGTGAAACAAAGAAATCCCCCACATTCACCAGAGAGATGATTGACAAGTGGTGAGAAAAGTAATATTAATAAAAAAGTAAATTGATAAATGGCAGGTAAAGTGTCAAGTCAAGTTACGTCAAGTAAATTTTTAACGATTCTTTGACTTTTTTCGGGGCACCAAGAAAACAGTTGTGTGAAGCGCCATAATTCGTGCATTCGTTTCATTATTGTACTGGCGCCACATAACGCCAGAAAATTGGTGTTTTAATAACACTGTGTTGTGACTGTGAGTAATACACATATTTCCCTGAAAGACGCGCATATGATTAATTACTTACCTACCGTATTTCCCTCGAAATACCCCCCCCCCTCAAAATGGGCACTATGAATTTGTGGTCCGGGAAATGCATAACAGACGTTCAAAACGGGGCAGGCCTGATACGCACATCTGCCCGTTACGCACATTTGGCTGTTTTTTTCACTTGACACTTTTTCAAGTGATTTTCAGATATGAGTAAAGTGAAAAAAAATTGCGCAATGGCATTAGTGAACTTTTTTCACTTCACTCATCTGAAAATCACTTGAAAATGTGTCAAGTGAAACAAAAGGTGAAAAATAGCCATTTTTCACTGTTTTTACTTGACACATTTTCAAGTGATTTTCAGATATGAGTGAAGTGAAAAAAGTTCACTAATGTCATTGCGCAGCGTTTTTCACTTCACTCATATCTGAAAATCACTTGGAAAAGTGTCAAGTGAAAAAAACGGGCAAATGTGCGTAACGGGCAGATGTGCGTATCAGTGCACCCCCGTTCAAAACACTTGCTGTGTTACGTTAGAACATCGTTTATACCATCTACATCCTTAAATAAGGCTGTAAAAAACTTATAAATGGTGGTTATTGTTGCATTTTTCACGTTTTACTCTCAAAATTTTCACTCTGAAAAAATATACCGCCCGGGGGTAATTCGAGGAAATACGGTAAATTTAGCAAGAAACAGAGAAACGGCTGCCCAAATATTTTAAAGCATTACGTTTTTCCCCTTATAATATCCTGACCATACCATAGTTTTGTGGGGCGTATTGAATTTTTTTCTGTAATTGGGTATTTATCTGGGTTTTGGTTGAACGAATGTACAGCCAATGTTTCTGCTTTCCAGCCACAGAAAATTTGTTTTCTTACGCATCTGTATTTACATATTTGGTATCAAAGTGCGGGAAAAAGTGCACCTTTGTTAGCAGTGGAAATAAAATACGGGAAAAAGCGTTCTAATTTTTGAGTATTTCGATGATTTTGAGGATCTTAATAGTCGCTGGAGTAAAGAAAAAATCACATGCCATGATCTAATATATGATATATTCAAATTATTTTCATAGGACATTAGGATAAACAAATAAAAATTTAAAAAACAGTGCTCATGAAATGCACTGAAGTGGTTGGAAGTGCCCCTCGTGATCAGGGTTGGCAAAATCTCAGAAAAAAATAAAAATAAAATAAAAATAAAATAAAAATGGAATATTCAAGAATAAAATAAAATAAAATAAAATGGAAAATTTAAGAATAAAAATAAAAATTGTATAAAAATTCGAATTTTTGTAAAATTTTTGTAAAATTGTATAAAAATTCGTATTTTTGTAAAATTGTATAAAAATTCATATTTTTTGTAAAATTTTATCTCATTGCTTTAGTTTCTACCTGTTTATTCATGGATCTGGGGGCAGTCCCAAGCATTGTAAAGTGTCAAATGTCATGCAAAGTGTCAATTGTCATGACAAATGTAAAGTAAAGTGTAAATTTTCATGACATGTAAAAATTAAAGTATCAATTGTCAAGCAAATTGTGTCCAAATCTTCTGTTTTGTATTCAAATTATGTTGTTGTTAAATCCAAATCTTACAAGAACAGTTGGATACAAAAACATAAGATTTGGATACAAAACATACTATGGATACAAAAACACAAGGTTTGGATACACAATTTACACTTTGCATGACGTTTGTTATGACAATTGCCACTTTGCTTGAAATTTGACATCACACTTGACATTTTGCATGACAATTGACACTTTACTTTACATTTGTCATGACAATTGACACTTTGCATGACATTTTACAAATGTGCCCAGCACACTACAGTAGTCCTTCTACTGAAAATGCAAACCACACTTATCAATAATTGTAACTTTACACTTGCAGCTAGCTAACAATACATACTGCATGCAACTTTTGAAAAGTAAGGGAAAAATTTGTCACACGTTTTTCATGTATAGGTCTAAATATAAAAATTTTCTGGCCTTGCATGCATGATTCTGATTTTTTGTAAAATTTTTGTAAAATGTGTCATTTTATTTTATTAATGACTTTTGTGAATAAAATAAAATAAAATAAAATGAAACAAGAATAAAATAAAAATAAAATAAAATTTTTATACAATTTTTATACAATTTTACTAAAATGAATTTTTATAAAACCAACCCTGCTCGTGATCACACATCAGAGCCTGATCATGCCTGATCACTGATGGAATGCACTTCATTGACACGTCACGGGTTTGTTTACTAAGCTGTTTAGATTTTAAAAAAATTAGAAATTCATGAAGTGTGTTGAAGTGCCTGCAAGTATCTGCATGAAGACACTTCACTGCAGATCACAGCAGCTCACCAGCACCGTTTTTGCTGTGTTAGTGTTAAGTTCTGCAATTATTCAAATGAATGGGAAGTAAACACTAAATGAAATTTTTCAGAATAATGAGCTATACCCAGAAAGTATTATTTTCTACTATGGGAGAAAAATATGTTTTTACAAAATGTTTAAAAAAGTTTATGTAATTTTTATCCAAACAGTAAACAATAAATAAAAATAAATTAGCATGGTATCATAAAGAAATTACATAACAAAATTAATTGTAATACATTTTGCAAGCCCCACTTTTTTACCATTGGCATCACAGTCATTAAAGCATATTTACTTTTGCTCAAAAGTATGCATACTCGAGTAAAGTTGGCGGACATTTCACTCTACAAAATCGGAGAGTTAGAATTCGCTCGTGAATAGAGCAAACAACAAAACTTGTGCCCCACAAGGATGCTAGAAATTGAAAAAGAAAATCATATTGAAAGAACAATGGACGTTTCGCTGCGTCCGTGCATGCCACACCCTAGTTATCTACATTTTCAACATTGCTCGTAAAGAATTTGACCGTTCAAACTACCGTTTTACTGTTCAAACTACTGTTTTTGTTTTTATTTTATTTTTCATTTGTTGGCTCCGTTCCAACAGAAGAGAACTTGGCAGCTGGCCAAAATTTCAAAATCCGCTTTGGATATGAATAAAATAGGCTCACAATAGCTTTATAACCATGTATATAAACAAAACAGCAATAATTAAGGTTGAAATTGGCAAAGCGATGCAAATTTTAACAATTTTAGCTAACTTTCAGTTTTCACTCTCATTTGTATAATACGCAACTGGTTACTGGGATAAGGGCCAAGTTTTCATACATGACCCGATCTATTCCAATCGTCAAAATATTGTGTCACAATTCCTAATGCCATCACGCACTCTCCACTGGAGAGATTGACGCAAATGTTTGTAGGGTGATATGTCTGCTGACTTTACTGAGTATGCATACTTTGAAAAAGAATCTGGGCCCACCTGTAGGCTCACTTTTTGAAATTCCTTGAGTATAGTAGAGTAATTTTTGTGAGTACAGAAAGAGTATTTTTGCCATTCAAGACTTGCTTTTCATGAGAACGAAAACATTTTGTTATTGTCCAGGGTAAACATTCACAATCTTCCCTCCTAGATTTTCCAGAAAAAAAGTAATTTTACTCACTTTTATGATTTCCTTAGCAAAAAATACTCGCATTTACACTTTCTGGGAAAAAGGTATTTTACACTCAGGAGTAAAAGTTAAAAAAAAACATTACGTTTTATGTGTGAGTAAAACCAAAATACTTTATACTACGTATGTTTTTACGCATACTTTTAAAAAAGTTCAGTACTTTTAACAACTCTGATTGACATCAAAGGTTGAACAAAGAATGATTCATTATTTTTCCCTGGCGCCACATCGCCCAGGAATCAACATAAGAGGAAATGTGTAAAAGCTCATTAGCAATGGGAAAAATTCAAAAAAGGTGTTAAACTAAAATGGAACATTTTTGGGAATCTGCCAAGCATTCTGTATAATTCCATTATTCTTTTTTTAAATCAACATTTTTAACTGTTTAAGTACAGAACAGAAACAGAAGCAATAGAATGGCACCTCCAATTGAATGACTGGTTTTGATTTTTTCACCCACAAAAAGTATAATAGTGCTCTTCTATTTGAAGAAATATGGTGTACTTTCCGAGAAATGTTCCATCAATAATTGAATGAATATCTGGCTGTTTTTTATGAAGTTTTATGCAGTTCAAAATTCAAGCATTGTGAAAAGAATTGTGAACAACGTAGTATACTTTTGAAATACTTTGCTTGACTGTAACTTTTGGTAACCACTTTGACACTATAATTAAACAAATTTGTCTCAAATCATGATAGCTGGCGCTGGCCACGATACATATTTACATATCTATGGCACATTTCCACTGCTAAGTTTCACTTTACACTGCATGGGTTCTCCATTGCAGTGTAAATTTCAAGTCATTGGAGGAAAGTGTAAGATTTTGATTTGGTCTGAAAATTCATATTTGTTTATGTTGGGAGTGATATTCGGCTGTTTTATGCTTCAGATGAAAACTGCAGGAAATTATCTGTTTAAATGTGTGTATCTTTTAATGAACATTGTGGACATTAATACCTATTGTCTACTGACTGCACTGCACACTTAACAGTGATATAAACAGTTTCCCTAATCTGTCTGAAAAAACCCACTTCTTTTTCTTCTTATCACATTGTCTATAATTAATTTGATGCGAAATCTATCACATGGCTTCATTCATCCAAATATGTTAACAAAATTACATGCAATCAAGTCTGTGTACCTATGCTTTTGTACTTATTTTATTGCAAATATTACAAATGTTGTTCATATGTCTGCCTTTTTGCAATCCTGTTCAACATAAATTTGTATTACCTACTTATATTATGATGAGGCCAATTTTGCCAAGTGAGGAAGTGACAAGGAAATTGGCCAGTGGAAGTAAAGTTAAAGATTGGTGACAGACAACTGCTTTTAAGAAATTAACTTGTTAAAATTGTCATCATGTGCCAGGTGCCAGATCTTGTGCAAGCCATGTAAAATGTCAAACATCATGGAAAATGTAAAAAGTCATGTAAAATGTAAAATTTTATTTAGCTTTATTACTAGTTGTTTGACATTTTACAGCACATTTTAGATGACTTTTATCACATTGCACAACATTTTAATCTTAACATTTTTGTCTGAAATGATCCATTTTTGGTAAACATTTGACATTTTTTGAATGTAGCATTGTGAAATTTTCCGCCAATGACTTACACGATTTACATTTGTATCTATGGCATTGCCTGGATTGCTTTGCAGTTTGATAAGCCACACAAAGGTCCTATATATGTAATTTTTGTGTACCTTAAGTGTTCACTTGATGTTTTCACTTTTCGATTTTCGTTTTTTTCCGGCTTTACTTTTACGCGCGGTTTCACTGTTTGTAATCAGTTTAAATCAAGGTGTAAAATCGATTTCTCGCAAAAATCCACTGTTCATGCTCAATTGTGAAGCCGATTGAATTAACGGTTTATAAGCAGTGTTTGTAAGCAAAGTGCTTTTTGAAGACATTTGTATTTCCATAAACTATTACAGAAATCTTTATCATATCTTTATAACTTCTCATGTTATGGATTATATGGTCAAATGACATTTGAATCTTACCGCGCATCGCATTTTGGATTCCAACCTTATGATCGAATTACTCGTTTTTGTTATCATACTTTTTTCAAAAATTATTATCCTTTTTACCTGCAATTCTTATATTTACACTTGATTTTTCATCTCAGCATTACTGATTCCCGTTACACATTCCTGAAAATTCACACTGCATTCTCGGGATGAAATTTTATTGACGTGACGGTTTTTTTTTGGGCGCCCCGGGCTACTGGATCAAAAATTACCGTATTATGGTGATTATTATTGAGCGAACGAAAATGGGGGTATTCTAGGGGGGGCGGGGGGGGGGGGGGGGTCAAAGTGGGATTCTTCTTTTGTCGGATCGCTATTTTCATGCGTTTTGGTAGGATTATTCGAGAAAATCGATTATTTTATTGTCAATAACCCCTATCGGGTGAGCCTCAAAAACTGTTTGGTCAATTAAATTTCATCGCAGATATATTTAAAAAGCAGATAAATTGAAGAAAACCATTCAAAATGCGCAGCTGCGGTCAATGTTGCGAAATGGTGTGCGCGGTTTTACTTCCGGTTGGTTGACGGGCAAACTTGAGTTTACAAAATTTGGGATTACCCTTTTTCTTCCAGGAACAAAACTAGGTTGATAAAAATATAAAAATCACGATTTAAAAAAAAAACTTTATGATATTTTATTAAATAGATAAACTCGGCTGACATGAAAAACGAGTCAGCTTTCCTTCTTTTATGTACTAGTAAGATGTGTCTCAAATTCGAATTCCAATGGACGGATTCCGTTCGATTCACAGTTTATTGAAACCGATTGAACTTTCAAATGTGAAAATAAATGGATCAAGCACGGATATAAAAATACACAGTCGGAAAGCTAGATATCGCGCTCAAACAGTGCTAACAAATTCCTAAAAAGGACGAATATGATAGATATCCCATATGTTAACTTGGCACGCGTTGGGTTACGTATTTTACGAATGAGGTGAAAGACGCAGGATTTACGTTTGCGTTACTCATTACGTCTGTGGAACACAATTAAGCGACTGGAAATGATCACAAATGTGTCAACTAGTGTACTTGTGATTAGTGATGGAATGGCGCCATGGCGCTGGCGCCATTTGAGGGCGCCAAAGGGCACCACGCAATGGCGCCACTGGCGCTTGGCGCCCTTTTTCTGTGGCGCCCTTGGTGCCTGGCGCCCACATTCTGAAAGGCGCCATGGCGCCCTTGGCGCTTGGCGCCCTTTTTCCGTGGCGCCCTTGGCGCCTGGCACCCTGCTTTAAAAGGGCGCCAAAAAGGCGCCAGCATGGTTTCAAGGTGAGTGCTGTATAAATGGAAAAAAGATGAAAAACGATTCATGGATGATCTGAATTCGCCAGAAAAAGTGGTGTGAGTACTGAGTGGGTATAAATCTTTTGTGCAACGGTTCATCAGATGTGGCTGACAGATCAGAAGACGAGAATAATGGAACGTTGAACTTGCAAAATCATAAATCAATGGATTCAAATAGTTGAAATTCTGTTTTTTTGTCCATTTCAAGAAAACATTGATTGGAAAAGTCAATTTGAAGTGAATGGATTGTTTTCAAATGAAAATATCCATTGTGTTTGAATTGTCATGTGAATTTTACTCGAATTTTTGTGTGGCTAGTGTTGTCTTTGTTCATTACACTTGAGAACGCAAATTAAATAGTGAATGCGTGTACTAGGGTGCTGTAGAAACACTTTTAGCACACGCAGGGTGTTGTATGCACTTATTTATCCTGGCGCCCTTGGCGCCTGGCGCTTTATTTTTCAAATGGCGCCATGGCGCCCTTGGCGCTTGGCGCCCTCTTTCCGTGGCGCCCTTGGCGCCTGGCGCCCGCTTTCCGAATGGCGCCATGGCGCCCTTGGCGCCTGGCGCCATTTTTCTGTGGCGCGCTTGGCGCCCACTTTCTGAATGGCGCCATGGCGCCATTGGCGCCTGGCGCCCTTTTTTCTGGCGCTTTTCCATCACTACTTGTGATCATTTCCAGTCGATTTATTGCATTCCGCAGCGATAATCAGTGACGTGAATATGAAACCTGCGTTTTTCGCTCTCATTTGTCTGAAACGCAGAGCGACTTGGACGTGGGCCAAATTCACATGTCACCATATCGTTGGTTTATACCGCACTCGTACAAAAATTCCTTAGACCCATTGACTTCCATAATGTCTGCCGAGTTTACGCACACTTCACAATGTATCCACAGTGGATTTCGGGCCTCTTTTCTCAAATCTCAACACATTCTCTGCACACAGTGCTCCACCTGCACACAGTGCATCTTTTACACAATTTACACATTTTCTTTTTTGTGAAACACTAATCAAAACAAATAAATATGCCCTACACCCGACACGTGTTTCCCGACACGCAATTGAATTGCGTTTTGTCGTGTCAGGAGACTGACGTGTAGGGTAGGGCATCCGTAAACAATTTGTAGGCCGGCTGCCCGATTTTGGGCGCATTACTTTCGGGTAGGGCACATTACTCGAGAATTAAATCTGGCCCCAAATGTCAACTGGTTCCGTTCCTAATTCGAAAATAGCGTTTGAACGTTGTTCGTCCACTCGTCAGCAAGCTTTGAATCGGGATCAGCACCAGTTGACATTTGGTGTCGATGTCAACTAGCGTGTGTGGGCCCTTTAATCCATCCCAAAATTAGCGCAAAAATAGAAGAAAAAAGAAAAAATTACCCCCCCCCCCATTTCGCAGCCAGTGGGCGTTTTCTGCCACAGCGGGTGCACGTGCGATCTTCTGCTGAACGTATTTCTCACTTGTCTTGGCTACATTCCAGGAATTGTGCACGCTTGTTGCGTTATCAATGCTGAGTGATTTTGTTTGGGTGGGGGGGGGGGTTGTTTGGGGTATTCGTGAAGATTTAATTGTGTTTATTGTCTGCTGACGGCACACCTTACAATAAAATCTACCATATGCCATCTAAATACAAGAACAGACATGAAAAATTTCTGATCAGATCACATTGCTCCCAGTTTTGGTGAATTTGGTGTACAATTTGTCACTTCATTCATCAAAATATGGTAGCATTCATTGTAAAGTGTTCTTTCCGTCCAGTTTGCATGTGAGGGACATACCGTATTTCTTCTAACAGAAGGGCGCCCTTCTATTTTTTTGTCAACTTTGTGTCCCGCCCTTCTATTGGAGACGCCCTTCTATTGGAGACCGCCCTTCAATTTTTTTTCGTGAACTTTTCAGCCAATCTTTTTCAAGTTCTGTCACAGTTTACCGCCCTTCTATTAGAGACCCGCCCTTCTATTAGAAGAAATACGGTATTTTAGGGACAAGTTTTAAATCTATTACCTGTATGAAATATGTTATATTCCAGCGACATTACACCTTACAATGAAATCTACCATATCCCATCTGAATAAAAGAACAAACATCAAAATTTTTTCATCATATTTATCAAATTGCTTTGATAAATATGATGAAAAAAAATTCATGTTTGTTCTTTTATTCAGATGGGATATGGTAGATTTCATTGTAAGGTGTAATGTCGCTGTAGTATAGACACACTATCTCTGAAGTCATACATTTTTCTCAAACTGATTATCAATTGCCTGAATAGATCATTCCTTAATTTGTTAATGTGCTGAATGAAAAGAAACAACAGTATCAAACATTTGTGTCATTCTCATTTTTATACATTTTGTGACATTTTGAACTGCATGTTTTTCTCATTATTTTATTGATTTGTGGATTATAACGATGGCAAAAAAAGATTCGAAAATTCGAAAACATTTTCGAATTTTCGAATTTTTTCATAATTTTCGAATTTTTATTTCACCCCTGGAAAAAACACTTAAAAATCGATTTATTTTTTAAAAAATTCGAAAATTCGAAAATTCGAAAATAGTTTTCGAATTTTTCAGGGAATTCAAGGTGACAAAACGCAGTTTTAAGTTCAGAGTGCTAAATAAAGTGACAATTACTATGCGGTGGGTCTGGAAATGTCTCATGCAATGAAATACCAAACAATTAGAACCACGGCCCTCTACTTCCACGGATACAGACTCCGGTCCATCAAAAAAATCTCTTGCGGGTCTTCCGAGGGGCAGTCACAATTAGCATTGAAAAAAATGGTAGATTTTGAGAAAATATAATAAAATATTATCTCAGAAAATCTCCCAGGAAAAAAATATAATTAAATCTCTTGGGTCATTTTCGAAAATATAATTAAATCTCTGAGGAAATCTCTTGACGTTCAAAAAATCTCATTTAATCTCTCAAATTAAATTACCTATGATTTAATCGATAGGTATCTCAAGGTGTTTGAACCAGAGGCATATGTTTGAGTAGATATTACATAACTTACATATGTGTTGTTTCAGCTTTTACTACCACATACTAAATACGACCTTTTTATCTAAAAAATCAACAAAAATATGATTTAGGTGCATTTTTCCTCATAATAGAATACATTACTTCCACGTGTGAAGATCGGGCCGGGACCGGGACAGGGGCTGAGGTTCGGGACCAGGACTGGGGTTTTTCTAATGTCGGGACCAGGGTTGGTTTTAGTAAAATTCTTTTTACTAAAATTGTATTTTATTTTTATTAAAATTGTATTTTATTCTTCAATTTTCCATTTTATTTTTATTTTATTCTTCAATTTTACATTTTATTTTTATTTTATTCTTAAATTTTCTATTTTATTTTTTTTTTATTTTTTTTTTCTGAGATTTTGCCAACCCTGGTCGGGACCGGGACTGGGGTTCGGGACCAGGACTGGGTGGTCGGGACAGGGACCGGGATTGCCCCAGTCCCAACATTTTTCCGAACCATGTACCGGGACCGCGGTCCCGTTTGAAACCTAACTACCACCTACTATTTATCTAAATAATAAACAAAAATATAATTTAGGTACATTTTTCCTCATAATAGAATACATTACTTTCACGTGTGAAGATCAACACAGTATTTATCAGATGACTTTTTTCACCGAATTTTGGTAACTGTATTTGCAAAGCATGCAGTCTACTTTATAGTTGTTAAAACATATTTATATTTAGGTACTCAAAAATAGATATACTAGAGTACCTTGTAAATACATTCACATTTCCCCTGAAAAAAGTACCAGTACTCTCTTTTATGTATTCTTTTTAAAAGTATTCGAGTACAGAGAATGTATTTCAGATAGACTTTTTATAGGCTCTTTCATGTTGTAGAACATAAAAAAGGGAGAGAAGAAACTTAAAATAGGTGCAAAAATAACCAAAAATGGGTATATTAGCACATATATAAAGTTAAAAATAGCTGAAATTAAGCAAAAAAGCACACGAACTAGTGAATTTGAAGGTGAAAATTGACAAATATAGAGAGATTTTCTTAAGAGATTTTCTCAATCAGGAAAAATATAAATAAATCTCTCTGGAAAATCATGGAAAAAATAAATCTCTAAAAATCTTATATTTTCTGAGATTTTCTGAGATTTTTTTAAATATAAATCTCCCAGATATTTTTTCAATGCTAGTCACAATACGTTTTTGGAAGTCAGCCCCAGCGAAAATGGTGAAAACTGATCCACATAAGTGTTTCTACCATTTGTCATGTTCAAGTGAAGTGAAATTAAGGTTAAAAGGGGCTCCAAACATGAAGACAGTCCAAATACTGTGTTTTAAGCTTCAAATTCAATATTTTTCTAAAAAAATTCGAAAATTCCCAAAAAAGATTCGAAAATTCGAAAATTCGAAAATTAAATTCAAAATTCGAAAATTAATTTGGGAAAAAATTCGAAAATTCGAAAATTCACTTTAGAAAAAACACTTAAAAATTAAATACTTTTTTCTGGAAGGTTTGCCATCGTTAGTGGATTATAAGGACATTTGAGTGAGACATGTTTATGTAGAATGTATCATACATACAGTACTCTCCCGGAGACATAAAGTGGAATTGTTCATTTAATTCATTCTGTCAGTGTTTCTATGTTGCTGCACACACTAGGTAACTAAAAGAAGTAAACTCAATTTGGGTGCTCATCAATTAGCTTTGAATGCATTTGAGTTGACCAGAATGATTTTTTTTTTAAATCTTTGTCAACTGTAGTTGACAGACACCTCAGTCTGATATTTGTGTGTGCAGCACCCATTTTTATATATTTTTTCTTTTGTGCTAGAGGAGTATAGATCTGCTGATAATCAATTTAGTTTGTAAAGATACTTTCCCATATCACGTATTTGTGTATCACAAAAGTATCTTGTATTGTTCATATTTGACACATTTATTTTTTGTTTGTCATATACATTTTTTGGTGCTATTATAAATAACAGTAAGTTGCATGTTTCATCCCAAAATCGTGAACTCCATAGCCAGTAAAAGTTGAAATAACATATTCTAGTTACCGTATTTTCTCGAAATATTTTTCGACACATTTTTGTGTTTTTTGGACAGTAAAATACCTGAATTAGGTACATGAGTTGTCGGACTGCATCCATAGAATGAATCATGTCCGAGTTCCCTGAGGAAAAAATACCTCCCCCCCTCGAATAACTCCCCCCTCGAAAACTTCTTATGAAAAAAGTAAATTCCGTGGGGACTTATTCGATGATTTAGGGTACTTTTCTCGAGTAAAAAGTTGTTGCAACTAATCTCGGTTCACAGTTTATCACTTGAGTTCACAAATACTTCAAAAACTGATAAGAAAAATGTTTGTCACAGAAATTTTCTATGAGTACACAAACGTCAAAACAACAAGGTGCATATTGCTCGAATTAAAGCAGGAATTCTGATTCACACTACTTAACAGAAAAACTTTCATCTGCTAAATTCAGAAAACAAATCTTAAGTCTATCAAAATGGGCGGCTGTAGTCAATTATGCGAGATGATATTGGCCATTTTCTTCCCTGTATGTTTTTTTTCTGGGAATTTGCTGGATAATTCGTTTTCCCACAACATTTGTTTATCCGAAACTGCAAACTGAGGACAGTTCCGCACCATGTAAAATCATGTGAATTCATTTGTATGAAATAAATTTAAAAAAATATTTACACGAAATGGAGATTTCATTTATGTTGTCGATACAATTGAAGCTTTCCCTTAAACAGTCGATAACTCCAAAATTCCGTAAAGCCCATGCGGGATGACGACATCTAAGGTCGATAACTTGATAAATTGTAATAATGAGAATTTATCGAGGTCGGGATCGGGAACAAAAAATTTTTCATGGGCAGAAGTCGATAATCCCACAATACTGGACTTTTTCCCAGATGTTTTTTTTGTTTCTGTCCAGATGCATTTTGTGGATCGCCACTGCTCTCACATATTTATGTTGAGCCTAACTGGAAATTCTCTCACAATCGACTTTTTGGAGTTATCGACTTTCAGAAGTAGAGGCCTCAATTTAGTTGGTGGTGACATGAGGGGGGGGGGGTGAATTAATGTGGGGGCTAATTTGATTTTTCCAGTAGTAGTGATGGAAATGTGCCATTGCTTTGGCCAATGCCAGCGCCAAAAGTGCCATGGCGCTTGTAAATCACCATTATTTACTGTGGCTAATATATCTTCGCTAAATCATCCAGCCTAGTGCTGGAAAAAGCGCCAGGCTTTTGGCGCCAAGCGCCAAAGCGGCATGGCGCTTTTCAAGACCACGGTGCCAAGTATCAATGGCGCCACAGCAAAAAGGCGCCAGGCGCCAGCGCCATGGCGCTTTTCCATCACTAATGCAGCCTATTCCCACATGGTTCGTAAACCCATTTTTTGCAGTTTTACACTTTACACTTTACACTTCACAGCCGCTAGCGGTTTTCTGCCACAGCGGGTGCTCGTGCGACCTCCTGCTGAACGTATTGCTTACTTGTCTTGGCTACATTCCAGGGATTTTGCACGCTTGTTGCGTGGTGAATAGCAGACCTAAGCATTGTGTACATGGTGATTATTATGTGACTTTGTGAGGGCTTTGAGATTTGAGGGATTTTCGGGTTAAAGTGTCATTTGGTCAAGTGCAGTGTGGGCAGTGTTGTTTTGGTCATGTGATGTTTTGTCACAGGGTTATTTTGGGGTGACTGTGCGTGATGTTTACGCAGTGGGTGATCATGTTTTTATTGTAATTAGGTTCGATGAACATAGATATTGTGATATTGCAAAAGTAAAACGGCACTTGCGAAACTGGCACCCGGCCATCGTTTCAACTCGTGTATTGTACATGTACGTTGTGTATATTTCCTAACCAGTAACCAACGATGGGTAAGTTCTCCAAAAAAAAACACTTTCTGTGTTTTGAGTTTTTCAAAAATGAATACCTGTGTTTTGAGTTTTTTTCTCGAAAAAAACTTGAGTAACTCTGTTTTTATTTCTGTGTTTTTTGTAAAAACTCGATTTTTTGAGTTTTTTTCTAAAAAACTCGAGTTTTTTTCCAAAAAAATCGAGTTTTCCCCCCAAAAATTTCGATTTACAGCATTTCGATCTGGAAACAGTGGTTTTCTTATAAAATGTTGGTTTTACACATGTTTTAACCCCACATAACATCTGTGTATTCATTCAAGTGTCAAAAAGTCCATAAAAATGTCCACAATGAGGACATCAACATCACAACACCAGCAACAAAATGCCAAGAAACAACAATTTACGCAGTACTCCAAAATTCTTCAATGGATATGCACTGTATGGAAGACTACGGAATTGATTTGAACTACAACTACCATTTACCTCGATCGAAATACCCCCATGGGAGTTTATTATTTCATCAGAAAGTTTTGTAAGGATCATCGAAAATAGTAGGCATTTACGTAACCAAAACAGGTTATAAATGTGTACAAACAGGATATATTTGAAATAAACATGTAGATAGCTACACAACCTAGTACAGTCTATGTGTAGCTGCGATGCAAATTAGCAGTAATAAATACATCATGTACATTGGATACATGATGTACATCATCCCGGAGGAGGCTATTTCGAGGGGGGGGCTTATTATTTCACCAGTCCATTTTGAGGGGGGTTAATTCAAGGGGGGGGGGGTTAATTTGAGGTAATAAGGTATACTTAAATGTCGAAACTTAAATTGTCAAATCCACCATGAGATGTGCATGCCATCTTGAATTTTTTATTTGTACCATTATAAAATGTGAATACATACTGTACATATTTACATACTATACATGCTTATATTATCTTGTTTAGTATAACTGAATTAATGTGCATTCAATCGCTTCGCTGAAAAAAACACAAAAACTCAAAAAAACTTTTCTGTGTTTCCGTGTTTCTGTGTTTCTGTGTTCTCCAAAAAAAAACTCATTTGAGTTTTGAGTTTTTCAAAATTTATGAGTTTCCGTGTTTCTGTGTAAAACAAAAACACAGAAACTCAATGAGTTTCTGTGTTCAATTTCTGTGTTTTTTCCATCGTTGCCAGTAACACCTTACCGGGTTTCTTTCCTTAAAAGACAAAAAACGAGATTGACATGACATTGGGAGTTGAGCTACTTGAAGCATGCATTTTCAAACGGGATGCCGATACCGATAATTCGAATCAGGGCACGTATGGCCCCCGTCCAAGTAGCTCAAGCGGTTTGTCCCGGGTCCAAGTGTAAGCGATTTGTCCACAATTTTGTCTTAACATCTACTTCATTTTGCCAATTTTCACGTTCAGAATTGCTGTTTTCGTCTATATGTTTGGTTATGTACCTATTTTTTGCTTGTTTTTTATATATTTATAGCGATGTCAACATTTTTGGCTAGGTGCCAAGTTGCCATAAGGGGTATATCCGATAATTACGCAAGCGCCCGGCCGAATTCCTTACCGACAAGGCGGATTGGCGGCGCGCGCGTGGCGGATATACCTTAAAGACTTGGCCGCCGGCCAGAAATTTTGACATTGCTAAAAATGTAAATAAAATAGGCCAATACTCTTCTTCTAATAGAACGGCATACATACCTCCAATAGAACGGCAGGTTTTGGCACTTTTTTGCACTCACGAAATTAATATAATGGCAGCCTCCAATAGAATGGCACCTCCAATAGAACTGCAGGTATAAATTACATCGGAAGAGTGCCAGAACACACAAATAATAGAAAAATGGGTGGTGAGAACATCAAAGGTGTTCACAACTAGGTATGATTTAGGGTTATTTTCACATTTGGTTTTGTTAGAATTGATGCTCTGTTAGTAATATGTTGTTCATTTTTCAATAAAACACTATGTTCAAATGAAAAATGTCCAAAAAATACTGGTGAAAAAATTGAACAGCAGCCTCCAATAGAACGGCACCTCTAATAGAATGGCAGGTAAAAAAGTTGATGAAAAAAATAGAACAGTGCTCTTCTATTAGAAGAAATATGGTAATAGGTAGACTCGACGGACAGCACACCTAGTATGGAAACCTACCATACGTTAATGAAAAAAATCTTGTGATAAATTTCATAATTAATTATTATGTGGTAAAACAGAAATATTATAAAGAAAACCGTATAAGTTTTGGTTCATTATTCAGATGTGTTACAGTAGGTTTTCATACTAAGTGTGATGTCCGCCGAGTATATATCACCGTATATATGGAGAAAAATAGAGATCAAGAAGGTGAAAATTGGCAAAATTGAGTATATTTTAGTGATTTTGAGTAAAGAAACAGGGAAATATCATTCGGACTTGGACATGAGTAGTTAGTAATTCTGTATTGACCGCAGTTTCACTTGACTTCGAGTCTCTGGTCGGTGCATTTTACACTACTCGATTAGATATTTTTTCTATGTGTGCAAATAAATTGTAAAAGCTGTTAGTAGTAATTTTCAAATGAATATAATGTGTATAATGTTTATTGTATACCAGTTGAACCAAAACCCTGAGAACTGCGTGTAGTAACTTTGTGATTTACATCATCAACAATTTTCACCTTAGGGGTTGAATATCTTTCACATATGAGTTGTGCAATACGATCGCCAGCTACAACGGGAAATTTTTGAAAACCATGATTGTATAATAGAACACCCACATTACCAGTATAATCCCTATCAATCACACCTGCTCCAGCCTCTATGTTAAACACTAATGAAAGTCCGCTTCTAGATGCAATGCGACCATAACAACCATTTGGTAGCTTAATTCTTAAATCTGTTTTACACAAAACTTTATCACGGGCGGGGACAACATAGTCATAAGCACTTCTCAAATCATAGCCTGCTGCATTTTCTGTTGCTCTCTCTGGAGGGTATGCATTGTCACTAATGAATTCACACAACAGTTCTGTCATTTTTCTTCTCTGGTGAGTCTGTGTGTTTGTTTTGTTCTTCAGTATTTCTTTCTTTTATAACAACATTGGTTTGGAATTCTTCAAGATTTTGTAAATTTAAAATTTCAATTTTTTTCCTTACTGGCATAGTTACTATAACTAGGTAGTGACTTTTGTTGCCATCTACTTTTTTGTTTGAAAATCGAGAAGAAAAATCGTTGATAGCTGTGGTTTTGTCTGGAAAAAGTTTCATATTAGAATTCCATAAAATGTTTTGAAAAATTTTCTTCTTTTCATCTTTTTCTAGTTTGGTTTTATAATGTTTTTTCCAATCAATTGTTGATAAGAAAACAGCCAAGTATGGCTCCATTAATTTTTGTTTTTTGAGAAAATGTTTGTACTCCCTTTCAAATTGTAATTTTCTGTATGACCACTCAGGACTGGAACCACGAGCTATTATTTTTCTATTCCTGGTTTTCCGAACTTTCTCTTTTTCTCCTTCATTCATTGTATTTTGTCCATCACTCATAATGCTGTACCTAAAAATAAATGTTGTAATCACATAATTCCACATCACGAATAATCATTGTATAAATTACAAAATGCATTATCATACTATCAGAAACATCACTGTATTTTCTGCTAGCCCATCTTAGTGCATCATCCTTGCATGCAAAACATTTTTCACCAATGGGTAGCCAATTGTCATCTATCCATTCATCAATTTTTGATTTGTATTTTCTCTCTTTATTTTCATTGTCTGAACACCTCATTATCCAAAAAAATTTTACAACATAGATAGTGTTCTGATCTCTGATTTTTTTGACTAATTCATTTTCTATTTCATTTTTTATATTATTTTTGGAGCTTGAAATTCCCATCTGCATCATGTAGATTCCATTGGTTATTCATATGTAAATATGTATATTGGATCCCTTTGAGACACATTTTTAAATTTGTCAACCACACATACAGAAAGACTTTTTTTTGGCTTGAAAATGTATTTATGATCCTTAATTTTTTTGATAAATTCATATTTTATATTCTTTTTGGAGCTCGCACTTCCCATCTGCATCATGTGGATTCCATTGGTGATTCACTGCTTTCATGTGTGATTGTAGGTGTAAAAATGTATATTGGATCCCTTTTATTGAGACACATTTTTAAATTTGTCAACCACATAGACAGAAATGATATTCTTTGGCTTGAAAATGTATTCACCTCTTCAATATGGAAAAAAATTTTGATTCTCAATGTATTTTCAACCAATGTATAATTGAAATTTTTAAATATTTTTTGTAATGAAATTTTTAAAAATTGTGTTCTCAAAAGTATATCCAATTTTATTGAATCAGGTAATATGTTGCATTCTTCACGCAATAATGAAGCAACCCTACAGATTGGCATACTTTTTGGTACCTTTTTTACTGAAATATATTTTTTGACTATTTTGTCTTGATGTGTTGTGAACAGATTGTAAAATGTCTTGCTGGTTACCTTAGACGGTACAAAAATTTGACTTGGTAAAGTGAAGAATTCCACATCAATGTCAATACATTTTTGATCCATATTCAACTGCAAGGTGGATGTACTATTGTTGAATATCAAAGTCAAAATGCAAACAACACACCTGTTATATTTTTAAAGGTGTTTTGAGCCAGTGGATCCAGTCAACTCTGTCTTCTTGTGAACGGGTTCCAGGTCTTCTTGTTGAACAGCTTTCAGGAGAACATTTCAATCCAATGAATGTTTTCAGACTTCTTTGTATGAATAAATTCAGTTGTGTCTGCCACTATTTTTATATACCGGTTTTTATCTTACATCAGCAATTGCAAAATCAGATATGAAAAGCTCATGTCATCATTTGTTGCATAATCAAAACTGTTGATTCCCTATGTAATTGGGTTGCAAAATCAGATAAGAAATCACTTGAGCCATATATTTAAGTGACACACATGCAAATAATTTTATTCAACTTGCAAAAAGAAAGCAGAAACTAAAGATGAACAAGGAGCTGACTTCTGCTGCACCTCCGCAAGTGGCATTTCAGTTGATTTCAAACAGAGCTGTACAGCCGTCAACTGGTGTGCATGACCCATTTTTTCGATTGTTTAGTGCTTATGATTATGTAATACCCGCATATGGAGGTAGAGCGATGATTCTTTTTGATCTAAGACTGAGAGCACCCCATGGACACTACATTCGATTGGCCAGCAGACTGGGATTGGCGCTTTACAATGGCATTGTTGTACATTCAGGTATGTTTAAAATATAAAAATCAGGTGAATATATGTGTAATGTACACCCCCCTCACAGATATAATGTATTATTACGGGAATACTGGTGTGCTTCTGTTCAACTTTTCTGATAGACCATTTCATGTTATCAAAGGTATGCATGTGGCTAATGCCATGTGTGAACCATATACACCACCTGATTTATTGGAGATACCACGCTTTGCCAAGATACATGTTGGAGGTGCACCCACTTGTGAACAGGGTTTTCACAATTTCCTGATGCGCACGGACTTTGCAGCTGGCAAAAATCCAATTCCAAAGGGTATACTTATTTTTATCCTTTTTTACTTTAATCACACCTGAATGTGCATGTGTTTTTATTTGTGTGTAGGTGAAAACGGGGATTGGGGTTCATCTTGGTATGAACCACCATATTCACACAACAATCAGTGGAGGAGCGTGCATGCCAGAATTGGCAGTGCTACATTCCACTTGCCATCACCGCCAATCAAACAGCCTGAAACATATGGAGGAAATACGATGCCGCAAAGACCGCCACCACCACCACCTGTCTATCAACAGTTTGACAAGCCGCTGGATGATTGGAGGAGCTATGATAAAGATGATAGTAATGCAATCGGATTTTGATAGCTAGCTGCAAGCATTAGTAGTTGTGTTAGTATACAATACATGTACATTTGGTTGTGTGATTTATTCGTTTATTAGTTTTATTGCATTCGAGGTTAACCTTTGTAATGGAGTTTTTGGAAATAGCATACGAAATAACAATGCGATATTACCACTATATTGTTGTATCAGTTTTATCACACTTATTGTATAATTACTTTTTAATAGAAGCATCAGTTTAATGAAAACAACTGCATAAAGTCCACATTTTGATGAATTATTTTTTTGTGGTTGAATTCTGTTAATTATAAAATGCTTGCAAGTGGGAGCACATGTTTTAGCCAGGAAATTTATTGTTTCATCATGTAGATTTCTACTTCCCAAACTGTCAAATAGAAATACACGAGTACTGTCAATACGGAATAATGTCACAAAGTGACCATATGGCAAATCTTCATATTGCAAGAAGCAAACTATCCCATGACCTGTACGCAATGGTTGCACATTTTCTAATGTTACACAAGATGAATTCCATTTAGTTACAGAATCACTTTTCAATATACAGCGAATATCGTTTATATCCATGATGATCAAAAATTGGCGTTGCTCAAAATTGTCCTATCTGGATGCAGGTGTATTGATGCTAATGTAAACATATATACAAGTACTGTGAGACCATTTGGTCCTGTAGGTTCTCTGAATCGTAGATCTAGTCCTAAAGATCCTATAGAGTGTAGAGAACTCTGTTCTGCAGTTACAGCACATGCACTCGGATCAACCGCGATCAAGAATTTACCCGTTTTGAAATCATCAAATGACACAGTATTTTCAACACCAAAATTTTTCTTCAAACATCTGCACAATTCGGCAAAGGCAATCTCATATCCTGTGTCACTGTTTGGAAGTGCATCGAATTCAAAAGGGTTTGCTGGATATCTTGCTGACCCAAAAATAACAGAAGCTCTTTCAATGTTGGCTGATGAACACTTGAATTTTGATTGTGATATATTATTTGTCAGATATCGATTGTCATCTAAAAACTGAATAAAGACAAAGGATGGCAATTTCCCACTTAATATTGCAGTTGTTGAGCTCTCATGAACACCTGGTTGCACCTGCGCCCTAGCTATACGACAATTTAGAAAATGAATTTTCAATGGTTTTTGCGAAATTTTTTTCTCAATAGCTAATCCAGTAACAGATGTTGGTTGTAAAAATCTACCAAATAATTCAACTTTTAAAAATTTGAATTTATATTTTTTTGCTTCAGCTAAAAAATCGGGATAGTTTTGAAAACATTCCAATAAAAATGGATCATTGTGACGTTGTAACTGGAACTTTATTGGGAAAGCAGCAGGCCATAGTTTCTTTGCACCTAGTAAATCTAACAACAGAGGAGAATAACAAGTACACCATTTTGATTCTGATATCATTGCAGCACGCTTTGTGAATGCATCTGTGTTGGATTCGATTTTGTCGTAATCCTCCTTGAACCAACCGTAAACTTCTTTGTGTCTGTAATGTTTGTTCATATCATCTAATACTGTGTTTTTTAATTCAGCTAAATATGAATAGTGGTCAACCATTTCCATTAATAATTGATCACGTGAGAAAATTTTTACTGTTCTCCACATTGTTTGACCAAAACCTGGTATAACAGCCACCCAATCTGTGACATTTGTTGCCGCCCCATCAACAGTCCACACTCTTGGAATTTCATCTCCATTTTCTTTAGTCACCTTGAATTTTACCCTCACCCACAAGTTGCTTAGATCTAAGTAATATTGGGATGTATTAACTTCAAAAGTCCAGCTAGTACTATCATACTGATGTTGCGTTGTCAAAGGGATAGGTAAAAGATCTTGTTGAACAAATGCACTGTGTATAACTGGAGATTGGTAATATAATATTTCCTCGGGCATTACAAAATTGCTGTCTATATCAGGTTTTGTTTTGAGTAGTGTTTCAGGTGCCACACTAACACCCCCGGACTTATTGCTAGCTGCCATTTTTATGTAATGTATGTGAGACTGTGGAATAGGATTGATTTAATCACTTACTTATATACTACTAGCTTAGACGACACACCTGGCAAAATGTTGTTATCTGGGGAAAAGTGGAATTTTTACTGGGTTTTTCTTACTACGTTTCCTTCCCCCAACTTTTTTTCGACCGCCACGCCGCCGCCGCCGGCGGCGGCGACCTCCAAACAAACTTTTCACTAGTCTTTGCCTACCCATTTTCTTTCTACCCCGCCGCCCCTTTCCTTTCTTCGAACCCATTCCAATCACCTTTTTGTTACTTTTTTTCTTTTTTTTCGCCTTAGTTCCAGTATTTTTTTGACTTGGCTGGCTTGAATTTGTCACTACGGGTTCTGCCAAAGACCTGGTAGCCGAAATATCGTCAAAATCACCACCTAATCCTACTACACCTGTGAAATTGGCTGAATTTTCCATACATTTTTCATAAAAACTTTCATCTGGATAATCTAAAATACCATAATTAACTTTATGTATTTGTTCACATTCCTTTTCAGCACGCTCATTATCCATTTTAAATACTACTAGTAATGCGTTGTGCAAATGAATGATTCTTTATATACCCCTTTATATACTGTTTTAGTGGAGTAAGGGACGTTTCCTGAGTACCAATGATAAAAACACTTGAGTATTTGGTAAAAATGTTACAGGTGTATTATTCTCATGTAAAAATGCAAACTCTAGCTTGTCAGTAAAAATAGACCCAAATGGAAAAAATTTTATGTTGTGTGGTTCATAATTTATTTGTTCTGTAATTTGATTTCCAGATAATGGAATGCAGGCAATACTCACTTTATTTGACCCAAATATGGTATTTTGAAGTGTTGCAATACATGCAACATACAACATTTTATGTCCCATAAAATTTCCAGAACTACTGGGTAAGTTGAAGATATTTTCATTATTTTTTGAAGACACAAATTGTGAATTTAATCCAATCAAATTGGATAGCGGTCTCGAAAGTAAAATCATTGAACACATTGGATTTTTTTCAAAAATTGTGAAGCTATGTTGTTTTTCATACTTTAATATTTCACTAAATTTGACACCCTTCTCAACGATGCTGCTAATTGGTTGAATTTTTTGAAAGCGTAAAATTGGCAAGGAATCTCTAATATCTGCAATTTCTTTATCAGTATACTCACTGATAAATGGTAAGCGTGATACACTGACATCATCATCATAGTGTGGAGCCCTTCTTTTTACAATTTTCTTACGCCCCCCAATAATTTCATCATTACCATCATTATGCTGCTGCTGAAATGATTCAATTTGCGGGAAAATTTTACCCCAATGGTAACCACATTTTTCTTTAAGATCGTACAAAGATTCACATTTTTCAGCATTCTTGATTGAATTGGAAATACACGCCAAAATATCATCTCTGGAGGGAATGCTTGCTATGAACTTGTCGTCATCATAGTCATTGCCAATTTGACTCAAAATGGAGTCAAAATTTATTTTTGCAAAATAAAAAGACCCAAATGCATCAAAAACAATGAAATACTCGCTTAACGATGTGCCAAAAAACTTTGTACTCTTATCAATACTATTGATGTGTATGGAATGAAGACCCAGTTCCCAACTTTCGCTAGCATTAAATCTCAAATGGTTGGGAAAATTAAATGTTAAATTATCACTATTTAAAATTATGTCCAGGTGAGCCTCGCTACAGTATGCCTCCATTATTTCGTTGCTGCTGCTGTAGATTCGTTGAATATCAGCTTATATATGATTTGCTTTGTGCTTTGAGGTATTTCTAGTATTTTTAGAAAATTTATAAAGAAACTACTGTCTGCACCAGTGAATTTTGTGAATGGTTGATTCATACTTATAAATACTAACAAGAGTACCACGGTTAAAAATTGCAGAGTGGTGATGCTAGATTGAATAATTAGTTTTTTATTTACATTGCATGTTTTGTCATTCGTTTGCGTGCAAGGAGCTTCCATCACCAATGGTTCCATAAACTTTTTATCAAAATGCTTGACTTTGTGCATATCTTCCATATTGCGCTGCTGCTGTTTTTTTGCTGTTGCACTCCTGGTAAGAATATTATTCATACTCATCAAAATTATCTGAAGCTAAGATTAAATCTTCTGAATAAAACACGTTAGGTAAAGTTGCTTCACCATTTATTCCTTTTGAAATTTTGTATGTGTATGGTATAAAATGTTTGTTTATTTCAGCTACAAAGTATTTGTTCTCACTAAATTTCTGATCTGTGGATTTGCCAAAGGTTTTGTGTATGCGCGCGTGTACGATATCATTCACTTTGAATTTGGGTTTGGGTCTGCGGTTTTCTGGAATACCTTTTAGTGTTCCTCTCTTTAGCTTTGGTGAAAATCTTCTTTTAAATACTTCTCTGTCATCGAAAATGGTGAGTTCTATGGGTGCCTTGTTGTTTAAATAGGTTCTGGGTGTCTGATTAATGGAATCTATCAAATGTTTGAGTACGTAATAGTAACGCTTGAACTTTGTGGTAGCGAAATGACGTCCCAAACGCGACCTTATTGTACCTATAATTCTCTCTACTGGACTGTTTTTCTGGTATGATGCCAAGGGTCTGAGATTTATTCCATTTTCCTCCAGAAATGACCGAAATTCACTACTTAGGAATTCTTTAGCCATGTCACAGGTTACTGTATCGGGTGAGCCACCTCTACTCTGTACTTCATCCAACATCTCTGAAAACTTGGTTTTCACGTGACTAGCAGTTTTATTCTTCAGCATTCTGAAATGTATCATGTCAGAAAATGGGCAGACTGCCAAAAGTACCCCAATGTTGTTGTAATTAGATTTAGGTGGCCCAAAAAACGCAATATCGATTGAAAGTGTTTTGTATAAACCAGTTGCAATAACGGGTCTCGTTTTACGCTTATTTCGCTTTGTTTGCTTTGTAAGTATGTATCCTCTCTGCTTTCTCAACCAATCAGAGACATCTTGTCTACTTATCCCCTTATCAAATTTTTTAGCTTCTTGAAATAATATTTCTGGTCTCGAAAAAAGACCTTTTGTAATTTTTTTAGCATGGATTTTACCACTGATTGTGTTACCAGACCACAAATAATTCAATAATTTGTCAAATTTTTTACCAGGCATTTTCTATCCACTCAATATTATCATTATTAGTTGATGGTTTTTTTCTGACCCACAATGCGCCCCTACCAATGTGACCTAAAATATCGTTCAAATATTTTTGAGTATTTTTCCTTGTTTTCCCAGCACTTTGCTTTGAAACTTGCATACTAAGCTCTTTAATACCAACAGGTAACTTTTTCTTACTCTCCTCATTTGCTTTCAATGATGCTATGTAGTGCACGAGTTCATCGTAATCACTACCTTTCACTGGTGTATTTGTTGTGGGTGAAAAAATTCTGTTAAGACTGTCAACTTTTACATGTCTCTTTTGCAGTTGCGTATCTACAGACTTTAGCATTTTTTTCAATTTTGTACTATCATTTGGCTGAATTTCATATCGAGGTTTACCTTGAATCAATGGGGAAGTTTCACCAGTATTTTTCCTCCCATTTTCTGTTACAGTGTTGTCATCAGACTCCTGATCACCACCACTTTCTTCAAAGTGTAGCTGTTTTCTCAGTGTAGATCGTCGCAGCGATGGGGTCCCACTACTACGTTGTTTCCTCCTTCCCCGCATGGTTATTCTACTAGGTCTGCTGGCAGGAGTTGCATTTGATTCTCCAAAATTAATTTCACTGGGTGAATAGAACTTTTCATTATCAAAATTGTTGTTGTTTCCTAGGTGGTGTTTAAATTCATTGTTACCTTCATTTTCTTGTTGTGGTGTTGACTGGTGTAAAGGCGGTGTAGATGATGCATTATTACCCTGTTGTTGTGAGGGGTGAGGCGGAGAATTGCCAGAATTGCCATGTTCATTTACATTACTGGTTACATTTCCATCAACCGGAATGCTGCCTTGTGGAAAAAGTGTAGTGTGATATTTGGAATTCAAAATGTTTGAAATTTTTTCTCTTGTAGCTATCAACAGATGCAGCTTTTCAGCTGGTGTTAAACTTTTACTATTTATTATTTTATGCAGTATCTTTTCCAATAGTTCCTTGTCATTTTCTTCTGCAACAAATTTTTTCAACACCCACTTAAAATCCTTCACATTTATTTTATTTGTATCCATTTGAATCAAATTTAAAAATCAGCGGCTGTAAGAATGTCTTTACAAACCTAACTGTAATGTGTTTTGACAAAAGTTTTCGTATTTGACTTGACGAACCTCTATCAAATGACAAAAGCCTACTAGACAATGGTTTAAAATAGTCAATCCGCTTTTTTTGCAGTTTTGTCAATGACTGTCGATATGATTCATTCATAGAACAATTGTATAAACAATCTAAAAATGCAATGAGAAGTGGTGCTGACACCTTACTTATATATTTTTTCAACTCCATATCTGATTGAAATTGGCACAGTTTTTTGAAGGTGTCCACATGTTTGACAATTCTAGGAATTTTTCTTCCTTTGAATGCCGCCGCCGCCGCCGCCGCCGCCGCCATTTTGATACTACGGCCTGCCTGCCTGCCTGTCTCTCCTCTTATAGCGTGTATACGTCACCTTCAATGGCATTCGACAAGTCGTAAATAATCATTTCGTCTGAATAGTTTACATTAAATACTTGGGATCTGACTTGGAACATGGGGTTGCTGTTTGGTAGAAAACTTACAATCAAATAACCATATGGATGTCGTAACGCGGCATCAAAATATGCTTGCAAAAATTTTTGTCTTTGCTGACCTTTTCCGAACCAGCTGTTTGCGAGGTTCGTAACTACATTAGACATTGGATAACGAAAAAGCACCAAATATGAACAATTACGACGAATCAGTTTCATCTGGTGACTAAAGTATGGGTCTTGACACATAAAAAGTACAATCAAGTGTTTTGCATGACTCACTACATTTGAGAATAATCTACTAGTATAATGGATAGGCATATTGAGTTGTAAATCATCATAAACAAGTATGGTGGGTGTTGGGTTATCTTCCACTCAATCCAGATTGACCACTTGATTTCTCTCCAGCACAGCCACTTTTTCTGCACCAAATTCCTTGACCAAACCCGGGTACATTGATTGTTGGTTTTTCTGCGTTGATCCTGAACAAATAATTATTTTTTGGACTGGAGGTTCTAATGCGAAGCTCCCATCCAAAGCAGCACGTAAAAAATTGATGCAAAAATATGTTTTTCCAGATTGACTGGGACCGACTATAAGATAGGACTGTCTCCAGTCCACAAACTTAACATCATCATGTGAAAACAGCTTTTCCACGCCCACATCTTCCATGGCTGCTGCTGCTGCTGCTTACAGATATTTTATGTCTGTCGAGGGGGTGGCTGATGCTTGGTACTTAAATTATTTCATGAGGCATCAAGTCCGCTGCGTAACCCCAAGGAATGGAGTATGTTCTGTGGTTGTTGATGTAGTGATATCGTTTTCTCAAGTGATGAGTAACTCTTTTGGAGACAACTTCAGTGGTTATTCCTGCTAGAGAACTGATATTCCTAAACTGCAAGTTTTCTGTATTTATAGGTGCTGCAATTCCCTGCCCATAAAAAAATGACAACAACTGTTTTTTGAATGCATCACCCTGCAAATTCAAAACATTTTTGTTTGTGAACCTGACACCTTTAGCCTTTACCTCAGTGAAGCCTTCTTTCGGATTGCACTTTTGTCTAAAAATATTGGTATACATTTTGGGTGCAATGCAACAAAATTCAGTTAAAAACATATCTGGCGGAATTTCATCTTTCAGACCACCCAACTGGTTGGGTGTTTGTTCTGGTACTGTTTGTCCCTTCTGAGTACAATAAATTACACTATCTGTATCACAATACAATATTCTATTGTATTCAAACCTTTCCAATAAACGCTGAAGTGTTGCTCTAGCGTGGCTGGTAATATAAAGGGCCAAAATCAGACAACTATTTATGGAATTGTGAGCAAAATCTCCAGCTTTTTGTAATTTTACTCTCATTACATTCGGTGACATTGAAAATAACTCCAAAATCTCATTTTCAGCATTAAAAACTGTATCAAAAAACTTTCTTTGGTCTTTTATGAACAAGAATCTGGATTTATTAGCATTTAAGCCCAATTGCCCATAGGAAGAATTCATAATCAATTTACATATTCTAGCTTTAGTAGGGTTCACATCGAAACTTTCTGAGCTTATATCATACTTCTCCAGTTCTGTAAACTGTTTGCAAAAGTTGTCCTTCTCATGGACATCTTGAAATTGCTGCTTTGACGCTGCTAATTTCCGTGCATACAAAACATCTATAAATTCACTAAACAAATTTGTTTTGGGATTTTCAGGTGTCCACTGACTTATGGTGTCATAGATCAAACCCTCATAACAATGCAAGATTTTGTATCCCCTTTCTAACGCCATGTTCAGACAGTTGATTGAATATGTTCCATAAATTTTCCTCTGTTTATCAGAACACTTACATCTGTATAACCCATCGGGTTTTGGTAAATTACCACGGCTGTTGCTTTTTTTACCACCACCACCACCACCACCACCAGAACCAGAGGAGGGGGGTGAAACTGGTACATATTTACACGCACAATTGAAGCATAGTGTAAAAACCGATAAGTCGCCAATTTTAACAGGCAAGCATGGTAAAAAAAGATTTTTTGGTGCTAAAATATCAACTTGTAAAACACCAGCAGCATATGGTAATTTTTTACCACTGTAACTGTCCAGTTGAGTCATCTCTTCGCGACACAAGATGTATGGAACCCCAACCGGAAATGAACACTTTTTCATCACAAATGCATACATAGATGTGACATCTGTGTATCCAATTGAAAAATCAGAGTTATATTCTTGGGGTATATTTGGTTCAAACAATGTAGCATTGAGATTGGTGCTGCAGAAGGCGCGAAAGCAACTGGTCTGTCCGCCAAAATAGGAAAGACGGATGTCCAAAGGGTCTTTTATTTTACTCCTGTTATAAATTTGGGCAAATTCGATGCATGACTCCCTCAAACGTTGAATATCGCATCCGAACCACATTTCCACCCGAATTCCCGTTGATTTTTCAATCAATTCTTTTCTTTTCATGGTCATATCTTAATTATGCTTATGTGAAAAGTGCATTTGTGCTGGAATTTCATATCTAATTGGAAAGCAGTTTAAACAGCCGTGAAAAATGCACCCACAAATTTCCAAAAAATGGTCAATTTCTGTCTTTTTTTCATCTTTATATGAGACACAATCAATTTTAAAATGTCTATATTGACCAGAATATTGATCTAGACATCTCACTGAGTATTCCCCACCCTCTGATCTGGAATAACGTATGTGTTTATTACCAAAAAATTCGGCCAGTGCCAGTATACATTTGAGTCCAAAACGGCTTTGTCTGTCATTGAAATTGAAAGAATTATTGATAGGTGTGTGCAGTATCAAATTGCAATCCAAAAATCGAGCCCTCCATATGAAATTAGCCAATGAAGAGAGAGATTTGGCATTCAAGTGGGGTATTATTTGAAACATTGAGTAAATCTCTTGTGAAAACTTCATAAAAGCTTCTTCTAATATCATGACATCATTTTGAATATATAGAAAACAGTGTTCCTTTACATTGAAATGATCATTTTTATGCATATAATACCACTTTAGAAATTCATCTCTTTCCAACTTTTTCATATTTTCTGTATCGTAATACTGCAACTCTGGTAAACTATCATACTTTGAAAATAAATTGTCCTTGGTGATGAAATAGTGTGGGTGATAACCCTTCAAAGTGCTACACTTGAATGCTTTTCCCAAATCAGCCAATGACATTGGAAAAAATTTCAAACTACACAGGAAACTCAAACTTTTGTTTATGCGCATGTAAAAAATTCGCCTATCGTTACTAATACATAGTTTCGGTGTTATGCCATTTTTTATTAGCAGTGATAAAATTTCGCATAAGTCAAAACTCAAATTGTGTGCTATTACCGTAGCATTGCTATTAAATTTGTAATCCATGACATAGAAATAAAACTCTTCTATAGCTTGAAGACCATAAAAAAAGCGTGTACCTGCTTTGCAGGCATTGCAAGACCCTTCAGCAGCGCTGTTAAAATAGCAAAAATTACATCTATGCGTAGTATAGACAGCATATGTTTTGTGCAATTTCTTTTTCACTAAATTTTCCGATTTTTTTTCAAAGTTAATTTCATTGACAATTTGAGTCACTTCTGTGAATGGCTGTAAAAATGTTTCAGTGTCATAGAAAATTAACTGAAACTCCTTCCCGGGAAATTTTTGTTCATATGGTATAGGTTTTTGAAAAAAACACTGAAATTGGTGTTCTCTGAATGATTGCTCAATTGAAATCAATTTTCCGCAATATTGACACTTGGTGTAGCCGCAGAATTGGTGATTTCTACCTAAAATAACTTTTTTCTTACAAGTTGTGCACATTTGCACTGCTTGACATACAGTAAAATCTTGTGGAGTTTGACTCCATGATGGAACTATTTCGTTTTCATCAAAATATTCATCCTCCGTCTGATCAGTCTCTACAAAATTTTCATCAATTTCGATTTTTTTGGCGTGTGTTTTTTGACCCCTGGGGTAAATATTTACCAAATGTTTTTCATAACACTGTTTATTGTAGAAGGTTCTATTACACGAGTCACACAAAACTGGTTTTTCATATTTTTTGATTTTGCACAGAGTGTCTGAATAGCATAATGCGCAAATACCCTTACCGCATTTGCAAAATTGGTCTTTATTATATAAAATTGTAGAACAGCAATCCGTTACAGTGTAACAGTTTGAAGCTGAAGCTATGGATTTGATTAGAGCAATGTGTCTTTGGCTGCCGCAATACAATAAATCAATCCATACAATGTTTTTACCCCCCGGTTGAGGGTATTTGAAAAAAATATTGAGCCCACCATCTTCATAACGCCATATACGTGCACCAAAAACCATTTTCTTAATTTGAGGCTGCAAATTATTCAAAACTCTGATCAAAGGTTTTGTATCTACGGATATGTCACCTCCTCCAACATAGCCACATTTTTTTGTCGCCAAAGCCAAAAGATTACTCACTTCCCTTTCCAAGTTGTTATATTTTCCAGCCCTAGATTTTCTCATGATGCGTCTGTAATATTTGTATTTTTTTGTAATTTTAGCTATTAGGTAATAATAACCTATATAGAGGCAAATCGGTAAACATTTATTTTTCAAGCTATCAATTTCAGGAGGGTTTAGGATTGCTCTCTTAAAGTGACTTATTCTCTGCTCAGTATTGGCTAATGATTTAAAGTTTGAAAATCCATGAGCTACATGCACTTCTTTTTCAACAGTTGTGACATGCACAAAAAAACCATTGAGGAGTGAATGTTCATCGAGTGCCTCAGATTGAAAAATCAACTCTACTCTATTTAAAATTGCAGAAATTGACAAGTTCTTAACATCGACAATTTTGGTCAATATATAACCTTTGTCAAAAGCCTTGCTCATTATTTTTACCCCAGCATACATTCTACGTTTGCTTTCATCAGCTTCAGACAAATAATCCATCAAAACAGCTTTTAAGCACTTTGTCAAAACGTACTCTAAAAAAAGGATTGGTTCAGACACCTTGTCAGCCAAGTCTTGAGCAAACTTGACATCATAAACAAAATACTTTACCAAAAATTTCCCATTTTCTTCTTGATAAGGTTCAGATATATGGAAAAAGTTTTTCCATTTGGGGAATTTATCTTCAAACTCAGAAATATTTTTGCTTAAATAATTATATTGGTCATTTATGGTAATTTCAGAAGCCCCCTCAACTTCCTCTATGTCTTCATCGAAGTCCACCACCACATCTTCCTCCGGGTGTAGGTACGCAGCAGCATCATCAGCACTATATGGAGGCTCTTCTGAGTCAAATAATTCATATTCAACGGGAACGTTGTTGTTGTTGTCGTCGTTGTTGTCGTCGTCGTCACCTGCTGAAGTAGACATTTTGCTTGCTTGACTGTTGCATGTGAATAATCAAGAGTCAACTTATATGGCAACAAAATGCTTAGTCAGCAATACTGTTATCTGATTTTGCAACAATGATTACATAAGCATTTCATAGTCACCTTATCTGATTTTGCAATGCATAATCAGATTTCGCAATGCAAAATCAGATAAACACTGAAGATGACTGCTATAAAGGCAGGTCACTTGTAAGGTCAAAGTCACTGATCACTGATCAAAAAGCAGCAGCAGCAGCAGAAAAACAAATGTTCACTCCAATTGTGGCAGCAACAGAATTAGCCAAAGCAATGGATTCCCAACAAACAACACCAATTTCTAAAAATGGAGGTGACGACGGCGACAACGACAGCGAGATTAGCTCACCCACAGTTGATCATGCACCAGCAGCAGAAGATAATGGAACAGGTAGGCAGGGACAATCTACCACCCGTGGTCCACAATGGAATAAATGGAAGAAAATCAACAGACCCCTAGCAACAATGAATAGTTATTCAACATTAATTTTCGCACTGTGTTCTTGGTGCAGTGTACGCACCAAATATTTACCTAGCATTTTATGGGGTGATGACAGTATCAGCGTCTCTATCAGAATGTGCAAACATTGCAGAGACCGCCATGAAAAAATGGTTGAAATTTTGCGCAGTAGACAAAACAAAAGAGATGAATTAGAACGGAATATTTTCAGAGCACCAACTGAAGACGAACAGTGGGACAACAATGGTGGGGAGGACGACATTCACCCAACCAAACATAAAAAAGGTAAATAAAAATGTGTAATTTTTGCTTACACGCTGGCGTCACAAATAAATACCCCCCAAATGCAGTGGACAGCAGCAGCGCAACCACCAAGCGCTCTGCACATGGAGGCGGAGGCAACAATGACAACAGGGAACCCCCAACAGAAGACAACAGAAACAGGGGTGGTCGCTAGCAGCAGAACACCCACACCAATTCCACCACTAGTACAATCAAAGTATGAATCCATCAGTCCCGTGATTGATGATAATGCTGCAAAGAAATCTGCTGAGAGCAATGCAAGACAGGAATCTATCCCATGGGGTGTTATTACAAGACATGATGAGAATAGTCCAAGAATTTTTCCCTGGGGTTTAATTTACAAGTACAATCATAGTAGTGTCACAGATGAAACAGATAGTGGTGGTGGTGGATTTTACCCAGAGGATATACCTCCAACAATATTGCAACATGAACACTGTCACCACCATCATTACTTGACAGCACCACAAACACAGCAGCAGCAGCAGCCTAAAACAGAAATGACAATAAATCATAGGGATGGTAATAAGAAAAAGAAAATAGAAATTCCACTGCACTCTGCCAACATCAGCTTCAATGTGACCTGTAATAATAAGTAGAGTGGGTAGCACCATTGTTGTTGTTGTTGTTGTTGTCATTATTCTACTGGTGATGGTTATAAAAAAATGAATGCTAGCAAACAACCCATTGACTCTGTGTAGCAACATGTAGTACACCAACCACCCGTGTTTGGGTGGTAAAAAATTGCCGCCGCCGCCGCCGCCGCGTGTTAGTGCCGCCCGTGGGGGGCGGCGGGTGACAGACCCCCCTTGTCATTGCAACGCACGCACGCCACCACGTCGCAAAAACTGGTGGGAGGGCCGCTGGCCCACCGCTAGGTGTCTATCGCGTCCCAACGCAGCCCTGCCCTTGGGCAGTGCTGCGATGAGGCGCGAAAATGGGTTAATCAGTCCACAGCTGCCAGTAAAATACAATTCTCAAACTGGCAACCATCCAATGAATTGGTGCAGACAGTTCCTTCCAGCGGCGGCGCGCGAGTGGGGTGAGAAAATGCAGTAGCTGTGCATGTCCACACTTGGCAACACCCAGTTTGGCAGGCTTTTGCTTGGCAGTAAACTCTCCTTTCGGTGGCTACACCCATTTTTCACCACCACCACCATCACCCACCACGCTGAAACTGGTAGTGTTGCCAAGCAAAAGCCTGCCAAACTGGGTGTTGCACTGTCCAGATGGGTACTTTAGCTGCAGTTGCTGGCTGGCTGGCTGGCTAACAATCTAGTTACCCATGCAGCAGCTGGCTGACAAATCAGACAACAACAACAAGCCAGCCAGCCAGCCAGCCTGCCAGCAACTGCAGCTAAGGCACCAACCCAGTGACAGAGCAGCAGCCAGAACCACCTGGGAACAGTGAGTAATGATTGACAGCTCATGCAGCAACCCTGACAAACATTTCAGCAGCCAGCCATCAAGGGAAAACAGCAGTGCAGTCTTTCAGGGAGAGGGTTGAAGCATCAGCTGTCAATGATTTCTCACGTGTCCTGGGTGATTCTGACAACTGCTGGGGTGATTTTAGCCATACTAAAGGTGCTGTCGAAAAGGCAACTACAGAGTACAGGGTGAAAGGTGGCTAAAGTCACCCCAGCAGCAGGAACCACACCAAAAACTCAACTGACCTTTGATTTCGTGGAAGACCAACCAACCAAAACGCGCATAAATCCTGCTACAAAACATTTATTTACCTCCAATACCTTTTGAAATACCTACCTAGAAATACTCACTGAAAATTGACAACCAAATTGAACAAAATGAAGGTGGTTTACCTGGAGCAGAAAAAACAACAATTTCAAATGATTTTGGTCAAAATTTAGTCATTTCACCAGCCACCAGAGACACTGCCGCGGTAACCACACAGCAATTAAATTTGCAGCCAAAATAAGTCATTATACCTGTCAGAAATGGACACTGTCCAAACTTTTGCCAGCCAGCCAGCCAGCCAGCACGGAACAATTATGTGCAGATAGTAAAAAGGCAGATAGATGGCAGTACTGACAGGTATAATGACTTATTTCGGCTGCAAATTTAATTGCTGTGTGGTTACCGCGGCTGCCGGGTGGTGAAAATTTGCCAATTTAAGCTCACCCCCTGAATGGAATGTTCAGTTTGGTTGTCAGCAACAGAAAAATAGTCACAAATCTGCGCGAAAATGGATAAAACTCAAAAAAATGCCACTGGTTCACCACTAAATAAATGCATCACAAGAAAAAATATTGCACAATCTGCATCAAGGTGCATTACCTAAAATAGCGCCATAATGAATTCAATAAAAGCACCAAACACAAATCAGGAGGCAAAAGTGATAAAACCACAAAATACCAGGAATCGAGTGAGGTGATTGACAGAAATTTGATTTTTCAGAGACTGTAAATTTGACTGTAAATCAAAAAATAAAATTCCCGGATTCCTGTCAGTCACACCACAAAAGTCAAAATAACGGAATGTGAAAATCAAATGTATCACCCTGAAATGTAAATACCCTAAATCTTCGAATAAGACCCCCGGGGGGTTAAATTTCTTTCCTCAGACATTTTTTGGAGGGGGTTATTCAAGTGGGATTATTTTTCCCCCACTTCACCAACAGGGGAGTTATTCGAGGGGGTCTTATTCAGTCTTATTCGAGGGGTGTCTTATTCGAGGGGGGTCTTATTCAGTCTTATTCGAGGGGTGTCTTATTCGAGGGGGGTCTTATTCAGGTTTATTCGAGGGGTGTCTTATTCAGTCTTATTCGAGGGGTGTCTTATTCGAGGTAGGATTTGCGGTATGCAAATCTGAATGATAGCTGAATGATAGCTGAAGGCAATTTTTTGGCAACACATGGGGGGTATATTTTTCCACTTGTGCTCTGTTTTAAGTCAAATGTTGGAAAAATAGCTGAAAGTAGGTAAATGCTTGACCGCATTTTTTATACATTTTTACCATCAAAAGTACACATTGTAATTAGCTATATTGATACTTTGCAGAGAATGCTACCATAATTTGATGAAAATACTTTGTTTGGAGATATGGTAGATTTCAGTGCAAAGTATGCAGTCCACAAAAAATCGCAAAAGTTGCAAAACAGGTACAAATGCCATACAAAAACTAGACAAACAATGAAACACTTATGCAAGTGGCACATTTTTCCACTGGGCTCCCAGAGTTTTTTTAAAACACCATTTTTAAATAGTTTTTAAAAACACCATTTTTTTAAAACAGTGGCAAAAAACTTCCAGTACTAATTCACTATGTATTTTATGTACCAGCACATGCTAGTTGACATGGCAAATTCGTTAACTTGATGTCACCATGTTTAGTTGACACAAATTCAGTTGACATCCAGCATGTGTGACACCACAACAACACGCTGTCACAATTTTTAAAAACAGGGTCATTAAAAACACGTTTTTTCTATGCCCATCAGTGCCAAAGAAAAAAACACCTCTCAAAGCTCGCGCTCGCCGCTGCGGCCGGCATTGCCGTCACCTCCATAGCCGTAGTGGTAGCGCGGCACGTGGGGGGGTGGGGACCAGCAACGGGGGGTAGTTGCACCCTCCCCAGCCTCCTCTACGGCCAATTTAGCCCGATTGCGCATCTGAATGCGAGTATGAATGAAAAGTTGAAAATACAGTGACGTTGTTATTAGGAGGTTTGAAATTGGAACTGATAACAACAGTATTCAGACAATCATAAATTGTAGGTGTTTTTTTGCAGCAACCCCAACCCTAGACCCAGTGCTGGTAAAACTAAAAAATCGCTCCCGCCAGTGAAATTGTGTTTTGTCAGTAAACATAAGTGTACACAAGGGAAAATAACCCCAAAACTCCAAACCTTGTTGCAAATCCTCACTTTCCACCAAACCAAAATGCCCGTCAGTGTCATGACGCAATTCATGAATGCGAAAACGTATTCCGCCCAATTTTTGAATTTACTCGGCGGGTCCATGGTGTGAGGGCTGGGCGGGCAGGGCGGGCAAGCCTGTGATGATTTACATTTGATGTGACAAAAATTTTGCATATGCAAAATCAAAAGTATGCAGAAATGCTATTAAAATATGAAAATGATTAAAAAGCAAGTGTTTAATAAGAAATAAAAACTCAATCCTCTGGTATTTTTGTAAAACATTTCTGCATTCTTCTGATTTTGCACATGCAAATGCAATGCATAAAAATGAGTGGGCACCACCAAACTATCTACGAGTTAATAGCAAAAAAAAGCATCAAAACTCAAACTTTTGATTTTGCATATGCAAATGCATAAAAATGTGCACCACCAAACTATCTAGAGTTATTGACTAGATACACAACAAACACAATGGGGGTGGGGTAAAAACACAAGCAGCAAACCGCAAAATGCTCAGCCACTGGTTGAGCAGTGGATGTCAGTTTAAATGGCCTGTGCAGCTTAGCCAGCATGGCCGGGTGCTTGCCCACTGCCACCGTGGTGGTTTCAGTTGTGATGGAGGTTGTGGCGGGGGTCGAAGTAGCAATCCATGTGGTTGAGGTGTCAGTGTTCACAGCATTTCTGTTATTGGGGTGGCTAGGTTGAATATTGTTAAAAATATTGAGTAAAAACACTTTTTGCACATGTATTTGGGATTTATCTTGTGATAAATGAATCAAAAATTCCAAAAAAATACCATGAGATCAAGCAATATCAAAACCGAAAAGTCATAAGAACACCTCAACCCCAGACCACTAACATCATGGCTTTGGCACCTTTGCACTCATGAGAATACCTCTTGCACAGGTAGTCAAAATACTCCACGTGTTGTATGAGCAGATGACTGGCCCGCCTCAACCTCACATCATCAGGAAGTTGAGTTGGTTGCGGTGGGCAAGGTGTGCATTGCTGACAGGGTGCACATCGTGGTCTCCAGCACGGACTGCATTTCGGTTGCGGTGGGCACCTTTTTGCGGGCGGGCAGATCACTTGCGGCGGGCAGGTCACTTGTGGCGGGCAAGTCACTTGTGGCGGGCAAGTCACTTGTGGCGGGCAGGTTACAGATGGTGGGCAGGTTACCCTCCTGTTCGGCGGCGGTCTGCAGGTCGGTGGCGGCGGGCAGCTCAGCTTCGGTCGGCACGTCAATGGTGGTGGGCAGTGCAGTCGCGGTGTTGCTGGTGGCGGGCATCTGGGCGCTGGCGGGCATCTGGGCGCTGGCGGGCATCTGGGCACTGGCGGGCAAATCACCCGCGGTGGGCAACTGGGCGCCGGCGGGCAACTGGGTGGCGGCGGGCAACTCGGTGGCGGCGGGCAACTGGGTGGCGGCGGGCAACTCGTCGGTGGCGGGCAACTGGGTGGCGGCGGGCAACTTGGCGGCGGCGGCGGGCAACTGGGCGCCGGCGGGCAACTGGGCGGCGGGCAACTCGTCGGTGGCGGGCAACTGGGTGGCGGCGGGCAACTGGGTGGAGGCGGGCAACTGGGCGGCGGCGGGCAACTGGTCTCCGGCGGGCAAGTGGGTGGCGGCGAACAGATCGCCGGCGGTGGGCAGCTGGGTGGCGGTGGGCAGCTTGGCAGGGGTGGGCATCTGGGCGCCAGTGGGCAACGAGGCGGCGGCGGACACCTGGGCGCCAGTGGACAACTTGGCGGCGGCGGGCAAATCGTCGGAGTCGGACAGCTTGGCGGCGGCGGACACCTGGGCGGCGGCGGGCAAATCGCCGGTGGCGGGCATCTTGGCAGGGGCGGGCAACTGGGTTCCGGTGGGCAAATCACCGGCGGCGGGCAACTTGGCGATGGTGGACAAGTCAGTAGGGTGGGAAACACTTGTGTGGTGGTTTGCAGTGTTTTCATGCTAGTGCTTGTGTTTGTGAGATTAGTGCAAACAGTTGTGCACTGTAACTCACCACTGCTGACTGCACCGTCATTCACTGGCTGAAAACATTTGTTTTTTATTATTTGGGGAGAACACATTTTGCACAATCTATCCAGTTTGCATAAAAATAAAAGATTTGCAAAAATATTGAAAAATGGTTGATATTCGATATTCGATATTCGATATTCCATAGATATATCGTTTCCACCCACCCTAACCCTACCATATATCATTGAATAAGATCCTGACAATCCAACAAAAACACAACAAACCAGTGAGTCAGCAGTGAGCACCGCCGCTTTGTTGTTGGTGCCGCCCTGGTGCTTGCCGCCGCCGCCGCCGGTGCCCATCTGCATTTTTTCCATTTTTAATAAAATTTATAAAAAGTGAAAAATTTGAATATTTTCCTGCAATTCACAGACCCTATAAAATGTCATGTAAAGTGTCAAAAGTCATGTAAAATTACTGTAAAATGTCATGTAAAATGCCATGTAAAATATCATGTAAATGGTTATGCAAAATTCCATGCAAAATGTCAAACACAAAACAAATTTGATAATTTCAACCGGAATTGAAAATTATTTTAGCAATATTTCCGGTAAAAAATAAACCTAATGATCTGAAATTTTGGATATTGATAAACAGGTAGGTAGAGCAACTCGTGTGCAAGTTTCAGAGCGTTTCGATAATTTTTGCCCAAAATAGAGCGTGAAAAAAATGCGAAAATTACCGAATATTTACATTGATAAAAACTGGACTGAAAATTATAGAAACGCCCTGAAACTTGCACACGAGTTGCTCTACCTACCTGTTTATCAATATCCAAAATCGTTTAAACAGTTTTTGCAGCTTTATCGCTAAATATTTCCCGATATATTGGACGATATTTCCGGTGAAAATTATCCGATGAATCAAAAATTTTGGATATTGATAAACAGGTAGGTAGAGCAACTCGTGTGCAAGTTTCAAAGCGTTTCAATAATTTTCAGCCCAGTTTTTATCAATGTAAATATTCGGTAATTTTCGCATTTTTTTCACGCTCTATTTTGGGCAAAAATTATCGAAACGCTCTGAAACTTGCACACGACTTTCTATAGAAGGTTGCTACACAAAAAAAACCACCCCTCCCAAACTAACCACGATGCAATTGATCGTTTTCAATTCGGGGAAAATTTCCTTAATCTGCTCGCACTGGAACTCGTACTGCACCTTGATCTTGACGTGGAACACCATCTGGCTGACCGAGAAGCTGAAATGAAAAGGGAAAATTGGAAGGAAACAAAATAAGATGGGTTTGATTTTCCGAATTTGATCACTCTCTGGGGTATTTCTGGGGTATTTCTAAAAATTTCTGGAGCTTTCAAAAATTGCAAAAAAACACCCAAAACCAACCTGTCAATGTCAAATGAAGCCCTCAAATCGCATTCAGCAGTGTTGCCCTGGCAGGTGCAAATATCGCCGCCGCAGGGGTCGCTCGCGCCGATAATTTGGCACAGCGCCAAAATGACGAGCGCCAGAAAAACGTGAACGTGTGGGCGGCCCATCGTGAAAAATGCAGCCCACCCTGAAAAAATTCAGATTGAATAATTGCAAGGGAAAAATTTATATCCTAAATTCAGAGAGCTATTTTGGGTGAAAAAATCAACAAAAACTAGGATTATTGAGAGAATTAGTTTAGGAACTAGTCAATTTTCGAAAAACTAAAACAGGGTGGATAAAATTGCAAAAATATTCCGCTTTTTGGGAATTCTAACAAAACCATATCATAAAATTACCTTTTATGAATCTGATTTGATGCAGAAAACAGACGTACGATTTTTTATTTTTTTTATTTTGTGAGCGGAATTGTCATTCAATTTTGAATTTCAGACATGTACAAAAGTGAAACACACCCAATAAAATTTCCACATTGTGATAAAAATACACTCACCTTATATTTCTGATGTCACAAAATAGTTCAAAACTAAATATCTATGTAAAACAGTAAAAATAGACATTCTGATGTCTATTTGATCCATGTCCAATTAACACAAACGATTTGACCCACATCCTAGTCAAACCGTTTTTTTCTCAATACTTTTCCTAGATAGGTTAAACATAATGATTATAAAGACAAAAATAGGAAAATGATTCATATTTGAATAATTTTTGGAAAGATATTGAGAAAAAAACGGTTTGACTAGGATGTGGGTCAAATCGTTTGTGTTACTTGGACATGGACCAAATAGACATGTATTGTGTGATAATATAAATTTGTGATTGGATATTTGGACCATATTTGATTCAATAAATTCTCATCTAAATATGGTATTTTTTATTCAGCACAATAGACAATTCCTTGATGTTCTACATGTATGAATGCATTTTAATGGAAACCTATTGGAAAAAATCAACAAAATAATACTAAAATTTGATTATTTTTGCACAACTAAACACAATTCACTAATTAACATAATGAGCGGTGAGCCCGCCACGCTCGATTTCCTAGAGTTGTTAAAAACAATTAAATTTTTAATTAAGTTTAAAAGATTTAAATTTTTATTTCACACATTTTAAATCTCCTTTAACAGAAAGTCCAGAAACAGCATTAAAAAATATTTGAACAATTTATTTTCTGCTGTCTTCACATCAAACATCCTTTCCAGCATTGCTTCACCTCTTGTGCAGTATAGATATTTGCCATTGCAAAATAAACTGTGCATTTTGCTCACAACATCAGCACTGGTACTAAACAGGTAAATAGCCAATTTTTTCATCTCAAAGATCTCAATTGATTTGAGTTCATGGATGAAATATTTTATAACATCTTGAAAAAATGTATTTGCCTCAAATGAGTTCACTAAGTTGTATAATCTGCCAACATTGCTATGGTGGGATTTGTATTTGTATCCACGGTTCCCAAATGCATATGAAGCCAACACATATTTTGCTATATGATATGAATATATCGCCTGAAAAGTAGAAATTCCCTAATTTTTAATATTTATTTTCTTACTAGAATTTTGTAATAAAAAATACTCACTAATCCAGCCAACATTGCACAATCAATATGTGATAAATCAGTGTCAGTTCTTCTATTATACTTCCAAAATCTAGTTAGAATACCACTGTTGATGAAATTAGCCAATGTTCTAAAAAATAAAAAATGATTTTTAAAATACTTTTATAAAAAGCCATGTAAACTTACTTTACCTGATCAAAATACATCACTTCTCTATCAGTTTGTGCAAAAAAATAGGGAAAACGTTGAGCCAAATTTTCACCAGGCACGGGGAAATAAATATGTTGAATTTGGTTACCAAAATGAACAGTGTTTTCCACACCAGGGCCAACTGGGTCTGGATTTTGAAATAGTGATGCACCACTGGTTTCTAGTGTCTGGTGGTGGCTTGAGCATGGTTGATCTTCATAATTTGATTGCATTTGGTTACCAAAATTGTGTGTCAATTGCACATTTTCAAAGTGTGATGCACCACTGGTTTCTGGTGCCTGATATCTAGGTGTTATCTGGTGATGACTTGAGCATGGTTCATCATAATAATCTAATTGTTTTCTTTTTGGTGCATTTTTTTTCTGATACTCATTTTCTGGTGCTGTATTGAGAACTAAAAATTCTGAAATGGTGTCCATCACTGTACTTTCCTCATTTGCACCTGTATTTTCTATTTCACCAACATTTTCTAATTCAACAGGTAGCATTTCATTTTCAGGTAAGTTTTCATATCTGAAAAAAATTTATCTTAGAAAAAATTCAGAAAAATTCTTCATAAAATTGAATTTACAACTGGTTTGCAAGTGATGTATTTGTCACAGTTGATTCAGCATTTTGCACCTGATCATTGGGTGCACCATCTGGTGTCCTCAGTGGTTGACCATATGACCTTAAAAATAAAAATAATTTTTAATAATTTAATGTGATATTTACCAATGTGATATTTGCCATCACTCACTCAAAATCTTCGTCTGTATTTTGCGTGGGGGAAAATGCCCCAGAAGAACGCACTGCGTAACAGCAAAAAGGTCTGCACACAATCACAAGTAAGACCAAAATGAGAAATGCCATTATAGCAAAAATTGTTTCTCGGTTTAGATTTTCTGTGTGCAGATTTCGACCACGCATACAATGTGACAGATCTGGTAATGAAAAATTGACGCTTGGTATAGAAAAGTTCATGTTCTGAAATCATGAAAACAGAGTGATGAAGATTTTGATTGAGTTGGGGAAAAACAAATTCAACTTGATAATTTTTCAAGGTCATGTAGCCGCCCAAAAATTTGCTTTGATAATATACAAAGCCATAAAAATAATTATTTTGCACGCATCACAGGAAGCTGTGCAAAAATTGGTGTACACAAAATTTCAGAGCAGATAATAAAACACAGAAGTAAATCTCTCATTTAATTGTGCACTAATTTTAAGACAGTGTGTAAATATTAGGCGTACATCTTTCATGAACAGGTAGCTTATCTTCAAAAACAATCAGAAAATGACCTTGAGAAACCCGCAATATTTTTATAGTGAAAATCTTATTTAGGCCAACAGTAAAGTAAAAAGTAAGTGGAGTGCAAAATCTGATAAGAAAACCGCATTTACCTTTACGTTAGAATAACACACACCCAGAATTGGTGTATAAAATCACAAAACTCCTCTAAACAGTATCTCATGGAGCATGGAATCCTTCAAAGGGGAATCGCTCTGTTGACATTTACCTGGATAGATATACAGTATTTTTTGATTAGTTCCCTAGGTGTGTACAAAAATCACCTTTAGCGTGCAGTGTCATTTTTCCTAGATTTTCTGATTTCGCTAGGTGTGCCGCGCAGCAGAAAAAACATTCATTCAGGGACAGCTTCATACCCTGTAAATGTCAAATGTCATACAAAGTGTCAAATGTCATGCAAAGTGTCAAATGTCATACAAAGGATCAAATGTCATTCAAAAATGACGCGAATTTATCTAAAGTTGCAAAACCCGTGAAAATCATGTTTCGCTCAACCTAGGCTAGAGAGCGAAATTCTAACTATTTGATCCAGCCTGCCTATCTGGCGGGCTGCCTCTGAAATTGGCCCAGCACTTGGCTGGGTCTATATGGGCGCAATTTTTGCGGCCTTTTCACCGCTGCCACGGTGAAAGGGCTCATTTGGGATCAATTTTCTATCTCTAGCCTAGGTTGAGCGAAACATGATTTTCGCGGGTTTTGCAACTCTAGATAAATTCGCGTCATTTTTGCATGACATTTGACCCTTTGTATGACATTTGACACTTTGCATGACATTTGATACTTTGTATGACATTTGACATTTACAGGATGTGAAACAAACACCTGAAATGTTTCCAAATTGCCATTCTCGTTCAAAGCGCATACAAATCTCCGCATAGCTCCACATTTACATATTTCATTTTGAAAAGCTTGACAAATGTCAGGAATAGAGTTTTCAGTAGGAAATGTAGAATAAATGTTGATAGGGGTGTGTTCAGTAGGAAATGTAGAATAAGTGTTCATAGGTTTTGTATGTGAATCAGTGTTTGCAGCAAGAATTATAGTTTCATTTTCGCAATGTGTAATTTTGTAATATGAATACAATAGATAAATACACAGATAAACTGCACACTTCACCATGGCTGACAGTATAGATGAATTCTTTGGCTTGAGCGGTGGTCTAAACCTTCCTAGGGCACCAGCACCAGAACCTGCACCAGAAACTGAACCTATTGCAGCAGAGCCTGCAGCCTGTCTAGCAGTAGAAAAGCAGAATCTGAAAAAAATTGTCAGGGATCTAGGTGAACAGGATAGAGCATTGTCCAACACTGTGAAGGATGCAGGGAGGGTCAAACTCAAATTTTTTGTGAGTGAATTTTTTGAAAAATGTGAAAATTGTACTTTAATCGAGGTTGATTACATAAACTTCACCACAATTTAGATGTAGTTTTTTTAAATCAAATTTTACACATGAATTATTCACTACTTTGTATCTCTAATAAAATGTCAATTAAAATTTAATTAAATACTATTATATTAGTGAAAATAAATATGACAGGTAAATATCATCGCAAATAAAAAGAAACACGCAGGAAAGTGACTCGGAACTATCTGAAATGCTGGGTGAGTATGAAGAATATAGGCAACTGCGGGCGGCTCACAAAGCGAAACAACTGAAACAACCGAGAGTGGTGATCGTTGGAGGTCGTCGCATGGTTGAGAAAAAACGGCGCAAGGGTAACAGGGGCGGCAAAGGTTGCTGTCATCACCACTGCTGCGATCACAGTGGAAATGGCTGCGGCGGGAGCGGCAAGAATGTAAATGGCGGCGGCGGCGAGGGCGATGGCAACAGTGAAAATGCGGGCTGCAGTGGCGGCATTGGAAATGGCGGGGGAAATGACACTGGCGGGCAAGTGTCACATTCGGGTGTGAAGAAAAATGTCAAAGAATGTTCATACATTCGATTTGGTAATTTTTATTAAATATCTTAAGATCAATAAAAAATACTCTCTGTAAAAAGTGACATGTATACCACCCTACCATTTCCAGCACGGTTCAAGGCTAAGCGGTGTATCGCAGACCACAGGGAATTCAGCGCAAACAAACTACGCTGCAGCCGCTGCAAAGTCGCACAATTCGCCAAGAATGCCCCCATATGTTCATCGGTGAAATTTAGTGAGTTCATTTTACGTCAATGTTCAGTCTATTGATTTTTACATAGGTATGCATGAAATGCATACATCATGAAAAACATTGGGTGCATAACTGCGGTTCTGCATGAAAAACTTATATCAGGAATTATTTACAATTTTTCATTCAACCTTATTCATTAAAACATGATATAATTAATTGCATAAAATTCTATCCATCCTAAAATATACACCTATGCATCATAATAAATCCCAAATGCAGTCATGAATCGATTGTCCCTGAAAATCGCTCAACACAAGTTCTACACGAATTTGGGTTTTGTCAACTGTAAAAAGTGCACAATCGACGACGATATGAATGAGGACGACCTTCCAGATCACTTTCACATTGGTGATGAATATTATTGTAGTCATGATGGATGCATGATCGAGTCTTAAAATGTTATGGTGAAATTTGATGTTGAATTTGTTTTGTTGGAAATTTGCAGTGAAAAATATTTGAGGAATTTAGTCCTTATAATTTGAATAAATATATTGAAGAATATTATAATTAGAAAAATAAAAACAATACATTATAAACTAGTAGCCGTAATTCTACATTAACCATATTAGAATATTCTAATGGTGTTCCTCTTTAGAAAAAACATCTAATCGAGTAGTGTAAAATGCACCGACCAGAGACTCGAAGTAAAGTGAAACTGCGGTCAATACAGAATTACTAACTACTGACGTGGGTCAAATTGGTTAAGTAACTTGGACAAGTGCCAACTCTTAATGATTATAGCGATCGGCGCGCGTCGGCCGGCATTTAGGCGCGCCGCGCGGCCGAAATAAAAACTAGTTGTCGCCTAATTTTGCTGATTGTTTTTGCTGCGTTTCGGCGATCTGTGACCTGTGGACCCGCGAACCCAAGGGAACAATTTCTGGGGGACTCGTTTTTGGACTCTTGCTTCGCCATCACATTATTGGTTACGTTTGTGATTTTGTTTTGAATGTTGTGCGCACGCCTATCGTAAATAGACTCCACTGGCGCACCGCACACTGCAAAGTGTAACGATCGGGTCCGGACGTTTTAATCTCCGCCCGGGCAGAATTATAAAGTCAGTTCGGACGATTTTATTTACGACACCATCTAAAAAACTACTGAAATTTGAGTCGGTTCGGACGATTTTTATTCCACCCCTCTTTTTAATTCCGCCTTTTATTCCACCCATGCAAAAATCGTCCGAACTTCCCTGTTACACTTTGCAGTGTGCGGTGCGCCACTGAGTTATATTCTGCGGAAATTTTTGAATTTTTCAATTTAGCGGTTTCGTGCCTTGGGTAAGAGAATTTGGTTCAGGGCCCCAACTTAAACGTCTTAGCCGCAGTTTGGATAATTGAGTAGTTGACGGAAATGAAAAACTCACTCGGGTATGTTTTTCATTTCCGTCAACTAGTTAACAGTCAGCTCATTCCGGTAAACTCAAATGCATTCAAAGCTGGTTGATAAGTTTTCAAAATTTCGATCAAAACTTTGATGCCGATCAAAGGCGCTGCACACACTACTTTACTAATGCTAAACTAAGAATTTGGTCAACTGATTTTTCGGCTTCTGAGCACATCTGGGTTTCTCAGTGTTATATTGAATCTCTGTCAACTGCAGTTGACAAACAGCTCATTCCGGTAACTCAGATGCGCTCACAAGCTAAAAAATGAATTGACCAAATTCTCAGTTTACCATTAGTAAATAAGTGCGCGCAGCGCCAAACCCGTCAAACTGAATACGTAAATGGGCCAAAAAATTGTATTGCACAACTGCGGACACAAGCCCATTCTGAATTTCAAGGCTACTTTTTTTGGAGTGAAAACCTACAAAGTTAAAATATTTTTACCGATTTTGATGGAATAAATACAGCGGACCGGGCGTTTTTGCAGTGGGCACTTTTTGCGGGTTTTCCCCGGTGCATTTCGCGTTTTTCCATGATTAAGGTGAAATCTTTCGACCCGGTGATGGGTCGCTGGCATTATGCCAGTTTTCTGCGATACGCTGCTACGGTGGCGTTTTTCGGCCATTCATTACCCCCCCCAGTCGATATGATCGGCTGCGCGGCGCGTTCTCTCCTTTGTCGGCTGGAACGGGGTTTAAAATGCCTGTAGACATGTAAACCCGTTCGGCATGTATAGTGCGGATCAGGGGTTTCCAAGGTTGTGACCCTTGGGGGGGGGGGGGTGTGGATAGATAGCAAATCCCTCCTCTGGAAGGATAGATAGCTGACAATGTTTCTGGGTGCTCGCTGGGACAAATATACCATATTACCTTCAATATAAGATATACCACCAATACAAGGTACCCTAATAGTAGGTATAACTTTTGTTTTTTTTTGAACCTGACCAAATAAATATAAGGCATACCTCTAATATAAGACACACTTATAAAACCGTAAAGGCTGTTGCCAAACATGGCAGACAACGATGAAAATGGTATACCTTTTATTGGTGGTAATACAATATATGATATTTATGATGAAATTGACAGAGTATGTATAGCAAAATTTATCGATTTTTTTGTAAGAATTGGGGAAAATTGCTCAAAGTTTGCTCCACATAGATACCTACTGTATTTCCTAGAAATACCCCCAGGGGGCTCAAAATGGGGCGCCATCGCTGTATATGTATGTAAAATACATACACGTACAGCAGTATTTGGCGCTAACGCCAATGCCAATAGCGCCATGGCGTGGTGCCTATGAATGGCGCTGGCGCCAAGGCGCCATTCCTTTACCACAGTGGTTAAATTTGCTGGGCTCTGTATACAATCTGCCCCCCCCCACTCAAAAATCCTGGCTACGTCCCTGGGGCAGGGGTCTTCTAGGGGGGGGGGGGGCTGGAGGGGGGCTGCCCCCCCCAAATCCGCCAGCTATCTATCTATCTAAATAGAAAAACAGTATAAACGGAGTAAAAACAGAAAAACTGTATGATTTTTGGTTCATTATTTGCAGTGGCGTAGCCAGGATTTTTGAGCGGGGGGGGCGGATTGTATACGGAGCCCGGCGAACGGGGGGGCGGCGCCCCCCCCCCCTAAAATTTGGCCCCTGTAGTTGCGGAATGGAGTTATGGCGCTGGCGCCATTCGTAGGCGCCGCGCCATGGCGTGCATGGCGTTAGCGTTGGCGCCAATGCCTACAATATAAGAAAATATGTAGACCTAAACCTATGAAAATTGGTACCGCGTTTAGTAATTTGAAGCGGTATTTATACTCCTACGATGTGTATAAACATAAAATAGATTGTGAGGTGCGAAATGCGCGCTTGCGCGCAAAATTTTTTATTAACAACCTACAAAATCGCTATAGAAAAGTGCCAATCTCGGCAACTTTTCTGTCTGGCCCGGGAAGGGGGGGGGGGCGGCCGCCCCCCCCGCCCCCCCCCTGGCTACGCCACTGATTATTTGGATGGTTATGGTAGGTTTGTCAGTATGTGTGATATCCGCTGAGTCAGCAGGGACATATACAGGATTTTTGAGCGGGGGGGGGGGGGGCTGCTTGTTTACTGAGCCCGGCGAATGTTGTTTGTTTCCATCCCAACCCCCTCGAATTACCCCCCCCCCCCCGCCTAGGGTGGCAGATGGTACGACCTTGCGGTAAACGGTACGGTACATCTGAAAAGTATGGTAATCGGTACGGTATTACGGTAAATTCTGGCACCCTACCTCTAGAGTTAGCACTTGATTTTGTTTCAAATCTCATTCAAAAAAATCAGTGTGGAAACTGATTTCAATTTTTAAAAATCAAATGCCAAAATTTCTGGTATACTTGCACTAGGTATTTTGGAATTTTTTTGTGCTCAAGCACACAATTTCTCATAAACATTACCATTGGTGGTGTTTTCATTGGTTTTGGGGCATTTTTAGTGTAAAAGGTCCCATTCATTCTTGCTACCATGTAATAGTAAGCCGTGATATGCTAAAGTAGTATATAATATCCTGCCAATGTGCTCCCACATACTTCTACAGTATGTAACATCACTGTCAATGTATTAGCCTTATCTTACAACCTTGTTTAAGCACTATTCCATGCTGAACTTCACTTGGAAGTCATGAACATTTGACAAAAAATGATATATGTCATAAGTTGACATAAAAATGGATATCTGTGAAAGTAATTACTTCTTATAATGCTATCACATGACTCCACAGTCATAATTAGGGTCGGCACTTACTTTTTTAAATTGATTTAAAAAAAAAATCAAAGGATGGAAACTGATTTTAATTGAAAAAAATCAAAAGTCAAAATTTCTGGTAGACTTGCACTAGGTTTTTTGCATTTTTTCATACATGTTACCATTTGTGGTGTTTTCATGGGTTTTGGGGCATTTTTAGTGTAAAATCTTCCATTTATTCATGTTACCGTGCAATGATAAGCCGTGATATGCTAGTGTAGTATATAATAGCTTACCAATGTGCTCCAACATACTTCTACAGTGTGTAACATCACTGTCAAGGTATTAGCCTTCTCTTACAACCTTATTTAAGCACTATTCCATGCTGAACTTCACTTGAAGTCACAAACGTTTGACAAAAGTCGATGTAAAAATGTAAAAAGTCGACATGAAATGGATATTTTTGACAGAAATCACTGCTTATAATGCTATCCCATGACTCCACAGTCATATTATCACCACAATAGACATAACAATCAGGGACGTATCCAGGATTTTTGAGCGGGGGGGGGGCTGCTTGTTTACGGAGGCCAGCGAGGGGGGGGGGGGGGGGTTCAGCCCCCCCCTCAAATTTTTGCTACATAGTGGCGGAATGGCGCCATGGCGCAGGCGCCATTAGTAAGCGCCACGCCATGGCGCCATTGGCGTTGGCGCCAGCGCCATAGAACGCTGTATATGTATGTAAATATACATACAAAACAGCAAAAAGCACAACATTGAGTGTAATTATGATGATTTGTGGCCACATGGAGCAAATCTGATGATAATACCTTATGTCTAGTGAAGAATGCGCGCTTGCGCGCGAAATTTTTTTTGCTGACTTTGAAAAAATCGCATTTTCCGGTAACTTTCTGGTCTCGCCCCGGGATAGGGGGGGGGGGGACTGCAGCCCCCCCGCCCCCCTGGATACGGCCCTGATAACAATACATTGTCTGACACTTAACATACACATATTTTTTCTCTATACCCCCATTTTTGGCGATTTTTAAAAAAATCTGATTTTAATTTAAAAAAATCAATTTTTTTTTAAATCAAGGCTAGGGTGTCAAATTTCCGTTTTCCGTTTTCCGTTTCCGTTTTCCGCAGGCAAATTTTTTCCGTTTTCCGTTCCGTTTTCCGGCCGCTGAAATTTTTTTTCCGTTTTCCGTTCCGTTTTCCGGCCACCTTTTTTTCCGTTTCCGTTTTTCCGGCTCATTTTCCGTTTTCCGGTTAAATTTTCAGTTTTTCCGCATTTTTTCCGTTTTCCGGCTCAATTTCCAGTTTTCCCGCCTTTTTTCCGTTTTCCGCCTCAATTTTCTGCTTTCCGCCTTATTTTACCCTTTTCTGGCTCAACTTTCTGTTTTCTGGTCCAGCCAAACTGGTAAACAGTCGTGCAGATTGTCAATTATGTAAAAAATACTGTTTCCAGCAAAATTTGAGCGAATTTTATTGTGTTTTTTGGCAAAATTTCAGCAAATTTTTCCATTTCCATGCAAATTCCATTTTTCCGTTTCCGTTTTTCCGGCCCCTTTTTCCGTTTTCCGGCCACTGAAAATTTTTTTCTGTTTCCGTTTCCGTTTTCCGCCAAGTGCAAATTTTTTTCCGTTTTCCGTTCCGTTTTCCGGCTGCTGAAATTTTTTTTCCGTTTCCGTTTCCGTTTTCCGTAAAAAAATTTTTTTGACACCCTAATCAAGGCGTTTAAAAAAAATTGATTTTTTTCCAACCCTACACATAACATGACGACAATAGATATAACAAAACATTGTCTGACACTTAACATACATCCCCCTCTATACCCCCATTTTTGGCGATTTAAAAAAGCTGATTATAATTAAAAAATTGATTTTTAATAACAAAATCAAGGCAAAAAATTGATTTTTTTCCAACCTAACCCTACCCCCCTCAAAATTTGCTGGCGAAATAATAAACCCCCCGGGGGTATTTCAGAAAATACGGTAAATATGTATTTGTACATTGACGTTTACAGTTTTCACTGGCCAACGGGGCGATGCCGTCAGCGCGTAAATCTGCTGTATTTCTTTTGGCTCTCACATTTCATTTAGTGCAGCGCGGCGCGGCTGATGCAAACGGAACAGAGTGCGGAAATGAATTTGGAAGTGTGCCAAGTGGCGGCCGCCATTTTGATTCGGCGGTGCGTTCTTTTGCATTTGGACCGTGGCGCAGGGGTCTCCTAGATATTCCTCCGGGGGTCTCCCCCCGGGGAATCTGATAGATAGCTGAGCGGCCTCCGGGATAGATGGAGAAAAATTTTTTTGGATTTTTTCGTGGGGGGGGGGTTGCGGCTTGCGGGGTTCGATATATAGGCTTTTTCAGGGTGTAATGGAAGAAAAGGGAGAAAAATCGCTCATAAGTCAGGGACGTAGCCAGGATATTTGCGTGGAAGGGCGGATTGTATATGGAGCCCAGCGAACAGGGGGGGGGGGCAGCTTAAATTTTACCCCTGTAGTAGGGGAATGACGCCATGGCGCTGGCACCATTCGTAGGTGCCACGCCATGGTGCCGCTGGCGTTGGCATTGGCGCAAAACAGCAGTATATGTCTGTATTTTACAGGCATGTAGAGCGACATGGACATGAATTGAGTCCATTTTCACTGGCTTTGAGGCCGTGGAAACTGATTAGCCGAAAAATATGTGTTGTGAAGGGAAAATGCGCGCTTGCGCGCAAATATTTTTCAAACTGTCGACAAAATCGTCTTCTGAAAGTACCATTTCTGGCACATTTTTTGGTCCGGCCCGGAAAGGGGGGGCGGCCGCCCCCCCCCGCCCCCCCTGGCTACGTCCTTTCTCAAAGTAGGTGTACTCGTCAAAGTCATGTAAAATCCTCTGTAAAATGTCTAAGCTCCTGGAAAATGTCAAATGTCCTGCAATAGACCCTGTAAAATATCGAATCAACATGCGTTTGCCATTTTACACAGTATTTTCCATTACTTTTAGAACTACATAACGTTTGGCATATGACACTGTTTTTTCCACGACATTTCACATTTTACAGGGTCTTTTCCAGGACAATTTACATTTTACTGGCACCAGTTTTAACTGACGCAGGCGGCTCCCGTGCCGGTCCAGCGGGAGGATTTGAGGAAAACTCACTGCGCTGAGATAAACTATTTTGAGGACAATTTCACAGACACCGTGCGGCACTGCGACGCGTCGATAAGGTCGCTCATTTTTTTCCATTTAGTTTTTTTTTCAACGAGGTATTCTGTTAGGCCGCGTCCATTTGGAGGAAAGCTCTTAGGCATTGGTTTTATTGATGTGTTTTGTCGAAATTCCTGCGAGTGGAGTGTTTTTTTCACTCTACCATATTTGCTCGAATTACCCCCCTTCGAAATATACCCCTCAAAATGGACTGAATTTATATACCCCCCCCAAAAAAAGGTATAGTATATCCTTGAATAACTCCTGCCCCATGAATAACATCCCCCCCTTGAATAACTCCCCCAGGTTGGCCAGCTGAGGACAAAATAAATCCTTCCTTTCAAAAACTCCCCCCCCCCTGTGTGTATTTGGTATGTGTATCTACAATGTGTATTTAAATGATTCAGATGCCAATGAAAACAAATTTGAACATGAATACCTGTTTTGGTTGTTGTTTGAATGTTAAATAAAATGTAAACATGTGAACTCGGCTGATTTTCATCTTGACGATATATAATTTAGTTGCATAAGATCAGGGACGTATCCAGGATTTTTGATCCTGGGGGGGGGGGGGTGCTTATTTAAGGGGGCCGGCGAACGGGGGGGGGGCTCAGCCCCCCCCCCCCCCTCCCTGAATTTTTCCCTATATAGGGACGGAAAGGCATTTTGGCACTAGCGCCATATAAAGGCGCCACACCATGTCGCTATTGGCGTTGGCGCCAGCACCCGCGAAAGTTGCAAAAATGTGCTCATTTTCAAGGCTATTGGTTTACAGGGACCTATCCACTAAGAATACAATGCATGGGGAAGAAATTGCATTTTTTAAAGAAACGTCAAAAAATATATGGGAAAAATTGCATTTTCCGGGAGTTGTTAGGTCTCACCCCGGAAGGGGGGGATGCAGCCCCCACCCCCCCGCCCCCCCTGGATACGGCCTTGCATAAGATAGTTGCATAAGTAAAATTTTGGCTGGTTCTAGGTTTCGGGGTCTTTACATACCTGGGTTACATTAGTTGTTGCAATGCATTGATACGATAAATAAAGTGAAAGTACCAATTAGGGTTCAAACGGGATTCACTTTTCGGGATCGGGATCGGGATTTGTTTTTTGAGATTTCGGGATCGGGATCGGGATTGGCCGGGATTGGGGTCACGGGATCGGGATCGGGATTGGCATTTTTTCGGGATCGGGATTGGGGTCTTGGGATAAAGATTTTGACCAATGTTTTGGCACCCACAGTTGTTCATAAAGGTCTAAAAATACTGTTGGATGCCAGAAACGTGGCATAAAATGAACGCTGGGGGTTTGCGTTCACATTTTTGCATGCAAAAACGTCGTTTTTTCACGTTTGATAATTTCCACTAATTTTTCCGGGATTGGGATCCCGGACTTTGGATTTTCTCGGGATCGGGATCGGGATTTGAAAAGTTTCGGGATCGGGATCGGGACTGCTAAATCCCGGAATTTCACGGGATCCGGGATCGGGATCGGGATCCCGTTTGAACCCTAGTACCGTTTGAACCCTAGTACGGCAATGTTGAAAAAGAAACGTTTCGACAAGTGCATTGGAAGATCGCTCTGCAACACGTCAAGCCAAAATCTGAGTTGACACAGACCAGTTGGCACATGTGTCAACTAGTGTGTGGGTCACCATTAGAGATTTTCACATCCAAAATCACTGGTTCATGCTCAGATGTTTTTAGTACTGCCTATTTTCACAAGATATTTTCATAAATTTTTAGTACTAGGTATATGTGCTTATAGTGCCACTTTTCACTTACTTTTGGCGATTTTTCTCCCCTTTTTTCCTTATACACATTAAAAAGCATATGTATCAAACCCTCCCAACCCCCCCTCCCAATTTTTTCCAACTATCTATTTAGGTCGGAGGCCGCTCAGCTATCTAACCAACCCCCCGGAGGGTCAAAATCTAGAATACCCCTGACCTAGAACCAGGGCTCTCCAAGGTTTTGGCCCTCACGGGGGCTGGATAGATAGCAAATCGCTCCTCCCGAGTGATAGATAGCTGAAAATTTTTCTGGGGGGGGGCTGGCGGGGGCACAATATATAGGCTTTTTCAAGGTTAAGATGGCAGAAACGGGAAAAAATCGCTAATAATCAGTTAAAAGTAGCCAAAAGTTGGTTTAAAATGGCTAAGAATAGGTATATAACCATGCATATAGCCGGAAAGCATGATTTTGAAGGTGAAAAACTATAAAAAGGTGCGAAAATTAGTGATTTTGAGCGAAAGTTGGGGCAAAATTTCTCAAAAACCACTTCAGATAGATAGATAGCTGAGCGATTGGGGGGGGGGGAATCTTTGGGGGTAGTAGCCAAAACTGTGCCTCGGGATAGATAGCTAGCTGGCCGATTTGGGGGGGCAGCCCCCCCCCCTAAGAGACCCCTGCCTAGAACAATGGCCGACAGCAACAAAAAAAAGTGTGAAAACTATTTTCCAAAAAAGAAAAGTTTCGAAAGCATTCACGAAACATGATTGTCTTTAAAAAAATCGATTGTCTTTTAAATATTCACTGTTAACGCAGGAGTCAGAAGCGGTGTGGAAATCGGGGATCTTTCCTAGTAACATTCGGTGTTAATGGGAGCCAGCGCGCACTGGGTTTGTTTAACTTGTATCATTTATCGTATTTCTTCTAATAGAAGGGCGGTGTCCAATAAAAGGGCGGTGTCCAATAAAAGGGCGGTGTCCAATAAAAGGGCGGTGTCCAATAAAAGGGCGGTGTCCAATAAAAGGGCGGTGTCCAATAAAAGGGCGGTGTCCAATAAAAGGGCGGTGTCCAATAAAAGGGCGGTGTCCAATAAAAGGGCGGTGTCCAATAAAAGGGCGGTGTCCAATAAAAGGGCGGTGTCCAATAAAAGGGCGGTGTCCAATAAAAGGGCGGTGTCCAATAAAAGGGCGGTGTCCAATAAAAGGGCGTCTCCAATGGAAGGTCGTGTAAAAAGTTGACGCAAAAAATTTGAAGGGCATACTTCTATTAGAAGAAATATGGCATATTTATGACTATAGATGCTTATTCTTGCATTTTACTATGTCCGCGTAAACAACGTAGAAGTACTTCCAAGTTCCAAAAAATAATGGCGATAATGATACCCCCTCGAAATTAACTTCAATTAATCACCTCCTCCCTCCTTTAACCCCCCCACGAAAATTGGAAAAATAAACCCTTTGGTGTACTAAGGGGCAGGGGTAGAAAAGGGGGGGTTACCCCCCCCCCCCCCCCACCCCACCCAAACCGCCCAGCTATCTATCTATCCCGGAGGCAAAATTTTGGGCTTCTATCCCCTAACCGGCAACCCTAACCCCTAACCTAACCAATCGGCCAGCTATCTACCTATCTGGAGCGATTTTTGAGATACACGACCCCAATTTTCGCTCAAAATCGCTATTTTTCATAACGTTTTATGCATTTCCACCTCCAAAATCACTAGCTCATGCGTCCAACTGCCTATTTTCAGCTGTTTTTAGTAGTAATGTGCTTATATACCCATTTTCCACCTACTTTTAGCGATCTTTCTCCCTTTTCTCCCTTCTATGCCTATATATTGAACCCCAGCGAACCCCCCAGAAAATTTTTCAGCTATCTATCCCTCCGGAGGAGCGATTTGCTATCTGTCCAACCCCCTGGAGGGTCGAAATCCAGAAGACCCCTGCTAAGGGGTGGGTTGCTGGGTGAAGAAATACAGTGTTTTCCAGAAATTTGTTTCATTTTTCTTATACATACACTACATTTCTAACTAGGGTTGGAAAAAAAACGTTTTTTTTTAACTCGATGTTTTTTTATAAAAAAAAACGATTTTTTTTAAAAGCTCCCAGATATGACCTTGTGTCAACATATATAGGTATATCAGACAGTTGCAATACTCTGTGATGTTATATATGACCATATAATGGCTGTTGAGCCATGTGATAGCATTATAAGTGGTGATTTGTGTCAAAAATATCCATTTTTCGTCGACATATCGTTCGTATATCGCCTTATAGTCAAATGTTCGTGACTTCAGGTAAAGTTTCGCACGGAATAGTGATGAAACAAGGTTAAAAAAGGAGGTTGTTACTTTGGGAGTGATGTTACACACTGTGGAGGTACATGGAAGCACATTACCTCAATATTATATAACTACAGCAACATATGACGGCTTATTAACCCATGGTAGCACATAGAAATGGATACTTTGATACTAAAAATGCCACAAAACCAATGAAAACAACCACCAATGTCAATTTATGTGTGAAATTGCGCGCTTGCGCGCAAAAATTTTGCAAAATACCTAGTGCTTAGTACTAAAAATTTCGGTCGATGTTTTTTTAAAAAAAAAAACATTTCGGACGTCATGTTTTTTTTAAAAAAAAAACGTTTTTTTTAAATAAAAAACGTTTAAAAAAAAACATCGGCCAACCCTATTTCTAACACCATAAAAATTGAAAAATTAATACAAATCCATACATACCCAGGTTCGGCCAACTGTGATACAAAGTTGGTAAACTCTACGGTCTCCGCAATTGTAAACACCGGCAAAATGGAATGTTCAGCTTCTGATGTTCTCTGCGCATCGGCGGAAACTGGAACTGGCCTTTGTTACATCGGTTTGTTACAGCATTTGTTACAGTTACAGTTAGGGTTCAAACGGGACCAGTTTTTCGGACCGGGACCGGGACCGGGACCAGAAATTTTCTAATGTCGGGACCGGGACCGGGACCGGGACTGGGTGGTCCGGACCGGGACCGGGACTGGGACTGGCTTTTTTCAATTGTCGGGACCGGGACCGGGACCGGGACTGGGGGGTCGGCACCGGGACTGGGATTTGCCGAACCAGGTACCAGGACCGGGGTTTCGTTTGAACCCTATTCAGGGGTCTCGAATGGTGGGGTTGGGGGGGGGTTACCCCCCCCCCAAACCGCCCAGCTATCTATCTATCCCGGAGGCCGCTCAGCTATCTATCTATCCCGGAGGCAAAATTTTGGGCTACTACCCCCTAAACCCCCCCCCCCCCCAAATCGCCCAGCTATCTACCTATCTGGAGCGATTTTTCAGAAACTATACCCTAATTTTCGCTCAAAATCGCTATTTTTCATACCTATATATAGATTTTCACCTCCAAAATCACTGGTTCATGCGTATAATCGCCTATTTTCAGCTATTTTAAGTACTATATGCTCTTGTATACCCATTTTGAGCATTTTACACCTACTTTTAGCGATTTTTCTCCCTTTTCTTCCTTCTATGCCCGAAAAAGCCTATATATCGAACCACCACAACCCCCCCCCAAACCCCCCCCCAGAAAATTTTTCAGCTATCTATCCCTCCGGAGGAGCGATTTGCTATCTATCCAACCACTCTGAGGGTCAAAATTCAAGATACCCCTGACCCTATTGGTACGTAATATCCAGCCAATGTTGTTCCACACACCTCCATTGTGTGAAGGAACACTCTCAATGTATTAGCCTTTTCTTATAACATTATTCAAGCACTATTCCAATCCCATCTTCACTTGAAGTCATGGAAAAACGATGTATTTATGTAACAAGTTACACAAGATACTGTAATAACACCTAAAATAGATTTTTTTGACAAAAATCACCACTTATAATACTACAACATGGCTCCAAAGCCATTGTATTGCCATATAGACATCATAAGATACTGCTATTTGTCAGACATATTTACATGTACATGTTGACCACATAGTAACTATATTTGGGAGCCGTTGAGAAAACATTGAAACATCTTTAAACCCAGGTCATTGAAAAATACGTTTCTTTCCATCCCGTGTCGGGACCGCTATAAAATTCCGGGACCGGGACCGGGACCGGGACTGGGTGGTCGGGACCGGGACCGGGACCGGGACTGGCTTTTTGTAAATGTCGGGACCGGGACCGGGACCGGGACCGGGACTGGGGTGTCGGGACCGGGACCGGGACCGCCCCAGTCCCGACTTTTTGCCGAACCATGTACCGGGACCGCGGTCCCGTTTGAACCCTAGTTACAGTATGCAAGATTTTTGAGTTGTTTGATATTTTTAAAGTGCAGGGGGGGGGGAACCTGACACAATTTTACTTACACAGTTACGGAATAGCGCTGGCGTCATCCATTGACATGGCGCTAGCGCCAGAAACCGCTGTAAATATACAGCGACTGTCACACGCTTGAGTGCAAATTCTGGCATTTTTGTTTATTGCGCGCAAATTTTCACACATAGCTTTAAAAAAGTTTACCACAGCACAATTTGCATTTCACGTGGGTTTTCAGGTATCACTCGGGAACGGGGGGGGGGGGACTGCGGCCTGGATACTCTCTTGTTCCGAATTACCGTATTACCTCGAATTATCCCCCCTTGAATAAACCCACTCGAATTACCCCCCCCCCCCAAAAAAAAAAAATGGGCTGGCGAAAAAATAACCCCCCCAGAATACCCCCCCCCGGAATGATGTACGTCATGCAATAGGGTTGGCACTTGATTTTTTTAAAACCGATTTTTATTTAAAAAAAATCTGATTTAAAAAAAATCAAAGGGGGGAAACTGATTTTAATTTAGAAAAATCAAAAGGCAAAATTTCTGGTAGAGTTGCACTAGGTATTTTGCAATTTTTTTGGCATGCAAGTGTGCAATTTCTCATGCACATTACCATCGGTATAGTGATGGAATGGCGCCATGGCGCTGGCGCCATTTGAGGGCGCCAAAGGGCGCCGCGCCATGGCGCCATTGGCGCTTGGCGCCCTTTTTCTGTGGCGCCCTTGGCGCCTGGCGCCCACATTCTGAAAGGCGCCATGGCGCCCTTGGCGCTTGGCGCCCTCTTTCCGTGGCGCCCTTGGCGCCTGGCGCCCTGCTTTTAAAGGGCGCCAAAAAGGCGCCAGCAGGATTTCAAGGTGAGTGCTGTATAAATGGAAATAAAGATGAAAAACGTAGTTCATGGATGATCTGAATTCGCCAGAAAAATGAACGAAGTGGTGTGAGTGGGTATAAATATTGTGTGCAACGGTTCATCAGATGTGTCTGACAGATAAGAAGACGAGAATGATGGAACGTTGAACTTGCAAAATCATAAATCAACGGATTCAAATCGTTGCAATTCCGTTTTTTGTTTATTTCGAGGAAACATTGATTGGAAAAGTGACAGTCAATTTGAAGTGAATGGATTGTTGTCAAATGACAATATCCATTGTGTTTGAATTGTCACGTGAATTTTACTCGAATTTTTTGTTGCTAGTGTTGTCTTTGTTCATTACACCCTGGAGAACGCAAATTAAGTAGTGAATGCATGTACTAGGGTGCTGTAGAAACACTTTTAGCACACGCACGGTGTTGTATGCACTTATTTATCCTGGCGCCCTTGGCGCCTGGCGCCCTATTTTTCAAATGGCGCCATGGCGCCCTTGGCGCTTGGCGCCCTCTTTCCGTGGCGCCCTTGGCGCCTGGCGCCCGCTTTCCGAATGGCGCCATGGCGCCCTTGGCGCCTGGCGCCCTTTTTCTGTGGCGCCCTTGGCCCTTGGCCCCCACTTTCTGAATGGCGCCATGGCGCCATTGGCGCCTGGCGCTCTTTTTTCTGGCGCTTTTCCATCACTACATCGGTAGTGTTTTCATGGGTTTTGGGGCATTTTTAGTGTAAATGCTTCCATTTATTCATGCTACCGTGTAATAATAAGCCGTGATATGCTAGTGTAGTTTACAATGTCTTGCCAATGTGCTCCCACATAGTTCTAAAGTGTGTAACATCACTGTCAATGTATTAGCCTTAGCCTTATCTTACAACATTATTAAAGCACTATTCCATGCTGAACTTCACTTGAAGTCACAAATGTTTGACAAAAGGTGATATACATAATAAGTCAAGGTAAAAATATATATTTTTGAAAGAAATCACTGCCTATAATGCTATCCCATGACTCCACAGTCATAATATGACCACAATAGACATAACAATACATTGCCTGATACGAACATACTATGGTGTCAAATTTCCGTTTCCGTTTTCTGTTTCCGCCTTTCTGCTAGAAAATTTGTTACCTTTCCGTTTTCCGTTTTCTGGCAGCCGAAAAATTTTTACCTTTCCGTTTTCCGGCAGCTGAAAATTTTTTACCTTTCCGTTTTCCGGCAGCTGAAATTTTTTTACCTTTCCGTTTCCGTTTTTCCAGCCCATTTTTCCGTTTTCTGACTGAAAAATTTTTACCTTTCCGTTTCCATTTTTCCAGGCCATTTTTCCATTTTCTGGCTCGATTTTCAGTTTTCTGGCATTTTTCCATTGTTTTTCCAATCTGTATTTTTCTTTTTCCACTATGGTGTTTTGAACTACCAGGAACGTTCTTCTGTCATTCATAATTTTTATCTGTATCCAAATCTGTAAAAAACACAAAGTAATTTTGGACACATACTTTGCAGTCCGCTGAGTATACTTTTTACTGTTCAGTTACATCAAAGTTCACTTTTGCTAAATTCTTATTGTTGTTGTAGTGTATTTTGGCTACCTTTTGATGATTTTTTGTTGGTTCAGTTAAGCTTGAACTACAAGTGAAGTTACTGGCATGATCCATAGTTGTAGAATGTACAGCTACCACAATCAAAGCCAAACAGGCAAACCTGCATGCAGGTTTTCCTTCTGCAAATTTGTCTATTACTGTGCAAATTTCACTTTATTTTTTCCGTTCCCGTGAAAATTTCGCTTTCCGTTATCCGGCATTTCATTTTTCTGTTTTCTGGCCAACAATTTTTTTTACCTTTCCGTTTTCCGCTGAGTGAAATTTTTTTACCTTTCCGTTTTCTGGGAGAAATTTTTTTTTACCAGGGAATCCCCAAGCCATCATCTCATGTTACAAGGGCCAAGCCAACAGGCGCGTGATTTGAAAATATGTGGTGTACTTAAGTGGCCCGCGAGTGACCGATGGTCAGTTTTTTTAGATGGAGATCCTACTTTTCATCTGAGTATAGTGAAATTGACTCGTGTATGTGAATGTTTATTTGTCGGAATGTGAACTTGTAAGTGAATGCAAATATCATCGAACTGTCCGAGAGTGTAATAAAAACGAAGTGAATCGATTGGACGAATAAAAGGGCAATTAATGCAGCTGATTTTCGAAACAGACAAAATCGCATCCCAGGGAAATACGTGTACCGCGAAATTTCAAATTTGAATTACGGTTTCTGAGGGTCATCGAGTGCAAAAAATCACTTTCCATCACTTCTGTTACCCCTGTGCTGGAAGTTGGGGCGGCGGGGTTTGTCATGGCTGAAGCGCCCGCGTCCCCTGCTAGGCCCGCCGCGGGAGGAGTGCGCCCCCCCCCCCCCCTCTGTTGCCCCACTGGGAGTGGCCGCTGGGGCCGGCGTGGTTGGCGCTGTCGTAGTAGCGCTCGCGGCTGTGCTCGTACCTGCACATGAGCGGCAAGTATAGGGTGGTGTGCGGTGGGAACATCATTTAATATTGACTCGTATAATGAATTTTATAATTCATATACATTCTTACAAAATACAATTACACTCGTCAATATTAAATGATTTATATTAGGTGACTTAAAAGGCGCTCATGTGTATATCACCTTGAAAAATGTCCCTTTTGTAATATTTGTGGAAGCTTTTTGAATGCTGAGACCACAGTCCCGCTTGCATCATTTTTTCTAGTGGCATGCCAACTCTGTGGGCTGCATTGGCAACTGCACCTCGAATGCTGTGGGGTGCAAAATGATTTGGCACTCCCGCTTTGAGCATTATGGATGATATCCATCTTCTGATTGTGGCAGAAGTTGCTGGTTTTTGAGGTAAAGTGTTTGTCACAAACAAATTGCGAATTGAGGCACGCAATTGTGACGTTTTTTGAAGGTATATTTTTAGTGCCGCGACCGGACAGAGGGCCGGTGTGGGGGAGGATTGGAAATGAAAGGTTGCTAATGGACCTTTTTTCTGGGTCTTGTGCAGTTTGAGTAGTGCAAAACGAAAACCCTCGGATGTGAATTCGATGGAATTGACATCAATTGAAGCCAGTTCTGCAGACCTTGTGGGTCTGGCGAGGGAAAGTAAAATTGAAAGTTTGCAAGCCAAGTCTTGTAGATTGAGAGTGCAATTATCAGCGAATTTTTCCTCTAGTAATTTTTGTACTAGAGCTGGATCCCAAGTGTCCTGATAGCGAGGTTTTGTGGGTTTCAATTTGTAAGCTCCTCTGGAGAATTGTTTCACGAATTTATCATTACGGATAATTTCGGCAATTTCTGGCTTGATGAATGCCAAGATACCAGCCTTTTCATTAGTCACAGATTGAGAGCTAGTGATGTGATTTTGTGATAAATACTGTGCAAGATAATTGATGATATCTTTTACAGTTGGCGACAATGGATCAATTTTCCATTTCGAAGCCCAAGAATTCCATCTTCCCCAAGCGGATTCATAATGCTTGATTGTGGATTCCGCCAGAGATTGTGTGATAATGTCGGAAGCTTTTTGCGAAATGCCTTGCATAGCGAGTTGTCGCCTGAGACTGGCCACGCCAGTAGACGCAGATTGTTCTGAAGCCATGGGTGACTTGCACCCTGTGGGTTCGTTATTAAATCTGTGTGTGGTGGAAGTAGGATTGGTTTTTTGAAACACATATCCAACAATAGTGGCCACCAAGACTTTTTTGGCCAGCAAGGTGTGAGAAGAAGTGCTGAAGCCTTCTGGTCAGCCAGCTGTCTCAAAATTCTTCCAATGAGACAGAAAGGTGGGAATATGTAGGCAAAGTATTCAGACCAGTCTAACGTGAATGCGTCTGAAGAACAGGCCATGGGGTCGTCACCCCAGGCAGCGTAACGCGGCAGTTGGGCATTATGCCGACTAGCAAATAGGTCAATGTCCAATTGAGGGAAGAATTCCCATAATGAGGAAAAAATTTGCAAATCTAGCATCCAATCGCTTGGTGTGAAAGCCATGCGACTGGCTTCATCAGCTAGGGTGTTTTCGACACCAGGGACATGCTGAGCTTTCAGTGTGATGTTGCGCTCTGCGCACCATTCCCAAATCTTAATGGCTACTCTGGCCATGGCTCGTGAATGAGTGCCACCTCGCCTATTGATGTAGGCGATGGCGGTCTTATTATCACATTGCATAAGTATTTGCGTTACGGTGTTACGGTAGTGACCCACGCTAACTAGTCTCATTTAAACGGAGTAAAAAACGCGAACAGATGCGCGTGGCGTCGAAACTTGATATGCGTGAGTGTGCTTGTATATAAGATGCCCGTGTAGTGGGCAGTGGTCACTTTTTCATATGGAATGTATCTACCGTTTTTCATCTGAGTATAGTGGTGGAATTTGGACTCAAATCGAAGTTTGATTGACGTGTAAACTATTTATTAACGTAAACAAAAAGATGCTCTCGAGCGGAAATGTATGAAACTGAATTCTAACGCCAACAAATGGCAACATGATAATCGAAATATATCATTGTAAATACACAGTAAAATGAAGCATGAAAGTGGTGAAGAAAAACGACTTTACAATAGGTTTTCTGTACATAAAAATTCACATCCGACAAGAATACGAGTGGATGTGGGGTTTGAATGAGATTTGCGTTTGCGCAGGGTCATTGGGTGGACAGTTGAATCACTGTTCTTTTTTGATATCACCCTGGGACTTGAAGCCGTTGCGCCTTGGGGGGTTGTAGGCGCCTCTGCCGCGGGGCTTGGAGCCCCTGTAGCCGCCTCCCCCTCCCCTCCCCCCTCCGTGTTGGAAGGAGCGGGAGCCGTATCCGTCGGCGTTGTGCGAGCCGTATTCGCTGCGGCGCTCGCGGCCGGGGTCGAATCTGAGCGTGAATAGATAGTCAAGGGTGGGAAGTGGTGGGCCCATCATGGAATTGTGACTCGTATAATGAATTTTACAATTCATTTACATTCTTATAAAATAACATTACACTCGTCACAATTCCATGATTAATCATAGGTGAATTAAAAGGAAAATTCACGTGAAGATTCACCTAATAATTCTCGTCTGTAGTGCTTGAAGAAGCACTTGGAATTTTTGGACCAGAGGCCAGATTGCATGATTTTGTCCAAAGAAGTGCCTTTTCTGAAGGCTGAATTAGCCACCGCGCCTCGAATACTATGAGGTGCGAAGTGGGGAGGTATGCCGGCTTCCAGCATGATTGAAGCTATCCACCGGCGAATTGTGGCGCCGGTAGCATTTTTGTGAGGTGCGGTGCACGTAATAAAAAGTTCTTTAGTATTGTTCCTGAGATTTGTCGTTTTCTGCAAATAGGCAGACAAAGACATGACTGGGCAAAGGGCTTTCACTTGGTGGCAAGGCAAGTAGAAAGTTGCCAAGGGACCCGATTTTTGGGTCTTGTGGAGATTGGTGAGCGCGAACTGGGCTCCCGAATCTGTGAACTCAATGGAGTTGCAATTGATAGAAGCTAGCTCCGCCGATCTTGTCGGGCGTGAAAGTGACAGCAAAATTGCTAATTTGCTGGAAAGCTGCTGTAGTGTCAAGTTGTCATTTAGAGGCATTTTATCAGTGATAAATTGCTCGACTACGGCTGGATCCCAAGTTTCTGTATACTTGGGTTTTGAGGGTTTAAGTCGGTAGGCACCTTTAGCGGTCCTTTAGGGTGCGGTCCTCTCGAATGTTTTTAGCTGCCTCTGGGTAAATGAATGCCAGAATTGCGGCTTTTTCATTGCAAACTGATTGTGAACTGGAAATATGATTTTGCAGTAGATAGGCAGACAAATAGTTTATGACGTTCACTGAAGTGGGCGACAGTGGATCAATTTTCCGCTGCGTAGCCCAAGAAAGCCATCTTCCCCAGGATGATTCGTAGTGCTTCTTAGTTGAGCTTGCAAATGAATTTGTGATGACTTTGGCAGAGTCATCCGAAAATCCAGACTCTTTGAGGTGTTGCCGGAAACCGGCCAAGCCAGTAGGCGCAGCTGGCCGTGTAGCCAAGGGTGGCTCTGGCCTTTGGGATTTGTGATTAGGTCCGTCTCTGCGGGCAACAAAATGGGTGTGTCAAAACACATGTCCAGTAAAATTGGCCACCAGGATTTTCTGGGCCATAGAGGTGTGATCAGAAGTGCAGTTGCATTTTGATCGGAAAGTTGGCGTAGAATGCGGCCAATGAGGCAAAATGGTGGGAAGCTCGGAAGAATTAAATTTGATGGGATTCATGTATAGGTTCGGGATAGCATCAGGTTGGGTGCTGAGGAATAGATGAGCGCCCTGAACCTGATTTATGACCCATTGGTCATCTGTGACTAATTTCCAATTTGAAATTGCCAATTTGATGCGTCCCGCTATGGGAGCATCGTTCAGGATGTGTGCAATGTCGATGAAAAAACTTTCATCGATGGGAAAGTTTTCAGTTGGCGCAGTCACTTTGTATTCATCGGAATGAATAACTGTTGCGAAGGAGCATTCTGGCTCCTTAGACAAGGTTGACTTTTCAACCAGAAATTTCCTGGTGCTAGGAATATTCTCAGCGACTGAAGGCCGAACTTGAACCGACCTGTTGTTGGGGCGGTGTTGGTAGGGCGCTGCGTACGCCGTCCTGCCGTTGGCGCCGTACTGCCTGTGGCCAGTGTGCGGTCGGCCCTCGTTGTCGGGCTTGGCGCGGACGCCCAAGCCGCTGGCCAGACCGGACGTGCGCTCCTTATGGTGCTTGCCATGTTCGTGCAGCAACTGCAGCGAATTGTGGCTGCAGAGTAGCGGGGCCGCGTTGTTGACGTCGGCGCCGGCAGAGTAGCGCTCGGATTGGGCGCGTTTCTCGATTGGAGCATTGATGAGAGGCTCCAAACGAGAACTTTTGAAGCGGTTGACCCCGACGCCGATAGGCGCCAGGTTGGCGATGCGCCTCAGCGCCTGCAGCTGGTGCTGGGCGTGGGCCAAAGCGCGCAGGGACCAGCTCACAGCCGTGCGCGACTCAGCTTCTTGACTGCAAAGTGGGGCAGTTTGAGTCAGACATGTATATTGATGCTACAACCATTTTTAATTGGAATTGATGGTTGATTATTTACAAGTTGCAATCATCTTTTAATCGAATTTGATGTTGCTTCTGGGATTTGTCAAGTGAATCATCATTCAAAGAAAATGGATGATTAATCCCGAAAACCCACAATGTGACTGTGTCGCCGGAGTTCATCTTCTTCTGGACCAAATCCACGGCGCGCAGCAATGGGCGCCGAGCGAGGTTGATAGTCTCGGTGACTTGAATCATGCACTTGTCCATGAATCTCACGATGCCGGTGTCGACGTTGGGCACCTTGCGGAAGCCGTCGAATAGATTCTCGACTACCGGATATTTGTCGGCTCGAGTGTCGCCGGTTCTGGGGAACCGTTTGCTCATCTTGGAGAGGCCGTTTCTAGACATTTCGAGGCCGCCGGCCAGTCGGTCGAGCAAGGTAGACACCTCAGGTGTAGAGAATAGTGGGTCGCCAGAGCCGCGGTCCACTTTGTCCAGTACAATGTCCGGGTCCTCTGTCAATTGGGACAGTTCTTGCTCGGACAATTTGCTCAGCGCCGGGTTTAAGCTGACCGGCAGCGTGTTCTGAGCACCAGATTGCATAGCGATCTGGATTTGAGCTTTAGTGTCGTCGTTCAAATTATTGAACCAGCCTTCGATCTGGTTTAGAAATTGATTGCGGTCAGTAGGGACCGTATCAGCCGGATCTGGATGCTCAGCCGGCAGCAAATCATCCTCGCCATCGGAAATGGCGGTAGGATTAGTGTCGTGAGCGGCATCTAACACAGATGGACCGCTGGTAGCCTGCAGCACAATTCTCGAAGAAGTAGACGCCGAAGAATGGAATTTCTTGGCGGGCGGGGAGTTGACGCGGCTCGAAGAACGAGAAAGCGGTCGTTTTTTGTTGTCGCGAATAGGCGTAGATTTCTGGCTTTCATTGTCGCTTTCGCCAGAACTATCGAAATCGAATGCAGGCATATCGATGCAGATTGTAGAAGTATCTCAGATGAATAAAGTGACCACTGCCCACTACACGGGCATCTTATATACAAGCACACTCACGCATATCAAGTTTCGACGCCACGCGCATCTGTTCGCGTTTTTTACTCCGTTTAAATGAGACTAGTTAGCGTGGGTCACTACCGTAACACCTGCTGGAATTGCAAAAGAACTGTTAAAATTTTTTGCTGGTTCTTAACGACTCTCGGCCCTATGGAGGGCACCGCCCAGCAGGCGGCCCGAGCCGCCCGCCCTACGCTCCCTACCAACGGGACAACGGAAACAGGTGCGTTCAGCGACACGTTGATTCCGTTGTGCAGTTTGATCGTGAAGTTTCACCTGAAAAGATGTCAGTTCCTTCACCACAGCCTATTTTGACTCATACGAGTCAGGGCTCCAACTTTGACAAGTCTAAATTGAAGACCAATCTAAATAAGATTCAGTTTCATACATTTCCGCTCGAGAGCATCTTTTTGTTTACGTTAATAAATAGTTTACACGTCAATCAAACTTCGATTTGAGTCCAAATTCCACCACTATACTCAGATGAAAAACGGTAGATACATTCCATATGAAAAAGTGACCACTGCCCACTACACGGGCATCTTATATACAAGCACACTCACGCATATCAAGTTTCGACGCCACGCGCATCTGTTCGCGTTTTTTACTCCGTTAGTAGTTCCACATTGATACTCCATTCCACATCAATCACCTGGAACTGCTAGGCATCTGGCATGGCCTACTCTGCTTTTGCAAGCACTTATCCAATGTGCAAATACTGGTTCAGTGCGATAACAAAACCGCCATTGCCTACATCAATCGTAGGGGCGGTACTCATTCCAGAATGATGGCCAGACTTGCAATCAAGATCTGGGCCTGGTGCGCTGAAAGAAATATGGTGTACGGTGTACGGTAGGAACCCAAGCCAAGCCATCTCATTCAAATGGAAAAAAAAGCGTGGCAGGCGCGCTTGAAACTTGATACTTATGGTGTGCATATAATGCGCGCGCCTGCTGACCAGTGGTCACTTATTTTAGATGGAGATCCTACGTTTCATCTGATGATAGTTGAAGGGATATACTCATATTTCAGGCAAGGTTTATTGACGACAACAAGTGTAAAGTAGTAAAGAAAGACACAAATTTAGGCGAAAGCATTCCGGGTATCGATTTGTAAAACAAAAGAGAGGCAGAATAATTCACAATTTATCGGTGCGAAACACGAAGTTGCAGCCATCATAAATACGCAAATAGGAATGGTTAATTTTAACAGTTCTTTTGCGCAAGTTCATTGAAAAGGGAGGATCACTTTTCTTCTTTTTTGATGTTGTTGTGGCCCCTGTCGCCGCCTCTGTGCTGGTAGTGGCGGCCTCGGCCCCTGGAGTAGGAGGGTTTGCCTCCCCCCCCCCCTCTTCCGCCCCGCTGATGGGAGTACGAGGGTCCGGCGGAGAAGTTGCTTTCGCGGCGGTAGGAGCCGCCGTGGTCGTAGTTGGAGCGGGTGCCGAACCTGAACATGCAAGATGAAATTGCGGTGGGAGCGGTGGGTTCAATCATGGGATATTTACTCATATAATGAATTTTATAATTCATTTAAATCTTACAAAATATAATTACATTCGTAAATATCCCATGATTTACGATAGGTGATTTAAAAGGTGCATGTTAAGTGAAGGCACCTGTGGTCAAATCTCGATGATAGTATTTCTTGAAGCATTTTGACTTTGGGGCCCATAATCCTGACTTCAGGATTTGTTCGAGGGGCATGCCCTGTCTGTGGTGAGCGCTGGCAACCGCACCGCGGATGCTGTGCGGTGCGAAGTGGCGTGGGATGCCCGAATCGATCATGATCATGGCTATCCACCTTCGGATAGTGGCCGAAGTAGCGGCCTTATGTGGTTGAGTGCAAGTGAGAAAGAGAGACTTGATGTCATGTCTCGTTTCATTTGTCATTTTCAGGTAGGCTGAAAGTGCCTGAATAGGACAAGTTGCTTGTGAGTTTGAACTTTCCAATTTGAAAGTGGCTAGTGGGCCGTCTTTCTGGGTTTTGTGTGGCTTTAAGAGAGCAAAGGTGACTGAGTCGTTGCCAAAGGAAATTGATTGGCAATTAATTGAAGCGAGTTCGGCCGCTCGGCATGGCCTTGCAAGGGCCATGAGCGTGGCCGTTTTTTGAGACAAGTGAAGCAGACTCAAGGCTGTGTTGTCGGCTCTGTTTTCAGTGATGAATTTTTGCACAAGTGAAATGTCCCACGTGTGCGTGTAGCGCGGTTTCGAGGGTTTGAGCCTGAAAGCGCCTTTGGAGAACTGCTTTAGAGTTGCATTTGCTCGAATTGCATGAGCAGCTTCTGGATGAACAAAAGCCAAAATACCGGCTTTTTCATTGATTACAGATTGAGAGCTTGTTATTTGCGGCTGAAGTAGGTAGTGTGCCAGATAATTAAGCACATCTACGGCAGAGGGCATGAGCGGATTAATGTGCCGCTGTGAAGCCCAATGAAGCCATCTTTTCCAAGCTGACTCATAATGGTTTTTTGTGGAGTCTGAGAATGCATGCGAAATGACTCGCAGTGCATCTCCCGAAATGCCCTGCTCCGCGAGGTGTTTCCGGTGACTGGCCAGGCCAGAAGTGTGAGCCGGTCCGGCAACCAGGGATGCGGTTTGCCGATGGGGTTGACAATGAGGTCTGGAATGGCAGGTAAGGTGTAAGGGTGGTCGAAAGCCATTTCCAGTAACACTGGCCACCAAGATTTCTTTGGCCAGTGAGGTGTGATAATGACCGCTGAAGCTTGCTGGTCATGTAGCTGTTTTAGGATGCGACCAATCATGCAGAATGGTGGAAAAATGTAATTCCAAGTTTTTTCCCAATTCAAATTGAAGGCGTCGGTCGAAATGGCCATGGGGTCGTCGCCCCAGGCTGCAAAAGTGTCTAATTGGGTATTGTGTCGACTTGCAAACAAGTCGATATCGAATATGTGTGGACAATCGATCAAAGATCGATTTTTTCAGAGAATAGTCGCTGGCCGAGTAACGAACGCGGCTGGCTGCATCAGCATCAGTGTTGTTGATGCCGGGCACGTGGATGGTGCGCAGCGTGATGTTGCGCGCTGAGCACCAAGCCCAGATTTTGATAGCTAAGCGGGCCATGGCACGTGAATGCGTGCCACCCCTTCTATTTATATATGCGATTGCCGTTTTGTTATCGCATTGAACAAGTATTCTGCAATTGGTAGAGGTCTTGAAAAAACACAAGAGCCCGTACCATATTCCTAGCAATTCAAGGTGGTTGATGTGATATGTTTGTTCCAAGCTAGTCCAGTGACCGTGGACTTTGCGGTCATTGAATGCAGCGCCCCAGCCGGAACGTGAGGCGTCTGTGGCAAAGGTGAAATCTGGTGAAGAGTTTTGAATCGGTCGGCCATGCCACAAGGAAATTTGTGTGGCCCAAGCTTGAAGTTCTAGCTTGCTGTCCTCAGACAGGAAGATTTTGAAGTCATAAGAATTTGTCTTTTTCAGGCCATCAATAAGGTCAAATTGTAGCTCTCTAAAGTGACATTCACCGTCCAAAATTGCACCGGAGGCGAATTGCAATTGGCCTAAAAGTGCGGCCAAGTCTCGAAGTGAGACTTTGTATGCACCTGACATTGATTTTGCGAGCTCTTGGAGTCGAGAGCGTTTATCAGCAGGCACCTTGAAAAGCATGGTGTTGCTGCAGATTGTGAGACCGAGAAATTCCATTTCGGTGGTGGCTATGAGTTGGCATTTTTTGTCATTGATGACAAAGCCGCAAGAACGCAGTGTATAAACGATAAATTTCGCATTTATCTCTGCTTCAATTTTCGAAGTTGCGAAAATGGCTATATCATCTAGGTAAATGATACAGCGAATTCCTAACTTTCTCCAGAAAGTGACGAGAGGAGAAAGCAGCCTGGTAAAGGTGTGTGGCGCGGATGCTAGTCCAAAAGCCATACAATTAAATTGATAAATTGTATGGTTCCATTCGAATTGAAGGAATTGCTGTTCAGAGTCCAGAATTGGGACAGCGAGGTAGGCGTCGGAAATGTCTACCTTGCACATGAAATCACTGTGCCTCAAGGTAGATTTCACAGTGGAGAGGGTCTCCATTTGTGTAGTAGGGAATCCCCAAGCCATCATCTCATGTTACAAGGGCCAAGCCAACAGGCGCGTGATTTGAAAATATGTGGTGTACTTAAGTGGCCCGCGAGTGACCGATGGTCAGTTTTTTTAGATGGAGATCCTACTTATCATCTGAGTATAGTGAAATTGACTCGTGTATGTGAATGTTTATTTGTCGGAATGTGGACAAATTCTGACACTTTGCAATTATGTAAATTATTTTTCAATCTACGTTCGTTGACCCCGATTCTGTGCGCAGAATAATTATTCTGACATTCGTCATTGATGTAAACTATTTTTCATCGATTTACTTCAAAAAATGGAGCACTTCTGTTTCGCTATCAATCATTCACTTCGTTGCATTGACAGACCGTATTCGATTAAACTATCTACTTTACAGCTTTCGCCTTTGTAACATGAGTCAACACAACTATCCTCAGATGAAAATGGTAGTATATCCATATGAAAAAGTGACCAGCGTCCACTACCGGGCGCCTCTTATACACGCACACACGCCTATATCAAGTTTCTGACGCGCATCTGTTCGCGTGCCTTTTAAATGAGATTGTTTGGCTTGGGTAACTACCGTGGTGTATAGCAAGAATCCCCAAGCTAGCATCTCATATTACATGGAACCAAGCCAACAGGCGCGTGATTTGAAAATGTGTTGTGTACTTAAGTGGAGCGCGAGTGGGCAGTGGTCAGTTTTTCATATGGAGATCTTACTTTTCATCTGAGTATAGCGATTGACTCGTTTTTTAAGCTGAATTTATTGTTACCATACAACGTGGAAAGATTAAGGAAATAGTAAATGAATAAATGTCATCATTCACAAATTTATGAACAGAAAGAAAAATAACTGCATGAAATTAGTGCAAATTATTTTCAAAGCATACAAAATCGCAACCCACAGAAATGCGAGTGTGGGAAAAATTTTTGGCGGAATTGCGCTGTCGCAAATTCATCACGTGAACTTTATCACTTGTCGTCGTCCCTTTTCCCTTTGTGGTGGAAGTTGGGACGGCGGGGCTTGTCGTACTGGAAGCGGCCGCGTCCACGGCTGGGACCGCCACCGCCGCGGGAGGAGTGCGCCCCCCCCCCTCTGCCCCCCCACTGGGTGTTGCCGTTGCCGTAGCCCGTGGCGGAGTGCGCGGAGCCGTAGTAGCGGTCGCGGTTGTTGTCGAATCTGAACATGAGTTCAAAGTAGAGGGTGGGTCAGGGTGGGATCATCATTTAATGTTGACTCGTATAATGAATTTTATAATTCATATACATTCTTACAAAATAACATTACACTCATCAACATTAAATGATTTACATTAGGTGAGTTAAAAGGTACTCATGTGAAGATTCACCTTTATGAAGATTTCTCTTATAATATTTGGTGAAACTCTTGGAATTTTTTGACCAAAGGCCAGCTTGCATGATCTTGTCAAGTGGCATGCCATTTCTGTGAGCCGCGTTAGCTACTGCGCCGCGGATGCTGTGTGGCGCGAAGTGATTAGGCACTCCGGACTTGAGCATAATGTCAGCTATCCAGCGCCTGATTGTGGCTGGAGTAGCTGGTTTTATTGGCAAGGTGTTTGTCAGAAACAAGTGTTTGCAATTTGCACGCAGGTGAGAAGTGCGTGCGAGGTATGCATGAAGTGTCAAAGAGGGACACAAAAAGGTTGAGTTGGATTTCTCATAGAAGAAGGTTGGTAGTGGGCCATTCTTCTGTGTTTTGTGAGGGCGCAAAAGTGCGCATCTGAATCCATTATCCGTGAATTCAATAGTGTGAACGTCTATTGATGACAGTTCGACCGAGCGGGAGGGTCTAGATAGTGATAGCAAAATGGCCAATTTGCTGGCGAGTTGTTGCACGTTCAGGTGATTGTTGTCACTGAAGTGCTGTTCAAGGAAATTTTTTACCAGAGAAGGATCCCATGTATCCTTGTAGCGTGGCTTAGATGGCTTTAACTTGTAAGCACCCTTTGAAAATTGCTTTACAAATCTGTCATTGCGAATGATTTCAGCATTCTCAGGACAAAAGAAGGCTAAGATGCCAGCCTTTTCATTAATTACAGATTGGGAACTGCCAATATGGTTTTGAAGTAGGTAGTGAGCCAGATAATTTAAGATATCTGTCACAGAGGGCGACATTGGATCAATTTTCCATTGCGAAGACCAAGAAATCCATCTTCCCCAAGTGGATTCATAGTGCTTTCGTGTAGTGTCTGCCCAAGATTTTGAGATAATCTCGGCAGCTCCATTCGAAATTCCGCGCTCAGTGAGCTGTCGCCGGAAATTGGCCAGGCCAGAAGGCGCAAATTGTTTTGCAACCAAGGGTGGCTCACACCCTGAGGGTTGACTATCAGGTCTGCATATTGAGGTAGCAGAATTGGTTTTTGAAAGCACATGTCTAAAAGTAGTGGCCACCATGACTTTTTGGGCCAGAAGGGTGTTATCAGAATGGCTGTGGCATTCTGATCGGCAATTTGTCTCAGTATTCTACCTATGAGACAGAACGGTGGAAAAATATATGAAGAATATTTTGACCAGTCTAGTAGAAATGCATCTGAAGTGATGGCCATGGGATCGTCTCCCCATGACGCATAGCGTGGCAATTGAGCATTATGTCGACTAGCGAAGAGGTCGATATTTAGGCTGGGAAAAAGTTCCCAAATTGCAGAGAAAATTTGCACATCTAACATCCAGTCACTAGGTGAAAAAGCCATTCTACTGGCTTCATCTGCCTGACAATTGTCTTTTCCAGGGACGTGCTGTGCTTTGAGCACAATGTTGCGCTCGGCACACCATTCCCAAATCATAGTAGTAGGTGTAGTAGGGAATCCCCAAGCCATCATCTCATGTTACAAGGGCCAAGCCAACAGGCGCGTGATTTGAAAATATGTGGTGTACTTAAGTGGCCCGCGAGTGACCGATGGTCAGTTTTTTTAGATGGAGATCCTACTTTTCATCTGAGTATAGTGAAATTGACTCGTGTATGTGAATGTTTATTTGTCGGAATGTGAACTTGTAAGTGAATGCAAATATCATCGAACTGTCCGAGAGTGTAATAAAAACGAAGTGAATCGATTGGACGAATAAAAGGGCAATTAATGCAGCTGATTTTCGAAACAGACAAAATCGCATCCCAGGGAAATACGTGTACCGCGAAATTTCAAAAAGCTATTAAATTTCAAAATAAAGAAATACAGAGAATTGATAATTAGGCTCATATTCGCACATTTACTTATTTGCACTATTTTACTTTTCATGCACTATATTTATTTACCACGCAAAATATCAAATTGTATTTCCTGCACTATATTATTTACCCATGGAGAATATTCGATTAGGAAAGTGCTCTATAAGTTATTGATAGGTTTATGTGGAATGTTTAGGTTAAAAGGTCAAATATGTTATTATTAGGTGTATTAATATAAAATTAGGCTCATTCAACTCGCCGTAATTTTCTGATCATGATTATACATACATTTGCATAGTTTACTTGCAGTTTACAAAAGTCAAATCTTGTAAATATTTACGTGCTGCGTAATTATCTAGGCCAGCGTCCTAATAGAGAAATGGTGCCCTGCGTGCAACTAGCATTTACTTTACAAAGCCCTTCGCATAGGTATAATTGTCATAACCCTGTTCACAACTATTTATATTTACTTAATAATTATAATACCTTGCTCAATTGAATATATTATAAACTCTGCTCAATTACAATACCCATTTACCTCAAATAAGTCCCAATTTGCTAGACTATTCAACATACGTTTCCAGGAAGTGATTATTATTATCATGTTGAATATACCTTATTCTATTTACGTCATTAGGAACATTTGCACTACTATTTACAGTTTCAAACCCTAATTTATTAGTTCCAATGTGCGTCAATGTTTTCTGACAAATTGAAGCAAATTAGTAAATCGGCCGAGTTTGCCGACTTCGCGCCTCAAGATTAATAGTTTTTCCATTAGCCCAATTTGTACCTGGTATTTCTTTACCATAATTATTTGAATGTATGCACGCGCAGTATAAGGCAACTGTTTCGGCTAGATGTGTTTATTTGTTGCATTTATGTCTTATTTGTGCATTTGTATTAGGAAATTACTGTAGCTGTTTTTCTATACGTGATTTCCGTGTCTTAGCTACTTTGAGAGTTTTTACTTCAGTCTGCGGACCCCAAGCTTCTGAACGAAAATAAGCTAGCGATAGAAACTTTGACTAGGAAGCTCGCTAGGCTTTGCGCTTTTATATGTGGCTGTATCTGATCAAATAAAGTACCTGAAACAATTTGAACCCCTTTCAACACGCAACCACGAAATAAACTCAACTTGGCTGTCGACAAGTGGACGTTCGGCTACAATGGGAAATCAACCACTCTAAAGGCCGTTTCTCACTACGGTCTTGGAGCTGCTGGATTCGGTGGTAGAAGACGCTGACTTCGGTGGCTTCATCACATGGCGCAGCGAGCAGGGTGATTGCATGACATTGTGCTATCACCAAGCCGGAACGGACATTGTGCGGCAGTTGGCAGAACTTCAAAAGTCCTGCTGAACATCAATTGGCCTTGGCTGAGCGTTGGCTGTTGATTTGCAGACAGCACTGTGCCAAAGTCACGGCACTCCTGTCTACATCCTGGGAGCGGTTCTACGCTCACGCGCGGAGGACACTGGAGTTCTGACAAGCCTGTCAGGATTTCAGGCAGCTTTCACCAGTGTTCTGGCAAGGTGCTAGACGCTGGGCGGCACCGGCATTTGACAAGGAGTCATTGTCGGACGGTGGTCAAACTTTCGCTGGACGCTCCTGGACATCTGGACTCCAGTGACCGCTCGCACGTCCTTCCTATGCCAAGGGAGGGTGACCTGACGGAGACAGGATCGCCACAAAGCCACGCTAGTCAAAGGGCTGTTTTTGGGCATTCGCGGAGGTCCCTCGCTCCACTGGGTAAGAGTGGACTCATACCTCGGAAGTGCAAAAGTAGGGGTATCAGTGTACAAAGGGCTGTAGCTGACAGAGGGCTGTAGCTGACAGAGAGTGGATTTGAAAACCAAGTATTAGGATACTTGGTAGCGTGTAGGGGCTTTGCGGAGCTCCCATCAAATATACACGCTGTGCCTGCTCGGTACCATCAGATCAGACAGCACAAAAGTGCCAGAATTCTGCATTGCACAGGCGCAATTGCAGAGCAGTGTACAGAAACACTGCCCAGAATCAGAAAGTGCACCAGAGTGCACAGAAACGTGTCACGGGCGACACGGCAAGCGCAGCACTGCGCACAGCGGCACAGGAGCCGCTCAGGAAAGCAAGTGGCCGGCGTGGTCACAAGGCACACAGGCGTGCCAGAAAGAGCGCCAGAGCGCTCAGAAAGAGTGTGTACGGACCCTCCTTGGGCGCACACTGCTGGGCAAATAAATTGTTTATTGCCCAGGTGGATTTGACCGGTGTGTTGAAGTCAACGCGTGTAAACAATCACGTCAGGGGCTTTAGGAACACACTTGGTGCCAGTGCAGTAAAGGTCAACGCGTGAGAACACGTCAGGGGCCTGTAGGACTGCATTGGTATTGTGCGTGGCACAACAAATCCGTGGTGCACAGAGCACTGCACAGAAAGACGCAGAGAAGCGTCACAAGCGTCACAGGCGACGCACTATAAAAAGAAACAGTGAAGGAAAAATTCATCAGCAAAAATGGTTTCGCCAACAGGTCACATCAGAAAGACCCTGGGGCCAGCAAAGCACAGGGTGGAAAGTAGATTGGCAAGAGAATTTGCCAAGTATGACCTGGAGCTATTTGCGGAAGCATCAAAGGAAGATAAGAGAACAGAGATGAGAAGAGTGATTGCAACTATCAAACAGGAGGGTGCAAAATTGGAAAGTGCAATGACTGCAGTGAGAACTCAATTTGACGCATGGAGGGACATCGTCAAGGACATTGACGAACCCGATCAGATGGAACAAGAACAGAAGATATACCAAGACTCATATGAGGAATATGCAAATATGTCAGACTTGGTGACACAGAAAGTTGTAGCCATGAATGTGTACATCGAAGAGTTGCAAGACATGATCCAGCAACAGAGCGGAAATACCATGTATGAAGTCAATACAGCATTCATACAGCAGATGGCTGCCCAGATGGCTCTGACAGCTCAGGGAGCTGCTCCGGGGGCCAGTTCAACCAATGCAACCACAGCAAAAAGCGTCAAATTACAGAAACTGGAAGTGGAACAGTTTACTGGGGAAATTGTCAAATTTCGATCATGGTGGCAAATGTTCGAATCCCACATCCACAATCGGACAGATTTGGAGGACATTTCCAAGTTCTCATACTTGAGGAGCTTGCTGAAAGGCTCAGCATTTGGCATGATCAGTGGATTGAGTGTGACAGCAGAGAATTATGCACCCGCAATTGCAATGCTCAAAAAGAGATATGACCAGCCAGTTGTGGTCAGAAACACGCTGATGAGTAATATCATGAAGCTGCGACAGGCCAGAAATACCTGTCAGGATATGAGAATTTTGTTTGATGCAATTGAAAGGCTGCTCCAGCAGTTGGAGTCACTGGGTGAATCAGTGGAACATCCAATGCTGTTGAGCCAGCTACAACAGAAAGTGCCACCCGAGGTTCTCAGAGAAATCCAGAAGGAACAGGGAACTGAGGAAGCCTTGACGGTGGAGATATTCAGAAAGCTGTTTGGCAAGCAGCTAGCGCTCAGTGAGGCTGTACAGCACGCACAGCAAACTGAGGCACCAGTTCAGCAATCGCGCCAGGGATTCGGGAATAATCCACGCGCACAGCAATTCAATAATCGATTCCAAGGCAATGGGAATCGATTCAGAGGGCCAGAGAACCCAAGGACCAGCACAGGGAGCATGTCTGTGATCCAGAATGGTCAGAGTGCACCACAGGCTGGATTCATGAATCCTGGGAGGCCGTGTGTGTTCTGCAATGACACACAGCAATTACACTTTAACGATAAGTGTCCAAAGTTCAAAACTGCCAGAGAAAGGAGAGTGATTTTGTCAAAGGCAGAGCGATGCCTGAGATGCCTGCAGAAAGGGCATTACATGAATCAATGTCAATTTACGAGAAGTTGCTTCTATTGCAAGTCCAATAGGCACCACACTGCGGTGTGCCCAGAGAAATTTGGTGACAATGGCAATGGAAACGCTGGACGGCAAATTCCAGCGTTCAGAGCGAATGGTCAACAGAATGGCCAGCAATCAGCAAACAATGGCAGAAAGTCTGTGCCGACGGCCGGTCGACCAGCACAGAGCCAACAGAGAAAGGCTACAGTGAATTGTGTCACTGTGGAAGAAGCTGGACCAGAAATGGTAGAGACAGAAACCATATCCAGCACAGTGGTTACAGAACCAAATACAAAGCAACAGAATATGTCAGTAAACCTGTCAGTAAACAGAAATATGTCAATGCTGATGACAGCCAGAACCGTGATTGAGGCTTCAGAAATGGATACAGAGATGGAGCCTGAACAGCCACCACTACAGATTCAAGCGTTCTTGGACACAGGATCCCAGGGAACGTACATGTCAGAGAAAGTGGCCAAGAAACTCAATCTGAAGAGTACAGGTGAACACCACATCCAGGTGTACACTTTTGGAAATGAAAAGCCGCACTATAAAGTGGTACAGCAAGTGGAATTCAGAATGCGGCTCAGAAATGGCCAGAAAGTTGATATGGTGGCTGATGTGGTCCCGACATTGACCACAGAACAAGTCAAAGTGCCTGTGTCAGAACAGGACGAAAAGTATCTGCAGAAGTACTTCCCGGATGAGAGTTACTTTGCAGACAGAATTCCCAAAGGAAAAGGGACAGAGTGCAAGTTCAAGCCAGACATTATAGTAGGCTTGAATTATTTCTGGGACTTGATGTCCAGAAACACCAGCACCACCAGACTTCCGTCAGGATTGTATGTCATTCCATCAGAATTGGGATTGCTGATGGGAGGTGGGCAGCTGACGAGCAACAGAAATCAATGGACCACGGATGGTGCATATCCAGTGGTTGTCAACACAATTGTGCATCAAATTCAGAGAGAAAAGTGGTACGAGGAAGCACCGTTGTCAGTTGCTCCTGTACCAAATGTCAAAGACATGGATAGACTGGATACCATTGGCATAATGGATCAGCCAGACCTCGTCGAGGATGATGAGGCCATAAAGCAATTCAATGAGAGTGTACAGAGAAACCCAGATGGACGATACTCTGTAAAGTTCATGTACAAACCGAATTTGCATGAACTCCCAGATAACAAAGCAATGGCGTTCAAGAGGTTCAGGTACCTCACCAACAGGCTCAAGAGAGACCCAGAATTACTGGAGAAAATTCAGACAATCATGAAAACGCAAGAGGAGCAAGGAGTGATTGAGAAAGTTCAAGAGGATATTATGGATGGCAGAAAGTTCCATATATTGCCTCATCAACCAGTGATAACGCCAGAGAAAACTACCACAAAGGTCAGAGAGGTATATGATGCCTCAGCGAAACCGCCAGGCATGCCAAGCTTGAATGAGTGCATGTACCGCGGTCCAGTGATACTACCACAGCTGGTAGGGATGCTGATGCGATTCCGGTTGCATGGAATCACCCTGGTCGCAGACATAGAGAAAGCGTTTCTGCAGATTAGTCTGCAGGACAGTGACAGAGATGTGACAAGATTTCTGTGGTACAAGGATCCCACGAAACCATCCATGGAGGACAACATTCAGATTTACAGATTTGCCAGAGTACCATTTGGTATAATCTGCAGCCCAGCGCTGCTGGCGCTGACAGTCAGATACCACCTAAATCAAGCTGGCACAGAAAATGCAAAATTGATCGATGAAAATCTGTATGTGGATAATTTGATCCTCAGTGTGGACACAGAGCAGAAAGCAATCGAATTGTACCAGGAATCCAAAGTGCTGTTCACAGAGGCACAGATGAATCTGAGAGAATGGAACAGCAACAACAAGAACTTCACTTGGCAATTGGCAGAGTCAGATGTGGCCAAGGAAATTGTCACAACAGTCCTAGGAATGAAATGGGACACAGAAGGCGACCAGATGTGGCTGAAAACGCCAAAGACAGTCCAGAAATTACAATTATCAGAAACTGACCAGAAAATCAAACTTCCCACGAAAAGGACAGTTGCGAAGGTGACTGCGGGATGTTTTGATCCAATGGGACTCGTCAGTCCTGTCCTACTGCCAGCAAAGAGATTTTTGCAAACGTTATGGCATTCAGGACCAAGTGCCAAAGAATGGGATACTCCCCTGTCTGAGGAACAGACAGCAATTTGGCAGCAATTAGAGATAGAATTGCTCAAGGTTGGACAGATCAAGTTCAACCGAAATTTGAATTATCAGAGTGGTGCAGATGCACAACTGCACATTTTCGTCGATGCCTCAGCAATGGCATACAGCGCAGCGGCATACATATGCCAGAAAACAGAAAATGACAGCGGCACGTCAAGCCTGCTGTACTCCAGATTGAGACTCGCTCCAAAGAAACCAGAAGTGACAATTCCACGGCTGGAATTGTTAGCAATGTTGATCGGCAGCAGAATGTCAAAGTTTATTCACAAAGAGCTCAAGGACGTCAAATTCAGTCAAACAGTTGTATGGTCAGATTCAACCTGTTGTCTGAAGTGGCTGACAACAGCGAAGCCACTGGCATGTTTTGTCAAGAACAGATTGGATGAAATCAGGAAAATTCAGAGTGAGACAGAGAACATGCACATCAGACACATCACAGGACTGGAGAACCCAGCTGACATGGCCACAAGAGGCATGAATATGTCAGAGTTGGAAGGCAGTAACCTGTGGTGGAAGGGGCCAGAATGGCTAATGACTGGAGAGTGGCCAGAGCCAAAAGTGGAGCCAGTCACGCCAGAAGTAATGGCAGAAATCAAGAAAGAAGAGCTCAAGTTCCCAAAAGCCAGTCCAATTTACCTGGGCGCCACACAGCAAGTGGTCAGTGACCCAGATGCCAGCAATGTGCAAGCTGATGAAAGCAAGCAAAGCAACCCATTGGGAATTGAGATTCAGAGATTCTCATCACTGACAAAGTTACTGGATGCAACAGTATACGTGATGAGATTTGTGCGACAGATGCACAAAAAGCGCAGCAAAAATGACAGTCAGAATGGATTGTCAGAAATCATGAAAAGTATCTGTGGTACAATGAAACCACAAGGAATTATCAGTATTGAAGAGAGAGAGATTGCGTTGAAATATTGGATCAAAGTGACGCAACAGAATCATTACAAAGGAGTGGCAGAGATTCTGGTAACAGGCCACAGCAGAGGCAACCAGAATGGCAAGAAAATAGCTGCAGACCAGCAGTTGATCAAATGGCTCAATGTGCGAATGCATCAGGATGGAATCCTGAAGTGCCACGGCAGAATGGAGCATACTGACCCACAGGAGGTCACAGTGCCACTCATACTGTTGCCAGCAACGGCTACAGTGACTCAGCTGATCGTCAGAGACCAGCATGAGAAGTTGATGCACGCAGGAGTGCAACACACATTGGCAGCGATCAGACAAAAGTACTGGATTACACAAGGCAGGCGGGTGATCTACAATGTGACCAGAACCTGCCCAACCTGTAAGAAATTGGGAGCGAAGCCGTACCAGCTTCCACCAATGCCAGATTTACCGGAAACTAGAGTTCAGAGAGCCAGACCGTTCCAGTATACGGGCTTGGATTATTTGGGACCAGTTTGGTACAAAGTGGACAAAGATCACAGGAAAATGTGGATCTGTTTGTTCACATGCATGGTGACACGTGCAGTTCACCTGGAAAGTGTGCTGGACATGACAGCACAGGAATTCCTGAACGCAGTCAGGAGATTCATTGCCAGGCGTGGAAAACCTGAAGCAGTTATTTCAGACAATGCGACGCAATTCAAATTGACAGAGAAAGTGCTCAACACAAGCACTGACAAGGCCATCAATACTGGAAAGGAATGGTCAGAAATGGTCAAAAGTGGAGCAATACAGACTTACTGCTCACAGCAACAAATCCAGTGGAACATGACTACTCCTATGGCACCATGGCAGGGAGGAGTCTATGAGAGAATGGTGGGTATCACCAAGAAACATTTCAAGGCAGCTGTGGGGCACAGAATGTTAACCCTGCAAGAATTGTTGACACTTCTGCCAGAAGTCGAAGCAGTGATCAACAGCAGGCCAATCTCTTACATCTATGGTGATGTAAAGAGCCTCAGAGTGCTGACGCCAAAAGACTTCCTGACAGGGGAAGGTCAAATTGGAGCACCACAGTTTGACACAGACAAAGATGGAGAATTTGTGCCCAGAATGGATAACGCAGCGAAACTGCAGAAATATTGGGAGACAACCCAGCAAACTTTGGATAAGTTCTGGGACTTGTGGCATCAAGAGTATATCCCGAGCTTGAGGGAAAGAACTCAGGTGACGCACAAACATGGCAGATTGACAGCGACTCAAGAACCCAAAGTGAATGAAGTTGTGCTGATTTATGAAGAGAACATGCCCAGAGGTGCATGGAGGATGGGTCGCATCGAGCAGTTAGAGCCCAGCAAAGATGGACAGATTCGCTCAGCAAAAGTCAGAACTGCCAACAGAAATGTGGTCAGCAGACCACTCAATCAATTGTATCCGCTGGAAATCAATTCAAAGACAATGGATATCCCAGAGACAGCAGTGACAGTCAAAGTAAATTTACTGGACCCAGCAATTGTCCAGAAACATGTCAGAAATCAGAGCTCGAACAGAGACTCTGTACAAAACCCTGCTCAGAGGAACTCAGCATCGGATAGAGTCCTGAGAAGTGCAACAGGGAAAGCCACAGCAACCACCAGCAGTCTGGTGATTGGAATGCTGTGCATGGTGTTGATGCTGACAGGCATGTCAGAGTCAGCAACGCTGAGAGAAGCCGGCAAAGCTTACAGCGAAGTATTTTCCAGAACATACGTTCTGGAAACCTCGACAGTAAGGCCACCATCATTGGCAGCGCATCATGGATTGCCGCCTTTGCCTTCAGAATGGCCACCAAAATCTGTCAGAGAAATGCAGACTTATGAGAGATTCAAGGATGCAATCAAAGATCATCCTGTGGAACAGGTGATCAGCTCACAAAGCCAGAAGTATCAGATTTGCACCAGTGGAAGACATGGACATGCGCTTACAGTTCCTGAAGAAGTGCAGTGCCATATCCCACCAAGGAATTTTGTCAAGGCAATGAAAGTTACACTTTATGCACAGAGACAGTTTCCACAGAAAGAGAAAGCATACAGATGCTACATCAGAATCAAAGAAATCATCACACACACCAGTTTCTGGGGAGCGAAAGGCATTACAGGCAATTTTGAGAAATACCAGCAAGTTGGCGTGGTAGCCTGTAACTATGCAAGAATTCACAAGATGTTCAGAGGAACACCTTTGGTGGAAATGGAGCCCAGAGTGTGGACAACCAATCAGACCTTGAATGTGGAATATTCATGGTGTTGTCATGACAAAGAAAATGTCGTCAGTAACTTCTACATGGAAGAAGGAACCGTGGCTTCACTTGATGGAAAGACTGTAATCAGCGACTTGCAAGATTTCAGCCAGTGCAGAGCCATGATGGGACATTGCAGAGACCACAATTATGGAATTACAGTGTGGGATACAGAGAATTTCAAGCATCAATGTGCATATGAGAGAATTGGCAGATTCAAATCAGAAATATCTGGCCAAACAATTATTGTGTCAAAGTTGCAAGCAGCATATTCCCACAGCAACAAGACAAAGAGGCCAATTGGTTCAGAATGTGTTCCGGGAGACACATACTACACTGATCAAGGAGGTGTATTCATCCAGTTTGACAGAAGAGAAGATGTGCCTGTAGAATGGGCAATGCCAGGAAAGATAGTGGAGGCGAGAGAGTCGACAATCAGTGGAACATTGTATGCCAGATTGGACGACAGAAACTCCAAGTTTCAGTTCCTGCAACATGTGGTCAGAGAGATGACTCAGGCACAATTTGCGATTGTATGGCATCAATTATGTCAACTTCGCAAGAACCAGCTGGACATGTTGACTCAGCTTTTCCGCATCGATCCAACACTGGGGATTCGAGCCATGCTGGGAAGACAGGATGTTCATGCAGAATGGGCTGGAGAAGCAATTATGTTTTGGGAATGCAAGGAAGTGCAGCCATACATAATTTATCAGACAGGAAAAGTGGGAGAGACATGTTACAAGTACACACCAATGAGATTGGACAAAGACGGGCCCTTGTGGTTCAAGAGCCCAGGCAGCAGAGACTTGGTGGAGAAATCACCAGAAGAGGATTGCAGCCACACCACACCGCACCTGTACAGAAATGAACATGGACAGTGGAAGTCCGCACATGGAATGGTGCATGTCACAGAGACTCCAATCGAAATGACATGGAAAGGACAATGGCAGGCCTTCACGTTTGATGCGCCTCACCTGTTCACCAACATTGTCAACAGAGCGACCAATTTCATGGATGTCAGAGGCCAGATTCAGAGATTACAGAATTTGGAGCATGTGCAGAACCAGTTGATCGATTACACAGCAGATATGTCATTGGATCCCAGAGTGATCAGAAATTCAATAGAAGGCATTGGAGCTGGAATTGGACAGACGGCAGCAGGAATCGGCAAAGCATATGGTCACTACATATCTGGAGTATCAAAAGGATACACCAACTTTATGGGAGGAATGCTGAAAGGACCCTTTCAAGTGATCATCAACACAATCGCAATGCTGCTGGGGATCACAATCCTGATAGCCGGAATTGTAGCTGCAGGATACCTGTGGTACAATTGGAGGATTGCCACAGGGAAACCAGTGATTCCACCGTGTGTATACACATGCATATGGAAATGCATAGTGTGTCCATTCAAATGCATATGGCTATGCTTCAGAGCCATCAGATACACTATCAAGAAATCAACTCAGAAAGAGACCAATTATCCACAAAGAAAAGTGCGCAAGACAGAGTTGAGACCAGCAATCAAGAGGAGAGCCAGATCCAACTCAACACAGTCCGTCAGATTTGCCAGAAGAGCAGAAACCGAGGACAGAATGGCAAAGTCACTATCAGCATACGTTCAACCAGATGAAAGTTCAGCTGATGAAGGACAAGTCAGAGCCAGGAACAGAGACAGTGTTCACATGCCCGATATTCGCAAATTCACCTCACGCGAACGCGCAGGAAGCGACACGGGCAACTACCTGCTTCATCATCAGGCTAGGTCGGTGTTGGCATCACCAACAACCGGACCTGCAACTTCACGCACACCCACGACTTCGCGCACGACCACGTTCACCACCGAGGCGACTGTGGAAACGCCACTCATCACTTTGGCGCCCACCACCACCAGCATGTGACGTTGCTGCAACAACGGGGTGCAGCAACTCTTCCGCCCGGAGTGTGCTGACCGTGGCAAAATGGATGGATAAAGAAATACAGAGAATTGATAATTAGGCTCATATTCGCACATTTACTTATTTGCACTATTTTACTTTTCATGCACTATATTTATTTACCACGCAAAATATCAAATTGTATTTCCTGCACTATATTATTTACCCATGGAGAATATTCGATTAGGAAAGTGCTCTATAAGTTATTGATAGGTTTATGTGGAATGTTTAGGTTAAAAGGTCAAATATGTTATTATTAGGTGTATTAATATAAAATTAGGCTCATTCAACTCGCCGTAATTTTCTGATCATGATTATACATACATTTGCATAGTTTACTTGCAGTTTACAAAAGTCAAATCTTGTAAATATTTACGTGCTGCGTAATTATCTAGGCCAGCGTCCTAATAGAGAAATGGTGCCCTGCGTGCAACTAGCATTTACTTTACAAAGCCCTTCGCATAGGTATAATTGTCATAACCCTGTTCACAACTATTTATATTTACTTAATAATTATAATACCTTGCTCAATTGAATATATTATAAACTCTGCTCAATTACAATACCCATTTACCTCAAATAAGTCCCAATTTGCTAGACTATTCAACATACGTTTCCAGGAAGTGATTATTATTATCATGTTGAATATACCTTATTCTATTTACGTCATTAGGAACATTTGCACTACTATTTACAGTTTCAAACCCTAATTTATTAGTTCCAATGTGCGTCAATGTTTTCTGACAAATTGAAGCAAATTAGTAAATCGGCCGAGTTTGCCGACTTCGCGCCTCAAGATTAATAGTTTTTCCATTAGCCCAATTTGTACCTGGTATTTCTTTACCATAATTATTTGAATGTATGCACGCGCAGTATAAGGCAACTGTTTCGGCTAGATGTGTTTATTTGTTGCATTTATGTCTTATTTGTGCATTTGTATTAGGAAATTACTGTAGCTGTTTTTCTATATGTGATTTCCGTGTCTTAGCTACTTTGAGAGTTTTTACTTCAGTCTGCGGACCCCAAGCTTCTGAACGAAAATAAGCTAGCGATAGAAACTTTGACTAGGAAGCTCGCTAGGCTTTGCGCTTTTATATGTGGCTGTATCTGATCAAATAAAGTACCTGAAACAATTTGAACCCCTTTCAACACGCAACCACGAAATAAACTCAACTTGGCTGTCGACAAGTGGACGTTCGGCTACAATGGGAAATCAACCACTCTAAAGGCCGTTTCTCACTACGGTCTTGGAGCTGCTGGATTCGGTGGTAGAAGACGCTGACTTCGGTGGCTTCATCACACGCCATATACGTGAAAAAAATTTGCAGCGTTTTCACTGTCCCGCACAGGTCCAGCCCCCGGTTGATTTCTTACATTGCGGGTCCCGTATCTCCAGCTGTGGGAGGGGTATAGATCTAAAAATTTTGGGGATGTGTCGCCAACACCCCTCCCCTACTATACACTGGCCAGGCGGTTTTTGGCAACTCACCACAGTGTGGGGTGCAAAGTTTAAAATTTATTAAAATGTTACTGTCCCACACAAGTGCAGCATCCAATTGAATTTCAAAAAATGGACACTTTTGTGTTGTTTCAACACTAATGGGCCTACACACACTAGTTTTCCGCGTGACTTTCATGGGAAAACTCAATTTAGTTTTCCCATTGTGTAGGCAACAGATGCAAGAGGCCGCCATTTGCAATTTTTTTATGATGATCCCTTTGTGACACCCATTTGGGAAAACTGTGAAAAAATGGTGAAAGTTTAATGAGTTTTGCACCATTAAAAAATTAATTTCCGGAACGTTATTTATGTTGCATGTTATACACTATGTGAAACTGTATATATATGTACATTTTTGTGCTTCCAGTTACTTTTGTTCTTTTTTAAATAATTTTTGAAAATCATGAATATAATAATTTTTATAAAATCATTGGTTACTTTGTAATACTTGTAAATTTAGAGCCACATACAGTTTTTTTTTCTCTTTTATTTGATACTAATCACACACTGTCATTACCACAGTTTGAAAAATGAATGAATTTAACATATATGACATAAAAAAATCAATAAAATTTGAATCACTTGGCAATCAGCTGCAATTTTTTCACACGAGGCACAGCATGTATTCAGTATATCGTCAAAAAAAAGTGATATATCTACACCATAAAAAAACGAAAAAAATTTTTTTTTAATTTCTTTTACTAAAACATGTCTTAAAAATCGAATTTTTTACCCTGAGTGCTCATTAGACTTTTATTGAAAGACAAAAATATGTGGGAACACATGACATCCAAATCAAGCATTAATCACGAACTCAACTAATTGTATAGTTGAAAAGCTAAAATATTTAGTTTTCCCATTTTGCATGCAGAAGGTGAAAAATAATTTACACTTGGTAGTAAAATTTTCATTTAGTTTTTCACTTATTACCAATTCATGCAGCACACATGAACAATCAAAACCTGTCATAAAATTTTTAAAAATTCAACAATTCTGCCAATTTATCCACGGCAGAACCCCCTCTGGAGTCTTCATCCACTCCTTCAGTTTCTCTCTCAACCCTGTGGTCACACTCGCGTTGTTGATCACCATGTTGCACGTTATCCAGCCTGTCATACACATCCCTCCAGTCCAACTGCATTATTTAGCATACATTCTTTGTAATAACAACATGTCAAAACAGTGATAAATGTAAAACAAAAACAAAACAAACTGTGCGGTCGCAAATTGTTTGTTCATCTGGAGCGCGCAGCGGTGCTTTCTCATTCCCCATCTGATGGCAGTCACAAACTGTGTAAAATCACCATGTAAAATGGCAAGTGTCATGCAAGGTGTCAAAACTAGGGTGTCAACTTTCCATTTTCCATTTATGCTTTCCACAGGCAATTTTTTTCCATTTCCGCTACCATTTTCTGGCTCACTTGTCTGCTTTTCAAAAAAAAAATTCATTTTCCAGCTCAATTTTCTCTTTCTCAAGTATTTCTGTTTCAGTGAAACTGGTAAACATGCATGCAAGTTCTCAATTTTGTAAATTTTTGTATTTCCAGCATAATTACAGCAAATTTTTCAATTTTCATTCCCGTTTTCCACCAAAAAGTTTTTGTTGACACCCTAAGTATCAATGAATAATATCCTTTGAAGTTGTAGTAACGTGTGCCACTGTCTGAAATGTATGATTTTTACAAAAAATGCCAAAAATATCATGTCAAAGTTCAGTTGAGTTTTCCTAACATGACGTTATTTGTGCTTAACTACTATTTCTTTACTGTCGCCATGGTTGTCACCATGAAAACCATGTGAAAACTCAAAAATTTGAAAAAATTATTACTCATTAAATACATATCGTTAAGTGCCCATCTCTCTACACAAAATAGAGGAAAAAATTCTGCATAAGACCTCCAAATTTCACATCTCTGGTCCATTCATGTCTCGTTTAAAGATACTTTTTCAAAGTGGCCACCCGTGTGAAAACTCACTGATATGGCGACAAAAATGGCGACATTTTGACACCATTTTGGTCGCCATGGCGACAGTTTTCCACAGTGGCTTGCATATTGGGAAAACTGCCGACACGTGTGGCGACATTTCTTGTCGCCACCTGTCGCCACCTGTTGCCATGTGTCGCCAGTTTTCACAATGTGTATGCATACTGTTTCCATAATGACAGACAAAGTGGAAAACTGCTTCATGCATTGCAAAAACTGCTATTGAGCTAAGGAATATTGTCAACATGCTGGCACGTTGTGAAAACTCAACATGCATTTTTTTAACAGTGCAAACAGTGTTATTTGTAATTACTGGTGAATGAGAATAGCAGTGTTTACTTTTGAATAGGGTTGGGAATTTCAAAATTTTCGGTTCCGGTTCTTGGTTCTCAGTTCCAAATGATTTCGGTTCGGGTATCGGTTCTCGGTTCCTGAAAATTTTCGGTTCCGGTTCTCGGTTCAGTTCTTTAACTCGGTTCCGGTTCGGTTCTTTCGGTTCTAAAATGATCAAAATTTTGGTTCCGGGTAATAAAATAACCAGGTATCGGGTAATAATCGGCTGAACAACAGAAAAACAATATATCCAAGTTTACATGTGTAAGTACATTGGTTGGATATTTCATACTACAGGAGCATATCACTAGTGATGTAAAGGCACCGGGGCCATTCATAAGACTAGTTTGTGTAGCTATCTACATTTTCATATCTAAATATTTCCTGTTTGGACGCATTTATTACCTGTTTTGGGTACGCAAATGCCTACTATTTACTACGATACTTACAAAAATTTCTGACGGAATAATAACCCCCCTCCTCGAATAAGCCACCCTCGAATTAAACCCCCTCAAATTTTGCTGGCATAATAATAAACCCCCATGGGGGTATTTCGAGGTAATACGGTATTTCTAAAAATTTATGTTTGAATTTAGTCAGTGTACTCGGCGGACCGAAAAGTATGCGCCCAAATTTATTTATGTCTCGGTCGATAACGCGCGAGCCGACTACTTATGTTTGCACTTCCACAAAAAGAAAAAGGCGGAGTCGCGTACAAACGGGGAATGTTTTTTCCCCGGAATGTTTTTTCTTTTTGCTGGAATTATTTTGTTTTATTAATGATGACGTCATGATAGAGTGCCACATAACATTCTCAGCACAAGAAAACCAGTTTGGCATTATGGCGCGGCTGGCGGCGAACGCAGTTTACTATTCAACCTACATTCTACCATTGCTCAATCATTGGCTGTATCGACTTTTTCACCTTCTTTATCCGAATTATGGCGATATGAAAATGACAAAAGTGGACGATGCACTTTACATTGTCAAATATCACGACATAACGCCGCAGTTGATGAGCCAATACTACACGGACAGGGAACCCGCGTGAGTACTTTACAGAGTTGTTAAAAGTACTGCGTAGTTATTAAAGCGTATTTACATTTACTCGATGAATAGGTATACTCAAGTACTGCGTAAATACCTTTACTTTTCCTCCCGCAAAAAAAAGATTGTGAAATACAGATTTTTACAGGTGCATAAAATATAAACCACTGAAACAAATTGAAACGGTAGGAAACAAGGACGTAGCCAGGGGGGCGGGGGGGGCGGCCGCCCCCCCCCTTCCCCGGCCGGACCAAAAAATATCCAGAAATGACACTTCCAGAGGACGATTTTGTCAACAGTTTGAAAAAATTTTGCGCGCAAGCGCGCATTTTCCGTTCACAACATGTATTTTCGGCTGACTGGTCTCTGCGGCCTGAAAGCCAGTGAAAATGGAACCAATTCCTGCCCATGTCTCTCTATATGCCTGTAAAAAACAGACGTATACTGGTGTTTTGGCGCCAATACTAACGCCAGTGGCGCCATGGCGTGGCGCCTACGAATGGCGCCAGCGCCATGGCGCCATTCCCCTACTACAGGGGTAAAATTTTAGGGGGGGGGGCGCCGCCCCCCCCCGTTCGCCGGGCTCCGTATACAATCCGCCCCCCCCCCCGCTCAAAAATCCTGGCTACGTCCCTGGTAGGAATAATAGCAGCGAAAGTGATGAAAGTTTCGATGGGTAGGGAAAACAATGGGTATCGCTTTCACTTTCATTCAATTTTACGCCTCCTTAGGTTCAAAATCGAAAAAATCCTTTTTTACGTTTCCCCGAGTAAAAATACTGGTATTTATGTTTACTCGTCTTTTACGCAGTGGAAAAGTAAAAAAATTACTTTAGTTTTTCTGTACTCAGTTTTTCTGTTTTTCTGTACTTCGATCATTTCCGCTGCAATTTTTACAGCCAATTCAGTTCGATAGTTTTTGCTCGTTGGCGCACCGCACACTCAAAATTTTCAAGTGCAGTTCGAACGTTTTTGAGTTCCGCCAAGGCGGAACTCCAAGTGCAGTTCGAACGATTTTTTAAAGGATTTTTACGGCATTTTTTGGACATTTGAACGGAGTCCGGACGAATTCGTACACTTTTCGCTGATTTGCGTGTCATAACATTTCCACGCAGCAAGTTTCAAAATGATTGGGACACTTTCAATTCCGCCCTTGACTTTCAATTCCACCCATTAGAGAAGGTTGTTGTGAGAAACACATCACACTTATCTTGCCAAATATATTTGTGAAAAAATTTTTATAGGTAGATCTAGGCTTTGTCTTCAAAAATGAATAGAGAATTTTTTTAGTAATATCCACTTGTTTTAAAGATATTGAAGTTCACCGTGTGGCATATTTGTGTAAACTTAAACTGAATTCCACCCTCTAGAAAGTGTCCCAATGTTTTCTTGCCTAGATGGCGCACCACACACTCAAAAGAGTGCGGACATTGTTCAAACGCTTTGCGCTTTCCGAATTAATTCGGCCCGTGCACAATTCGAGGCAATTCCGCCATGCATAAAAGAGTGCGGACATTGTGCAAACGCTTTGCGCTTTCCGCCCTTTCCGAATTAATTCTGCCCCTGCACAATTCGAGGCCATTCCGCCATCGTCAAAGTGTTCGAACGTTTCATGTGCAGAATTGAAATCGAGGGCAGTTCGGACGTTTTTGGATTCCACCCCCGATTTTAATTCCGCCCTTTTGAATTCCGCTATTGAAAAAGTGTTCGAACTGCAACTGAAAATTTGAGTGTGCCGTGCAACAATATGCATCCAATAAATTTTTCGAAATTACGTTTTCTGTACTCTACTTCTGTACGTTTTCTTGTCCCTTTTAGTACGCGAGTAAGTGGGTAGCGGTATTTTTTAAGGAGAAAACGTAAACGTATTTACGCAAAACTCCAGTATACATGATTTTCGAGTAAACGTAAATACGTTTGAACAACTATGGTACTTCAATCAAATGAAAGTTAGGTCGGTCACACTGAACAGGGCCGTATCCAGGGGCGGGGGGGCGGGGGGGGGGGGGCTGCAGCCCCCCCCTTCCCGGGGTGAGACCAGAAAGTGACCGCAAAATGCGACTTTTTCGACGTCAGCGTAAAAATTTTTGCGCGCAAGCCCGCATTTTTCACCAGACATATTATCATCAGATTTGCTCCATGTGGCCGCATATCGTAATAAATACACTCAATGTTGTGCCTTTTGCTCTTTTCGTATGTATATTTACATACATATACAGCGTTCCATGGCGCTGGCGCCATGGCGTGGCGTCTACTAATGGCGCCATTCCGCCACTCTGAAGCAAAAATTTGAGGGGGGGGGGGGGGCTGAGCCCCCCCGTTCGCCGGCCTCCGTAAACAAGCAGCCCCCCCCCCGCTCAAAAATCATGGGATACGTCCCTGACACTGAATATATTGCGGCCAAGCACACTAGTACACTATCAAAAGTTGTGATACTCTTGAATCTGTTTTAAACGCTTTTGAGTCAGGGGTCTCCCATATTTTGACCCTCCTAAGTGGCCTCCGGGATAGATAGCTGTAAAGGAATTGGGGGTGGGCAAGGGTCTTCTAGATTTCGACCCTCCGGGGGGGGAATAGAAATGGATAGATAGCAAATCGCTCCTCCGGAGGGATAGAATGCTGAAAATTTTTCTGGGGGGGTCAATATATAGGCATAGAAGGAAGCAAAGAGAAAAAAATCGCTAACGTAGGTGAAAAATGGGTATATAAGCACATTCACTACTAAAATAGGCAGTTAGACGCATGAACTAGTGATTTTGGAGGTGAAAAATCTATAAAATAGTATGAAAGATAGGGATAAGAAAAATTGCGATTTTGAGCGAAAATTGGGGTCGTGTTTCTCATAAATCGCTCCAGATAGGTAGACAGTTGGACGATTTGGGGGGGGATAGTAGCCCAAAATCCTTGGTCTCCTTGGGGGGGGGGAGGGGGTTCCCCCCAAACCGCCCAGCTATCTATCTATCCCGGAGGCAAATTTTTTGGCTGCTATCCCCAACCCCCCCCCCCCCATCGCCCAGCTATCTACCTATCGGGAGCGATTTTTGAGAAATTTTGCCCAAATTGTTGCCCAAAATTGCTACTTTTCATGCATTTTTATAGATTTTTACCTCGAAAATCGTTAGTACATGTTCATTTACTCATTATTGCCTGTTTTCGGCTATTTTGGCTATATATGTGCTTATATACTTTTTTTAAGCCATTTTTCACCTACTTTTAGCGATTTTTCTCCCTTTTGTTCCTTCTACACCCCGAAAAAGCTTATATATATATTGAACCCCCCGCGAACCCCCCCCCCCCCCCCAAACCCTCCCGCCCAGGGGTCTCCTAGGGGGGGGGGGGGCTGCCCCCCCCCCAAATCCGCCAGCTATCTATCCATCCCGGAGGCCGCTCAGCTATCTATCTATCCCGAGGCAAATTTTTTGGCTACTACCCCCAAAGACCCCCCCCCCCCAAATCGCTCAGCTATCTATCTATCTGGAGTGGTTTTTGAGAAATTTTGCCTCAATTTTCGCTCAAAATCGCCAATTTTCACACCTTTTTATAGTTTTTCACCTTCAAAATTGTGCTCTCCGGTAGGGTGTCAAAAAAATGTTTTTACGGAAAACGGAAAACGGAAAGGTAAATTTTTTTCACTTTATGGAAAACGGAAAGGTAAAAAAAAAATTTCTGCCGGAAAACAGAAAGGTAAAAAAATTTCACTCGGCAGAAAACGGAAAGGTAAAAAAAAATTGTCAGCCGGAAAACGGAAACGGAAAAATGAAATGCCGGAAAACGGAAAGCAAAATTTTCACGGAAACAGAAAAAAATAAAGTGAAATTAGCACGGTAATAGACAAATTTGCAGAAGGAAAACCTGCATGCAGGTTTGCCTGTTTGGCTTTGATTGTGGTAGCTGTACATTCTGCAACTATGGATCATGCCTGTAACTTCACTTGTAGTTCAAGCTTAAGTGAACCAACAAAAAATCATCAAAAAGTAGCCATAGTGGCCATATGAAAGGAAACACTACAACAATTTCACAGTCTAGAAGCAGTGGGAATCACTGATGACCCCTATGCAATTGATGACAACATTGCAGAGGAGATGATAATAAATAGCATAAAATTCAACAACAACAACAAACGATACTTTATTGACTGGTCGTATAAAGAGAGTATCAGTGACCTGCCCACGGGAAAAGCAGAAGCCTTGGTGCAGTTAAAATCACTGATAAAAAGATTCAACAAAGATCCAAACTTATTCGAACAATACCAGAAAGTTTTGGACAACCAACTAGAAAAGGGAATAATTGAGATCTGTGACGACAAAACAGACAACAAGGGGATTCATTACCTGCCACACCAGCCAGTAATCACGCCGGGCAAATCGACATCATGCAGAATCGTGTACAATGGGTCGGCAGGTAGGCCCAGTTTCAACGAGTGCCTTTTTAGAGGACCAATTAAAACACCATTAGCACTGGGCCTACTCCTGAGGTTCAGGGCAGGCAATCTAGCATTAATTGCCGATATTGAAAAGGCATTTTTGCAAATAGGATTGCATGACCAAGCTAGAGACTACACACGATTTTTTTGGCTGAAAGATGCCTCAAAACCAGTAACTGAAAATAACTTAATAGTACTTCATTTTAAACGCGTACTGTTTGGACTTGTCTGCAGCCCAGCAATTTTGGGAGCAGTCATAAAATACCATTTAAATGTGACAATAAACAACATGAATGAATATGACAAAAATGAAGGGGAACGAAACCAGTTGGCGATGATAATAAACAACATTTACATTGATAACTTCATCATGAGTGTCACAAATGAAGTTGAAGCTTTAGAACTATATTACAAAGTCAAAGCTTTATTTAACCAATGTTCTATGAACATGAGGGAATGGCTGTCAAACTCCAGATCAGTCATGAATGAAATAGCAGAAAATGACAGGAGTCCAAAGGTGAATAAAATTGTCGCAGTAATGGGCATGAAATAAAATCACTGAACGGACATGCTGGCAATATCAACACCAAAATTGCAAATTGATAGCATCACAACACCAACCAGATGAAACTTGAATAAATTATTGGTGTCAGCATATGACCCAATTGGGTTCACAGCACCTGTTTCACTGACCCTGAAATCCCAGTTGTCAATGCTGCTCCAAGAGACAAAAACAACAAAATGGGATGAGCCAATTGAAGATAAATACAGATTGGAAAAACAATGGAAAAATGCCAGAAAACTGAAAATCGAGCCAGAAAATGGAAAAATGGCCTGGTAAAACGGAAACGGAAAGGTAAACATTTTTCGGCTGCCGGAAAACGGAAAGGTAAAAAATTTTCCTGTGGAAAGGCGGAAACGGAAATTTGACACCCTACTCTCCGGCTATATGCATGGTTATATGCCTGTTTTTAGCCATTTTAAACCTACTTGTGACCACTTTTAACCGATTATTAGCAATTATTTCCCCTTTTGGCCTTCTATGCACTGAAAAAGCCTATATATTTTGCCCCCGCGAGCCCCCCCCCCCAAGCCCCCCCCCCCAGAAAATTTTTTCAGTTATCTATCCCTCCGGAGGAGTGATTTGCTATCTATCCAGCCCCCGCGAACGCCAAAATCTTGGAGACCCCTGCTCCCGCCAGAAACATTTCCAGCTATCTATCCCTCCGGAGGATCGATTTGCTATCTATCCAACCCCCGGAGGGCCGAAATCTAGGAGACCCCTGCGTGGGGGGTAATTTTGATTAAATACCGTAATTCACAAACTTATAAAAACATACAGGTATTTACCCCCGTCCTACGACAGCGCGCTGCATTTCTATCAAAAATATTTTTACGGCTGGGGCGAAGAGAAGATTCACATTCCGCCGAATTATTTCTTTGTGCAAATAATAGAGAATGGATTTCCATCATATTCAATAGAGTACGTTGGCGATGGCGGCGCGTACAAAGTTTGTCCAGGCTGGTGTCAATTCCGGAGCTAGTAAAATGCCATCTAAAATGTGAAATGTCATGTAAAGTGTCAAAAGTCAAGTGACTTTTGACACTTTACATGACATTTGACATTTTCCAGGGCATTTTACAAGGTCCGGAACTGGCCCCTGGTTGCAACGCCTCAATGAAATTCTGTTGGATGAACAGCCGTTGGAGATAAGCTGCATTCACGTGGCAGGGGACAAACACACGATCAAATTTGAGTCGATTTACGGAAAAATGTACACTGAGGCGGACCTGGTACAACTCCCAGACCCTGTAAAAGACCATGTAATGTGCAAAATACCCTGTAGAATGCCATGTCATGCTAAAGACCGTTATTTTTAAGATTTGGATACAAAAACATATGGTTTGATAATGATAACAGAAGATTGGGATAATCATGACACTGCACAGAGTCATTTACATGACAACTGACATTTTACAGGGTCTTTTACATAACAGCCAGCATTTTACAGGGTCTTTCACGTGACGCATGACATTTTACAGGGTTTTTTGCACTTTGCAGGGTTTTTTACAGGGTCTGGGAGTTCCCCCAGCGTGGTTTCAATCTGGCCAAAATGGGATTTATGAACGCGCTTTACAAGTTTTTTATGGTAGAGCACGGTGCTGAAACTCACTTTTCTTTTAACGATATTGTCGCTGTTTTTCTGCACAACATGCGAACTGGGACCGGTGTTATGTACAAGTTGCTCAGTCCGCATGTAAAGTATAATTTGCCCCTTCATTCTTTCGCCCTGGAGACTTTTGTTCCGAATTTTGTGTCGACCGATTTTTTTCGATCGTATTTTTCCACCGCCAACTCTATGATTTCTATGCAGGTTTATGCTAAGGATTATCGCAAAATGGTTTCTGATTCTAATGGCGTGCTTTTTAGGACAGATGATTTCATGTTTCCTAGGTGTGCCGCTAAAACGAACTACTGTGAGCAGTTATGGAGTTATTATGACATTACGCTGGACTTTGTTTTCAAGTTGTCTGACTATATTGTTGACAGTGATTTGGCGTCATTACAGATGTTTTTACATCAGCACGGTTTAAGCACTTTTCACACGTTCGATCGAAATAAGATGCTTCGATTTCTAGCCTTCTTTATTTTCAATGCTTCCTTCAAACATTCAATGGACCATTTTTCGTTTTTTTACATCTTTATATTACCACGGGCCGAGCAAATTGAGCACTGTGCTATCAGGTGCCAATCCCAGACCCTGTAAAATGCCTGGTAAAATGTTGAATGTCATGCAAAGTGTCAAAAGTCGTGTGAAATGCCCAGTAAAATGGCAAACGTAAACTGGTGGAAAATATAAATGGGAAAATCACTTAATTGTATTTTACAAATCCCACATGCAAGCTGTTAGGTTTTAGTTTTGTGTGATGGTGCCCCCAAGTATTTACTATATATACCCTAGGGGACACCCCCCTCAGGCCACCCTTGATGCAGAAAATTTTTTGTCATGTTTTCTTCTGGCAAATATAAATGGGAATTCCATACAAATTTTTGTTCCCGATGAAACAAACATTTTTGATACAATTTTTTCTGGACATTTGAGATTGTGCTTTGAGATTGAGATTTGAGGTAGATTGTAATTATGTGACAACTTTTCAACCCACTCAGAACCCCCAGAAGCCCCACACAATGACGGCATTGTTGATCAAACATGACATTTTTTTTTGAGAAAACCAGGTTTGAATTGAAAAAGTGGACAATCCACTATCACAAGCTATTCATGGAGCACATAGGGGCCAGATTTGGCTTGTTTATAGTCAGGGGCAACATATGGCTGCTCCTGGGCCCCATTTTTGCATTCAAGTATTTTTTATACCTAACAATAAAAATGGCCCTGCATAACGGGGGCACTTGCCTGACAGCGTGTCCGGCCCCTGCAGTGTCTTGATGCAAATGACAAAATACTTGTGCCCATTCAATGTGGACACTAATTATTTGATAAAAACCTATAGGGGCCAATGGGCAATGTGCCCTGTATCTAGTGTGACTGGGCCAAACAAAAAAGAGGTCATGCCCAGTAAATTGAAAATCACAGTTTTTCAATCACAACCACAATTTTGATAATCACAAAGTTTAAAATCATTGTTGTCATGTTTTTGTAATCCATGCCTGCTTGCTGGGAGCAAGTTTTGTGGGGGTGAGTGGACCAGGTGCCAAATTATACTCCCAACTGACCAGCAGTCAAAAAATGGCTGTGGGCAAGCCATAAGAAATTTCTATTTTATTTAAAAAGGCACCAACACAAGTGTATTCATCACTTGTGTTGGCAGCACAAACCAGGGACGTACGCAGGATTTTTGAGCGGGGGGGGCGGATTGTATACGGAGCCCGGCGAACGGGGGGGGCGGCGCCCCCCCCCCCTAAAATTTGGCCCTATAGTAAAGGAATGGAGCCATGGCGCTGGCGCCATTTGTAGGCGCCAGCGCCATGGCAGTATTGGAGTTGGCGGTGGCGCCAACGTCTACCATATAGGTATCTATTTATGCCTATATATGGTACTCGGGCCGCTTTTGGCACTGTTGGACACTTTTCTAATGCAATTTGACACCTGAAAATATATATTAAAGAATGGGGTGGGGATTTGCGCGCTTGCGCGCAAAAAATTTTTAAAGTGCCATTTCTGGCAAATTTTTCTGTCCGACCCGGGAACGGGGGGGGGCGGCCGCCCCCCCCGCCCCCCCCTGCGTACGTCCTTGGCACAAACAAAAATTGGCTGTGCACTTTACTGCAGCTGTATTTTGTGTGTTTTTTGAAAATTCCCATTTATATTTCCTGGGAAAAAACATTCATCAATCTGTAGCAGCAGAACAGGGGGTGCCAGGGGGTGCCACTTGGCATATATGTAGACAAACGTTGTGGGTACCCCCACAATAAATGGCAGCCGTATTGGGCTGCACGTTTCCTTGTGAGATTGTTATGAAAAATGAGGTACATGATTTCCCATTTATATTTTCCACCAGTTTACGTTTGCCATTTTACCGGGCATTTCACACGACTTTTGACACTTTGCATGACACTTGACATTTTACCGGGCATTTTACAGGGCCTGGGACTGCCCCCAGGTGACATGCCGCTGACGTATGGTGAATTTAATCGACCAATAGAGGATATCCTGCGAAACAACGTCAGCCTTTATGATGCCCTCATACCACACACTACCGAAACGCATAGGGGAGCGATGAAAACCTTCGCTAGGTATTTGAGTTCGCCGATTAGAAATTTCCACATGCAACAAATTGAGTACGGTTTTAGCGATCCGAAAAAACGGCAGTTGACAGAAATGTTCGAGACGAATGTGGTTGAATATGATAAACAGCTACGGTTGAGCGGTAAACAGTTGTGCCCGCTGTATATGATTGCACAGTCCATTTCGTTCTAGTTTGTGTTTTAATTCTACCGTATTTCCTCGAAATAACCCCGGGGGGTTTATTTTTTCAGGGTGCTTATTTTGAGGGTTATTTTTTCATTAGCTCTCTTAGACCTGGATGTATTTTGAGGGGGGGGGGGGGTATTGCGGGGAAATACGGTGCTTTTATTGACTTCTCTTTGCTAAATTGTTCTTTCATTTTTTGCTACATTTTTATTTACCACGGGTACCGTTTTTGTCATGTTTTTTTCTACTGCGGGTTATTAAATTGTCCTAGTCATTTTTGTTCGACATTTTTTCAAAGAAAATGTGCACTCGAATTAATACACGGTGAATTTCATCGATAAATGAAATGAATAAAAGCGTGAGAAATAATTCATGTGAGCTAATTAAAATGGATAATGGGCCCACACACGCTAGTTGACATCGACACCAAATGTCAACTGGTTCCGTTTCTAATTCAAAGATCGCGTTTGAACGTCGTTCGTCCACACGTCAGCAAGCTTCGAATCGGGATCGGCACCAGTTGACATTTTGAGTCGATGTCAACCAGTGTGTGTGGGCTCATAAACGCAGCAAACTGCATCACTTTTGTATTTTAAGTGGGCGGCACTTGACACAGTTTACGCTGCCATGCAAAAGTTGGTGAAATTCTTTCCTTGCTATACGATTTGATGTGTTAGTGGCCTATATTGTTAGGATTTGTGTACGTTACCCTCGGTATACTCCTTTTGACAGCTCAGTCTGAAAATGGCATGGTATATTTATGTCAGATCGAAATGTCAAGTGATAACTACATGTGATAAATATGTAGTAATGATTGCCAAGAGATCAATGTCAAGTGGCTATTACCAAGTTATAAATTCAAGCGATAGCACTTAGGTGATAAATGTTCATGATAAAATTCTGGTGACAAATGTCAACTGGTTTATTTCAAATGATGAATGTCGAATGATCAATGTGAAGTGGTTGATTTCAAGTGATAACTTTTGGATGATTAATTTCATGTGGTAAATACCAAGTCATAAATGTCAAGTGGAATATGTCAAGTCGTCAATGTCAATGTCAGTTGAATAACTTGTCAATAAGACACCATTTGATGAAGGAAATGTTACAAATGTTAGGTGACAAATGTCAAACGAAAACTGTCAAGTAATTATCATAATTCAGACTAAAAATCTGTGATGCAATTTGAAATCTTTTGCATCATCTCCTGATTGCGTTTCTGTTCGACATACTGTTCAGTGCCACATTGAACATTTCCTTGATTGCAATGGGCCTGTGCCTGTCGGCATGTAAACCGTTTCGCATGTAGACAACGGATCAGGGATTTCCATGGTTTTGACCCTTGCGAGGGCGTTCACGTTTCCTCCCGAAAAAAATACCAGTACTCACTTACTCGCATACTTTTTGAAAGTACGTGAGTACAAAAAACGTATTTCAAACGGGTTGTTTATAGCCATAAGCATAAGGTTATAAGCAGGGTTGGTTTTATAAAAATCATTTGTATACAAATTGTATAAAAATGTATTTTATTTTAATTTTATTATTGTTTCATTTTATTTTATTCCAAAATAAAAAATAAAATGGGACCATTTTACAAAAAATTTACAGAAATTTTACAAAAAATCAGAATCTTGCATGCAAGGCCAGAAAGATGTGATAATTAGACCTAAACATGAAAAACGTGACAAATTTTTTCATTACTTTGCAAAAGTAGGTATTGTTGGCTAGTTGCAAGTGTAAAGTTACAATTATCAATAAGGAATGGTTTACATTTTCAGTAGAGTAGAAGGATTAATGGTGCGTGCTGGGTGCATTTGTAAAACGTCATGCAAAGTGTCAATAGTCATGACAAGTGCAGTAAAGAGTCAATTGACATCTCAAATGTCAAGCAAAGTATAATTGTCATGACAAATGTCATGCAGAGTGTAAATTGCGTATCTGAATCTTATGTTTTGGTATCCAAACCTTATGTTTTGGTATCCAAATATTATGTTTTTGTATCCAAATGTTCACATAAGATGTGGTTACAAAAACAACAACAAGATTTGGATACAAAAGATTGCTTTACAGTTTCCACTTAAATTTATATTTGTCATGACAATTGACACTTTACTTAACATTTGTCATGACAATTGACACTTTCTATTTCATTTCATATGACATTTTGACACTTTACATGGATTGGGACTGCCCCAGCTCCGTGAATAAACAGGTTGAACAATAAACAACAGAATTTTTTTTTCAAAAAATATGAATTTTTATACAATTTTTACAAAAATATGAATTTGTATACAATTTTACAAAAATTTCACAAAAATTTGAATTTTTATACAATTTTTATTTTTATTTTGAAATTTTCCATTTTATTTTATTTTATTTTATTCTTCAATTCTCCATTAAAAAAAAAATTTTTATATTCTTTTCAGAGATTTTGCCAACCCGGTTATAAGGCATAAAAAGAGAGCAATGCTAAAAATAGGGACAAAATATCTAAAATAGCCTAAAAATGGGCAAAACACATAAACTAGTGAATTTGATGCTGAAAAAGTTCGAAATAAGTGATTTTGAGCGAAATTGGGGCAAAATTTCTCAAAAATACCCACTCTTACGTTTTTACTCTTACTCTGAAGTAATTTACTCACGTTTACTCATGAGTAAAAATTAAAAATAAATACTTTACGTTTTCTGTACTCACCTGTGAGTAATAAAAATACTTTACGTTTACGTTTAGGTACTTTCTAAAAAGTTCAGTACTTTTCACAACTCTGGTTCAGTGGCAATATTTCCATTCACAAATTTACTGGTCACTCACATTTTTAATTCTCACTCGACTTGACATAATTTGACCTGTGAATCGAGTAAAAAATGAACATCTGAAAACAGACGACGACAAAAATGCGTGGTGAAGAGAGATATTGCAACTGCAGTGAAAAGTATTTAAGATTTAGGTAAAAATAAACTGTTTACTTGTCACTTGACTTATTTCATACCACTTGGGTACCTTTTTCCCGCCACCTGTCCACTTGTGGAATTGACACCAGAAATACTCGGCGGACATACAGCTAGTATGGAAATCTACCATAAACCATCTAAATAATGAACCATTAATTATGAAGTTTTTTCATCCTAATATTTCGTTATTACTATGGAATAATCAAATTCGAAATTTATCGCAAGTTTTTTTTCATTAAATAACGGTAGGATTCTGCGCATAAGTAGTTTGCCATCCGTCGAGTAGTGATGGAAAAGGCACCGGGAAAAATGGCACCGCACCGCACCGGCACCGGTGCCATTCTGGAAAAAATGGCACCGGGAGCGGCAGGGCACCCCCTGAAAATGGCACCGCACCGCACCAGCACCGGTGCTGGTGCCCGACGGTGCCCAGCCCCGGTGTCTTTCCATCACTACCGCCGAGTATATAGCAATAATGAGCAGTGCCATTGTTTACAGCTATATACACACTTTCTGTGCTTTCTGCGCGTTTCCGTTGCTAACAACTGAGATGTTTCCATGCATTTAGATTCATTTTATGCAGACCCGCACAAATTTCCCGTGGAATTTCCACTGTGAAATTGTTTGTGTATTTAGTTAAGAAAAATAGTCATCGCTTTGTTTGTGGATGGTGTATCTTGGTACGGAATAATTCAGTTCAATGGTTTCGTATTAATTAGCATTGTTTCTGTTAATAGAAAGTGTAAATAGCTAGTCGACCAACTGCAAACTGAATAATGAATGGAACGTATTTGCTCGAATAATTCCCCCATTTAATTTTAGGCATATGGTATTTTTTGTAAATATCTGATTTTGGCTCTGATTCTGGTATTTGAAATATTAGACATAAAGCTCAAATTTTTATTCATTTTTAGCTTTTCATAGATACCGTATTTCCTCGAATTACCCCCCGGGGGTTTATTTTTTCAGAGTGAAAATTTTGAGAGAAAAACGTGAAAAATGCAACAATAACCACCATTAATAAGTTTTTACAGCCTTATATAATGATGTAGATGGTATAAACGATGTTCTAACGTAACACAGGCAGTGTTTGAACGTCTGTTATGCATTTCCCGGACCACAAATTCAGAGTGCCCATTTTGAGGGGGGGGGGGTATTTCGAGGGGGGGGGGGGGTATTTCGAGGAAATACGGTAGATTGAATTTTTATTTTGAGAGATTTTCTGAGATTATATTTTATCATATTTTTTCAAAATCACATTTTTTTCGCTAGCCATCATCTAACTCCAACCAACCACCCACCCAATTCTGATATAAAAAATAAAAATACCTTTTGTTATAAGTGAATTATAAAATGACCCCTCCATTTCAGAATTTAATATTGAGCCTGCGTATCGAAATCTAATATTACCCTGATGCACATAAACGAGTTATTATGTGCATAAAACAATAAAAATATAACATACTAAATATCTGATTTGACGATGATGTGAAAAGATTATTTTACAAAATTATTTCACAATATCCTATCTAATTGCAGCAGAATGCCACCTGTGATTCCACTGATCTATAGAATACTAATTTTTGTCATTTTTGTCAAATATGGTTAGTTCATTCAAACAAAATTATTTACCTGATTTCCCTAAGGATTTTCATCAACCATAGTTACCGTATTACCTCGAATTATCCCCCCCCCCTTGAATTATCCCCCCCCCCTCGAATTAACCCCCCCTCAAAATGGGCTGGGGAAATAATAAACCCCCCCTCGAATAAACCCCCCCTCCGGAATGATGTACATCATGTATGCAATGTACATGATGTATTTAATACTACTTATTTGCATCGCAGCTACACTTATACGCTCATTTGTGTACAGATGTACATCGATAGCCCCAATATAACCTATTTTCTCACATTTATTACCGTTTTTGTGTAGGAAAAAGCGTGATCTTTAGTATGAATTTCACGAAATTTTCTGGCGAAATAATAAAACCCCCCCTCGAATAAACCCCCCTCGAATAAACCCCCCCTCGAATTAACCCCCCCTCAAATTTTGCTGGCGAAATAATAAACCCCCATGGGGGTATTTCGAGGTAATACGGTAGCCACTTCTGTCCACTTAACCACAGACAGATCACAACTATTTTAGTGAAGTGACTTCAGACTTCACAGGTTCAGACTTCACTTTTACAATGTGCTTCACACACTTCACAAACATTGAATTGTCCGACAAACAGGCCTGCTGTATTGCATTTACAGATTTTCAGTGCATTTTGAAGTGCCTTCACACACATTTTGATGAAGTGCATTGAAGTGACTGTGTTTTGTTGAAGAAGTGTGAAGTGGGAATACAATGCAACCACTTCACAGCACTTCATAGAATCAAAAGGCAAATCACAATAACATTTTCCCTGATAATAGAAATTATTCAGAATATCAGAGATCCACCACTTCATACACATTTGAACTGCTTCCACATTGTTCACAAATCCATTTCTTGCTGTGTGAAGTGAAACCTGGTGTATCCAAAATCTACCATGTTTATCAGATCAAACACAAAAATTACAAAAAATCATACCACACACCTAAAAGTACAAACACCCTCCATCACCCCACCAGGCATGGCAGTAACCTGTTACAGCTGCCCCACAGCAGCAACTGTATGTGGGACAGGAAGTTGTACAGGGGCTTTTTGCTCCAAAATTGGGACTGCTGGCGGTTGGTTTTGGATTTGTGGTATTTTTGATGAAATTTGGTGGATTTTGTATTGATTTTTTCACCTGTGGGGTGCTATTTAAGAGAGATATCGCTTGAAGGAATGTTTGTCCTGTTTTTGTTTGAGTGGGAGCTTTCTGGGGGTCTTCTTTGAGCAGGTGGTATTTCAGGTTCTGGGATTATTTGAGAGGGTACTTTTCCAGGTAATTTTCGACCTGGGATTTTGTGTGTGTCTTTTTGAATTTGATTTCTTTCCTTTTTTTTTGGGGGGGGGTGTAGTATAAAAGGGTGATCATTTCGGGCTCTTATTACAGTGGTGATTTTGCAAACAAGAAACAATAAAAGTACAGCAAAAATTCCCTAATTTTATATTTCCAATAATAACCAGTTTACCGTGGTGTGGGCTGGTGCACACAATTTCTACCAAAAATCACCCCACAAAATTACAGACACATTCACCTGGGGCTGCACTCAAGAGGGCACTTCAATTACAGTTGGCTGCCAGCCAATTTTGGGATTAGTTTCATGTTATTGTAATAACACCGACTTTTGTAATAGTGCCAATATCGTTTTTCCCACTGGAGTTGGTTTCAGCGGTTTTTTGGCACTTATTTTTAACTGGATCTGGATGTGATTTTTTGTTTTATTTTTGTGGTATTTTTGGTTTTGATGGGTTTTGTTGTGATTTCAATTAGATAAATGCTTTTAGTGGAGGTTGATGTTTGTCCCACTTTACCTAAAAATTTTCAAAAACATGCAATTGCAAGTTTTTCTCAAATTTTGGGGATTTTTTTACCATAGAATTCCCAAAATATATTGTGCATCAACGTCAAAAATTGTGCCTTCACTGGGATAGATCATTGAACTATAGCCATCCACAGAAAGTGGAGTAAAAAAATTAAAAGTGTATACTCGATGTCTGAATAGGTATGTACCGTATGACCTCGAATTAACCCCCCCCCCCCTTGAATTAACCCCCCCCCCCTCGAAATACCCCCCCTAAATTTCGGCTAAGGAAATAATAAACCCCCCCTCGAAATACCCCCCCTAAAATTGAGTGTAACGTGAACGTACATGACAAATACCGCAGTTTGTGATCTGTACAATGCAAAACACACGTTAAAACTGATGATTAAGTGACGTTAGGGAAGGGTTTTTGTGTATATACAGTTATAGATGCGTATAAACACATATAAATTTACATCTATGTAATTGTTCGATTTTTCTACGTCTGCGTATGGGGAATTTCCGAAAATTTCTGGCGGAATAATAGACCCCCCTCGAATAAACCCCCCTCGAATTATCCCCCCCTCAAATTTTGCTGGCGAAATAATAAACCCCCTGGGGGTATTTCGAGGTAATACGGTAAATATACACACTTGACTAGGTAAATTTATTTGAGCCTTAACAACTATTACATTTACACTTGCATCCAGCATAGGTACATGTAGGTTTACTAGGTAACTAGGTACCTATTATCAAACATACTTATAAAGTATCCATTTTATAATACGTCAGTCACCGATATGTGTCATCGTGTTTATGTCGAGTGACATATTGCTATACCTAAATACAATTGTAGGTATACTCGGCGTACGTGATACTCTGCCCTCGCACTGATTTATGTCTCGTGTTGGAAGCGTGCCAATGATTATTAAATCATGCGATTTCCGTAAAAATATGAAAAAAATTCATCGATGTGAATATGTTAATGAATAACATTATAACAACAATCAATTTTGTCATCTTTTTATGAAACTCGGACGCGTTAGCCATCGTTGGCACACTTCCAGCGGGAACCACGCGTGCAGGGTGTAAAGTAACCGGAGTATATGTCAAATGCCAATGCAAACTTGGCACTGAGCCAAATTAATGCAGCATAGTGTATTTCAGTGATAACATCTGTATGAATAAAATACAGTAAGAGATGCGTGAAATCTGTTCAAAAAACTTGAATTTTAGATATAAGTATTCACATCCAATGTCTATACTTATGACGTGAAGTAATTATTCGCCCAAAATTGCAAGGCTATAAGTCACTCGTTCTATTTCAAGTTGCAACCCGATGTTTATCAAAGATGTTTAAAGTTTTCTGTATTAAAGTTTTCTTGATTTCCGTTGTTACATTGTAATTATAGTGCATTAATTGTGAATCTATGACATTCCCCATGACCAACCTTTAAAGCTATTACAGGTTTTACGGTAATTGTATCGCACACCATATTTTCTGTAATATTTCAATAATTTATACAAACAGTTACAACTTATACAATGTCAATAGTTGTTGATTTGTTGAGGTTTGACAAAGTAATCAATGTGTTAATTTTTAGAGGAGCTCACTTGTTAAATTGACTGATAACAATAGCTAATTGGAAGAGAAAATATGGTGAATGTATTTTTAAAATATTTTTCGTACTTTTCAGTTGTTTTTGTTTTGTATTTTATTTTGTGTAGTCATTCATGTTCCATAGTAATACCTGTTTCACGTTATTTCTATTTCTACAACGCCAGCCTTCCCTTTCCTATCTTTTAGCTATAAATTTGCCCTATTCCAGAAAGTACACTAGGTATAATACCATATTGACTCAAGGGTAGTGATGGAAAGGCACCATGGCGCTGGCGCCTGGCGCTAGCACCAAAGCAAAAAGCGCCATGGCGCTTTTGGCGCTTGACGCTATATTGCTCTGGTGCCATTGGCGCTTGGCGCTGGGGTTCGCAAAAACGCCATGGTTCTTTTGGCGCTTGATGCTATTTTGCTGTGCTGCGCCACACCCATAAAAAGCACCATTGCGTTTTGGCGCTTGACGCTTTTTTTGCCTGGCGCAAGGAACAAAATGCTTGGCACTAGCGCCAAACCAAAAAGCACCATGCAGCTGCCGCCAAAGTCCTGGCGCTTTTTCCATCACTACTCAAGGGTATGCCCTTATAATTAGAAATTACTGATTACACTTATAAGTTTCCATGAAGGTATCATTAAAAAAGTATTTTAGACAACCTTTGTGTATCATGACGTGGCATTTCAGTATTTACAAAAGACTAATATTTCATGTTTTCAAAAATAAGTTAAGTCAATGAAAATGATTTTGGTAACAGTATTATTGATTATTATAAGCACAGAGACTTTCGGCATGGGAACGAATGAATACCATATGTATGCTGGCATAAATTCTGGAACATTTCCTGGTGAATTTTTTGTCACTTCACATCACACCAAAAGGATGCTGAGATGTTGTTTCACACAATTTACAGCACTTGACAAAAAATAGAGCACATCACACTTCACATTTTTGCCAAAAAGAGCTGCTCAGCACAGTCTGGTAAATGCAATCAATTGGTCATAGATTTTGAACATTTTGGTAAATTAATAACCCCACCCCTTATGATTAAGTAACTTTTCCCTGAATCAGGTTTACTATGCAAATTATTTCCAGAACTAATGAGGAACATCCAAGAGCTAATTATGCAGACTGGAAAGTGTGAAGATTCAGATGTGAAAAAAGTTGGAAGGGAAATTGAACAATTTGTTTTGGGGTTAATTGAAAACGTTGGTTTTTATACACTTTTTGCACATGCTCAGTTTCGATGAGTAAATGATTTCATGAAATCACATAGACATGTATTTTCTCAAATTACCCACCCCTTGAATTGACCCCTCCATGCGATGTACATGATGAATCAATGAATCAATTGCTGCCAATTTACATGGCCAATTTGTATTTTTGGTCAAAATACTGAAAAAATTCGAAAAATTTGATAACAATTTTCGAATTTTACAATTTCTCTAAAGAAAATGATTTTTAAGTATTTGTAGGGGTGAAACAAAAATTCGTTTTCGAATTATCGCATTGTTGTTTGCCTCCGTTACAACGGAAATTATTTACTCAGTGACCATTAGTTGACTTTTACACAGTTTATAAACAATTTCTGTAAACTAGTTCGCGTGTGGAATTCACAGAAATGCACGGCCGTTCAGAACTCAGTTAGTGGCAGGGTGAAGCGCAGATTTCACATACTGATGCCGTACAAATGGCACCTTGAAAATGAACGACATTTAAAGAATGATAACAGTGACACAAAGTGCAGTTGTTAAGTGATATTATTGGTAATAAAATCATTTCTTTTGGAATGAGCCAACGTCACAGTTGCTAAAATGTACGTACATTTACTCTAAAAATACGCGTACGCGTGTACGCGGTAAATACATAAACATATACTTTTTCAGAAAGTAATGTACATAGGTACTTACTTTTACGCGTACATTTTAAACGTACTCGCGTACAGAGAAAATGTATTTTGTTGCTAAAATCACAATTTTCTGTTGCTAAAATAAGACAGTTTTGAAGAAATCATATCATTTTTCTAAAAATACTAAATAATCACTAAAAATGACATAAATAGTGTCTTTCAGTGTAAAAATCGCTCCCATATGTCAAAATTAGTGTAAAAATACATTTCCAGGGGAAAAGTAGTCGCTTTTACATTTTCCTGGGAAAAAGTATTTTACTCACATTTACGCAAGAGTACGAGTAAAAAAAGTATTTTACATTTTCTATACTTTGTGGTGAGTAAAAATAAAATACTTACATTTACAGATACTTTTGAAAAAAGTTCAGTGATTATAACAACTCAGGCCAACGTGTACGTAATGTGATGGATATTTCAACTGCGTGCTCAATTGAATCATATCATTCGGCAAACAATCAATGGACAAATAAATACTATAAATACGTATTGTATTTTGAATACGAGTACAGAGTAAATATGTTTACGTTGCATCTGAAAAATGTTCCTGTACTCGCATTTAAGTACCTATAAATTGAAAGTACTCTAGTCTAAACACGTATCTCTGATAGGTATTTATATAGGCTTTTTCAAGCATGGAACGGAGAAAAGGATGGAAAAGGGCTAAAAATAGAGAAAAATAATCGAAAAATCAGTGTATTTGACGATTATATATAGCCAGAGAAGCTGAAAATAGGCGAATTTGAAAATGAACATGGGCAAAAATATGAAAATGACTGATTTTGTGTGAAAATTGCGGTAAAATTTGTTTAAAATACTTTTACATTTTCTATGGAAAAAGTATTTTACTCACATTTACTCATGTGTAGAGGTAAAAAAAAATTATTTTGTTTTATATACTCGGTGAGTGAGTAAAAAATAACTACTTAATGTTTACATACCGTATTTCCTCGAAATACCCCCCCCCCCCTTGAAATACCCCCCCCCCCCCTCGTTTGACCCCCCCCCTCTCGAGACCACTATGAAACAATCACCCCCCCCCTCGAAATACCCCCCCCCCAAATTGAGTGTAAAGGGAACGTACATGACAATAACTGTAGTTTGTGTTCTGTGTACTGCAGAACACACGTTAAAACAATGTCGGTGTCACGTTAGAACAGTGTACATACCATCTACATACTAATATTAGTCTACAGAACCTTATAAATGGCGGTTTTTGTTGCATTTTTCGACGTCTGCGTACGTTTCAGACGACAATTTCGTACTTGGTTTTCAAAAATTTTCTTGTGAAACAATAACCCCCCCCTCGAAATACCCCCCCCCCCTCGTTTAACCCCCCCCCCTCTCGGGACCACTATGAAACAATCACCCCCCGGGGGGTATTTCGAGGAAATACGGTATACTAATAAAAGTATTGTATTTTTGACAACTCTGACAACTCTTCTCACCTTTAACCTTACTTATCACACACTAAATAAACAATTCCATTCACAATAAATACGAAACTACTGCGTAATTCTTATCAGTTAGAAGTTAAACATAAATATATAAAGAATCATAATTCGAAAAAAGAAAAATGCAACATCGATCTACAATAATCACATTAACTACCGTTATATTTGCTTCTCTAACGTTTGCAAAGATTCCAGTAATTGACAATGAAAATTTGGTGCTGTCGCAAATAGTGAGGTCTTTGTAAATTATTGTTTATTCACTAAAACTGCGATTTTGTTCCCTTGCTTTACCAATGTACCGTATTTGCTTGAATAATCCCCCTGTGGGATTATTATTTCGTCAGACTTTTTTGACCGGGGGATTATTCAAGGGGGGGGGGGAATTATTCAAGGGGAGGAATTATTATTTCGTCAGAATTCTCAAGCATGTTTCCATCAACTCATTCAACAAAACATGCTTTATTTACACAATAACATGCTATTCTTGTTCAAATTAGACATAAAAAATCGATCGTATGCCTTGAGGGGGGGGATTATTCGAGGGGGGAATTATTTTTTCCTCAGTCATTTTACAGGGGGGATTATTCGAGGGGGGATTATTCAAGGGGGGAATTATTCAAGCAAATACGGTACCTATAAATTTACATTCGTGTGGCAGTGGTTCGTGTCCTTTACTAATCAAAAAATGATTGCATGTTTGAAAATCAAAAATACTAAATTTACAAGTTTTGATTACTGATCGGCGACGCGTCGCCACTTGGTTTTCAAAAAGGAACCGTGAAAACTAGCTTGTATGGCCATTTTAGCTAGGGTTGGGAATTTCAAAATTTTCGGGTTCGGGTATCGGGTATCGCATCCAAAAATTTTGCGTGCATCGGGTTCAGGTATTGAGGTTGGGTACCGGGTTCGGGTTCGGGTATCGGGTTTCGGTTCCAGAAAACGTGCGGGTATCGGGTTCGGGTTCGGGTCGGGTCGGGTAGGGTCGGGTTCCCAACCCTAGTGGCCACATTATTTTGTACTTCGCCTAACACGTCAATATATGTATATATTTTCAAATTTTATTTTTTTACTCAGCTGATCCGACATGGCGATAGATCCCCATATCGATATCCTTATTTTCCAACGGACTCACCAGAGGCGAAAAGTGTCCCTTGGGACTCAGAAATTGGCGAAATGACACAGGTTTTTATTTTATATGATGTTATTGATGAAAGGTCAAATTTAAATGCAAGTAAAATTTCCCAGCTCGGTCTACAACAAATTTATGCGCTCGGTGAAATGTTGGCCACCATGTACAGTGAAGTTATTGGAGAGAAATTGGGAAAGTCACAGGTGAGCATATTTCCAGACATTTGATTGAATTTTAGTGAGAAGTTGTCCAACATATGTAAACTGCGTTCGGATCAAGTCCGGCAGTCACTTTTTCAACGGACGTCTGACGCTATAACTCGCGCTATGGGGGGAGTTAAGGGCTGAAATTTTGGGGGAATATAGCCGACATTCCACCCCTACTATACACCAACGCATATGCGATTGCGACCCACACTAAAACGGGTCGCAATTAGGGTGTCAAATTTCCGTTTCCGTTTTCCGTTTCCGCCTTTCCGCAGGAAAATTTTTTACCTTTCCGTTTTCCGTTTTCCGGCAGCCGAAAAATTTTTACCTTTCCGTTTTCTGTTTTCCGGCAGCCTAAAAATTTTTACCTTTCCGTTTTCCGTTTTCCGGCAGCTGAAATTTTTTTACCTTTCCGTTTCCGTTTTTCCGGCCCATTTTTCCGTTTTCCGGCTGAAAAATTTTTACCTTTCCGTTTCCGTTTTACCAGGCCATTTTTCCATTTTCTGGTTTGATTTTCAGTTTTCTGGCATTTTTCCATTGTTTTTCCAATCTGTATTTATCTTCAATTGGCTCATCCCATTGTGTTGTTTTTGTCTCTTGGAGCAGCATTGACAACTGGGATTTCAGGGTCAGTGAAACAGGTGCTGTGAACCCAATTGAGTCATATGCTGACACCAATAATTTATTCAAGTTTTGTCTGGTTGGTGTTGTGATGCTGTCAATTTGCAATTTTAGTGTTGATATTGCCAGCATGTCCATTCGGTGATTTTATTTCATGCCCATTACTGCGACAATTTTATTCACCTTTGGACTCCTGTCGTTTTCTGCTATTTTATTCATGACTGATCTGGAGTTTGACAGCCATTCCCTCATGTTCATAGAACATTGGTTAAATAAAGCTTTGACTTTGTAATATAGTTCTAAAGCTTCAACTTCATTCGTGACACTCATGTTGAAGTTATCGACGTAAATGTTGTTTATTATCATCGCCAACTGGTTTTGTTCCCCTTCATTTTCTTCATATTCATTCATGTTGTTTATTGTCACATTTAAATGGTATTTTATGACTGCTCCCAAAATTGCTGGGCTGTAGACAAGTCCAAACAGTACGCGTTTAAAACAAAGTACATTTAAGTTATTTTCAGTTACTGGTTTTGGGGCATCTTTCTGCCAGAAAAATTGTGTGTAGTCTCTAGCTTGGTCATGCAATCCTATTTGCAAAAATGCCTTTTCAATATCGGCAATTAATGCTAGATTGCCTGCCCTGAACCTCAGGAGTAGGCCCAGTGCTAATGGTGTTGTAATTGGTCCTCTAAAAAGGCACTTGTTGAAACTGGGCTTACCTGCCGACCCATCATACATGATGTTGATTTGCCCGGCGTGATTACTGGCTGGTGTGGCAGGTAATGAATCCCCTTGTTGTCTGTTTTGTCATCACAGATCTCAATTATTCCCTTTTCTAGTTGGTCATCCAAAACTTTCCGGTATTGTTCAAATAAGTTTGGATCTTTGTTGAATCTTCTTATCAGTGATTTAAACCGCACCAAGGCTTCTGCTTTTCCCGTGGGCAGGTCACTGATACTCTCTTTATAGGGCCAGTCAATATAGTATTGTTTGTTGTTGTCGTTGAATTTTATGCTATTTATTATCATCTCCTCTGCAATGTTGTCATCAATTGCATAGGGGTTATCAGTGATTCCCACTGCTTCTAGACTGTGAAATTGTTGTAGTGTTTCCTTTCCTATGGCCACTATGGCTACTTTTTGATGATTTTTTGTTGGTTCAGTTAAGCTTGAACTACAAGTGAAGTTACAGGCATGATCCATAGTTGCAGAATGTACAGCTACCACAATCAAAGCCAAACAGGCAAACCTGCATGCAGGTTTTCCTTCTGCAAATTTGTCTATTACCGTGCTAATTTCATTTTATTTTTTTCCGTTACCGTGAAAATTTTGCTTTCCGTTTTCCGTTTTCCGGCATTTCATTTTTCCGTTTTCCGTTTTCCGGCCAACAATTTTTTTTTACCTTTCCGTTTTCCGTTTTCCGCTGAGTGAAATTTTTTTACCTTTCCGTTTTCCGTTTTCCGGCAGAAATTTTTTTTTTACCTTTCCGTTTTCCGTTTTCCGTAAAGTGAAAAAATTTTACCTTTCCGTTTTCCGTTTTCCGTAAAAAAAATTTTTTGACACCCTAGTCGCAATCGCATATGCGTTGGTGTATAGTAGGGGGGGAACGTCGGCTATATTTCCCCCAAATTTCAGCCCTTAACTCCCGCCACAGTGTGAGTTATAGCGTCTGAAGTCCATTCAAAAAGTGACTGCCGGACTTGATCCGAACGCAGTTTAGTTAAAACTTTAAAACATATCAATTATAAAAATATCAATTTAATAATTAATTTTTTAAATTTATTATTTACTACAAACTAATATTAATTTATTTACTATTATTGACAAGAATAAATCTTAATTTTGAAAATCATTCTAGTTTCAATCAACTATTTACAATGTCTAAAACATTTTCACAGATATTCGCAAATGCTGGAACTGACAACAGAACCATTGAAACTGCAGAAACTGTGCTTGCCTCAATGTTGAAACCCAAAGTTGGCACAGAGCCAATTTCAGGTTTGATGTGGAATCCATATGCAGTGCACTCAGACCACACTTACGATTTGGTGTGTTCAATTGAAACTTGTCAGGTACTTATAGATATTGGAAGTGTGCCAATCTGACACTGGCAGAAGGTCTGATCTGGGAGGGTTGCTAGTCAACCAAAATACCTAGTGCTTCAATAATTTCTTCTTTTTTTTGTTGAAAAATTAGAATAAATGATAGAGATACTAGCTTTAGGCTTGACAAGTGTTGTGAAGTGTCTTTTTGTGCATACACATCAACATGAAGACATTTCACTGGACCTCCAGATTAGGGGGGGGCTTTAAAATATTCTTACTGAAAATGAAAAACATTGTAAAAAATTCAGCCGCTTGACTATGGATAGGTAAACATTTGGCATTCAAAAAATTGAAGTGTGAAATACAAAACATAAATGTGAAATCGAAAACACCCAACTTCAAATGGCTCACATATTTACATGATCAATTCACTTCACAAAGCATATCACTTCACCTAACCAATGTTAAAAGAGTTTTATTCAATTATTGTGTGTGTGAAAAACACTTCACCTAAAATCTCGTGAAGCACATGGACAATGTGGAAGTGTACTTCATTCACACACATTCAGCCCACTGCCACAAATTTGTGAACTTATTTTATTGCTGTGTATCATGCACATCACAGATATTTTTTCACATTGTGTCTCACACATTGTGGCTGTACACGCTAGTTTACCAACACGGCACGTCGATCAAAAATGTAAACTGAAACGCAACGCGTCGCGCGTCGGTTTACATTTTTGATCGACGTGTGTACTTTAGTTTACGTTGGTGTTTCACTTTCTGGGGTTAGTGGTTTCGGCAAGTCACAAAAGTGCGACGCGTCGCACGATTAGACACGAATGTGACACAGCTGGGTAAACTGGAAGTGACGATTATGCGACGCGTCGCTTTCGTCGCGCGACGCGTCGTATGCGACTCGAGACGCGTCGTACAGCCAAAAATAAGGAAGGATTTAATCCCCGAGACTTATCAGGTGAGCAGTAAACTATTTTTTTTTGACTTTTCAAATTCCCTAACGTATCTTTGTTGCGAAACGTAGACAATTTAGACGTGACAATTACGTTTGTGTGTGTCTGCTAACATTTGTTCTTTATTGTGACTGTTGATATTTCGTTTTTTATCGTGACTGTTAATAATTCGTTTTTGTTACTTTTTAGTTCAATTTACAAATTGAAATCTACCTAACAGATTTATTGCGTGATTTCATCATGTTGTTACGGATAGAAAAATTAAAAATTACATGGACACGTGATTTGTATGGAAGTTCGACAAAAAGAAATGCAAGTGCGACAAAATAAAATCCAAACTTTGTACTGGCGAATTTTCAATGTATATCTAAAAGTGTAAAAAAAGAAATCATTCTCCTTCTTGCTTCGACAAAAAGAAAGGAAGTGCGACAAAAAAAAATCCAAACTTTGTACTCGCCAATTTTCAATTTAAATCTAAAACTGTAAAAAGAAATCATTCTCCTTCTCGCTGTAACAAAAACTAAGAAAAAACAAAAACAAGACTATATTGCTGTTGACAAGAGTTACACTTTTGAGCAAAATTTAAAACTTGTTTACCTATCTCACAATGCGAAATTTGACAATTGTATACGGAAGAAACTTAAAAAGTACATAACGTTTTCACTTTGAAATGTGATAATTTGCGAATGATGGAAATGTTACAAAAAAGGAACTGTATGAAAACGTAAAATGATAAGAAACTGCATTAAAACGTATTCACTACTTTCAGCACTTTCACATGACTGAAGCCTTCTGTGCATGTAAACCCAGTGTGCATGTGGACCATAATTTTAACTCAAATTCGACAATTTCCATAACTTTTTATCTATTTTCACCTTTGAAACCACTAGTCCATGTGTTTTATTTGTAAGAACTATCAATTGCTCCAGAGGAGTCTACCGAATCCCCTGGAGCGTCGTGGAAAGTCAACATGTAGAATACCGCTGACATGCACATGGGGTAAACATGCACAGAGGCACACGCCCCTTTCACATTACCAAAAAAAACACATTTCAATCATCAAAATCCTCCAGTTCCTCATAGTAGTCTTCATTGATCGCCTGAGAATGTGTGCAATTTCAGTATACCGTTCTATTTGTTAAAAAGAAGTAAACAGTTTACATCTATGAACATCTGTAATGGTAAACTTATAGAAAACTTTCCAACTGTTGCCCAGATATATATATATATATGCACACTGGGGACTGTACATATCAATTACTGTAGAAATACTAAAGTCTAGTAGACACTGCACATAGAAACATGTACAACACCGAAAACCACAATTGAACCCAAGACGTACCGCCAGTCGTTTTGCGTAGCCCTCCTCATCCAAAGGGCAATTGCGCGGCGTCGTACCGGCGCGCGATTGGCGGATCGGCTGTGGCACGGTACGGCGCTGTTCACTGGTCGGCGGCGGTTCGCTTGTCTGCACATTTTCATACTGTAAACATAGATTACAGTACGAAGCAAAATATCGAAGCAATTTTCTATCCTAACCGTTTTGGTCCCGGCAGCCGCTTGCTCGCTCTTCTTTGCACTTTTGCGCGCGCTGGCCGGGGAACTGGCAGCAGTCTGATTCTGAGTTTATATTATCATTTTATAATGGCAACAAAGTTGTACAACAGAAGCACTGCAGACAGAAACTTACTGTCAGGCGGTACCGCTTCGCAGCACATTCTGTGTCCGGTACAGGCTGGCCAGTGCGTTTCTGGGCACTTTGCAACAGCACGACGCCATCGTCGTTCTCGCAGTCCATTTCAGCGGGCTGTAAAAAAGCGGATAGAATTTACTTGCTTCTTAACACTGAATTATAAGTAGGAAAAAAAAACAGAAACTGTCAGTCACCTCGGCATACTGCAGCTGTTGATGCTGCCGCTGCGGCGCCTGCGATGCCACAAACGAGTACGTGATGCCGTCTTCAGTGGCATCGACCTGGTGGCACGACTGCGAATATACATGAGAAATTTCAATTTGCATATGGTATTGCACATGAAGAAGTAATGAAATGTCTTACTAACGTTAACGTTTTGCAGGGCTTGCTGCAAGTGCTGCACTTCAAAGCGGGTCGCCTGAAGCCTGGCAGCCAGGGCAACCTCGGAAGCCTGCCTTTGCATCAAGTGTGCGGCGATGGTCGTCGCTGTGTTCACATTCACCGGTGACGTGTACGGCAAACTCGGTGCTTGCACGTTCTGTTGCGGAGTGGGCAATTTCTGCACGGTGGGCAATTTGCCCTTTTCCGTCGGCACGGATTTCTTGGCTTTTTTCATAGACCCGGCAAGTTGGTCCAGTTGTTGCGTCGGCTGTAAGTACGATATGTCACTTTATCATAATCATAAAGAAATGCACTACTACAAATAAGTACCACTGTGCACACTGATTTACCGAAATATGTATAAGAATGTGTAAATTGGATTTCATCAAAAGTAACAAGAAGTAAATCTTTTAAATTACACATTTTCAATTTACCAAAAGATGCATCTTAAGTAGTTTGTTGACACAAAAGAAACAGTGCAATCCTCACAATTTCAGCCAGGTATTGTACCAGACTGTCATCTTGGTCCGGTTCGGCAACTTTCGCCTCCTGCTGCGGAAACGCAAAGTTGCCCGGCTTTGTTTTCTGATGTAAGTAACATTAGTAGTTAGTACAGGGTTGTTAGTTACATGCTGTTTACGTACATCATGAAACACCACCGTTATACTCACCTGCACCGGCGTGACGTTGTAGTCCATTTCCGCGTTCTTTTGCGGCGCGGCGAGGGGCGACACAACGAGCCCGCTGGTCCTGCGGCGGCGGCGTTCGAGCAGCGCACTGCCAGACGGATTGGCAGGCGGAGCCGCAACGATCAGCAAACTGGTCGTTCCAGTATTGGCGGATTCCTACGAAAAGTTAACAGCATTTACGAAACGTTTCAAGTAAATTACTTTTTCCTACTTTTAAGTGGTGACGTTGAGATACGTTCAAGGCAACAGTCCCGAAAACACACACACTCCATTCTCAAAATGTTTATCAATCAAATAACCTGGTTCATCATGAAGTCCTCGATCATGTCACAGAACTTGTTCATATCGGCCTTCAGCAGCGTGTTGATCACGCCGATTTCCTGCTGCACCACGCCGATGAACCGTATGTTCTTGATGAAGGAGCAAATGCAGGGCAGTTTGCTGCGCTTCACGCTGTCCGCATTCACGCTTGTGCTCTGCAAATTAGCACATTTGAAAGATATGGTAGAATTGACTGAATACATGACAATAAAGAATAGTTTACCGATTGGGTGCACTGCGACAGCATCCTTTCCATATTTTGGCGCATTGCACAGATCGCTGCAACGTCCATCTTGTCGATAATGGGCGCACACTGTTTCAGCACGCTGTGAAACTGGGGGTTCCTCAACGGCTCGTGCTCGCGGCATGTCTGGCGGTGGTTACGGCAATTTAAAAAAGTGTATATTAAAAACGGGAAATAAAACTAAAATGGTCAAAACGTAACACTTAACAAAAACAATTTACTATTACACTTTAACGTTAACACAAAGTACATTTTTCTTCACTCCTTACAATTTTCCTGTTACATTCATGCAACTCGCACCTGGTTGTTGTCCTGCGCCATGATGGGCGCGTTGTCCTGCGCCATGATGGGCGCGTTGTCCTGCGCCATGTCGGGCGCCTCGTGAAAGTCCTCCGGCAGTGGGCTATCAACCGTTTGCACCGTCCCTGGCGCGGGGGGAACGGCACTTGCAGCCTGTTTCACTCGGTAATCCACGAGTTGCACCGCCATACTTTGCGGCTCAATTTTCTCCGGCGTGAACGTGGTTTTTACCAATTTGCCCAGCATGATGTAGAAGTTTCCCTGGCACACGTTGTGCCAGTAAACTTGCATAGCCCGGCGCCAATCGGTCGCTGTAAAGTGCACAACCACTGCTACAAACGTACAAACATAAAAACAACATTAAATGATACATTTCAGTAAACCAACATCTACTGGCCTTTCCGTCTTTGAACACAATCATGGGCATGGTGGAGAACTGGATCATTTCTTCCGCCAGTTGCATAGCCTGGGCCTCCGATTGCCGCATTTGGTGCACCAGGGTAAACACGATGTCCGCCTTCAAGTCGGTTCGCACCTTGTCCAACTCGATTTTCCACGCGTAGTGCCCCAGCTCGCGCCGGCTGATCTGAATAAACGTGTTGAAAAGGTTAGTACTGTTCCCCAAAATGTGATAATTCACTGACGCAAGGCTTATCTGAATCAACCTGGGGCAGTTCTCCTGGCTCCACTTTCGGAATGGCGGCTTTTTGTTCAGCGGTGCGGCCCTGACTGCGCATGCGTTCCACGATGTCGGGAAACACTGAGTAGTTGTACCATTTTTGCGTAATGCAAATGCGAAGTTTACATCTACATGGCCCGGAAAGGGTAAACTCACCGGACTCGTCTGCATAGTAGTCCATGTGCTTCAGAGTCGCGAAATTGAGATCCTTGATCTTCTGGTAGTAGTGCGCCCCGAGGTCCTCGTTTGACACGCCGCTCAGACGGCCGCCGTAAAGTATGCGCGCTTGGGTCAACGCTCTCTGAAAGGACAGTGAAACAGTGTTACGTGTACGGTGTAAAACAAAGTTGCTTACTTGAAACTGAAAGTAAAAGATTGTTTTCACTTGCTGTAAAACGGAAACTGAAAGCTATTTGCACTTGCACAAAAACAAATACTGCGAAATGTTTTGCACTTGTCAGAAAAGGGAAACAGATACATTTCCCGCAATTGCCGTAAAACGGCATACAGAAATTTGACACAGCAGTACTCGTCAACTGTAAAGTGAGAAGTCTAAAACATGGTTAACCTTGAACTGCCGCTTTTTCGTGTCCCACATCGACTGCAACATGCCGCGGCGGGCCACCAGAGCGTTCTGGTTTGTTTTGGCGGACTCGTTCGCCACCTTGCGGGTCAACCACATCTTGTTGTCGGGGTAGTTGTCGTACGGGGGCTCGAAGTAGCTCTCCCTCGTGAAGTTGTTCCATGACCTGTTCACCGCCGGGTGATCGGACTGCTGAAAAAAGAAATGAAAGAATGGTTACAGAAAGGAATCTTTAACTCTCAAATGAAAGTAAGCGGTAAACTGCAACTAACGTTCGTTTGCCTTTCCGGGTGATGCAGGTCGTACTTGGTGCACTCCTTCATGCTCCAGCACCTGTGAGTAATGTAGGTGTTCACAACGTCCATTTACTTGTGTGATAAAAAAATACAAACAGAAACAAACAGCGGGTATTTCTGGAACAGCTCGTGGAACTTCTCCCAGAATTCTTCCGATTTCTCGGCCGGAATCAGCACGCTCGGCCGGCCTCCGACGCCGACGCGGCTCACATCGCCGGTAATCTGAGGTCACTCACACACCGTCTTAACTGTCCAGTATACTGTTTCCAGCCATGCACGTTTGTAAATATCCTGTTAAATACAGGTAGCCTTCCGGCTAACCGTTTTATCATGATATTGTACAAATTGCAAGGCAAGAAACAGTTTACATTTACTTGAAGACAGTGTGTGACTATCACCGGTTTTTTCGGTTTTTTCCCGGCCACTTTGAGCTTGCTCGGGCGCTTTTCAGTCTTGGACTGGGCCACCGCCAGCGACCGCTCATCGTCATCGGATGGCGTTTGCGACCCGTCGTTGGGCCCGCGGCCGCGCGGCCCCAACGGATTCATTTCCTGAGTTACGGGAGGTATGTGAGATTGTCACGTAACTGAAAATGTATGGGAAAGTCACAATTATGCACGATCCGGAACTATCCAAACCGAAGGGGTCCGAATCGTAAGCTACCTCTTGTTCATCATCCTCCTGGGTGAAGTCCTCCACCCAGTCCTTGTCCTTCTGTGGATCGTCCTCGTCCACTTGGCCATCCTGAAGCTGTTTCAGTTGCTTTGTGGCATTCACGCGAGAGCGGCGCACGCTGCTGTTGGTGCGGCGGATGACTGGCACTTGCTGTATACAAGAAAGTGCTACTGTAAATGCAAACTCTTCTTTTGAAAATGCCAAAAACGGTCATTTAAACGTACCACTTTAGCGACCTGTGCAGCCAGCGCCCTCGTTTGCTCCTCCAGTCTCTTGGCATTTTCCTTCCTGCGCCTTTCCATTTCCACGTCCACTGCGCTCGGTGGCGACTTGGCGGTCTGACTGTAGCGCGGCGTGATGAAGTCGTCATCATCGTTCTGCAGTTTACAACGCTAAGTTTACTGTTTCATGTAAAGAGAACTTAAAAAGAAGTTTACTACATCTGCGCATGCACATGGTAAACTGCAAACTTTGTGCTTGTAGGCATTCATAAATGTGTTTGGAACGGATTGCAGTTTACTTGAATGAGTTATGCCCCAGTAATTGCGTTTGACATATACATTATTTTGGTGAACTGACATGCATTCAAAGCTCATTTATGACATTTCCAGCACACAGTTTGCAGTTCAGCGTGTGTACCCAAGTTAAATTAACCTCCCAGTCGTCCCACTTCACCTTGGCGCGCCCATTTTCTTTTTTCACGCGTTCTTCGTGCAGGCTCCTTTTGCTTTTGGACGCCTTGCTCTTCAGCGCCACGTGTCGCTCGTACTCGAGCTTTGCCTGAGAGATAGTTCAAAGTAGTGTTTTGCAGTGACAATTACACAGTGTTTTAAAACACAGTGTGTTTCAAATTCATGTATACAGCAAGACTCGCTGGTGGATTTTAGAACGGTACAAATCGTGGAATGTGTCTATATAGTTACTGCTTGAAAGATGAAATGTGTGGGTTCAAGCAAATCATGTTTACTGTGAGAACCCATATCCCGTGAAAGTCTGGGGTTTGGCATTCCCGATCCCCATCCCGATCCCCATCCCCATCCCGATCCCTTCTAAGTAAATTCCGTTTTAACCGTACTGAAAATAACACACTGTTTTTAAACACAGTGTGTTCCAAATAGAGGATGCATTTATGTTCTGGCAACCCATAGCAACGCTTGGTTCGCTAGAGAGTTTTGAATATAGAAATAGTGCAACGTGTGTATATAGTTACTGCTTGAAACATGATAGATGTGGGTTCAAGTCCCTATCCCGATCCCCATTCGTATGCCGATCCCGATCCCGATCCCCATCCCCATCCCGATCCCCATCCCGATCCCAATCCCCATCCCGATCCCCATCCCGATCCCAATCCCCATCCCGATCCCCATCCCAATCCCCATCCCGATCCCCATCCGTATGCCGATTCCCATGCCCATCCCGATCCCAATCCCGATCCCGAAAACTCAATCCCGTTTGAATCCTACTGCCAATGACACACTGTTTAACAACAGTGTGTTTCAAATAAATTTTCGCTGTAATATTTTCATGTAAATACACAAATATTTCCAGATTTATAGTGTTTTGCTGTATGGAAGAAATCGTGCAAGGTGTCTACAGTGTGTGCTTGAAACATGAAAGATTTGGGTTCAAGCCAAAAATGTCCAAAACATTTCAACGTGAGAATGACACACGGTTGTTAAAAACCGCGTGTTTCAAATAATAGAAGGTAACTCAACCTGTCAACTGCACACAGGTATTTTTGGCATGACATTCATGTGTACAGTGCGTGCTTGAAACATGAATGATGTGGGTTCAAGCAAAAAATGTCCAAAATTTAAATGTCAAAAAGTCAAACGTCACCTTCTCAGTCAGCGTCAGATCATACTCGGATGGCGGGTGGGCAGTCTGAAAAAAATTTAAGTCGGAAGTGCGCACACGTATAACGTGTCATACAACAGAATAAAAGCAGTATGCCTAGCCTAACTGAACAACTTAATTCACTGGCAGTTGGGAACAAGAGCGTCATGTCGCAGCAAGGGCAGCAATCCAGCGGGCCTTACGCTGTGCAACAGTCGCAGTCCTATTTCAGTCGCACTTTCTCACATGGCATGTTCCAGTTTCCCGCCACAACGAACACCTCAGCCTACCCCTTTCCACCACCGCCCCCAAACAGGTGCTTGTGTACACATTTCAGTATCGTTTCTCTAAAGCTACCTGCCTATCAAGAACCAATTAAAATTTAAACAGCACATTCTAATAAAGAATGTGCTCCAAATAGTGACGTATGATCGTTTTGGACAAGGATTTACGCAACAACATTCTGCTTGAGACTGCCACCAAACACTAAAAATGCATGCCATGATCATTTTCCCTGAAACATGACATTAGCGGGTTTCACTTTTCACAGTGCTAAATGCTTTTTGTGATTGCAGGTGCAGCAAACAGTTCTTATGTGATAAGGTTTGTGTATGAGAAAATGTAACAGTGTGTACACAAGCACAGTTTTCGTTTTCCGGTACCCGGTGCGTCTACACCCAATCAAACAACACAAGTGCAAAGCGGAACTTCAGTGTCCACAGCGGAAGGCATGAGTATTGACAGGAGTGAGGAGGATGCAGGCCCCAGAATGACAGCATTTCAAGCTGTTAGTTTACAGTGCGGTAAAAAGTAACCATGTTGACAAAAATTTTTCAAAGTTGATCACGTGTTATTCTTCAAGAAATACGGTTTTTTCCCATTTCTTTCAAAATGCAGATGGATGAGCTCATCAACTTCACGAAAACCACCGAGAACAACATCGTACACGTGAACACGCAAGTGCAGAAACTGATGAACACAGTGAACCAGTTTACGGGCAAGATGCATATGGCCAGTAAAGCTACGGAGGTTCTGTTGGAACACACTAAGTTGCTCGAAAAGAAAGAGAAGGCTTATGAGCGCATGGTGACAGAGCTCGTTCCGCGTGACCTGCAGCGTACCCATCCTGTCAATCGCTACATGTGAAACACTGAACCAACTGATTCCCCCCTTTTATACAGAGAACTGTGATGTTCAGAAAGTACTGCTTAAAAGTGAACCGTTCTTGTAATAAATGTCTCGGAAAGCGCAACAGAACTACAAACTCACTTTACTATTGTCAAAATTCAAATTTCGCTTCACGTCGGACGCTGTGGGCGTGGCTGTGTCAGCGGGTTTGCCCGGCGGTGCAGTCCGGACAGGCTCGGCGGGCTTGGCGGGCTCGGCGGGCATGTCGGGCTTGGCATTCTCGGGTGGGTTCTGCTTATCCACCCACCACGGAACACGAAACTCTGCACCCTGAAAAAATGAGAAATGTTGAAAGAATTTTGCATTAGAAAAAGCTGTAAAGTAGCGCATGCACACGCTAGTTTACTGCCACATGTAGGTAAACTGATAAAGCAGCTTTGAACGCATTTCAGTTCACTGAAATGGTTTATTCATTGACTGCAGTTGCCAGAGACATCACTGTATGAAACGCAAATGCGTTATAAGTTGAGGTATCAGTTTACAAAAATGTTGCGGTAAAGTAGTGTGTGCATGACCATTAGTACAACAGAAGCTGGATTACAGGGAAGCTAACTAACACCAAAGAATGACACCGAAAATGAGGGAAAAAAGGTATAGATGGTGCATGTACTTCAGCGATGTACATGCTTAATAATTAGTTGAAATCAGAATCCACCTTCCTTTCACCAACACCGGGAAAGTGCACAGTTAATAGTCCTACAAGCTACAAAAAACTTTAAATGGTAAGTGCCACTTACAGTTAAACTTACACTGTCGAACGGCCTACCTGCCATTCAGAAAGTTATTCGAAAAAAGTTAACAGTAAAATGGTAAACAGTGTCGGGCTAACGATATCCATAAGGCGACGCGGAAGCGAATTTGTGCGGTGGTAAATTGGAAAGGGTGCAAACGGGCCCGGTGTCCTCGTCGTGTGCCGAATCCAACCGTCGTCACCGGGACCCGAGTGAACCCAGCCCTGGCCCTCGTCCAAAACATCTGCAGAAAAGAGCACGTTACAATGAATGTTTCGTTTCCATGTTAAAGTGACAGTTAGAAAAGAGTACCGTCTTTGTAAATGGCCGGCAACGGGGTAGTGCACGTAGGCATATAGAAGTTGTCCCGGATTTCTTGCAGGGTCTGCGAAATAGGAGAAACATTTTCAGAAAATGTTTTGCAAAAGGAACTTAGCCATGTAGAATTTTGTAAATACAAAATTATAAAATCAGAGCAGTTGAAGCCAGTTTCGATTCAGCCAATGTAATTCTCACTTTGTAAGAAACAATTAAAATTTTAAGACAGTGAAAAAGTGGGCATTTTGATGACTGAAAAATATATATATGGCACACACTGAGACATTTTTGATTCCAAGAATATACACCTTTCTAAGAACCAATTAAAATTGTCAGCCAGTGAAACAGTGAGAAATTTGATGGCTGAAAAATATATATATGGAACAGACAGAGACATTTTCGATTCCATCAATCTACACCTTTCTAAGAACCAATTAAAATTGTCAGCCAGTGAAACAGTGAGAATTTTGATGGCTGAAAAATATATATATGGCACACACTGAGACATTTTTGATCCCAACTTCTGATGCATGAGGTGAACAATTTTCAAAAGAGAAATATGGGAAAAAGTGATTTTACAGAAGGATTTTGGTATAACAAAAATTTAAATATGGAACCCACTTAGACATTTTTTGATTCCAAACATACCTGCAGAATGTGCAAAATTTTCAAAACAGAAACATGGTGAAATTTTATTTCACATGAAAGATTTTGATTATACACAAATATAAATATGGAAGCCACTTAGACACTTTCGATTCCAACGGAATATGCAGAAGGTGAAAAATTTTCAAAAGAGAAACATGTGAAAAATGGATCTCACATGAAACATTTTGGTTGAACAAAACTATATATGGAACCCTGTCAGACACTTTTTGATTTCACACATATACGCAGAGTTTGCCAAAACTTAGAAACGGAATTATGGGAAAAAGTCATTTTACATGACCGATTTTTGGTATAACAAAAATATAAATATGAGCCCATTTCCCTACTTTTTTGATTAGTATACGTCTCCATATTTCACCAAAAAACAATCGTACTGAACTAACTTCGGCGGTGAGTGTGCCCTTCACCTTCTGCACGCCACTGCTTTTCGGTTGCCGGTCAGTGCGCTCTTCTGGCACGATCGGATCGCCATACTGAAATACGTAAGAGTACATGTATTGAAGAATTTACCAAACTGAACATTCTTATATTGAAACTTCCGCATACTTAAAATTTACATTTAAAGAAAAAAAAGTGCAAAAAGGATGAAAGTAAAGAAGTAAACTTACTTCATTCAGACGGCCAGTTCTGTACTCGCACGTCCTGTTGTGCTCCTCCCTCAAGCGCTTCTTTTCCGCAATCTTCCCGGGGCTCTCCGGCAGAATTGGTAGGCCGGCCTCCATCGCCAAGCGCTCTTCCTCATCCTGCAACACATTCAGAAACGTCTAAAACATGTCTCAAGAACACTGAAAGAATTCTTACTGAAAGTAAACTAACGTAAATACCGTGACACCGTGGCTTGTCACAAACGAAGAGCGCAAACTTTCGCTTTGGCTTCTCGGCTGCGGCAGTGTCTTGGCCAACTGTCGGCGTCGGGGGCTTGGCCTTCTCGGCTGGGGACAGTGTCTTGGCAAACTGTCGGCGTCGGGGACCGCGAACCCCCAACAACGACAGTTTTCACGGGCAATTCCTTGGCGGGCGGTACGACGGGCGCGGGCGCGGGCGCGGGCGCGGGCGCGGGCGCGGGCGCGGGCGCGGACACGGAAGCCGTAGTGCTTGCAGCGGGTGCAACCACTGCGGACGGCACAAGGGGACCACCGTACACGTTCGTGGCTGCCTCACGTGCCTGCCGTTGCAGCTCCTGCTGCAAAGTGACAGTGTGTGTGTGATCAAACTATCAGTTTACATCTACATTTTACATAATGGGTAAAAGGTGCTACAGTATGTCTGTCACAGTGTGCAAAGTTACACTGTCATGGCAACATCAGTTTACATCTACTTTTTACATAAGTGGTGAAAACAGCAACAGTAGTTCACGTTGCGCAAACTTTCATGAAAGTGTACAGTGAGGTAATGCCTGAAAGAGAACGTATTCAAATAAAGAAAAAATGACAAACCATTTTTTTCTCTTTCAATTGCAGCCTCTTCTTGTCTCTGCGCCGCTTCGCCCCGATTCTGTCATTTTCCAACTTTCTCAGCCTTCTTTGCTCCTCCATCGACAATTTCTGCTGGCGCGCTCTTTCCTCCTCGCGCGCTTTTTCCTGCTCCTCCAAACGGTCACCGTCAGCCGGGACTTCCGGCTCAGCCGGAGAGTCCTGACTCGCGAACAAATCCTGAAAACGAACATTGTGTACACTTTTGACACGGTGGAAAGAGAATTCCGCATAGTTGAAACAAATGAAATGTGAGTTTACGAAAAAGCACAGAAGTTTGCTAAATTAGAGCTGAATTTAGACAAATTTCAAATAAAGAATAAACTGTGTGTGTAGAAAAAGTTCAGAAACACGTACAAATATAAGTAGCAAACCTGCGACAAAACCCTGCCAAACGAATGTGCGAGGTGATCGTCGGGGACAAGCACGCGCTGCGGCTCGGAAATGTCGCGCTGAGAACTCTGCGCGGCCTGCCCTCTGGTGCGCATGTTTGTGCCTCGGCCGCGCACGGGCGGTCCAGTCGGAACGGTCTGAAGTGGGGCAAACGATTTGTAAACATTTGTTGGCTTATCTTGGATTGTAAATATCGCGTTGGCTTGTAAACATTCCCAAATTGTAGATAAATTGGCAGATGTCCAAAAGACACTTGTACTCAAACAAAAACGATAAGTAGAAAACGCATGAAAAGAAATAGTAAGATAACCAAAGAAATCGGATGAGTAACCTGTTCTGGGGGCTGGCTCTCAGTTTTCTGCTTTGGCGGCCGTCCACGTTTGTTTCCATTTTTGCCTTTGCCGCCATCCGAAGTCGTTTCCGCGGTCGCGGAAACGTTTTGCGATCGGCCGCGCGCCATACCGCTCAAAGTTCGGACCATTTTCGACGCGAAATCAATCAAACGGTCTATTTTTCACTTTTCCACAAAATTTTCGCTTTTTATTTCTTATCTGTGAAAGATATGGATTTGTGACAAAAAAAAGTGACACGTCGTGATACAATTTTATGTTATTCATGGTTACTTTTTTTAATCACATGTTTCATTTCTGGCTACATGCCAGAAATGTCTGGCATATGGCCAGAAATCTGAAATATCGATTGACAAAAACTGTCCCCAAAAAAACGTTTCAAAATGGCGCACGATGAATCCGTTTTGGGACAAATGCAAAGAATGAACGAAGCGCTAGAGCGGAATTTGGATGGAACTGCGCCACTAACGCACAATCAGAAGAGACAAATTTTAGCCGCTTTTTTGGCAGTCGGGAACACGTTGTTTTCGTATGATGTGGACAACGACGACGAAGAACAAGAGCAGGAACAGCAGAATGCCGCGCAAGAACAGGGTGATCAGGGCAGGAAAAAGTACATGACACCGTATTTACTAGAAAGGGCGCGCTCCAGGGGCAATTACTGGCGAGCTGTTATTGCCTGCAAGAACACCGATCCAGCATGGTTTTACAAACTGTGCAGGGTTCGTTGTTTCACAATTTCTGTTATTTACGTAAAATATACAGACGTATATAACATCACTTACTGTGTTGTGACATTTTCATGTTAGTGTTTACAACAACATTGCAATCGAACAGTAAACTGATATGTATGAATGAACTCAGTTTACCGATAACGTTCACAATGATTACAAATTAATTACAGCTGTGGCCAACTGAATTCGAACAGCTGCACGCGATGCTTACAGCTGTCGACCCTGAAACTGGTGAACAGTACCTGAGAACACGAGATGAAAGAAGACACATCGCTGTAGTGACAACAGAAATGCGACTGTTTTACTTTCTGTATACATGCGCAAACGGCCGGGAAGTTGAAGATTGTGCCGGCCAGTCACAGGTGATACCATTTTTCATGCTTTTAGATTGCTTTATAGTTCATTGTATTTTGGAAAAACATTTACAGATTTCCGGCGCTACGATTAGAACGATTATTGACGAAGTGTCCACCGGAATAGTGAAAGTTTTGAAGGACCACTTGAAACCTATGGGGAGTGATTTAGGGCAAATGAAAGATTTCGCGCAGCAATACTGGAAACTGTGGCAGATGCCGAACTGTGTGGGGAGTCTGGATGGCAAACACATCCGTATTCGCAAACCCGCTGGTAAGTACATATCATTTTACGCATTCTACTTTTGCCCTCATGTGTGTTGTTTCCAGTAAACATAAACATGGTGAGTCGTATGCAACGTCACGGTAAACTAAGCGTCGCATTTGCGACGCTTGCAACGCTTGCGACGCGTGCGTCGCCTTCAATCAGAAATAGTCGCCAGTTTACCAAGGTTGCAAATTTTTTTGTGAAAACGTCGCTTTTCGTCGCATTTTGCGTCGCAAACGTCGCAAAATCGTTGCTTTTGCTTGAGTTTAACCGCAACCCCCACCGATTTGAAAGTAACTTCATTTGGGTCATGGGAATGTTGTGCAAATGATTTTTGGATGTACTTGTAGAGAAAAAAATTGCGCTTCTTCTGACGTACCTGGCTTCTCATAAAAGTTATCCAAAAAAAAGTTATGATTTTTTTTAAAAAAGGGCCAAATTGCGCGACGAAATGGCGACGGTCTGGCGACTGTAGAAAAATGACTAAATTCACAGTGATGGGAAACTGTGCAGTGAGGTGGAAATGTTTACAGTTACAAAAGTAAATGAAAAACGCCTTGCAGAGGGTGGAACGAGGTACTGGTGCTACAAGGGCTTCTCGTCGATTATACTGTTCATCAGCGCCAGCGCGGATTTGAAAATTCAGTACGTGGACATCGGTATGCCGGGGTCACAAGCAGATGGTGCTGTGCTGATCACGTCTGATTTCGGGCAGGATTTGATGTGAGTTTACATCCTTTTTGACATGTTCCAATGAGGTGCTATACATTTACACATGATAAAAGTGATACATTTACACAGACATGGCAGAATGCTCATGGCGCCACCCTGCTTGCTGCCCGGTGCAGATGCCAACGAACCTGCAAATACCATTCCGAGTTATTTTGTGGGTGATCAAGCGTTTGCGTTGCGCAAGTGGTGTATGGTGCCATATGCGCTGCATGCAGATGACAGCCAGCGACACTTCAACTATCGGTGTGTTTGAATATTCTGAAAGAAGCGTTGTTCGGTTAAACTGAAATCTAAATTTGACTGCAACTACTGCAGCTTATCCCGAGCTAGGCGTACTGTCGAATGCGTCTTTGGTATTTTGGCCGGCAGATGGCGCATACTGCTGACCTGTATCGCGATGGAACCGCCACGCGTACAAAGACTGGTTATGGCCTGTTGCCACCTGCACAATTGGCTGCGTGATATCCGCGGAGAAAGTGCTGCCAACCAATTTTATGAAAATGGCGATGAAAAACCACAAGACGACCCGAACGACACTGTTGAGCGAAACGTAAGTTTACCTTGCATATTCACTGTTACAATTCAACATCACATAAATTCATTCCCATACACAGCTGCAGTGGCGACCAGTGTACGACAACATGGATACGATCGATAACGTGCCAATCCGAAGGGACGTTGACGAAAGAGATGCGCGCCCCATCAGGGATGCAATCAAGGAGTGGATGATGACGGACGCCGGTCGTGTTCCGTGGGTGAATCCCGCTGACTGCTGAATTTGCAACTACGTTGAATATAAAAATCAAACTGAAATATTTCCGTTGCAGTGGCAGTTAGCATTAAAGTGGAACTGGAATGGTAAACTGATGTAACAAATGCAAAAAATTCATTTTCATGCTATCTGCTACAGCTACACTTCATTTTTCGATTGCAACCGGTTATAATGGTTGTTATGTAGTACACTGTCGTTGAATGGACAATTTTCATTCACTATTCGATTTTTGGCTGATTTTTTCTTTTTTAATTGTGATTAAATCATTATTCGCAAAGTCTTTCGTTTCACGCCGCGAAAAATTGTGTCATGTGTGCAGCTAATGTTCCTCTTTCATGTGTGATTTTTTTTTCCGGATTCGGGCTTTCCGTTCACGTGCTAGTGATTTATTTGCGTTTAATTGAAATAAAATCATAAAAAATCGAAAGTTTATATTTCATGTCCGCTGTGTACACCAATCGATAGCGCAAAGAAAACTGATAATTTAGAACGTTTCAATAAACGAAAAAACGTAACAGGTGATTTTATAAAAATTTATTTCCACAAAAAAATGATAAATTCAATAAAAAATCCAATGTTGCACTTAAAAATATTTTAAAAATTTTGACAACATCTACACAACGTACTGTACACGATGACGCAAAAAAATTGCATAAACAATGCTCCGTTCTTCCACAATTAAAGAAATTAGAAATTAATGTTTACAGCGTAAATTCACATCACAGGCAAACTTGAAAAAAATAAAGATGGCGGCCTAAACTCCGCCCACTTTTACTATGCGTGAATTTAGCCGGTAAACTAAAAAATGGAGTTTACCGCCAGTAAACTGAAAACGCCAGTAAACTAGTGTGCGTGGGGCCAATAGATTACTAAAAGAAGTGAACTAAGATTGGGTGCCCACTGCTCAGTAATCAACTTGAATGTATTTAAGTTTACCAGGATGAGTTATTTCAATCTTCATCAACTGGAGTTGACAGACACCTCATTCTAGTAAACTCAAATTTCAAATGTGTTCAAAGCGTGCTTTTCTGTTTACCAAAATCCAAGTTTTCTGGCAGTTCAGTTCACAAAAACAGACCACATTTCACCTCAGGCAACTGGTGATTCATTTGAATCTAGTCACTGTGATAAGGGCTCAAAATTTATCCAGGAAAGCCCTGAGTACAAGAGAATTGTTCAAAAATACCAGCCATTATTTGATTATATTGCAGAAAAAAGTGGTGTCAATATCACTGGTTTAGATACCTTCTGGCCTGTTATTTCTACAATAATTGTTCAGGTTTGGTTTAAAAAATATTTTATTCTTTATTTTTTAGAAAATAAAATTGACCTGGTGCCAATTTTTTGACTAGTGGCATAAAAGGTGTTAAGGATTAAGTCATTTGATGCTGGCCAGTTCCGCAAATTGAGAAGTGAGAAGTCAAATGGCAAATGCGAAGTGAATTGAGAAGGAAATTGGCAAAAGCGAAGTGAAATGGCAAGAAAATTGTAAAATAAAAAGAAAAAGTGATTTCCCTTCGCTTTTGCCAATTTCATTCTCAATTCACTTCGCATTTGCCACTTTACTTCTCACTTCTCAATTTGCGGAACTGGCCCTTGATCAGTCAGCTGACAGGTCAGCTCACAAGTGACTACAAAAATGAAATACGTTGACTTTTATCCTTAGATTCTGATGTGTCACTTTACTTCAGTCTTAAAACTTCACAACTTAACACTTTTCCTGTCACTTATCCACTTGCAGAATTGATTTCTGAACGTTTCATCGCAGGATATTCATCCTGACAAACATCCGGCACCGATTTGGGCAAAAACTGGACTGATGGAAAATGTTTCGGTGGCGAAATTGCAGCACGAAACCTATGAGGAGGCATTCAAGATACCTATAGCGAGGAAATATGCTGCTGGTAATTCTATTGGGATTGAAACGAACATTGCAGTACTTTTATTTCTCAAGAGAAAAAACACTCACCCTTGAATAACTCCCCATATTTGGTTATTATAGCATATACCGTAAATCCTCGAATAAGTCCACAGGGGAGTTATTTTTTCCTCAGAATTTTGGGGGGAGTTATTCGAGGGGGGAGTTATTTTTTCGTCGGAAAATTGAGTAAAAAGCATGATCAATACATCATCTTAACGGGGTTAAGTAGGTTGCATAAACGTGTAAGCCAGAATAGAAATCCCTTAATTCATGCAATGAAATCAATGATAGTGTGCATCAACTGCAAAAAATGCATACTTTTAAAGAACATACCGTATTTCCTCGAAATACCCCCCGGGGGTGATTGTTTCATAGTGGTCCCGAGAGGGGGGGGGGGTTAAACGAGGGGGGGGGGTATTTCGAGGGGGGGGGGTATTATTTCACAAGAAAATTTTTGAAAACCAAGTACGAAATTGTCGTCTGAAACGTACGCAGACGTTGAAAAATGCAACAAAAACCGCCATTTATAAGGTTCTGTAGACTAATATTAGTACGTAGATGGTAGAAACACTGTTCTAACATGATTCCGACATTGTTTGTACGTGTGTTCTGCACTACGCAGAACACAAACTGCAGTATTTGTCATGTACGTTCTCTTTACACTCAATTTGGGGGGGTATTTCGAGGGGGGGGGGGGGTGATTGTTTCATAGTGGTCTCGAGAGGGGGGGGTCAAACGAGGGGGGGGGGGTATTTCAAGGGGGGGGGTATTTCGAGGAAATACGGTACCTACACATACATACGTTTTTTTATAAGTGGACTTTTTCCAACACATGAAAGGGGGGTGTTATGCGAGGGGGGGAGTTATTTTTTCCTCAGTCTGTTTACAGGGGGGAGTTATTCGAGGGGGAGGAGTTATTCGAGGGGGGACTTACTTATTCGAGGATTTACGGTAGTATACTGATTCGGTCGCTGGCTTTACAAAGAATGTTACAATATTTTTTTGCCAATAGAGTCACACACATGATAAAATATTTACAAAATGACTGAGTGTAAAGTAAAGTAACGTGTTTTTGTGCAAAAATATTCCGTAAACTGATTCTTTCAGAGATACGGTGATGCCAGTTCCGCTAGTGAAGAAGTGAGACGTGAAATTTCACTTCTCATTTCACTTCACTTTTCACTTCTCACTTCCCATTTCAATTTATTCAAAATAATGTCAATTTCATACTATCAGTTTACAGATTGAGCTAGCAAAAACATATATTTATCATCACTTACGTATTCTAGTAAACACACAGGATGGCTTCATGGACAGCTGGTAGGCAAATTCCAAGAGGTAGTGCAAAATGTTTCAAAGCATAGAATAGTCATTCATTCATTGGTGAGTTTGCAAAAAATTTAAATTCTGAGTTGCTTGATCTGATCTATTTCTAATTTTCATGGTCTCTATTTTCGCAGCATGATACAAATTTGGAATATCTTTTCCAAACATATGGCATAAAAAGTCACGACCAGTTACCTGGATATGGAGCCAATTTCCATATAAATTTGGTCAGACAAGATGATGACTTTATTGTAAAGGTAAATTTTTTACTTTCTTACAGGTGTTTAAACACTTTTTTACAGGTGTTTAATTGTTAGATTTTTTTGAACGCGAGAGCGATAAGGTACATAGTAAATGGTGTAAACGTTATTGACTTATTGCTACATAATTCTATGGAATAAAACTGTCCAAAAACAACATAAAATAACCTTAACGCGCAACAATGCGCAATGCAAACTTGGCACCTATCCAAATAAATTCAACAGTTTAATTAAAGTAAATATTTTCAATTGATGAAAGAATTAACAATGCAACCATTGGAATACTTCCAATGAAATTTAAGACATGAGTAATTTTTGAGTACTACGTCATATGTTACCTAACAGGTGAGAGATTGTAAATGAATACAATGGTAAGTTACTCAATTTTTTTACAACTACCCTTAAATTAAAAACCACGATTTTCCAGGCATATTATGCTCATTCTTTCAACACAACCCCCACTGAGGTTGTAATGTCTGAATGTGGTGACATTTGCACATTGACAAATTTCACCAAAATGATTGACACTGTAACTACAGCACAATTCAATAATGATTTTTGCACATATTCTCAAAGTTCAAATGTTTTTGACAATGTGGCATTTGGTGGTGATGGTGAAACGAACTTTTATTACACTTTGACTGGTTAGTATATTCATTACTGACAAATGGAAATACAGCTCTCTGATAAAGCTAAAAACCATGTTGGCAACATATTTAAGTGGCTTAGGCTCGCTTGGCATGTAAACCCGCTTGGCATGTAGACGCGGCGGGCACGTACTTTATAGTTCATACCCGCCAGGCATGTAGCAGCATGTTTACAGTAGCAGGCTGTTTAGAGTTTACAGGGATAAAGAGTCTGTCAACTACACTTGACAGACAGGGAAGTTATATAGTCTGGTAAACTCAAATGTGTTCAAAACAAATTTATGAGTTAGGGATATTTTGCTCATCAACTAGTGGGGGAAATAGGGATGAAAAATAAATATGGTTTGCCACAGTTCACGGCTGCAGTGAGCAGTGAACATTTTATTGCATCACAGTTGGTGGTGCGCGTTAGTGTGCATGTGGACCCGGTTGGCATGTAGCCTGCCTGCTTGGCACGTGCGCACTGCTATGTATCTACGGGTCTACATGTCTGGCGGGTAGAAATACGTGGCCGCCGGGTTTACATGCCAAGCGGCACACGGTCATTTGTGTTTACTAAATATAATGAAAGTTTTGTCAATTACTGACAAAGATCAAATATCATTCATTATGGTCAACTGAAGTATTTGTGTTCTAAACAGATTTATCAGTTTTGGAACTTTTGGTTGACGACCAGTGTGTGTGGTGTGGTTTAGCTAGTGATGGAAAAAGCGCCAGGACTTTGGCGCCAAACGCCAAGAGAACCAGCTTTTCCGAACACCGGCGCCAAGCGCCAGGCGTTTTGTTCATGAGGCCAGCCAAAAAAGCGCCAATTGCCAAAAGGCGTTTTTTACCCTTGTTGCTAGCGCCATGGCGCTTTTACATCACTAGTGCAGGTGAATTTAAAAAAACTAGGTATATCATTTGACCCCCCCCCCCCCCCCCACAATTACAGTAATTCTGGCCACTGTGGCTGCAGCCATACTAATTTCGTGGCTAATTACGTGTTGTTGTTGCATATCGGCTAGAAGTAAATTGACGAAATTACAAAGAAAAATTACTGAAAATGAAAGACAGAGTTTGCTTGGTGATTCGAGATCTGGACCTTCTTATTTGAAGTGATCTAGTTTTTGTGTTTTGTTAACATTGTTATTTTTTTGTTTTTATTTTTTACTAGGGAGGGGCCCTGTAAAACCATGTAAAACGTGAAATTTTACACAAATTTGTCATATGTAAATTTTATCGGTTAGGTTTTTATATTATTGTGTTGCATGTTGCATGACATTTGACAATTTTTTCACATTTCACAGTTGAAACCATATTTTACGCGGTTTCTACAATTTTTCGGCACTGGGCCATGAAGTTGGACGATAATAATAAATAAATCTATTTTCAATTTAACTTTCTCTCTTCCATTTTAATGCCTGTTAAATTACATTAGTAAATTCCATAAATAAATTATTTTTTCAAATTCCGGTTTTCATTACGACATCAAACAATTACTCAATTTAGGTCGCATTTACATAAATATCAGTTTACATAAATGCACAAGTTCACGAGTAAGATTTGACCATGGGCCAAAAATGTGTGACAAATATGCGCGCAAAATTTAAAAGTCCGAAAATTAAAATTCCCATGCCAAAAACATCAAAACAAAACTAGATGATTGAAGCAGATAGATGAGTGAATCTGACAATTGACTTCCGTTCTTTGAATCTACGCATGGAAATACATAAATTTGAATTGAAGTTTTTATTTGGTGGATCATGGAATTTTTGTCATGGTAGAATTTGGATTTCTGTCAAGTCAAGTGTGATATTAAGTGTCAGTTTTGCGAGTGGGAAAGTGATAAAAATTTGATGAAAGTGCAAGCTGAATAAGGTGAGTAAAGTTGCATGTATTTTCAATTATTTGAAAGTTGAAAATTTTCATTGTCACTTTAAAGTTTACTACTCACTTGACAGTTAGTTTACCACTTTACTTTTCACTTGTCAACTTGTAGAAAAATTCTCTAGATCCTCATGTCAAGGAATTTGAAAGAAAATGTGTTGAACACTTGACATGTAATTTATTTATTGTCAAGTGACACCAGGTACTTTGAAATTTCCTGAAATTGGATCCAGTTCAAATGTGATTTCTATGTTTGACGCATTGGTAGATCTGTAAACCTGACTTACTTTTTGATTGCTAGTATGTGAATTGATTTATCACGGCATTTATTATGAACTACCATAATCTTCTGAATTTTATGTTCTAGAGTCATTTTTCAACCCGTTTTACTGATTTAGTTTCTCCAAAGGCATTTGGGACAATACAGCAAAATATACATATATTTTACATTCAAAGGCCTATGGAAGTGAAACTCAGATGTTTTTCTACTATTGAACGAATTCGTACTTCCTGGGGAACATTTGGCACCATTATTAAATTTGGATTGATTTCATTATAATATTTCCTTGCTGAAGAAATTCATTGATTCAGGTATTTACCTAATTTTTGATGTGACAATGCGGAATGACAATTATTGCCTAATTTTATCGATAATTATCTGTGGATTGCGAAATTTGTCTTTGGGTGTGACAGTTCTCGATAATGGTTTGTTACATTTTGGCTGACCGTGGTACCTTTATTCCGTATTTAAAATGCTTTTTCTGGTTTTTAAAAACGTCATTTCGATTTACTGTCTCGTTTTATTGGGCCCTGCTGGAACCTGATTTAATGAGAACAAAAAAAAGAAATTACGCGTACAATTTCGTTCTGATTAGGTTCTGATTTCGATCAGTTTTTGAAAGTTTCTTTGGATAAACCATTCAGATTTTTTACTGTTAAAGTTCGAATGAACACTGACATTTACCTACAGTATATTCTGGAATATAACCGCAATACAAATGGGGGTTTTTCATACGACTTCTTTGATATGGGAGTTTTGCGAAGGGGGGGGGGGGGTAATTTCATAGAAAAATTCCAGTGGTATTTACCTGAGGTTGGGAGCAGTTACGCACCGTGTAAAAATATCGAGTAAAAATTTCAAATAATAATTGTAAAATGGCGAACCCCATGGGCCAGATTTAATACTCCCTACAGATTTGTAGGGTAGGGCGTACGCCCGACAGATTTTTTAAAGTTCAGCCGCATCGACGCACATGCACCGAGAGCAAGGCGGTTTGTAAAATATACGAAACTATCCCTTAAGGTTGCCGATATTGCAATATGACGTATATCGCTTCGATTTTGGCTCGGAAATCACGATTTCGTCATTTCTCGGCGGTCTGCCAATTCGTTTTTTATTTTATTTTGTCGGGCAGGTTACTCGCATAAGTCGCGCTTTTGTACGCTCGTGCATGCATTTCTTTCTTGTCGCTGCCCTCATGGTTTCGGTTGCAGACAGTGAACACTAAAAAAGTGACCACCTGACTACACAAAAGCGTGACCTATGCGAGTAACCCGCCCGACAAAATAAAAAAAAAAACGAATTGGCAGACGGTCAAGAAATGACGAAATCGTGATTTCCGAGCCAAAATCGAAGTGATATACGTCATATTGCAATATCGGCAACCTTAAGGGATGGTTTCGTATATTTTACGAACCGCCTTGCTCTCGGTGCATGTGCGTCGATGCGGCTAAACTTTAAAAAATCTGTCGGGCGTACGCCCTACCCTACAAATCTGTAGGGAGTATTAAATCTGGCCCCATGGAACTTGCGTTTATTTTTGAGCATCTTACATTTCACATGACATTTGGGAAGACAGTGTGCAATTTTGTATTTTTAGATGAAATTTCACACGATTGTGCACAATTTTACATGACAACTACACATTTTACAGGCAATGGGAATTTTCTCACTGAAATATATTGTCTTCTGAAAAAAACAAATCCCGAATTTCAGACATGGTCCCTCCGAACCCAGCGCAAAAATTTGAATCAAATACAGATGTCAGCGAAAAAGGGGTTTCCTTCCCAATTCAACAAGGCACTTTTGATTTTCACGTAACTTTCGACAAAGATTCAGGAACGATGTTTTTCAATTTTACGTTTGAAAAAGCGAAAATGAAAAACGGAGGGAACGATAAAACGAGGGTTCAGAGACACAACGATTTGACAAATTTGAAGAGCGATTTGAAAACTCCGGTTATTGATAGGAGGTTGGTTTGGTTGTGTTGTGACTAGTGCAGAGTTGTTAAAAGTACCGAACTTTTGTCAAAGTATACGTAAACGTCAAGTATTTTTTTTACTCGCCCCCTGAGTACAGAAAACGTAAAGTTTTTTTACTTTTACTCATGAGCAAGTGTGAGTAAACGTACTTTTCCCCAGGAAAACGCAAACCTGAGTACTTTTGAAAAGCGTCGCCCCAATTTTCACTCACAATTACAAATTTTCAAATTTATTTTTGCATATTTTCTGCAATTATTGGGCATATATGTGCTTATATACACATTTTGAACTATTTCCCATTTGGACTTTTTTAGCATATTCTATCCCTTAAGTTCTTCTATAGCTTCAAAATTCTGTATAAAAGAGTATCTGAAATACATTTTCTGTACTCGTGTACGTTCAAAAAGTATACGTTAAGGCGAGTACAGAAACTATTTTTGGAGGAAACGTTAACGTATTTGCTCTGTACTCGAGTATACGTATTTATCGAGTAAACGTAGATACGTTTACCCGAGTATACGTATTTATCGAGTAAACGTAGATACGTTTTAACAACTATGGTGGAGGGTAGAGACGCCGTTCCAAAGGAAGGTACTATGCGCCCAGGGGGCAGTCCCAAGCCCTGTAAAGTGTAAAGTAAAGTGTCAAATGTAAAGTCAAATGCAAAGTAAAGTGTCAATCGAAACAAAAAAGAAAAGATTTTATTACTGAATTTTGCATGACAATTGACAGTTTAATTTGCATTTGACTTTACATTTGACACTTTACTTTACACTTTACAGGGCTTGGGATTGCCACCAGGGGGCACTTCCAAAGTGGCAAAATAGTTTACTCTTTACTCTGCAATCTACTCTTAACATTATTCTTTAATATTTACTTTACTCAATACTTTGCCACTTTCGGAACTGGCCCGAGAACGCCACTCAAAATCGGGATTTTATTCTGGTAGTGTGTTTAGAATAAATTATTTTTTTTTCATAAGACTCTTGTTTGGGGAGTGTTCAATTTATTATTTTTTTTTCTACAAAAGTTTCAAGCATGTTTCTATCAACTATTTTTCATGAATTACCGTATTACCTCGAATTATCCCCCCCTTGAATTAACCCCCCCCCTCGAAATACCCCCCCTAAATTTCGGCTGAGGAAATAATAAACCCCCCTCGAAATACCCCCCCCCCCTAAAATTGAGTGTAACGTGAACGTACATGACAAATACTGCAGTTTGTGATCTGTACAATGCAGAACACACGTTAACACTGATGATTAAGTGACGTTAGGGAAGGGTTTTTGTGTATATACAGTAATATATGCCTATAAACACATATAAATCTATGTGATTGTTCGATTTTTCTACGTCTGCGTATGGGGAATTTCCAGAAATTTCTAACGAAAAAAACGACCCCCCCCCTCGAAAAAACCCCCCCTCGAATTATCCCCCCTCAAATTTTGCTGGCGAAATAATAAACCCCCTGGGGGTATTTCGAGGTAATACGGTATGCAATATTCACAGAATGTTTGACATGCCATTTTTGTTCAAATTGGATACCAAAAATACACTATGGCCACATGAGGGAATTTTTCCTCACTCGTTTTACAGAAGGGGTTTATTTAACGTTGGGGAATTATTCAAGAAACATTAAGGAATTATACAGTCTTTTTAAAATCCATGCCACATTTCCTGAGATTTCTTATTATTTTTTTATTCATTTCTGTCCGGGTTTGCATCACATAAAAATGCGTCTTTCACATATACTCGGCTAACCTCAAAGTATGTGCAGAATCCTACCATAATTTTATGAATAAAATCTTGTGATAAATTTCGTAAATTATTACTCCATAGCAAAAACGAAAATTTTTGATGAAAAACTGTATAATTTTTGGTTTATTATTCCAATGGGTTACGGTAGGGTTCCATACTAAGTGTGATGTCCGCCGAGTATACACGCGTTTGCGTCTTTCACATACTTAATTATGCCCAAATACACGCAGATTGTCAGTCGAAAGAACTGTCCAAGAACTTTTGAAACGGCAAAAACAACGCCCAAAAGTTGATCAGCACCCAGACACCCCAATACCACTAACAACCACAGAGAAACCACAAAATGTCACACTGCCAAAAGTGACAAAAAATTACTTGTTGACAACCATTTCTGCAGTTGCATCGGCACCTCCAAGTGTGCATAAAAAGCCAGGTGACAGTGCCACATCCTGTAAAATGCCCTGCAAAATGTGAAATGTCATGTAAAGTGTCAAAAGTCATGTAAAATGCCCTGCGAAATGGCACCATTTACTATTTTGCAGGGCATTTTACATGACTCAGAGACTTTGCACGACATTTTACAAAGGTATTATTTACAGGGCATTTACAGGGTCTGGGACTGTCCCCAGATACCCTGAAAAGTACTGTGCCTGTGCGAAATGACACTTTGAAAAAACGTGTGGACGCAAGGCCAAGATTGAAACCAATTTTGAGGGTGATAGACAGGGAGAAAAAGAGTGAAGCTCCAGCAAAGGCGCCTGTTGTATGTCCAAAGGATGCAAGGTATGCCTCTACTAGAATTTCTTTTTGGCATAAACATTCTTTTTTGCTGGATAGTCGTTTTGTAAAATATGGGTTTTTAAAGTGGGCAGTAGCTGGCTGGGTGTAAAGTGAGGGGCAAAATTAAGAAGAAAAATCAACCAGGGACTTTACATTTTAAATTTACTGTTGGCAATTATGTGAGACATTCCACAAGTCCTGATCTAGTGACGTCAAATTAGCAGGAAAAATGACTCCAAGCATCACAAATACCATAGCGCAACATCATAAGAAATGCATATCAAGGTGCCCACCAAAAAAGGGGCATCAAACACAACCCCACAAATCCCCTCACCACTATCCAAACCCCTCAAACCCCCCCCCCCCCCCAGCCTGCCCTGCTCGCTGGGCTTCGGTCTGGGCTGCATCTCCGTGACCCACCCTTCCGGCTGCGCCGTTTGCATCTGCCCCAAACATAGCCCTGCAGCAGGGTGCGCTGGGCCAAACTGGGCTGGCAGGAGTGAGTGGATGGGCATGTTGCTGGGCTTGAGGAAGTGTCCCAGTGGGGGGCCCATGCAGGTGGGTTGGGTTTTTTTTGGGGGGGGGGGGCGTTCTGCCCATACTAGTTTGCTGCCACTGAACTCTGTTGACAAAGATTTAAAATAACTCATTCAGGTCAACTCAAATATCATATATTGTGGAAAAAGACGCCCTTTGAATAACTCCCTCCCTTGAATAACTCTCTCATTTGAATAACTCCCTCCCTTGAATCACTCCCTCATTTGAATAACTCCCCCCCTGATGGCTGATTGAGGAATACCCATACCCCCACCCCCTTGAAAAACTTTCCACACTTGAATACCGTATTACCTCGAAATACCCCCATGGGGGTTTATTATTTCGCCAGCAAAATTTGAGGGGGGGTTAATTCGAGGGGGGGGGTTATTCGAGGGGGGGTTTCATTATTTCGTCAGGAATTTTCGTAAGGATCGTAGTAAATAGTAGGCATTTGCATACCCAAAACAGGTAATAAATGTGTCCAAACAGGATATATTTGGACATAACAATGAAGATAGCTACACAAACTAGTCTATGTGTAGCTGCAATGCAAATTAACAGTAATATACATCATGTACATTGCATACATGACGTATTTATCATGTGCATGACGTACATCATTCCGAAGGGGGGGGGTATTTCGAGGGGGGGTTTATTATTTCCACAGCCCATTTTGAGGGGGGGGGGGGTGTTAATTCGAGGGGGGGTTAATTCAAGTTGGGGATAATTCGAGGTGATACGGTAACTCCCCACTCGGTGATAGGTGGTTAAGATGTTGGGTCAATTTAATAAACGATAAATGAAGTCAGACAGACCAAATAAAGCTATGCCTGGGCTGCAAATGCAGTTCAGTGTGTCTAATGAAAAATACAAAATCATATTAGCTTACAGCAGAGACAACAGAATACAGATATGTAATGTTACTCCCCCTTGAATTACTCCCCCTCGAATAAATACTTCACCTAGAATAACTCCTCCCCCTTGAATAAATCCCCCTCAAAAACACTGATTAAAGATAACCCCCCTGCGCCTGCGGTCTTATTCAATAATATATGGTATGCTCAAATCTGATTTATGAGGGTCCAATCTGAGTTTACTTCTGCTAGTAAACTAGTGTGTGCATGTGACAACATTGGGTTTGGGCTTGGGGTGTTAAAGTATGTTTGCATGGATTTTATGTGATAACAATGCATAAGTTGAAGAAATGGATAACATTTAAAATATAGTCTTCCCAAGGTTACTGGGTGAAGTAAAATCCTTGAACAATCACCTGAGAAAGGGGAAATCAGGGGAAGTGATGCTGTATTTGGGCCCAAAATGTGTTGGTGTAATGGTGTGGCTTATGGTAGAATTGTATAAATATGCACACACACAGAAAGAGAGAGTTTTTACTGAGCACACTGACCTAATGTATCCAAGGAATATTGCATGCATGTTTGCACAGAATGTGATGTGTGAATAAGTGACACATGTGAAACATGTCCGAACTTCACCTTCACAGATAGTAACCAGATGGATGCGCGCCGGGAGGAACGCGAAATGTAAATCTATGAAAGTGCCTTACTGCTCAAATGACAGAGATTACAACAAAGAAATGTTTGCAATGCCAAGAACTAAAGAAGAATGTAAGCACTTTTGTATTCCAAATACAAATTCTGAAAGTCAAGATGGCTCTTTTATTATTGATGACCCAATTACTGATTTCGATGCTGATTTGTATCCAAAATTGAATGATTCTCTTGTCATAGGTAGAGAGAGTGCATCCCCAAAAACTTCAGCTGGTGAAATTTTCAGATTTAAGCCATTGCTTCCTTTTGGTGGTTGATTTTTGTATTTCCAAATTTTACTTGACTTTTCGTTGATCTCGTTTTAATTTGTTCCAATTTTGACACATTCCATGACATTGACCTTAACTTTTTTAAATAGATGATGGGTGTTCAACACATGCAACTCGTAAAGTGACAAGTGAAGTTATGCAATGAGTGAAGAGAAAGGTATAAACTTAAAGTGACAGTTATGTAAACTTAAAACAGCAAAGTTAACACGCTTTACCAAATTCACTCAGAAAATTTGCTTGTCAGCACCATATTAAGAAGTGTGAAGTGACTTCACACAACTTTTTCTGATGTATATGGAAGCGACTTGGTGAAGCGTTGGGAAGTGCCTGCGTGAAGACACTTCACACAAAACTTCACCCTACCACTGCACAACTTCACAGACACAGCCATTATTTGCTGTGCATTGGCCACTAGATTTAACGTTTTTGATTATCAGGTGATATTTCAATAAATGCTTATTATTTATGTTTCATTTCTACCTAGTATGTTATATGCACACAAAATCTTTAGTAGGTATTTATAATATTTACAATGTTTTGATGATGCAGAAACATGATTGATTGATGAACCTATGACGACATTATGTTAAAGGTAGCTTTGGAAGGTGAGAAATCAATATTGAAACATAAATACCGTATTACCTCGAATTATCCCCCCCCCCTTGAATTAACCCCCCCCTCGAATTAACCCCCCCCTCAAAATGGGCTGGGGAAATAATAAACCCCCCCCCTCGAAATACCCCCCCTCCAGAATGATGTACATCATGTATGCAATGTACATGATGTATTTATTACTACTAATTTGTATTGCAGCTACACTTTTACGGTCATTTGTGTACAGATGTACATTTATAGCCCAATATTACCTATTTACTCACGTTTATCACCGTTTTTGTGTATGAAAAAGCGTATTGTTTACTATGAATTTCACGAAAATTTCTGACGAAATAATAAAACCCCCCCTCGAATAAACCCCCCAACCCTCGAATTACCCCCCTCAAATTTTGCTGGCGAAATAATAAACCCCCATGGGGGTATTTCGAGGTAATACGGTAGATAGATTTCAAATGACTGTCACTCATAAGTAGTGATTAAAGGCACATTTAAACATATTGAAAAGCGATAATGCACTTGCAAAAAATGCATCAACAGTTGTTTGAAATGACGACATCAAATAAATAAATATACAAAATCACAACAACCAAAATCATCCAAATACTGCAGCATTTCTTGAATTACACCCGGACTTGAACCAGTGTTCGGACCAAATTGATGCTCGGACATAGTGATGTGAAAAGCGCCAGGACGTTGGCGCCAAGCGCCAAAAGCGCCATGGCGCTTTTCCGACCCCTAGCGCCAAGCGCCAATGGCGCCAGAGCAAAATGGCGCCAAGCGCCAGAAGCGCCAATGCGCTTTTTGCTTTGGCGCTAGCGCCAAGCGCGAGCGCCAGCGCCAGTCGTTTTGTTCCTGGCGCCAGGCAAAAATAGCGCCAAACGCCAAAAGCGGCATGGCGCTTTTCATGGGCATGGCGCGAAGGCGCGAATGGCGCCACAGCAATATAGCGCCAAGCGCCAAAATGCCATGGCGCTTTTTGCTTTGGCGCTAGTGCCAGGCGCCAGCGCCATGGTGCTTTTACATCACTACTCGGATATCAAAATATTGCTCAAGTTTCATTAAAAAAGCAATGTTTAAATGAGAAATCTGTGAAAAGATTTGTGAAAAAATATAACAACAGGCTCCAATAGAACGGCACCTCAAATAGAACGGCAGGTAAAAAGTTGAAGATAAAAATAGACCGGCGCTGTTCTATTAGAATAAATCCGGCATATGAGTTAACATTCCGTTCGACAATTGACTTCCGTTCTCTGAATTTCAGGATTGATGTTGACGGATTAGAATTGAATTGAAGTTTTTATTTGATGGATCGTTGTTATTTAATATCTTGAAACCTTTCATTGTCGGATATTATCGGATCCAGTTCACGCATGTTTGACGCATTGTTAGGTATGTAAACGTGACTTATATTTTGATTTATCACTGCATCTTTATGAAATACGGTAATCTTCTGAATTTAATTTTTACAGTCATCTTTACCCGTTTCTTATGCTTTCTTCGAAAACGATTTACCCAAAAAATAAAAATGTATAGATACCGTATTTCCTCATAATACATCCTTCAAAATTACCACGATAGATTAATAACCGCCCTCGAATAAATACTGACCTTGTTACGTTAGGAAAGGGTTTATACCATCTACATACTTATATACCTAAGTCTATAGACTATTATATATGAGATTATTGTTGCATTTTTCTACGTCTGCATACGTTACACACAACAAATTAGTACTTGGGATTTGAGAAATTTCTGGCGAAGTAATAACCCCGCCCTCAAAATACCCCCTCAAAATTTCAACTACCGTATTTCCTCGAAATACCCCCGGGGGGTTTATTTTTTCAGAGTGAGAATTTTGAGGGGGGGTTAAACGAGGGGGGGGGGGTATTTCGAGGGGGGGGTTTATTATTTCGCCAGAAATTTTTTGAAAACCAAGTACTAAATTGTCGTCTGAAACGTACGCAGACGTCGAAAATGCAACAAAAATCGCCATTTATACGACTCTAAAGACTTGTATAAGTGTGTAGACTGTTCTCACATAACAGAGTCATCGTTTTTAACGTATGTTTTGCATTACCCAGATGACAAACCGCAGCCTTTGTCATTTACGTTCTCTATACACTAAATTTGGGGGGGGGTATTTCGAGGGGGGGGGGGTTTATAAGTTCATAGTGTCCATTTTGAGGGGGGGTATTTCGAGGGGGGGGGGTATTTCGAGGAAATACGGTATACTCCGGTTACTTTACACCTTGCACGCGTGGTTCCCGCTGGAAGTGTGCCAACGATGGTTAACGCGTGCGAGTTTCATAAAAACATGACAAAGTTGATTGTTGTAATAATGTTTTTCATTAACATATTCACATCGATAAATTTTTTCATCTTTTTATGGAAATCGCATTATTTAACAATCATTGGCACGCTTCCAACACGAGACATAAATCAGTGCGAGGGCAGAGTATCATGTACGCCGAGTATACCTATGAAAAATAAAACCCTCTGGGGGTATTTCGAGGTAATACGGTATATTTATTGCGTACATACATTCATCAGCATATGGTAGTGAAACTCAGTTGTTTTTCTACTATTGAGAGAACGCGAACTTCCTGATTCATGTTTGACAATTGTTCATTTCATATCATCCGTTCATCCGTTTCATGACATAATGTCATTTTTAAATTTGGATTGACTTCATTATAACATTTCATCGTTGGAGAAATTTGTCGATTCAAGTAAAGTACCTATTTTTGATTTTACCATGCGGAATGACAATTATTGCCTAATTTTATCGATAATTATCGGTGGATGGCAAAATTTGATTTTTGGCGTGACAATTATCGATAATGGTCTGTTTCTTTTCAATAATTTTTTGTGACATTGAGCTGAAATCTTTTTTAATAAAATCCCAGAGTCAATAAGAACGAAACAATGTTATTTACCTATCATTTTTTTGTGTTTAATCGGCATCAATCTTGTCTTTATAGACTGTTCCATGTATTGAATCAAATAGAGATGCAGTCCAAAATTCATCTAAAAGTAAAAACGATTCTATTGCCCAATAGCGAGAGCACTATCTAACAATATTTTTACACTTATGTTTTTTACGCTTTTGTGGGTATTTCAATAATACTTTACGTGTTAGTATAAATACTCAATAATTGGATTTACGCTTACGCTTTTATGCATTTAGGTACCTAAGCGGATTTACGCTTACACGTTCCAAAAATACGAGTATTTTAACAACTCAATGTGCACAATTGTACACAATTTTACATGACTTGATATTTTACAATCTGCCTTTTTCACCTTGTTCACATGGGACGTGTTTCATTTACCTAATCCGAAAAATCTAGAGTCTTTTAAAACTCCACAATTCAGACACCGTCGCTACGAAACCAGTGCAAAACTTTCAATCCAGTACAGAAGTAAACGAGAAAGGGGTTTCCTTCCCAATTCAACAAGGCACTTTTAATTTTCACGTTACTTTCGACCAAACTTCCGGAAGGACGTTTTTCAATTTTACGTTTGAAAAAGCGAAATTAATTGATGGAGGGAAAGATAATCACAGGGTGCAAAGAGACAATGATTTTACAAATTTGAGGAGCGATTTGAAAAATTCGGCTAATGATGGGTTGGTTTGTCATGGGAGAATTTGTTTTCTAAAATTTAAAATTTGCGAATTTTTCATGATCATTTGAAATTTTTTGAATTTTTGTATGTACCTGAGATGAGACTTCGCTCGGTTCGCGTTGGCAGTATGCCAACAATCAAGTCAAAACCAATAGAGCCGTTAAGCGCGGCAGATTGTACTTTGATGCATTTTAACATTCCCGCTAATTTTGTTACATTTCTGAATGGGATGGCGCACATGCGAAAACATCTTCCATTTGTTCGCAATTATAGCACTGAGACTACACACATGGTGTCAACTGGGTGTCAACTGGGTGTCAACTGGACCGACTGGCTTCCAGTCAGATTTTAGTTGACGCGTCACGGAACGAAGTTCAAATGCACATACTAATATTAATCCATTTTCGGCCCTGCCGATAACGTACTTGAAAATTGCCCTGCAATTAAAATCTGAATTGACATGTAAACCAGTTGACGGACACAGACACCCAATTGGCGCAGCGCCAATTTTCAGAATCCATACCACATATCCTGTAACTTTATTACCTTTTAATTACGCACGCAGATTGACGGTGGAAAGATGTGTCAGGAAACTTTTGGAACGGGAAAAACCTCCCTCAAAAGTTCACCAGGAAATGAACACCACAATTCAACAGACGACCACACAAAAACCACAAAATGGCACACTGCCAAAAGTGACAAAAAATTACCTGTTGACAACCATTGCTGCAGTTGCATCTGCACCTCCAAGCGCCGAAAAAAGACCAGGTGCCAATCCCAGACCGTGTAAAGTGTAACTTAAAGTGTAAAATGTCATGTAAAATGTTATGCAAAGTGTCAATTGTCATGACTGTATAAAGTAGTGTCAATTGTCATGTAAAGTTCAGTAATAAAAGTTTTTTTGTTATTTTGCTATTATTGACATTTTACATGTTATGTTACATTTTACTTTACACTTTAACGGGTCTGGGACTGCCCCAGAAAACTTGACAAGTGCTGAATTTTTTCAAAAAAGACCAGATATTTTGACAAGTGCTGAGCCTGTGCAAAAAGGACCAGTTAATTTGACAAGTGGCATGCAAAATGACACTTTGAGAAAAAGTGTGGACACCGGAGGAACAGTGAATCCAACTTTGAAAGTGATTAACAGTGACAGGGAGAAAAAGAGCCAATTTCCAGGAGAGACACCCGTTGTATGTCCAAAGGGAGCTAGGTATGCCTCTACTTTTCAAGGTGTTTTTGTAAACCGCATTTTATCGAAATACCTCAAGGGTTTTTTTTTCTGAGTGCAAATTTTGAGGGGGTATTTCGAGGGGGGGGGGCTTATTCGAGCGGGCTTAATATTTCGCCAGAAATTTTCGTGAAGGGCGTGATATTTCAGACGGGTGTATTATTTCGAGAGTGGTTTTTTCCTCGGCTCGCTCAGATCTAATTATATTTAGAGGGGGTTAATACACGGGGGGTGTTTCGAGGAAATAAGGTATCATTTTTCGCTGGAAAATAGAGTGGGAAACTTGATTTTATGGCCCATGGCTGCAAAATTTGGAAATTCACGAATTTTTCAGTAGCTGATTGAATGTGCGTGAAGTGGTATTATTCTCTGAAGATTGTTCGACATGTTCCACAAGATTTTACATGGAGCATTTTCTGCAGCTATAACAACACAACAAATACCACAACACAACAGATATAACCACAATCAAAATGGGTGCTTTTTACATGTAAGTGAAAGTTATTAGTAGAAGCATGGTACCTATTGGTGTTTGGGAAGGTTTCAATATTTATATTTATCATTTTACATCATCTGCCAAAGTGTTTGGTACATATTCTTACCTTCATGTATACATTCCTGAGGGAAAGTCACTATAAAATGTCAGATGTCATGTAAAGTGTTGATTGCAATACGGAAACGAAAATTGAACCAGGGACTTTACATTTTTAATTTCACTTTACAAAAATGTGTGAAATTTGACATTTAACATGATATCTCACAAAAATTTAACTATTTTAGTAATGTATCATCAGAAAAATGGCACCAAACATCATGAGTACCATACCATGCGTCATTTGAAAAGCATACAAGTGAGGCGTCTAATTCTAAAAGTCGACAAGTCCACAAAATGCGATTTTGAGTAAATCGCATTTAAAGTTTCATTTCCAATTCCAGGTCCGTGGTACGTGTCCAATGGGGCTCTCTCATGCTCAACATTAAGTTCCAAATGTTAACAATAAAGTGACAAATTTTCAGCTCCTGCTCTCAACGTATAATGGAAAAATGGGGTGTCTATAAAATACTACTCGGACAGAACAAAACCGTTTTGGGGAGGAAAATGCACTTGTCGCCTTCTTGCACTCGAGAACATTTTTGTTCCCGCCGGCGTTGCGCTTGCCTTATGGGAAATGGACTTGTCGACTTTTAGAAATCGGTGTCCATGATGGACTTATCACATTTCTTGCGCTCTTTTCCCATAAAATAATGCTGCGGAAGGTGGACTTGTCGACTTTTAGCCCAAAACTAAGTGGACTTGTCGACTTCTTGCCCAAATTTTTTTGCATTTTTCCCTGAAAATGTCAAATTTGGCACTTTGCCATATTGGCACATGAGGTCAAACAATTTATGGTAAATGATGAAACATAAAATGTGTGGGAGTAGCCCCAGATGACGTTTCCGGGCTTAACTCAAAATTTTCATGTTTTGGACTTGTCGAGTTTTAGAATTGGACGCCTCAAGTGTATCCTCAATAACGGGTGGGCACCAATAAACACAATCAATTAATGACAACATTTTCATGGAAATACCACATCACTCTCCCAAACCCCACTACCCCCAACCCCCCCCCCCCCCAGCCTGCCCTGCTCGCTGGGCTTCGGTCTGGGCTGCATCTCCGTGACCCACCCTTCGGGCTGCGCCGTTTGCATCTGCCCCAAACATAGCCCTGCAGCAGGGTGCGCAGGGCCAAACTGGGCTGGCAGGTGGCAGTCCCAAGCCCTGTAAAGTGTGAAAAAAAGTGTCAGATGTAAAGTCTATAGCAAAGTAAAGTGTGTTTACAATTTTTCACGCAGTTTCAAATGTAAATTGAAATGTATAGTGAAGTGTCAATTGTGTACCCAAATATTATTTTTGGTATCCAATTTTCATGTTTTTGTATCCAAATCCATTTGTTTTTTTCCATAACATTTGGATACAAAAACATAAGATTTCGATACATAAAAATAATATTTGGATACACAGTTGACACCTTCTTTTACATTTGACATGACATGTGACACCTTGCATTCCAGTTGACACTTTTCTCTGCATTTGACCTTACATTTGACATTTTACTTTACACTTTACAGGGCTTGGGACTGCTTTTAGGAGCGAGTGGTTGGGCATGTTGTTGGGATTGAGGAAGTGTCCCAGTGGGGGGCCCATGCAGGTGGGGTTTTGACGGTGGTTTGGGGGATGTAAAATGTTTTCTGCATTGTTTTTGTGGTGACAGAGGTCATGTTGTGAAAATGGATGAAATGTATGAATTCGCATGATGTTGTAGTTGTAGATGCATGAGCCATTTGCATTTTACATACACTTTGTAAAAATTCAACACCAATCGATTGTACAAATTCATTCACTACTCCAAAATGGGGCCTGTATTGTAACATTTGGATGATTTTTTCCAACTAAAGCATTGTCATTTTGGATGATCCATATAAATTTAGCTTAAGTATTTTCAACCTTGGACACACCTTGGACCACCAAACCACAAATCATACCTACAAAAACATGTGTGGAGCACTATAAAGTGACATTACACTGAATCCGGCAGGCACACAGCATCAATGTGAAATCACTCTGTGAATCTCAAATGTCCGAACTTCACCTTCACAGGTTGTAACCAGATGGACCCGCACCAGTAAGGATGCAAAATGCGAATCGATGAAGGTGCCTTACTGCTCAAATGACAGAGATTACAACAAACAGATGTTTGCCATGCCAAGAACAAGAAAACAATGTGAGCATTATTGCATTCCAAATTCTGAAAGTCAAGGTGACCTGTTTGATGACCCGATTATTGATTTTGATACCGATTTGTATCCAAATGTTACTGATTCAGTTGGCAAGGTTAATGAGAGTTCTATCCCTGAACCTTCAGCTGAAATTTTCAGATTTAAGCCATTGCTTCCTTTTGGTGGTTGATTTTTTTCTTCTTCCAGATTTTGCAAATTTTCCAAATTTCTAAGTTTTTGATGATCCCGTTTTGTTCTACTTTTGCCGCATTCCATGACATTGACATTGACATTCACGAGATTTCACGTTTTTATAACCATGTGATGGTTATTTTTTTAAAATATTTACATGCTGAATTTAATTACAGATCTTTTATAATATATTTACACACAATAGTTAGCACAAAACCATTTTTTTGTGATGAACAAACATGATTACTTGATTGACTAATAACCAGATTTTCTTAAATGTACCTTTGACTTTGAGAAGTAAGAAATTATTTCAGACTACATTTCAAAACAAAGTTGCTCAATGTATGCATGGAGTCATAGACAATAAAAGACACGTTTCAAAATATGAGAAAACTTATCATATTTAAATATATGAAAGGTGAACAAAAATTGCACTCGCAAAAATGCATCAAAAGCTGTCTGAGATCACAACCTGAATTAAGATAAAAAGTACAAAATAACAATAATCAATGGCCTGGGCACAATCCCAAATACTGAAGCATTCCTTGAATTGCACCCGGACTTGGACCAGTGTTGCTGACAGGCTGCAAAAGGAAAAAAAAGATTGCAATTTGTTTGCTATAAAATGTCCGAAAATGTAAAATGTCAGGTGGCAATCCCAAGCCCTGTAAAGTGTAAAGTAAAGTGTCAAATGTAAAGTCAAATGCAAAGTCAAATGTCAAATGTAAAGTAAAGTGTCAAATGTAAAGTCAAATGCAAAGTCAAATGTCAAATGTAAAGTAAAGTGTCAATTAATTGTGTATCCAAACTTTATTTTTCGTATCCAAATCTTATGTTTTTGTATCCAAATCTTATGTCGAAAAAAAGATTTGGATACAAAAACGTAAGATTTGGATATGAAAAAATAAGATTTGGATACACAATTGACACTTTACTTCACATTTGACAGTTTACTTTACATTTGACATTTGACTTTGCATTTAACTTTACATTTGACACTTTACTTTACACTTTACAGGGCTTGGGAGGGAAGTCATGTAATATGTCCAGTAAATTTTTTTATTTTTTTTGACATTTTACATGGCACTTTACATAGCTTTGACAATTTCCATGACATTTTACATTATACAGCACAATTTACAATGTCTGGGAGCGGCCCAAGAAACATCAGCGTTAAATTCACCAACCACTTTTATAGCTGATGAAAAAGAAGTAGCTCCAGGGGGCAAACTAGGCAGACTCTTGGCACTCTGCCCACTTTGCGAGTTGACAGCACTGTTCCCAGTTGACTGAACAAAACTGCCCACTTGCATAGTTCTTCCATCACTGGCATATTTGACTAGTGGCACTGGTTCTTGTTTTTGAGCGGTCATTTTCTGATTGTCAAGGTTGAATGAAAGTTCAGTGGCTGCTTGTTGCAACATTTCAGCTGTTTCGTCCTGATTGGTGGTTAGGATGTTATATACTCTGTAAATCTTCAAATAAGTTCCTCTCCTAGAAAAACTCCCCCCATTGAATCACTCCCTCTGCTAGTCACATTGGGAAAAATAACTCCCCCTTTTTGATGGGTGGGAAAGGTGTCACATGTAAAAATGTGATTAGAATAGCTACTATTCTATAAATGTGTTATTTAAAAACAGGTATTCTTTTGCAGGAAGGTTGACATAATTCATAAAAGACTTCATTTCTATTTAAAGGATCTTTCATTTTCTAGAAAGGATCAGTTTAAACACTGAGCTTAATCAGACACTGTAAACTACATGTAATTATGGTAAGGATTTTCTTTAAAAGTAAAAACTGACTTTTTCAGTTGGCAGTGCAAACTGGGCCAAAAACAGTCCATCTTGAATGTTCTGGAAGATTTTCTGCACCCCTTTAATTACAGGATCTTTTTCCGCGATTGAATTTCCACTATTTTCATCAGCATCCTGGTAATATTGATAATATTCGTCCACGTTATCCGGAATATTATCGTAATGTTTCGCGCCTGGAATTGTCAAAATTGATGAAAATGGATCAAATTTGTGATAACAAGGGTGAATGACATAAATTCGTGACGAAGTCATTCCCTTGCAGACTTGTTAAAAGTATAAACTTTTTTTCCAAAGTACCAACGTAAAGTATTTATCCCTTACTCACCCTTAGACTAGAGTACAAAAAATGGAAAATTATTTTTTTACTTTTACTTATGTGTAAAAAATGAATAAAATACTCTTTCACCAGAAAACTTAGAAGTGAGTCTTTTTTTACAAATTTCATCTAATTAATCTGACAAAAACACCTTCCCAGAGGGGGCGGGGCTTAGTCAACAATTTTCCCAAAGTCTATTCAACCTGATTCCACTGTCTGCTTGTTGAAAAGACTTTTTGTGCTCGCATACGGCGGTAAAGATGTTTTCGATGGATACACAAAATCATCATTTTGCACGATTGAATTTGTCGAATCGAAACTCCTCACTTTTTGGCGTGGCGCCAATGTGTGTCCGTTTGGTTGTGATCTGTGAATTGCACAGTTGTGAAAAGTTGTGAACTGACACAGTTGTGAAAAGTACCGAACTTTATTTAAGTTTCAAAATTCGATGTGGAGTATTTTTTGTAAATAAAATCTACTGAAATAATTTAAGATTGAAAATCTGTTTTAATTAATAAATTTGAGTTTTATTGTATTTGGAGTAGATTTACTTTTCTACTCAAATATTTTATAAGTACCAGAATTCGTAAAGTTTCACTGAACAAACATATTAATCATCAAAAATAAACAATCCAAAAAAATCCACAGACAATATCCACCATTTTCCCAAAATTGCATTACACACACTTACATCAAACAAGAATACCAGTCTATTTTCACAACCACATCCAAAACAACCATTGAAAACCCCCAAACACACCCATAAAAGCCGGCGCCAGAATTCAACACTTCATCGGCCATTAATCTACCATATCTGCCATTGTTGGCTGTGTGCCAATAACGCACCCTGGCACCCCTGGAGAATCTTCTGTGTGCTGGCATTTGCATGTGCATATTGGCATTGGGTGCATTGTTTTGAGGGGGTTCCATTTGAGGGGGTGCCATGTTTTGGGGTGTTGTCTCAATTGTCGGACACACTTGTAGCCACCAGCGTCTGTCTCTGAGTGGGGGAGAAATATGTCAGAGTGAAGCATTTGTTGTTAACGTGTATGCAACCTGTATTTTGTTTGGTCTACACACTAGTTTTTTAAAATCAAAATTTGGAAACTGATAAATCTGGTTTGAATGCATCTGAGTTTACCGGAATTATAATTCTGTCAACTACAGCTGACGGCGATCTGAAAAACTCATTCTGTTAAACCCAAATGCATTCAAAGCTGATTTAAGTGTTAACTAAATTGTCAAGATTTCCTTAGGAAGCTAGTGTGTGCAGCAACCCTGTGCCAGCCAACATCTAAACCCATCACACATCCAGACCTGGCACACATCTAATCCTACCCATCACACAACTAAGCCCATCACACATCTAAACCCCCATAGATGTGTGATGTGCTTAGATGTGTGATGGGTCTAGATGTGTGATGGGTTTAGATGTGTGATGGGTAGAATTAGATGTAAGCCGGGTCTAGATGTGTGACGGGTTTAGATGTAAAATACGCTTCAGTCTGTGCAGCGACATTTCAACAAACTTTTTGCTTTCATCATAAATCGTGTGCCATCTTCTAATAATCTGCTTCCCAGTACTGAATTCAAATGCCATTTTCCAATTGTTGACAAATGATGTTTGCACACATTCCGCCTCTTTTATAGTTATGTAGGTGTTGCTGCAACATAACAATGTCCACCTGCGTAAGGTTAAGTGTTAAAATTGCACTTTACACTTACACTTTATTCGAGAGTATATTGTGTGTGTTTTTGTTGATTGATTTGAAATCACGCACAAAATGAAACTAAAGTAAAATAGCTTGTTTTTAGTGGTAGAATCCTAACGTAAAATCATGGAACTCATGGTACAACTCATTCAAAAGCATTTCACAAATTCTCAACAACCACAAAAAAAATCAGTTGACAGAGCGAGTTCACGTAGGCATTTTTATCTGCACATAAATACTTCAAAACTAACGAGTCACTGTTTCCCTGATCTTTTTCAATCGCTACCCCAGCTGAATAATAGCCAAATGGACATTCTATGAGCATGTCACCATTTTGAGTTGACACAGTTTTCGATTTGACGCAGGTTTCTGTTGGCAACTGAGAAGGGGCAGGTGTTGTATTTGCTCTTCAAAATACAGTATTTCTTCTAATAGAACGGCGCCATTTAATTTTTCTCATCAACTGTTTACCTGCCGTTATATTGGAGGTGCCGTTCTATTGGAGGGTGCCGTTCTATTATCTCCGTAGGTGTGACAAAGTGCAAAAAAAAATTTACAAAACCAAAAATACAAAAACAAAAAAAACATGAGAAATTAAACAAAAATGATCGATTTTTCATCACATTTCTTACCATCAAAAATTCAAATTTCAACCAACCAAATTCCCCGCCAATGGCGCGCATCCAAAAGTGTACATTCTCATCATCGGACTGTAAGCGCCACCAAAAAGCGACATGTGAAATCCGTCCGGACATTCGAACAAAGTTCTGCCGAAAAGATTGCCCCCATTTTTGTCGGCTAAAATTGCCAGCGGTTTGAGTAGAATCGTGTAGATTAGGGTGATTAAGTTAGAGTGACATTTCATTTTTAGTATTTTTGCAATGTTTGGTTTATCTGTAAAATGGAGAAAAATTGTCACTGGAATTAACGGAGGTAATTTATGAAATTCTACGGAATTCTATGCACACTATTCGGTGTCAACTGGTTGCCATTTCAATTCACATTTTTGTTGACGGATCGTACTTCGTAGGGCGTGCGGGCGTATTATCAAATGGCGTGCGGTAAAGTGGAAAATAATTGAAATACCGTATTACCTCGAATTATCCCCCCTTGAATTAACCCCCCCTCGAATTAACCCCCCCTCAAAATGGGCTGGGGAAATAATAACCCCCCCCCCTCGAAATACCCCCCCCTTCGGAATGATGTACGTCATGTACATAATAAATACGTCATGTATGCAATGTACATGATGTATATTACTGTTAATTTGCATTGCAGCTACACATGGACATAGTTTGTGTAGCTATCTACGTTTTTATGTCCAAATATATCCTGTTTGGACACATTTATTACCTGTTTTGGGTATGCAAATGCCTACTATTTACTACGATCCTTACGAAAATTTCTGACGAAATAATAAACCCCCCCTCGAATAAACCCCCCCTCAAATTTTGCTGGCGAAATAATAAACCCCCATGGGGGTATTTCGAGGTAATACGGTATATTGAAATGTGAATTTTAACATCGTTTGGCGATCTGTCAACTAAAATCTGAATGGAAACCAGTGAAACCAGTTGATGGCGTTGGTTGGTAAGTAAAAATATTCTCAAAGACACGCTTAAAAGAAAGTAAAAAAAACGAAACATAAAAAGAGACCATAAATAGACACCCACCCACGTGTAAACGTCTTCCTTTGTGAATTGAAACACAGCCAAAAATGGAATGAGATAACACTATCGCTGGAATGACGCCGTGGCGCTGGCGCCATTTAATGGCGCCATTATTTTGAATGGCGCCATGATAAATGTTTCTCCATATTTACATTCAATGGGCAAAAAATTCCAATTGCAGATTTATCTACCTACATATTTTGCAGTTAATTATTATCAAAAAACACTTAAAAGCGCCATGAAAACGCGACAGATTCCTTAGACGCCAGAAATTTCCCATTTCCTTTTCACTCGGGAAACACGCGATTTCCGGAAAATTCACAATGGGAAATTAAAGAGAGAAATCCGCGTAATGTTGTCGCATGATGTAATGCAAACATGACTATTGACATCAATATCACTTGCGAAATTAGTGGGTTTTTACGCATTTTACGGAAATACGGATGTCGTATTTTTCTAGTGCAAATCAATTTGCATGTGCAAATAATGTGACTGTAAATGGTAAAATGTCATGTAAAATGTCAAATCTCATGTAAAATGCACTGTGGACAGTCAAATGCCAGTGCAAACGATCTAAAGTCATGTAAAATGTACTGTAAAATGTAAAATGTTATGGAAGTTGTCAAAAGTCATGTAAAAAGTGCCTGTAAAATGTCAAGTGACATGTACACTGCAAAAAGCCGTGGAAAATGTTGTGTAAATTAGTAAATGTCATGCAAAGTGTCAAAGGTAATGTAAAACACCCTGAAACAGGCAAATGCCATACAAAATGTCAAAAGTCATGTAAAATGCCATGTAAAATGCTAAATCTCATGAAAGTGTCAAAAGTCATGTAAAATATCATTTTTATGTTGTTTATCAACTATTTGTCATTATGCAGTGGATTGTTCATGACTTTTTGCACTTTGCATGACATTTGACACTTTACACAACTTTTGACACTTTGCCTGGCATTTTACATGTTACATGACTTTTGACACTGCACGACATTTGGCATTTAACATCACTTTTGGCACTTTGCATGACATTTTACACTGTACACAACTTTCGACACTGCCTGGCATTTTACATTTCACATGAATTTTGACACTGCACAGCATTTTTCATTTAACATGACTTTTGACACCATTTGCATAGGTAAATCGATTTACACAGGAACCCTGCGTACCCATTTATGAATCCTACCTTGAGTATGGGTGTATAGATATTGCGTTTACAGGGTATTTGTCGAAACAATTTTCAATTTTTTACATGTGGTAAATGATTCATTCGATGGAGTTCGTAAATTTTTTTGACAACATGCCGTCAAAAATATTTGTATCCATTTCAGAAAACGCGTGGTTCATTCCGGAATAAATAGTGACGTAAAAACGCCGTGACGCTTTTGGTGGTTATCGTCGGCGGCGCCATTTTACTGTGGCGCTATTGGCGATTGGCGCCATTTTACTGTGGCGCTATTGGCGATTGGCGCCATTTTACTGTGGCGCTATTGGCGATTGGCGCCATTTTACTGTGGCGCTATTGGCGATTGGCGCCATTTTACTGTGGCGCTATTGGCGATTGGCGCCATTTTACTGTGGCGCTATTGGCGATTGGCGCCATTTTACTGTGGCGCTACTGGCGATTGGCGCCATTTTACTGTGGCGCTATTGGCGATTGGCGCCATTTTACTGTGGCGCTATTGGCGATTGGCGCCATTTTACTGTGGCGCTATTGGCGATTGGCGCCATTTTACTGTGGCGCTATTGGCGATTGGCGCCATTTTACTGTGGCGCTATTGGCGATTGGCGCCATTTTACTGTGGCGCTATTGGCGATTGGCGCTATTTTACTGTGGCGCTATTGGCGATTGGCGCCATTTTACTGTGGCGCTATTGGCGATTGGCGCCATTTTGCTGTGGCGCTATAGGCCCTCTGCTATAAATATCTTTGTGAACAAATGGGAACAAAATGCCAAAATGCTGGCGCTATTTTACTATTTTGACACCAAAATCCTGGTGATTTAAATGGCACTAGGTATATCCGAATTAAGCGGCCTCACCAATAAATTCCCCAGTGAAATAATTTCAACAGATGTTTTGTGAGGTAAAGGAAATATGATGTTGTTTCTCTATTCAAATTAGGTTATGGTATATTGTTAAGTAAATACTTCTGCTGTATTAAACTCACAGAAATATATAAAGGTTTTAAAAACGAAATAAAAAGCCGTCACAATCGCTAAAATAAAAAAGCAAAAACGGTTCTCACACGCAAATCTATTTCAAATATAAATATCTAAAGTTCCGCGATGAAAATTTCTCCCACAATTGTCTAAAATTCAATAGTATTTGGAATCGCAAAAGTCGCAAACTGACACACTTTTATATTAGGTCATTTCATCCATAATTCGATAAAAGACAGATAAAATAGGCCGTTGAAACATGGAAAACACAAAACCAGAAATCTTCTAGTGTGAACCGGAAAAATGTTTACACTTTACGCCCATTGTTTGCATATTTTTGCAGATTTGTGAATGATTTTTTTAAAGATGATTGAAGGGAAACGTTTGTGTGTGCATTGTCAGAAATTTGTAAATAGGTATGTACCAAAGTACTGTATTTCTTCTAATAGAACGGCACCTCCAATAGAACGGCACCTCCAATAGAATGGCAGGTTTTGGCTTTTTTGCACTCATGAAAACAATAGAACGGCAGCCTCAAAATAGAACGACACCCTCAATAGAACGGCAGGTAGGTATTGCGTTGGAGGAGTGCCAAATGTTCAAACGAAAGATGTGTGAAAAACGTTGGTGAAAAATAGAACGGCAGCCTCCAGTACAACGGCACCTTCAATAGAACGGCAGGTAAAAAAGTTGATGGAAAAATAAAACAGCGCTCTTCTATTGGAAGAAATACGGCATGTAAGGTTTCAATTGCTTGATTAAAATGTCCGAAACCAGTATTCAGAATATGTCTAGGGGAATAATTTTTGTTGAGTAATGGAAAAAGCAATTTTGCACTAAATCAATCGAATACAAAAATGAATGCAAGCAAGCTTTACTATAGACTCAGAATTAGGGCTGAACATTTCTAAAGCTTTTCTCGAATGTACGAAATGATGAATCTCGCTAAAAATTTGTTTTTCGTTGTAATTATAGCGATCACTCCTCCCTCGATTCAAAATAGTGAGTGAAAAAAACCCATCCAAAATGATTTAACTGATAATTTTGTGCGATAAAATGCAATAAAACGCGGCATTAACTATCCCAAAATATAAATATAATGACAAACAATTAACCATTTGATGCAAAATCATATTTTTCATTCTCTAAACACAATGCGAAAATGACCTCATATGAACTCAACAAAATCACGCATACATCCGAATTTACCTGGCACCTATTTAGTGTCAAATTTCTACTGGAACTGAAACACATTTCATTTCTGTAACAATGTATAGGTACCTATTTACAATGGGTCACAATTTGACCTCTGAAAGCTGGTGCAAATTCCACAATTGTGTAAGTGACAAGTCAAGTGTTAAGTTGTATTACAATTGAAGTGGTGGGCGAGGGGAAGTCACTCGAGAAGTTAACTTAGAAGTGACATGTAAATTTCTGGTGCCACTCGACTTCCGGACCCAGTAAAGCACCCTGTAAATGTCAAATGGCATTCCAGTCCATGGCCATATGGCGCTTTTTGCTTTGGCGCTAGCGCCAAGCGCCAGCGCCATGGCGCTTTTACATCACTAGTCAAGAGTCAAGTTAAATGGCAAGTGAAAAGTCAAAAGTCAAGTTAAATGACAAGTGACAAGTGAAAAGTCAACAGTCAAGTTAAATGACCAGTGAAAAATAAAGTCAATTTAAATGACAAGTGAAAAGTGAAGACTCAAGCTGAATTACAAGTGAAAAGTGAAGAGACAAGTTAAATGACAAGTAAGAAGTTAAGTTAAATGACAAGTGACACGTGAAAAGTCAAGAGTCAAGTTAAATGACAAGTGAAAAGTTGTGAAACTTGTCATTTAACTTGACTCTTGACTTTTCACTTGTATCTTGTCATTTCACTTGACTCTTGACTTGACTCTCGACTCTTGACTTGTCACTTGTCATTTTACTTCACTCTTTAGTTATCTTTTGTTTTTTCTTTATTCTTGATTTGAATAAGTTAAAGTTAAATGACAAGTGACAAGTGAAAAGTCCAGAGTCAAGTTAAATGACAGGTGAAAAGTTGTGAAACTTGTCATTTAACTTGACTCTTTACTTTTTATCTGCCACTTGACATTTTACTTGTCTCTTGACTTGACTCTTGACTTTTGACTTGTAACTTGTCATTTTACTGTACTCTTAACTTATCTTTTGTTTTTTTCTTAACTGTTGATTTTTGACTCTTAACTTGTCAACTTGCGGGACTGGCCCAAGGTATTAAAAGTCATGTAAAATGAGTTGTGAAATGTCAAATGTCATGCAGAGTGACAAAAGTCATGTAAAACGCTCCGTAAAATGTAAAATTTTCTTTAATTTTAAACTGGTCGTTTGGCATTTTACAATGCATTTTACAGTGCATTTTACATGACTTTTGACACCACATGACATTTTACATTTTAAATTAGTTTTACCACTTTTTATGATATTTTTCATTTTACAGGGTCCTTACCAGTACATTCCTTACCAGTTAGTACTTATCACTTTGCACTTTTCTTGCCACTTGACCAGTTGCGGAATTGGCGTCTGAATCTAGTCTGTTGCAGATATTTCACACTAGAGATTATGATTTACATGTTGTAATGTGAATTGTAATTGATACTACATACCTAGATTTATAAAAATTGCATGTGCAATATGAGGAAACATGCACTGGCGCTGGTACCAAGGTCACTCATATAATAACTACCTAGTCAAATGTGCACATGGAATGGAAAAACAATCGAGTATAGATAATATTCACTCGAATAAATCCCATGGGAAGTTTTTCATTGGATATTGCGACTATTGATGTCAAATATTTTTCCTGGTGCCAATTCCAAATCAAAGGTTTTTCAATCCTTTCTGACATTCTTATGGTTAATCAACAACTTAAATCAACACCCATTAAAAGTGAATACTACGTATATTTTTCATTATTCTGATCAATTTTTGATGTAATCTATTGTAGGTTTCATTTCTATTTTTTCATAGTTGAAATTTTGAGGGGGGTATTTACAGGGGGTATCCTATCAACATTCTTTAGTTTCTCATGAACATGATTTCCGGCAATGATATTTCAATCACAAGTCTATAACATCATTTTCCACATGGTAACATCTAGCACAAGAGAAAAAATATTGAAAATATATTTTTTTACTGGAAAGTTCACGAATGACAACAATTATACCTATTAAAAAGAAATATAATTTCATGGGAAGAATTTCACAAGATTCCCACCGATGAATAGCACACCTGTGGCTAAACATATCGAACTAAACATAAACTGAACTTTTAGAAAAATAATGAGATGTTTGATGCTATTTTCAGAAAGATTTATTTTCTCTCTAGCCCACTTGGCCATGTTAATGGCATAGTTCTTAAAACGTATTTACGTTAACTCGATAAATACGTATACTCGCACTCGCGCACTGCGTAAATAGTTTTACATTTCCCCCCGAAAAAATACCAGTACTCACTTACTCGCGTATGTTTTGAAAGTACGCAAGTACAGAAAACTTATTTTAATGGGACGTACAGAGAATGAGATTTTGCTAGACAGAAAGTGACAATCATAGGACATTTTCCTATATAATACTTATCAGGAGAGGAAAACACTCTTTTGATGTATTTAAGAGTAAAACACTGATTTTTACGTTATTTTTGTGAGAAAAATACTCACTTTCACGTTTTCTGCGAGTATAAATACTTCTGCGTTTTCTGCGAAAAATACCCGTCTTTACGTTTTCTCTGGAAAAAGTATTTTACACACGTTTTATGCAGTGTAAGAGTAAAATAAAGTAGGTTACCACAGCAAAAAATGGGTTCGTGAAATGTGTGGAAGTGCGCTCTGTGAAGGCACTTCCACTCACTTCCACACACTTCACAAAGTTTTCGGTGAAGTGTCTTCCACTTACTTCACCTAGCTTCACGAAGACCGAAATTCGTGAAGTGCACTTCATGAACTTTTGCAGCATACTTTGCATGGTTCATGAAGTGCCGTGAAGCATCTGGGATATAGTGACTACATTGCGCGTCTGCATAAAGACACTTCAGGACATATCACCGCGCATCACAAACCCATTTTTTGCTGTGTACGTTTTCTGTACTCAGAGGTGAGTATTAAAAATACTTTACGTTTACGTTTATGTTTAAAAAGTTCAGTATTTTTAACAACTTTTAATAGTGACACATTCTCCACCAAAAAAGCATCCTTCTCTTATTTAAAATTGGAGCATACTTGGCATTTTAATTGAAAGATTTTTTATTTCTGATATAAATTTTACTATTGGCACCACACAAGCTGGTTTTCAATGTTCCCTCTGTGAAAACCCATTATTTAGTTTTCAAATTCATTTAAACACTGTGTGTAATCACCAAAGCAGCCATCATCTTTGTTTTTTTCTCTATTTTTCTGCCAGAAGAACACATATTTGAAAACTCCAGCAAAATGCTGCAGACAAAATATTTTTTTTGTGGAATAAGTATGCATTTGTAGGACAAGCTGTAAGCGGCATGTGATGCAAAAAACTATGCTCTATTTTGTGGACTGTACTGTATATTTTTACCGCTGTGATAATTAATTCATTTTCTAACTACCGTATTTGCTTGAATAATCCCCCTGGGAGATTATTATTTCGTCAGACTTTTTTGAGGGGGGGATTATTCAAGAGGGGGAATTATTTTTTCCACTTACAGGGGAGGGGGATTATTTGAGGGGGGGAATGATTCAAGGGAGGGGGGAGAATTATTCAAGCAAATACGGTATAAATATTTTTCAAATTCTGTTTTAAATTGTAGATGATATCCGTCTCACATATATGTCTAGTTTTTTTTCTCTTTCATTTGATACCATGTTTCACGATAGAAGTACAAAAATGATGGAGAAAGTGTGGTGATGCAGAAAACATTCAATTATTTTGTTTTAAATAGCATACCTGTATCTGTAATTATGGCATTATCACGGTAAACAGTGGAAATTTTTTCACATCGAACAAAAAAAACTGAATTCAATAACAGTTCCGCAAAACAAATAATGTTATTTTTATACAATCAACTTTATAATTTTTTTAAAAATCACAAGTGCAATTCAGACAGCTGATTTTGTATGAAAATGAAAGCCAAAAAAATGAACTAAAAGTGAACACTGACTGCAACAATTTCACGTTGAATACACTAGCACAAAAAAAACAAACAATTTTTTTGTATTGTTTTCAAAAATGTTTTCATTTCATAGAAACATGTGTCACGAAATTTAACATAAATGTGAACATTTTTGAAAACTCAAAAGTTGTTGTGATTTAGGACTCTAATCCATCCTCTAAGCCATCATACCCCTGGTGCCAATCTAACTGCATTTATGAAATGTTCAGCAATTCCAAAATTTATATCAATTAAAATACAATTTCTAACTGTTTGGTTGTGTAGACTTTGTTCTTCAACAGCGCACACAGGTGGCTTTTCATTTCCTTCCTCGTCAAAGTGATCCGATACATTTGTGCCATGCAATTCTTTGATAAAATTGTGCAAATAACATGCAGCCATAACCAGTTTGCTGACCCTGTGTGATTCCATTGAAATGGTCATTAGCAGGATGCGCCACCGAGCAGCCAAAATCCCAAAAATGCATTTTACACAGTGCACAGGATAACCTGTAATGCAAGATCATTCATAATCATTGCATGGTCCACACAAATTTCACAAAGATAAATTTAACCAGTAGTTGCGCCTTTGAACCCTTTGTAACAGTAGTACCAAGTACCAGATTCTGTGTTGTTAATAAATGCATGAATTCTTTCATTTTATAAATACTTTTCAAATATGGTAATAAGTTGTGGAAACAGGTGACATATGCAGTTGTCACCTGAAATGTAGCCACAGTGACATACTTAAAAAAAATTATTTTTTTTTTACATAAATCCCAAGTTTTCTACAACCCTATCATTAAATGCAGCATAAAATACTGCATCTACAGTGTCAATTTTACATAAACCCATTCATCCAGTAGTTTTTAAAGGATTTTGGAGTAAGTTGGCGAAATTTCATAAACTGGTGATGCCTGGTGATGATTTTGCTACTTTTGGTGTGTACTGCAACACATTTTCACATATGTTGCACAGATATTGAAAACTGGCATGTACAGCGATGTACAGCGACGTACAGCGACGTTGCCATACATCGCTGTACATCACCCTCTATGTTCAGTTTTCAAAAATGTTTTACACATTTGAAAACTGGAATGTACATTTTTGAAAACTACATTATTCAATTTTAAGTTTTCAAAATTGTCAACAGAGTAGAATGTTGGCGATGCGTCGCCGTACAGTTTTCAAAAATGTTCTGCAAATGTGAACTTTGAACAACAAATGTGACTTGCCGAAACCAATATTCACATATGCTTTCACTTAAAGAAAAATAAAAGTGCAAATTGCACAGTTTTGAAAACCGTACAGCGACGCATCGCGCAGAAGAGTTTTCAAAAAGGAACCTTGAAAACCAGCTTGTGTGGCCACATTGTTACATCTATCTTTCATTCAGTCAAAATTTATATATCATTGAAGTGAGAAAGAGAATTCAATTATTCTGAATGTCTGGTAACAAAAAAATTTCACATTGAACCCAATATTTTGATGATAAATACCTTAGTTACACCATTTTTACACAGAAAAAATTATAAAAAATGGAGAAACAGATGTCAATTTTTCTATTCATAATGTCAATTTCAATTCCTGTATTGAAAACAATGATTCTTCCGCCTTGTTCTGACATTCCAGTGAATGCGAGAATTGAGGTTAGAAATTTACAATAGTGAAAAGGTGCACAACAAAATGAGGGCTGGGTGGAGCCAGTTCCGTAAAATGAGAAGTGAGAAATGAAATGGCAAAGGCATAGTGTAAAACCACACCTTTAAGTACTATCGCCTTTATGCAACCAAAAATCAAACTTGGCCGTGTGCCAAAATAAATCAAAATACTTACTTCTAGCCTACCCTTGTTGTACCCACTCATCATGGCGCCCTTCCATCCATAGTTAGGGGATTCCCCGGCGCAGCGAATTTCCCTATTTGTGATTATCCAGCCGCCCTCAACCTCGTCGTGGCCGGACGCCCAAAGTAATTGCCTATGAACAATGTATTGCATATGTTTTGGAAGCACCAGTGTGTTTTGGTTACTACAAAAGTTTTTTAGAAAATCAATGATATGTGCGTAACCATTTTGTCGACATATTTCCCTCAAGGACAAGTATTTGTCATTTGTAACCCAAATTACTGAAATAATCGCCATAGTCAAACTAAATCCCGAGTCAATTGTCATGTTACATGATGTATTCAACTCTAATGCCATGAAGTGTAAATTTGTTATTTCAAGTCGATTTTGTGACCGTTCGTAGGTTTTCAACAACATACGGACTGAACTTTTGTCAACAAATACAATAACTAATACTAACCGTAAACCCACGTTGTTTTCCGCGGCATTTTGCAAAATAATTAGAAGCGCCGTGTACGCAAACGTTTTTTTGGCCGCATCCACCGAGTCATACAAAACCCCGGCCCCTGATTGCCGGCCGTTGCCAGATTTGAACCACACCTGGCTTGTGTCAACATTCTGGTCTTTCACAAACCGCCCAATGTTGCCCATGATTCGTTTGCAGTGTCTGTTAAATTTGTGGAATTTCGGGTCCCAGGCCAGGCCATCTGTCACAGCAAAGAGCTGATGCAGGTTTAGCGCAGTACTTGCCAGCGTTTTGCTCCCACAAGCCTTTGCCTCAGCCTGTGTAGGGAAAGATATAGTTTCAAATCGTAAAGCAATCCCTCAAACTCTGAAAAAAAAAAGTAATTTTATGGCGTACACTACCCACGTCATGTAACTCACATAGATCATCGCGGTGAGGATGCAGTCAAAGGTTGCCCCATCATACTTCACTTTCCATTGGTAGTATCCCCCAAAAGGATCGGTTGGGTCATCAAAGCATATCACCACGTCACTGGCGCCCGTCTTGTGCGTGTTCGACGAGCACTCGGGCGCGGACGAGGACGGAGCCGTGTCCATCTGAAACATATTCGAGTTAGTAGTAGTTATCATATTGAATATGAACTTGTTTAAAAAAATGAATTTTAAGATGTATAATACATTATAAAATCTTATATTTGTGCATGAAATTTCAGGATGAGTTTCCCATAAAACGGTGGTATGTGTATGTAGATGAAAGAAATGTTGAATGCTATGCCACTGATTTAGTGAATTGAATGTAACTTCGCTGTATGTCCTAGCGAAAAATAACAATTTTTGGGAAAGTGCCAAATACCCCCAATTCACCTCAGATATCGTCTGAATCGTTCTCGGACGTTTTGCTGAGCGCACAACTGTGTGCACTTGATCTGTCGAAGGTTCTTTACGCTTGGTTGCAGATGTCGCCGCGCTGGATGTATGTACTTGTCCATTTTCTAGCGCCATCAAACGAAGCCGTATGGCCGCTAGCGAATCGTCCATATCAGAAGAGTTCTGCGTATGCACATATTTACATTGATTATCAGCCAGAACTGCGATCTTTAAAGCAAAACTACAAAATTCTGAATTAATCATGTTGTCTTTTGTAATTACATATGTGTAAGTGTGAATTTTTATTTTCTGACTATTGTAAAACAATATCAATACGGATGACCCTCCATTTACCTTGCGAAAAGCCGCCGTTTCATCCTCCATTTTTTTCAATTTTTCTGATATTTTTGAAATTTCGGTCTGCAACTCGGATTTTGTGTTCGCAGACATCTGACCCATTGCCGATGCGATCTGAATTTCCAGCTGAAATGTAATTGAAAATGTCAATTTACAGTGTGCGTGTGTAATCAATATTCCTATATTTGGCTGCTCTAGGCAAATACAAAACATTTCAGTTTTTTTAACCGAATTTATCAATTGTAATATGAAAATAACTGTGTGTAATTTGAAAACACAGCGTATGTGCAGCGATATCATGCAACAATGCCTATTAAGATGGATAACTCCAAACCGCACCCTTTGGATGTAGTCCCCCTGCCGGCGCCTACTTTCCTCTAAATCCCTAATCAAGTGGGCCAAATAAGCAAATTCTTGAGCATTGGGTGTAGAATTGGGTGATTCCAAAAGTTTATCCTCTAAAAACCCAGCCATTTCATACGGGTGAAGGTTAGTCCCAGCCACCAGGTGTCCAGCTGACGCATGCACCGAAATTGGCTCCCAGTCAACCATTTCGGGTGGAGTCGTATCGCAACCTGTGTTATCAATACGTTTAAATGTTTGAAACGTTCCAGTTTTGGCTATGTGCCAATATGTCAATTTACCATATTTAATTAGTTTAGACGTATTATTATACATGTAGTTGTGCAAAGACGTAGTGTTTGTACACATTTTCAAATGTATCACCCACACGTTTAGAATGGCAGAAAAACGACCAAAATCACCTTTCATGCGGGCTAGCGACACCATTTTTGTCGCTTTGGAAAAGTCCGTGCGAACCACTACGCCCGAATCAAGCCGCAAGAAGCCCGTGTGTGATGCGTAGTACCCCGTACATTTAGATGGGTCAAAACCCACTCCATAATTGACATAGGGCACTTCGTCACCGGAATCCTGCCCATCAGTATTCGATACACAATCCCCCGGTTCAACCAAGGCTTCAGCGATTATTAGGGCATTGTGGTCACCCTTTTCAACAGTGACAGGTTGTCTAATAGTGTCGGTCAGTTGCGTAATGGGATTGTCTGGTTGCGTAGCGGGCAACGTTGTTTCATGTACCGATTTGACCACCGAGCGAACAGATGCAGCCGTGTCGGGACGTTCATCTTCCAAATTCGAATCTGCACACGTAAATCTACGTATACATACTGTGAAATATAACAGTGATTCAATGCACCAGCACACATCTCTCAGCGTTCTAAAAACGTGTTGTGTAACAAACTCTTTAGTATTTTGCATGATATTTGTTATAGTCTTTGTCGACGTTTTGGTGGATAACGATTCATTAGTCAAAAATACCTTTACATCCAATGGGATAAAGCTCAGTAGACAACACACCAATGGGATAAAGCTCAGTAGACAACACTCACCAGCGGTCCCGTTTACCGACGCCGATGCGTTTTCTCGGAAACGTGGCAGGGCGTTGTTTTTGGGTCGATTTGTCGGAGTTTGCGCTGTTTGAGATGCAGAACGGTTACGCGCGGCAACAGATTTTTTCTTGGCCGCTGTCGTGGATGTACGTAGCGCCCGGGCAGAGTTTGTGAGAGCATCGAGTGCATTTGACGGAGTCTGAGTTTGATTTTCATTGGTTAATGTGCATTTCACCACATAATTATACGCATTTGATCTATGCGTATGTTTACAATACTGATCTTTGTGATTCTTTACCCCATAACACAGCAATTTGTTACAGTTACAGTTCCGTAAACGTTCCGGACATGTCACAGGCACATATATGCGCCAGACCACAGAAAGAGCCACTAAAACTAAGGAGATACAACTCACTGAAGTTTTGTTGTCTGCCATTGTAGCTGAATACGTACATGTGCGATCGCCGTAGGTCACTACGCTCGATAGCCTGTATAAATAAGTGTCATATTTGTTATAATTGTATTCAATAGGTAATGATTGACTTCTTTGGCTCAATGCCAAATTGACAAGATTTGGATACAGAGGATCAACATTGTGCGGCTGTACTCCCGCAAGCTGAGAAGCGATTGTAGCCTCGCTTGCGCGAGTCAGCCACAATAATTTGCCTCGGGAGGACTTTGGTTTGCCTCGGAAGGACTTTAAGATGCCTCTGAAGGACTTTTGGGTAACATGTATAATGTCTAGCCTCGCTAGGAAGATTAATTGGCACTCGGCCAAGATAACATTTCCATATATTATGCACCAGTTAGGTACTTTTGGAGGAAATTTACCAGTACAGACACATAAATGCGCTGTAGTTGGTCTACCGGTACATCCCAAACGTACCACAAGCTTCCAAGAACCGCTACTCAGCTTCGCAGACGTTTCCGTTCGTTAAAAGAAAATCGGGCCAATTTTCTTTTTTTTCAAACAAACGACGAACAAACGCGTACAAACGACCGGTCCACTTACGGCGGCAAAATGTGCCAAAACACTGGCGTCATTTGTCAAATCAACTGCGAAAAATCCGGACACCGGGGTTTTCAGTGATAAAATTTTTGGGCACAAAATAAAATCACCTTCGGAAATTCTGCGCAGTTTACACATTTCGTGCGATTTAGGTCCGAAAATTGCCTATAGGGATTGTGACTCTGTGCCGGCATTTGTCAATACATGCTCGAAATTCGGTGCAGTTAGGGTTGACGCATACGAATATTTTTTTTCCGTTTTTCTAATCGGGGATTCATGTGCCCACTCGCTTCAAATGATGTTTGGGAATGATTGTGCTAGCCACAACGTGCCCGTTTCGGTGCACAGCAGTAAATCGTTGTTCAATGGCAAGCGCCTGCCAACTGTATGTGCCGCGTTGTCCGATGTGCAGTTTGATACGTGTTATGACGCAGTTGTCATCAGATGTGTTCTGGACGCATGTGATGCCGAACAGTACTTTTCCGAAAAATTCAGCAGCACATGCGTCGATGACTTTTTTTTGTCGGGTGTTTTCAAGTGTGTTTCAACTGTTTGTAATTCGACAGGGCTGAAACTAATGCCCTCAGGAAAAATTTTGCTGTCGCTAATAGGGCCGACAATGAATCGGCACATTAAACATGGGTGGTCTCGCTTGTTGTTAGCTGACACTTTAAAATTCTACTTGATGTTGGAACGATCGCTAATTGACCTTGTGACAGATAATTTGGAAAAAGTTGTTGTTTTGCCACTGATGCAGTTTATCTGCAATGAGTTTAGGATGTGTAAATGTGATGACAGCATAGACTTGTTTATGCGTATGATGGCCCGTGATGGCATCCATACGTCAGAATTGGGCAATATGGTGCTAAGTGAAGTTACAAGGAGAGAGTTATTAAAAATGTCAGTTACTCCTACAAAACCCTCTTTTTTTACAATGCTACAACATTACCACGACGCAGGCTGCCGCATCAAGCTCCGCCCATCAATCTGGAGCAGTGAACATGAATCAAACACCGGGGAATCGCACCTTGACGCAGCACTTTGCGCGTCAACTGCATCAAAATTGAAGGATGTGAAATTTTACACTTTTGGCGTTAAATCGGGTTATTTTGCTAGTTTTGGGATAAAAAATTCCAGAATTGTTGCCATTGTTAAATATCTGTTATGGTTGACTGTAACTATTACAGGGATACTACATATATGGTCAACATTTCTGAAATTTATCCGCGGTGTGTCACAGGTCAAATATTTTACTGTCCTACTCGTTGTGATCACACTGATACGACCAATAAATGCAATTGGTGATCTAGTTGGAACTTCGGAAATAACTGATTCAACATCAGTGGTTTTACAATCCCTTATTATACCTTTTACAATTTTGTATCAGAACGTTCGCTCATTACGATGGAAAAAGGAGGAACTATTTGCAGCTGCTAACCTCGCATGTGCAGATATTTTATGCTTGGTGGAGACTCATTTCAGATGTGCTACAGATGCAATCTGTATACCAGGGTATAGTGCGGTACACACTTTTAAAACAAGCTTAGAAACTGGAGGCATATCGATATACATCAAGAAAGCACTTGACTTCAAAATACTTACGTTTAAAAATGAAAATAATTTAGTTGGCATTTCTGTTAAAACCAAAATGCAAACTCAAAATATAGTGGCATGCTATCTAGAAAACAATAGTAAATGTAAGAAATCAAACTCGGTAGCCGAGAAGAATGAAACTATCCTATCAGAACTAGGTGAAATGTTACTACACCATACGGAATACTCACAGCGTACAATTCTAGTAGGTGACTTTAACGGCCATATTGGAAATGATGAACTAGGTATTGAAGGAAATAATGCCGACGTAAACATGAATGGTAAACTAGTAAGGGATTGGAGGGCATTCTATGGTCCGACGTTGATAAACAACATTTTTTCCGAATTATGGACATATGAACGGTCAAATGCACGCTCAGTCATCGATCTTTGCTTCTCGAACTTTCCCATCGATGGAATTAGTGGTCAGATTGATAGTAATGGTGTGGTATGTCCAATATCATCAGATCATCATGCAATTCTTCTACGTGTGAACGATATGAAACCATGCAAAAAACCGACATCTTTGACAGTTAAACCAAAGGGAGATGAGTGGGTGAGTTATAAAAAGGTCTTACATATACCCGAAAATTCATCATACGAAAAAATCGTTAAGTCAATTCAGTCTGCATCGTCTTATGCGACGGCCAACAGAAGTGTTAAATTACACAAACCATCTGTACCTCGTTCAATTCAAAAACTTCACAGAAACATAGCGAAAACACGTAGGAAAATTAGAGTGAGTTATACAGCCGAGCTGAAAAATGAACTAACACTACTCAAAAATAGACTCAAGAAGGAAAAAAAGAGACTATATCTAGAATCAAACGATCGAAATATAGAAAAAACACTGCAAAATAAGGGGGCAGAAATGAACACTATCTACAAACACATCAATAAAAATTGGAAAACTGGTAAAGTAGTTACCGCAATGAAAAACCAAGATGGAAAACTCATTGAAACTGAGACGGAAATGAATGTAGAAATGGGTATGGTTTGGAAGAATATAATGAAGGCGAATCCAGGGTCACCAACATATTATGAAGTAGGCAATCGAAACTTTGAGGAATCTGACATAGATAATCTAACATCAGATTTCTCCTTGGTGGAATTAGACAATGCGATAAAACAATTAAAGCTGAATAAATCTCCGGGAACGTCAAATATTCATCATGAACATCTAAAACATATGGATGGGAGTACACGGGTTGTCCTTCTTAATATGTACAATGCTTGGTTACACGGTAGCCCGATACCGCCTGATGCAATAGTATGCAAAATGGTATTGTTGCACAAAAAAGGAGATAGGTGCAACATGAAAAACTATAGAACTCTAGGTATTTCATGTAATGTGAAAAAGCTGTATATGGTTCTACTAAACAATAGATTAATGCATGTCATGGAGCAGCACGACGTTTTTACAGAGTTACAAGGGGGGTTCAGACCGAACCGAAGAACATGTGACAACGTTCATATACTTAATACATGCTATCATTATGCCCAGGCTCAGGGAAACAACTTTTATGGGTGCTTTGTAGATGCCGTTAAGGCATTTGATAGAGTAGATAGGGAGAAGCTATGGTTTAAAATGAAAACAATGGGTCTACCGAGTTTACTTATAAGTGCAATACAAAATGCATACACAAATATTAGTGTTAAAATGACGTATGGGGATTACGTTAGTGAGGAAATGGAATACCCAATAGGGGTAGCCCAAGGCTGCGCTTTGAGCCCTACATTATACGCAATATACATGCATGATTTAGCGTATGATTTACTGAACACGGGATTTGGTGCAAAATTAGGAAAAGAACAACCTAAACTTCCGGGACTATTCTTTGCTGATGACATTGTGCTACTGTCCAATACAGAATATGAGTTACAAGAGTTGATGCATATATTCAGTAAATGGGCATGGAGATGGAACGTGTCGATAAACAAAGAAAAATCATCAGTACTGAGATGGGGTAAACCAACACATAACATTGAATGGCAATTGGGTTATGATAGTAATAAATCGCTTAATAGTATAAAGGAAACAACAGAGATAAGATATCTGGGCATCACAATAACCAATGATTTACAGCCATTCAAACGACATATAACATCATGTTACAATAAATTCCTCAAACATAGCAGTCTGGCGATACTTTCTTCACAGAAAACTACGAAACCATTGTTATATGGAAAAATAGCCTGGAAATCATACATAGAAAGTGCCAGTATGTACGGTCTGGAAGTAACGGGGTGCAACACGGGACTACTTAAGAAAATGGATCAGCTATACCTTCAGACAATGAAGCGTTGCGTTAGACTACCCAAATCATGCAGCGGTGACAGTCTATTATTAGACTTAGGTGGTGAACTACCGTCAGATAGATATCGTCAGATGACAATAACTTACACAAATTATGCAAACTCACTTAATGCTGATAGATTACTGAAAAAGGCGATGTTGTGTGAAGAATCTCTTATGAACAATGTTAGGTTGACAAAAAGGGGGTTTAGATTACTAACTGATAGAATGTCAGACTGTTGTAAAGACATTTCATTACAGTCATGTGAAGCTAAAACACTTACAAAAACAAACGTTAAACTGGCATGTCGCACCTATCGTATGTCGGTTGCGAAAGAGACTGCGCTAAAGCAAAAAGTTGTAACTGTCAGACAAGATGTAGGATTACAGATGCACCCAAGTAAAGTGTATTACAACAATTTGGCTTGGTTCGCAGCACGCCACAACGCTATACGGTGTCATAATGGTAGCACTAGGAAACACTGTGTGAAGTGTAGTTCATCTAATGTTAAAACAATTTGCAACCTGAACCATATTCTATACATATGCCCTGCCCTTGATGAATATCGATATGCCGTTTCTAGTATAAAGTGTGTATCACATTGTATAACACGCAAAGACTGGCTCTCACATCTCACCTGTCCGGCCCATAGGAAGGCCGTGGATAAACTGATAATAGCAGGTATGCAGAATTATGCATGTTAGGGGCTAACACTGCGAAACTGACTGGTAAGCTAGGCAAATGATCAAAGTCTGGAATTATCCCCAGATACATTTGAATATGCTTACAAGTCAGCCAGATTGGTGTTAACTCCTAAAATGCATTGAGTAATGATGAAAATGTTGTCTATTTCTCACGTTGATCTCTTTATCTTACAAATTCTACTAGGCCGCCATCTTTAATTTCCAAGGCCGCCATCTTTAAGTTGCTTAATTTCCTACGCCGCCATCTTTAAGTTGGTTATCGGACATCATTATTATCTTTTGCATGCTACTCAAAGTAGATGGCGAGAGATATAGTTTTAAAAATGAGATCAGTATTTACTCGAATATGTAAATATATAAATGAGGTCAGCATTTACACTCAAAGTTACAAAAGTGCAAATTTGTACGTTCAAGCTACATATTAGCAAAACTGTGCGGTCAATTCACTGGCCAATATATTTCACATCAATCACGTCTTCGTGACAAAACGCAGATAAACGTACGAATCTGGGCCTGTCCTCCATCTCTGTACTGGTCACGTGTACAGAATAGAGGCATTCCAGTCCGATGGTGTTGACAGGCGTCTCGGTGCCGGGCGTCTCGGTGCCGATGCTTGACAGCTCCATGTTGCAGCTATTGTTCGAGTTTAAGGATAATGTCTGCATCAAGGATTATGTATCTATGGGAAGGTCAATATTTTTACCCTTTTCATGTAAGATACCGTAAAATCCTCAATAAGGCGATCTACGTCACCATGAGCGAGGCAAAGGGTCCGTGGAAGGTCCCAGCATTTGACAGCTATCTCACAGTTCGTGCGTAAATTGACACGGGCGGATAGGCTGCAAAAATATAAGATTAAAATGAATGTTTATAAAGAATAAATTTCTTTTTTTATCTGAAAATACAAACTTTTTATTTTTACTATTTCTCAGAAAGAGGGAAGGGTATTCAATATATGCTACTGGAAAGTGGAATAGTAAATTACGGTTACTTCTGTAGTGGTATCTAGGCGTCATAACGGGTTGACTATACCTGATATCATTACCAGAAGAATACATGTTGATAATTTCAGCGCTGCAGTCGACGGTTCCATTCGCTTGCAGTTGGATCGTAGTCTGTCCCTGGAGTCGCATTTGTGGCTCGGCAAACTTCAACTTGGCGTGCTGCCCATAAATTTCCAACATACGGCAGTGCGGCATTGTCGAGGTACGAAAATTTGACTGATTATTTGATACTCTGGATTTCGGCATCGTGATCGTTTTTGGGGTGGTTCTCGGGAATTTCTCAAGAAGCCATTCCGGAAAATTAATGATGTGTGCATCTCTAGATATTTCTTCGGTCAACTGTGAAGTTTTATCTGTACATTTATTGGTAAAGTCAAATGCTACACTGTTATGTAAGGACATAAAATAAATCTAAATGTAGGGACTGGTAAGATCACTCAAAATCAGTATGGAAATGTACGGATATATAAGATCACTCCAATCGGTATGCAGAAAATAGAGCGTGTAAGAATCTTTGGAGATTACATGCATAATTTAGGTATTCTGTGTGTATTCATTGTGTAAATGTTTCATCACGCAGAGAATCGATATCTATCACGCCAGCCGCAAAAGAATGCATGACCTTCACTGATCTGTGTGATTTTGTAACGGCGGGCATCGTAATGTAGGTTTGGGGATCGGTATACCTTTTACGTGGAAAACCGAGGCCTGTATAGGGGATATTTTTTTCCTTTATGTAGGCAATCCAAAATACATCAGAAATAAATAAATAAAGGCGAAGTAAAAAAATAAAAATAAAAAGTATTTTCTCTTCGCTCTCGCCATTTCACTTGCCAATTCACTTGCCATTTCACTTGGCCTTTGCGCTTTACTTTGCCTTTGCCATTTCACTTCTCACTTCTCATTTTGCGGAACTGGCACCTTCTTTCTGTACGGTGGTCATTATGCTATTTGACATCATTTGCAAGTATTAGTTTTTACATTTATCTGTATAGGTATGTTGTCAAATTTGATTTTGTAAGCAAACAAAATTTTGGGAACATGCTGTGGTTGGGGAGTATTGTGTTGGATTCGATGATATCTAAATATACCGTACATCCTCGAAAAAATCCCAGCGGAGTCATTTTTTCGTCAGGGTTTTTGAGGGGGAGTTATTCAAGGGGGAGGAGTTATTCAAGGGGGGGGGGGTTATTTTACCTCAGAAAACTTGACTTAATTCATTGTATGAATGCATTCTGTTAACTCATGTAATACAGGTATTTAACAGTTCAACAACAACAAAACAGTGTGCATACTGCGTACACGTTATGTATCTGCTGTCGCCGCTATACGTTAACATTATCTTGTATTTTCATCGATCATCTTTGTAAATTTTGTAGGATATTTTTTAACCCAGAGGTGGGGAGTTATTCAAGAGGGGGGAGTTATTCGAGGGGGAGTTATTTTTTCATCAGACTTTTTGAGGGGGGAGTTATTCAAGGGGAGGAGTTATTCGAGGGGGTGTTATTCGAGGATATATGGTATATATTCTGTATACCTACTCAGCGGACCGCACGCTATGCATTTTTATGAACAAAACACCCCATCATTAACAATATAAAATTGCTTCAAAAAAGAAAAAATGATTTCAGACACGAAACATAAATATGTTGGTTTGGTTGTGTTGGGCTCCCGCACTTTTTAAAATATTTAAAAAAAATTAAAGTACATACATACCGTATTTCCTCGATATACCCCCCCCCCCCTCGAGATACTCCCCCTGGGAATACCCCCCTCAAATTGGACACTATGCGTTTATAACCCCTCCTCGAAATACTCCCCCCCCCAAATATAGTGTATAGAGAACGTAAATGACAAAAACCACGGTTTAACATAGAACATTAACATAAAACATAGAACACACGTTAAAAACAATGACTGTTTAGCATTCGAAAAATAACCCGCGATTTATATTTTCGAACATCACAATAAATATAAATAACCCGTGATTTATATATATTTATATTTTTTTCAAATTCTGAGTGATATATTTATATATATTTTTTAAATTTGGAAAAAAATCACTGAGAAAATCACTCATACTAGATACATTGTGGTGCAAGTATTGCACTTCATGACTAAAACATGTAATTTGTGCAAGGGAATTTTGAATTTTGCAAGAGAATTTTCTCCTGAAAATCTCTCATCTGCTCATGTACAGCATTATTGAGTTAAAATAGTGTTTGAAGTAGGTAAATATTGTGCCTAGACACACTAGTTTTCACCATGACTTTTTTGAAAACTGAAATGGCCAAAAATGGTGACATGTCACCATACAGTTTTCCACAATAGAATGCTGTAGATGTTCAGTTTTCACATATAGCGTGAATTTCAGTGGGGTAGTTTTGACAAGTCACTAGTTTGCCACTGTGTTTACCTAATGTGAAAACTCAAATGATGACAAATGGTGATATCACCATCACTTAGTCTTCATTATGTGTGTGACAAAGATGTAAACTGTTTTAGTAACTTTTTATGTCATCCTGCTATGAATTGTATTGTCACGTTTTAGTGTATAAAGCATCTCTCTATCTTATAACATACTTTTCTGAAATAAAACATAACATTGAATCAAAAATACCAGCTTGATGTCATCAAAAATGATCTACAGTAATTGAAAACTCACTTCACCACTTTTGAAAGCTGGCAACACTTGGTGACATCCACCAATGTTGCCAGTTATCAAATAGGAGGGACAACTGTGGAAAACTGTCACCATGGTGTCACCAAAATGTCACCAAAATTTTGCCAAACATGTAGCCGTGTGCACTGAGTTTTCACAGCTCACCACTGTTGAAAAAGTAGCTTTTTAAAACACTAGATGATTGCATGAACTACTGCATTTCCTCTAAATACCCCCCCCCCTCAAAATGGACACTATGAATTGATAACCCCCCTCAAAATTCTCACTCTGAAAAAATAAACCACCTGGGGGTATTTCAAGGAAATATGGTAAGTGAATTCACACTTAACTTCCTCGGCATACCTGGCACTGCTGCAAGTACTAAGCACCTATTTAGTCAAACATCACTGCCACAACCAGGCGCTATAGGTTCAGTGCAACATGTTTGCAGTGTAAAATGTTTTTGAAGTTGTCATTGAGGTTGTAGGTTGAATTTTTCCATTGTGATATTTGCATGATATTTTCACTTGTCAATATTGTATGACATGAATACTGCTTGTGAAACAATAATAAATAGATTGTAGGATGTTAGAGTACATTTTTGTGCTTGCAAATTGTAAATTAAGCCAGCAATAGCCCACAATTTTGCTTGTAATTTAAATAAACCGCAAGTGATTTTTTGTGATTTTTTTGAGCTTAGAGTTATTTTTTCAGTGATTTAATTATATTTTCTGAAGGCCTTGAGTGATTTATATATATTTATATTTTTTCCAAGTTTGGGGTGATATATTTATATATATTTTCCAAACAATTGGTGATTTTTTTGAATGCTAACTGTGTTATGTAAGAACAGGGTTTATTATACTGCCTACGTACATATATAAGTCTATATACCGTATATCCTTGAATATGTCCCCCCTCTCGAATAACTCCCCCCTCTCGATTGAGTCCCCCCTCTTGTGAGTGTGAGGGAAAAACAACCCCCCCCTCGAATAACTCCCCCCACTTTGATGGGTAGAAACATTTCATCACATTTCACATTTATAAAAAACGTTTTCTGTATTTAATATGTAAATATATGTAATATCTTGCAGCTAGAGTTCACTAACATTGTTTTCACAGCTTGAATTGTCAATTTTGTATTCCTACAAATGATTTATGTTACCAAATTAACCACATTTGTGCAGTAAATTTATCAAACATTTTACTGGAATTACTTCTGACAAAAGGATAACTCCCCGGGGGACTTATTCGAGGATATACGGTATACAGTCTTATACATGGTGGTTTTTGTTGCATTTTTTGACGTAAATATGGTTTATAAACACAAAAACGTGCCATGTTTGCCAAAATTAGGTACAACATATTAATCAAATCTTTAAAGGGAGGATTATTCAAAGGGGGAATTATTATTTCCTCACTCGTCTTACAGGGGGGGATTATTCGAGGGGGGATTATTCAAGGGGAACTATTCAAGCAAATATGGTATGTAAAATGGAATTGCATGCAGACAATACTCGCACTAACTTTCCAGGCATTGGCACAGCAAGCGACCAATCAACTATTGAACATGAATTGTAGAAAGCAAAATGATCAGTTTTGCGCCAAAAAATCATATTTGCTTGCTAGGAATGTATCAGAAGTTTGTAGACGAACTTTGTTTGGCGCCGAAAATTATCAATTCACTGTCAAAATAACAGAATCTGGATGCAGACTCCAGGTGAGCAAAAGGTTGTAATCTGAATCGGACCTGTGTAACGATGGCAAAAAAAGACTCCGAAAACGTTTTTGAATTTTTGAATTTTTTAGGACTTTTCGAATTTTTGATCACACAGTGAAAAAATACATACAAATCGCCTTTTTCAAAAGATTCAAAATTCGAAAACGTTTTTGAATTTTCAAATTTTTTTGGTGATTTTTGTTCAAAATTAGGAAAAATGCCGAAACTTAACTAAAAATATCATATTCACATGGATTTTTTGTTTAGTAGCAATGCATGTAACAGTGGTAAAACTGTAAAACATAAAGATGTATTCAAAAGTCATACCAAAAATTTGAAAATGTGATGAAGCCACCGAAGTTAGCGACCTCTGCCACCGATTCCGGCAACTCCAAGACTGTATTGAGCGTGGTTGGATTTTCCTTGTAGCCAAACGTTCACTTGCCGGCAGCCAATTGCGCTTATTTCATTGTTGCATGTTGGAAAAGGGGTTTGAAGTTGTTTCATGTACTTTATTGTCGATCAGATACAGCATGAAATATAAAAATGCAAAGCTAGCGAGCTTCCTAGTCAAAGTTTCTATCACTAACTTATTTGTTTTGCAAGGTCAATTCTAGACTCAAATGACTGAAGTAAAAACTCCCAAAGTTGCAGAAACATGGAATTTGTATAGAAAACCAGGCTACAATAATTTCCTAAATACAATGCACAAATAAGACACATTTAGCCTAAACAGTTGGCTTATGCAGCGCGCGTGTATATTCAAATAAGTATGGTAAAGAAATACTGAGTACAAATTGGACGAGAAAGGAACAATTAATCTTGTGGGTAGCTAAATCAGCAAACTTGGGCAAGTTACTAATCTGTTTCAATTTGTCAGAAAACATTGACACAGTTTGGAAACTAATTTGATAGAGATGGAAACTGTAAATAGCATTGGAAATGTTCCTAGTTACAAGCAGAGCAGGGTTTATACTTGATATAATAATAATCTTTTCCTGAAAATACATAATAAGCAAATTGGGACTTATTCAAGGTAAATAAAAGTCATAATCAAATGAGGTTTGAATTCTGTATATAAATGTGTTAAATACATATATGAGCAGGGTTCTAATATGAGGCATTTACTTGACTTAATATATGCCTATGCGAAGGGCTTGGTAAAAATGTGCTAGTCAACTGTGCAGGGTACCATTTCTCTATTTGGATGCTGGCCTAAGTGAATACGTTGCAGACAACCATTTTACAAGATTTGAGTTTCCCAAATTTCAAGTAAATCATGTGAATGATATATCAAAATAATCAGAAAATTACGGCGGATCGAATGAGCCTAATTTTGTGTCCATAAACCTAAATATAACATAATTGACATTTTAACTTGAATATTCCACACAAACCTACAAATAACATATAAAACATTTTCTTAATCAAATATTCTCCATGGATAAATAATATAGTGCATGAAAACTGAATATTGGTTGTGGTCAAATTACATAGTGCATGAAATAGGTAAATTGTGCAAATGAATAAAATGAACAAAATGAGCCTAATTATCAAATCTCTGTATTCTTTATCCATTCATTCCGCTATGGTCAACACAGAAAATGCAAAAATTTAATGCAAAAAAATTCAAAAAGTTACAAAAAAATTGGAAAATTCGAAAAGTAATAAAAACGATTCCAAAATTTAAAAATTTGAATTGGAAAAGGAGTTTTGGAAAAAAGACTTAAAAATTTAAATACTTTTTCGAGAGAGTTTGCCATCGTTTTTTGTTAGACCTGGGACCACTCATGCCAGTTGAAAATGATAAGTGCTTTACTCATGACTCATGACATAAAATCATCTGGTTCAAACTGGAGTTCAAACTGAAGCACATGATGGTCACATCTCACTCTCAGTCACAGATGGTGGACATTTTGCAGTCTAGGGCCTCATCTCAAAAACTGTTCCTGGCTTCATTGTGTGTGTGTGTGTGTGTAAAATTAACTGCAAACTGATAATTAATGCTTTTAACACAGCCTGCTAATTCAAATGGGCAGCCGATACCCATGATCTATGGGTCAACAGCACAATATACAAGCAAATGCAAACAGAAAAGTGCACACATCAAGATTGGCACAGGATTTACTTGCAAATTTAATGCATTCAATTCAAAACCTTTTAATTATATGTATTATAGTCTACATCATGGAATTGAAGGTGTGTTTTTTGCCAGAAAGCTTTTTTGATCTTTTTTATAACTGTGCTGATCAACCAGATTCAAAAGGTGTTGATCAAAACATACACAGGGAAAAGTACCTTGCTGACAACTCGCTGCCAGTTCGCTTGCCAAGCAGCAAAAATCAGTCCTAGCTTGCTGACGATTTTTTTGCACCTCACCGCGAGCTTGCTGACATGTTTTTTTAATGCTGTAAGGTGTTTATAAAATATGTGCTTTCAGCAAGCTGACAGCTCGCTGCCAACTACACTGCAGCCTTTTACAGCTAGCTGCCAGCTCGCTGCCGCACGCTGACAGCTCGCTGCCGCATGCTGACAGCTCGCTGCCAAGTGTAAACAAATGCTTGTCAGCTTGTTGTCTCCTAGCTGGCAGCGAGTTGTCAGTAAGGTACTATTCCCTGTGATAACTTTAAAAAGATCTCAACAGATTTCTTTAAATTTATAAGGTTTTGATGATACCCAATTAAATAAAATAATTCCCCCATGACTAATACCCCCTTGTATAATTCCACCCTCTTAGACGAGTGTTGAAGAAATAATCCATACCCCCACCCCCCCCCCCCTCGAATAATCACCCACCCCTTAAGTCAAATGAAGTTTTTGCATCCAATTTGAACAAAAAAAAAACAATTTAATAAATAAAGCATATTTCATGAAATCAGTTAATAGTAACATTTTTGACGAAATAATAATTCATCCTGTGAATAGTTCCACCCCTTGAATTGCCCCCCCCTAAAAAAGTCTGACAAAAAATAATTCCCTGGGGGCATTATTCGAGTATATACGGTACTACATAATTTCAATCTCTCCCAGACAAGTCATGGAAATTCTCACTGAGAGACTGTCAGATGAATAATGAAACCACACCAGGTTTTCCGAAATCTGGTGAAGTGAAGTTGGTGGTAGCAGCTGTGGTGAAAAGTCCAGATGATGTTATAGACGCTTTGAAAAAGTTGAATTTTTAGAGACTTTGGTTGTATCGATTTTATTTTGAAAAAGTTTATTATGACAAAATTGCTGAGAGCTGTGTCACAACTATAATACAACTAGGGTGTCAAAAAAATTTTTTGACGGAAAACGGAAAGGTAAAATTTTTTCACTTTACGGAAAACGGAAAACGGAAAGGTAAAAAAAAATTTCTGCCGGAAAACGGAATACGGAAAGGTAAAAAAATTTCTCTCAGCGGAAAACAGAAAACGGAAAGGTAAAAAAAAATTGTCGGCCAGAAAACGGAAAACAGAAAAATGAAATGCCGGAAAACAGAAAACGGAAAGCAAAATTTTCATGGAAACGAAAAAAAATAAAGTGAAATTAGCACGGTAATAGACAAATTTGCAGAAGGAAAACCTGCATGCAGGTTTGCCTGTTTGGCTTTGATTGTGGTAGCTGTACATTCTGCAACTATGGATCATGCCTGTAACTTCACTTGTAGTTCAAGCTTAACTGAACCAACAAAAAATCATCAAAAAGTAGCCATAGTGGCCATAGGAAAGGAAACACTACAACAATTTCACAGTCTAGAAGCAGTGGGAATCACTGATGACCCCTATGCAATTGATGACGACATTGCAGAGGAGATGATAATAAATAGCATAAAATTCAACAACAACAACAAACAATAATATATTGACTGGCTGTATAAAGAGAGTATCAGTGACCTGCCCACGGGAAAAGCAGAAGCCTTGGCGCGGTTTAAATCACTGATAAGAAGATTCAACAAAGATCCAAACTTATTCGAACAATACCTGAAAGTTTTGGATGACCAACTAGAAAAGGGAATAATTAAGATCTGTGACAACAAAACAGACAACAAGGGGATTCATTACCTGCCACACCAGCCAGTAATCACGCCAGGCAAATCGACATCATGCAGAATCGTGTACGACGGGTTGGCAGGTAAGCCCAGTTTCAACGAGTGCCTTTTTAGAGGACCAATTACAACACCATTAGCACTGGGCCTACTCCTGAGGTTCAGGGCAGGCAATCCAGCATTAATTGCCGATATTGAAAAAGCATTTTTGCAAATAGGATTGCATGACCAAGCTAGAGACTACATACAATTTTTCTGGCTGAAAGATGCCTCAAAACCAGTAACTGAAAATAACTTAATAGTACTTTGTTTTAAACGCATACTGTTTGGACTTGTCTGCAGCCCAGCAATTTTGGGAGCAGTCATAAAATACCATTTAAATGTGACAATAAACAACATGAATGAATATGAAGAAAATGAAGGGGAAGGAAACCAGTTGGCAGTGATAATAAACAACATTTATGACAATAACTTCATCATGAGTGTCATGAATGAAGTTGAAGCTTTAGAACTATATTACAAAGTCAAAGCTTTATTTAACCAATGTTCTATGAACATGAGGGAATGGCTATCAAACTCCAGATCAGTCATGAATGAAATAGCAGAAAACAACACACAGCAAAAAATGCGCTGGTGATCTGCGGTGATCTGCGGTGAAGTGCCTTCACGCAGACGCTCGCAGGCACTTCAACGCACTTCACGAATTACTGATTTTTTATTTCTGTAAACAATTTAGTAAACAAATCCGTGAAGTGTCGGTGAAGTGCATTCCAACTGTGATCAGGCGTGATCAGGCTCTGAAGTGTGATCACGAGCGGTGAAGTGCCTGGTGATCAGGCGTGATCAGGGTCTGAAGTGTGATCACAAGGGGCACTTCAGACCACTTCAGTGCACTTCACGAGCACATTATTTGCTGTGACAGGAGTCCAAAGGTGAATAAAATTGTTGCAGTAATGGGCATGAAATAAAATCACCGAACGGACATGCTGGCAATATCAATACCAAAATTGCAAATTGACAGCATCACAACACCAACCAGACAAAATTTGAATAAATTATTGGCGTCAGCATATGACCCAATTGGGTTCACAGCACCTGTTTCACTGACCCTGAAATCCCAGTTGTCAATGCTGCTCCAAGAGACAAAAACAACACAATGGGATGAGCCAATTGAAGATAAATACAGATTGGAAAAACAATGGAAAAATGCCAGAAAACTGAAAATCAAGCCAGAAAATGGGAAAATGGGCCGGAAAAACGGTATTGGAAAGGTAAAAAATTTTCAGCTGCCGGAAAATGGAAAACGGAAAGGTAAAATTTTTTCAGCTGCCGGAAAATGGAAAACGGAAAGGTAAAAAATTTTCCTGCGGAAAGGCGGAAACGGAAAACGGAAACGGAAATTTGACACCCTAAATACAACCCCAATGAAGTCAAGCTTATGTTAATGGTTAACTACCGTGTTTCCTCGAAATACCACCAGGGGGGTTATTTTTTCAGAGTGGAAATTTTGAGGGGGGTATTTCGAGGGGGGGGGGTATTTCGAGGAGGGGGGGGGGGTAATTCGAGGAAATATGGTATTTGAGTAAACTACTCCAAATATTCTTCCAGTCAATGCAATGAAAAGCATCCTCAAAATAAAGTGCTGATTGTTTCTATTGTTGCATAAACTAGTTTAGAAATGCCCCTCTTTAATGAAATGAAAATGTACCATAACTTCATTAATGACCACTATCAGTCTTAAATAAATCCTCCAAAAACACCCCCAGGTTGGTGCCCCCAGTCAGGACTGTACAAGTTGGGAAATGAAAACTCCCTGAAAATACATCCTTTTAGTACACTACTTTAGCAACATGATATACTACCTTCAACTTTCATGAAAATTCTGATGAAATAATATTGCACCACCCCCCCCCCCAAAAAAAAAAAAGCCAGTCTAAAAATCCACTTCTAGAGACTAAAACAGGTTCAATTATTTCACACGCTTCACCTATCATCGAATTTCGTGAAGCGCCAACTAGCTTTGAGAATCGTGAAGCGTCGGAAAGTGTCGCCGTGAAGACACTTCACGACGCTTCACGACGCGTCACGCACCCATGTTTTGCTGTGTTTCAACTGTTCAACTGTCCATCATTTTAACTGTTTATTAGCACTCAAAATGCTGTCACACGCAAATTGGACAAGACATCAAAAGCATATTCGGGGAGAAAAAGCATTCTTCAACACACGTTCTTGAAAGGTAGCCTCGAATCACAGTTGGTGAATTACTTGCTCAATACAAAATCTACGAAAAGTAAAAAGTACAGTGAGGAGAAATCCTATTGGGTTGAAGGAATTTGAGAAAGTTATAGAGGGTAGGTGATGTGTGTGATTGTCGGCCACATATAAATAAATATAATTAAATGTCTCCGGAAGAAAAACCTGAACCAAATAAAAATAAAAATAAGATTTTGATAAAATTTCCTTATATTTCATAATATAAATCTCGTAAGATCTAAACAACCTAGTATCATTACGCTTCACGCGAACGTTTTCGATCAACTACCATCTTTTCAACTACCATCGACCACGTGCATAGTCTTGCACGTATCCGGCACCAAACAGTTCAAATTCAGTTCACTACTCATGTCGTTGCCGAACTGGTTTATCATGGTCACCATGTCGAGTACGACCCTGGGGCAGTCACAGACCCTGTAAAATGCCCTGTAAAATGTTAAATGTCAAGCAAAGTTTCAAAAGTCATGTAAAGTGCCCTTTTTAATTTTTTAATTTATTTTTTAATTTGCAACCGAGTTGTCATTTTGCAGGGCATTTTCCATGACTTTTGACACTTTGCCTGACATTTGACAGATTACAGGGCTTTTTACAGGGTCTGGGACTGGCACCCGGCGTGTTTCGCGTCGCCGCAGTGGGACTCGGACACGTGCCGAACGCAGCCCAGCGCGCAGTGAAGAAAGCTGCGATTTTTTTGATACAAAATTGCGATTTTTTTATTTATGTGAATCATTGATTTACCATATTTTCTAGAAATACCCCCCTCGATGTTTTTGTTCTGCGTAATACAGAACACACGTAAAAAAAATAATCAAGACGCGTTAGAACTAGGGTGTCAACAAAAACTTTTTGGCGGAAAACGGAAACGGAAACGGAAAAATTTTTGCACTTGCTGGAAAACGGAAACAGAAAAAATTTTGCACTTGCCAGAAAACAGAAAACGGAAAAATGGAAGGGCGGAAAACGGAAAGGGGAACAGAAAATTTTGCTGAAATTATGCCGGAACAGAAAAAAATTTGCTGAAATTTTGCTGGAAACAGAAAAAAATTCCAGAAATTTATCCAGAAATAAAACAATATGCAGAAATCTTGCTAGGAATAGAGAAAAATTCACATAATTGAGAAGCTGCATGCATGTTTACCAGTTTGGCTGAAACAGAAAACAGAAAATTGAGCTGGAAAATGAAAAAAAAGTTGGAAAAACAGACATTTGAACCAGAAAATGAAAAAAAGTGGAAAAACTGAACATTTAGCAGGAAAACGGAAAATGAGCCAGAAAAAAGGAAATGGAAACGGGAAAAAATTTGCTGCAGAAAGTGGAAACGGAAAACAGAAAGTTGACACCCTAGTGAGAACAGGGCTTGTGCCATATACATACATATATAAGTCTACAGACGTTAATACATATCAGTTATCGTTTTCATTTTTCTACCTCAGCGTACGTTAACAACGATGAATTAGTAGTGAGAATGGGAGTTCGAAAAATTTCTGGCAAAATCATAAATCCCGCTCAAAAGCGCCCCTTTCGTTTGACCCCCCCCCCCCTCAAAATTTCCACGTTGAAAAAATAAACCCCCTGTGGTTATTTCAAGGAAATGCGGTATATGTACAATGGTTTTATGCAAATGCCATTAAAAGTCCACCCACCTGCACATTTTGCCAATTGTACCGTCATTTCCATTCACCATGCTGACGATGTCCTTGAGCGATTTGTTTTCCCTGGGGCAGTCCCAGACCCTGTAAAAAGCCCTGTAAAGTGTAAAATGTCATGCAAAGTATCAAAAGTCATGGAAAATGCTCTGAAAATGGCAACTCGCTTGCAAAATGGCATTCTACATGACTTTTGACACATTGCATGACATTTAACATTTTGCTGGGCATTTTGCATGACTTTTGACACTTTGCATGACATTTGACATTTTACAGGGCTATTTGTAGGGTCTGGGACTGGAACCAGTAGCTCAGCTGCTTAAATTCGTGCGCCGAGTGACGCATTTCCATGAGATGCGCCTTGCACTGGCTGCGCGTCAATGTTTGATCCGCTTTTTGGTAAAATTTAATACGATGGTCAATTGAAACGTAGGTGATGCAGAATGTAAATTTGAGTATTTTTGACAAATTTTGCCCCAATTGTCACTCAAAAGCACTACTTAATTTTGTTATATTTATACCTATGCATTTTCACCTTCGCATATTCAGCTTCACCTATTTTGAGCTTCTTTGGCTATATATCGTCTTATATATACTCGGCGGACCGCAAAATATCTGCAGAATCCTACCATAATTTTATGAATAAGTACCTGTGATAAACTTCGTAATTAATTATACAATAGTAAAAAATGAGAAATAATGATGAAAAGTTGTTGAATTATTGGTTCAGTATGTAGATGTGTTATGGTAGGTTTCCATATTAAGTGTGATGTCCACCGAGTATACCCATTTTTGCCTAGGTATTTATTCCGCTAGACCACTGCGGCGGATCGGCTCTAGTCACTATAAGGCTCCTTTTACACTACCCGAAATACCCCCCCCCCCAATTGAGTGTAAAGAGAACGTCAATGACAAAAGCTGCGGTTTATGACCCGGGCATAACACACGACACACGTTAAAAACAACGATTGAGTTACGTTAGAACATGGTTTATACATTTACATACTTAAATATACATAAATATAAAGGCTGTAGGCGGACATGAAACGCGGAAGTTTCAACTAGGGTGTCAAAAAAAATTTTTTACGGAAAACGGAAACGGAAACGGAAAAAAATTTTCAGCGGCCGGAAAACGGAACGGAAAACGGAAAAAAAATTGCTCTTGGCGGAAAACGGAAACGTAAACGGAAAAAAAATTTCAGCAGCCGGAAAACGGAAAAAGAGGCCGGAAAAACGGAAACGGAAAAATCAAATTTGCACGGAAATGAAAAAACTTGCTGAAATTTTGCCGGAAAATGGATAAAATTTGCTGAAATTTTGCTGGAAGTGGAAAAAATTTGCAGTAATTTTGCTGGAAACAGAAATTTTTTTACATCATTGACAATCTGCATGAATTTTTACCAGTTTGGCTGATCAGAAAACAGAAAGTTGAGCCAGAAAAAGGTAAAATGAGGCGGAAAAATGGAAAATTGAGGTGGAAAATGGAAAAAAGGCAGAAAAACTGGAAATTGAGGCGGAAAATGGAAAAACAGCGGAAAAACTGAAAATTCAGCTGGAAAACGGAAAATGAGCCGGAAAAACGGAAACGGAAAAAAAAGTTGCCGGAAAACGGAACGGAAAACGGAAAAAAAATTTCAGCAGCCGGAAAACGGAACGGAAAACGGAAAAAATTTGCCTGCGGAAAACGGAAACGGAAAACGGAAAACGGAAATTTGACACCCTAGTTTCAACTACCGTATTTCCTCGAAATACCCCCCGGGGGGTGATTGTTGTATACTGCTCCCGAGAGGGGGAGAGTTAAATGAGGGAGGGGGTTATTTCAAGGGGGGGGGTGATTATTTTGGCATAATCTTAGTACCCTTGAAATCCGCTCTACCCATAAATTCAATTAATTTAAATTAAATTAAAAATGGTTGTTTGTGATATGCGTTGGGGTAGAAAAATGCATCAATAACTGATATGTATAGACTCCTGTAGACTAATATTAGTACGTAGATGCAGGGTTGGTTTTATAAAAATTCATTTTAGTAAAATTGTATAAAGATTGTATAAAAATTTTATTTTATTTTTATTTTATTCTTGTTTCATTGTATTTTATTTTATTTTATTCCCAAAAGTCATTAATAAAATAAAATGACACATTTTACAAAATTTTTACAAAAATTGTACAAAAATTTTACAAAAAATCAGAATCATGCATGCAAGGCCAAAAAAATGTTATAATTAGACCTATACATGAAAAACCTGTGACAAATTTTTCCCTTACTTTTCAAAAGTTGCATGCAATATGTATTGTTAGCTAGCTGCAAGTGTAAAGTTACAATTATTGATAAGAATGGTTTGCATTTTCAGTAGAAGGACTAGTGGAGTGTGCTCGGCACATTTGTAAAATGTAATGCAATTTGTCAATTGTCTAGACAAATATAAAGTAAAGTGTCAATTCTCATGCAAAATGTCAAGTGTCGTGTCAAATTTCAAGCAAAGTGGCAATTGTCATGACAAATGTCATGCAAAGTGTAAATTGTGTATCCAAATCTTGTGTTTTCGTATCCATTGTATGTTTTGTATCCAAACCTTATGTTTTTGTATCCAAATGTTCACATAAGATTTGGATCCAACAACAACATAATTTGGATACAAAACATAAGATTTAGATATAAAACATAAGATTTGGACACACTTTACTTGACAATTGATACTTTATTTTTTACATATCATGACAATTTACACTTGACCTTACATTTGTCATGACAATTGACACATTGCATGACATTTTACATGACATTGGACACTTTACACTTGGGACTGCTCCCAGATCCATGAATAAACAGGTAGAAACTCAAGCAACGAAATAAAATTTTACAAAAAATACAAATTTTTATACAATTTTACAAAAATACGAATTTTTGTACAATTTAACAAATTTTTTACAAAAATTCGAATTTTTATACACTTTTTATTTTTATTCTTATATTTTCTATTTTATTTTATTTTATTTTATTCTTGAATATTCCATTTTATTTTTATTTTATTTTTATTTTTTTCTGAGATTTTGCCAACCCTGCGTAGATGGTATAAACACTGTCCTAACGTGATTCCGACATTCTTTTAACATGTGTCCATCACTACGCAGAACACAAACTGCAGTATTTGTCATGTACGTTCTCTTTACACTCAATCTGGGTGGTATTTCGAGGAGGGGTGGCTGTTTCATAGTGGTCTGGAGAGGGGTGGGGGGGGGGGGTCAAACAAGGGGGGGTATTTCGAGGGGGGGGGAGAGTATTTCGAGGAAATACGGTAGTATGTGGGTCACCATTTGCGGTCGCCTAATTGGATTCCGCAGCCATAATGGGTGACGCGAACAGAAATTGTGCATCTTTAAACTAGTTTGCCTGAAACGCAAGGAACTTGGACATGTGCCAAGTTGAAGTATTCACACTCGTACAAAAATCCTGATGAACAATGACTTCCAAAAAGTCCGCAAAGTTTTACACACCTGCACTGAGGTGCCTGCAGATCTTGCCTACCCTGCTCGCTGGTGGCGACTTTCTTGAAACAAGTGATCGCTTCCTTCACGTCTGCGTTCCACCGTTATAAAATAGGTACAGTACCTCCTCGGAATACCCCCAGGGGGTTTATTTTTTTAGAGTGAAAGTTTTGAGGGGAGAGGATTTTTTCCTCAGCTCTAAAAGACCTGGGGGTATTTCAAGGAGTGGGTAATTTAAGGAGGGGGGTATTTCGAGGAAATTTGGTGTTAGATAATAAGACTGCCCACAGATGTGTGCTAAACGCTGACCTTGTTTTCTGTCAGTGCAAAAGTACTGGTCCATGTCATTGTTAAATGCGACCAGGGGGCAGTCACAGACCCTGTAAATGCCTGTGAAATGTCAAATGTCCTGCAAAGTGTCAAAAATCATGCAAAGTGTCAAAAATCATGCAAAGTGTCAAAAATCATGCAAAGTGTCAAAAATCATTTAAAGTTCCTTGTAAAATGACAACTGCATTGCCATGTCGCAGGGCCTATTTCATGACTTTAGCCACTTTGCATGACACTCGACATTTTACAGGGCATTTTACTGGGTCCAGGACTGGCACCAGGCTGTGTTCAGCTGGGGGGTTGGGGCATAAGTCGACGCACTCGCGCCGTTTTGCCGCTTCTCTTTAGATGGGGTTGCAATTAATGATAAGATGCAGTTTCTTGGGTGTGGCAGATGGATTTTTGGCTTTTACCATCAGAAAAATGGTGTAACACCTTCGCTACGCTCCTACAAATACTTCTGTGTTGATATACATAGATGGTCAAATGGGGGCATGCCTAATACACACATCTGCCCGTTACGCGCATTTACCCATTTTTTCACTTGACACTTTTTCAAGTGATGTTCAAATATGAGTGAAGTGAAAAAAGTTGGGCAATGAAAATCAATTGAAAAAGTGTCAAGTGAAAAAACGGTGAAAAATGGCTATTTTTGACCGTTTTTTCACTTGACACTTTTTCAAGGGATTTTCAGATATGAGTGAAAAAAGTTCACTAATGTCATTGCGCAACTTTTTTTCACTTTACTTATATTTGAACATCACTTGAAAAAGTGTCGAGTGAAAAAACGGGTAAATGTGCGGAACGGGCAGATGTGCGTATTAGGCATGCCCCCATGGTAAAATGGTAAAATATAACTTTGAAGGTTGGCGCCATTTTGACGCCTGGCGACATTTTTTATGGCGTTCTTTGGCCTTGGCGCCCGCCGCAATTTTTTGAATGGCGATTTTGGAGCCTGGCACCATTTTCCCTGGCGCTTTTCCATCACTATTACAAAGGTGCACTCGAACGGAAAAGTATAACCAGGATCTAAATTGTAAATCTCGATTAACGGAAAACCCATTTGTAAAACGTTTCAACTTACTGGCATAACTCATCTATAAATGCGTTCTCGGCACCCTCCTGCAGCAATTTTCCTCCATCGGTGTATGTATTCATCATCTGCGGTTTTGAATAGTTTTCATATTTTATTTTGCCCATGTCACATTGTTTCATGCTAGCGGTACACCTAGTGTGTCAACAAAACTTTTTTTTCGGAGAAAATGTTTTCACGTGCCGTAAAACGGAAACGGAAACAGAAACATTTTTGCACTTGCTGGAAAACGGAAACAGAATAAAACTGCAACAGCCAGTCATAGTTGAGGCGTTTGGTTCCGTAACCCGTTAAGTGCAAAAGTGGAAAAAAAAATGAGTTAAGTGCGGATCTGATATATATTTTCATTTTTCTTCATGATAAAAAGAAAATTACCTCAATATCTCATACCGTTACCGAGATCAGAGATACCGATTTTTGAAAAAATGCAACTTTGCATCCGAAACCCGTTATCTACAGTACAGCCCAAAATAGGTGAGTTTGCACTCGAAACCCGTTATCTACAAAAAAACTATCATTTTTTGCACCCGAAACTAGTGATGTACCCCGGTGCTGGGCACCGAAGGGCACCAGCACCGGTGCTGGTGCGGTGCCATTGCAATCTTCAGGGGTGCCATGCCGGTGCCGGTGCCATTTATTTCAGAATAGCACCGGTGCCGGTGCGGTGCGGAGCCATTTTTTTGCTGGTGCCAAAGGTGCTAGCACCACGGCCAAAGTAAAAGGCACCGGGAAAGTACCGGCCAAGGCTTCATGTGCTGTGCAATTTTGTCCATAGTATGTGCTTATTCATATTTAAAAAAACAGCGATATATTTACCCAACCGTTTTTGCCTATTTTGTAAACCTCCCATCAGATAAATATACCTACTGTGAAATCCATTATACCCGATACGTGATCTGATGAGCGAATCTAAAATTTTGTTGAATTTCAAATCATTTTTATATTTTATATATATCTTACTTGTTTGTTCAAAATTTGTTGTCAGTTTATGACAGAGATAGTTATGACCATTCTCTGTACAGCAACGACTCCGATCAGTAGACAATAGTGGCTATGGACATTGCAGTGAGACCACTGAGAAACTGCCCGATATTTACCGTATTACCTCGAAATACCCCCAGGGGGTTTATTATTTCGCCAGCAAAATTTGAGGGGGGGATAATTCGAGGGGGGGGGGGTTTATTCGAGGGGGGGGGGGGTCTATTATTTCGCCAGAAATTTTCAGAAATTCCGCATACTCAGACGTAGAAAAATCAAGCGTTTACATAGACGTATATGTGTTTTTAGGCATTAATAACTGTATATACACATAAACCCTTCCCTAACGTCACTCAATCATCAGTCTTAACTAGGGTGTCAAATTTCCGTTTTCCGTTTTCCGTTTCCGTTTTCCGCAGGCAAATTTTTTCCGTTTTCCATTCCGTTTTCCGGCCGCTGAAATTTTTTTTCCGTTTTCCGTTCCGTTTTCCGGCCACCTTTTTTTCCGTTTCCGTTTTTCCGGCTCATTTTCCGTTTTCCGGTTAAATTTTCTGTTTTCCGGCTCAATTTCCAGTTTTTCCGCCTTTTTTCCGTTTTCCGCCTCAATTTTATGCCTTCCGCCTCATTTTACCCTTTTCTGGCTCAACTTTCTGTTTTCTGTTCCAGCCAAACTGGTAAACAGTCATGCAGATTGTCAATTATGTAAAACAAATTCTGTTTCCAGCAAAATTTCAGCGAATTTTATCGTTTTTTTAGGCAAAATTTCAGCAAATTTGTCCATTTCCATGCAAATTCCATTTTTCCGTTTCCGTTTTTCCGGCCGCTTTTTCCGTTTTCCGGCCACTGAAATTTTTTTTCCGTTTCCGTTTCCGTTTTCCGCCAAGTGCAAATTTTTTTCCGTTTTCCGTTCCGTTTTCCGGCCGCTGAATTTTTTTTTCCGTTTCCGTTTTCCGTAAAAAAATTTTTTGACACCCTAGTCTTAACGTGTGTTCTGACTTTACAGATCACAAACTGCGGTATTTGTCATGTACGTTCTCTTTACACTCAATTTTAGGGGGGTTATTTAGAGGGGGGGTTTATTTTTTCCTCAGCCGAAATTTAGGGGGGGGGGTATTTCGAGGGGGGGGTTAATTCAAGGGGGGGGGATAATTCGAGGTAATACGGTACTTCAGAAATTCCAGCCCGGTGCGGTGCCTTTCAGTGCTAGCACCGGCAACCCGCCGGTGCCCTTCGGTGCCAGTGCCATTTTTTCCAAAAGACACCGGTGCCGGTGCGGTGCGGTGCCATTTTCTGACCGGTGTCCCAGGGTGCCAGGTGCCCTTTTCATGCGTTGGCAAAGGTGCCGGTGCGGTGCGGTGCCATTTTTCCCGGTGCCTTTAACATCACTACCCGAAACCCGCTATCTGCAGATAAAAAAGTTTGCATCCGAAACCCATTAAGGATTTGGCCCAGAGGTGTCAAAATCACCATACAAAAATGGAGTTTGCACTCGAAACCCATCGTGGCGCGGCGTATTACTTGGCGAAAAACTCCGACTGAAAATACAAATTTCACTGACGTAAAATACACACCAGCGTAAAATTCGAGCGCAAAATTCTTGCGCATAATGGGAAAAATTTGTGCGAAAATTCATAACTCCCAGTACGATTCAAAAAAACTGATCAGCTTTGGGCACAAGAAACGTCTGCATCTAACCTATCTTTGACTGAAATTACAACGTCGTATCTTTATCCAGTCATCTGTAAATCAATTTTACGTCCAAAAATCAATGTTACGCCCTGTCTAGGTATTTTACGCCCGAGCTGTAATCGCCACATAAGGAACAAATCTGCACGTACGTATGTTGATGTGATGTCAATCAAGTGGCCATAACTTTAACCATATTTGCCAGCCAGAAGGTTGTAAATATGGAAAATGTAGATAAATTCATGGCGTTTTCGAAACGTTTTGAGCGAGCGTTGTCACTCAAACCATGCTGGCTCGGGCCAATGTCAAAGTTTAAAATGCGATTTTCAAAAAACTCCAAAACGTGCAGATAATGGGTTTCATAATCAAACTCCTCAGTTGTTAAAACATATTTACGTTTACTCAAAAAGTACGTATACTTGAGTACTGAGTAAATATGTTTACGTATACTTTCAAAAAAGTAGCTGTACTTGCTTTTACGTATACTTTTGGAAAGTACTCAAGTACAGAAAACGTATTTCAGATAGGCTTTTTAAAGGGAAGAATAGGACTAGGATAACAAAAATGGGAAGAAAAGATGAAAAATAGGAAAAAGTTGCTAAAAATAGGCACATAACACATGTACTTGTGAATTTGAAGGTCAAAATGGTCAAAAAGTTACGAAAATGGGTGATTTTGAGTGAAAATTGGGCCAAAATTTTTCCAAAAATACTCAAAAATATGTTTTCTGGCAGGAAAAGTATTTTACTCATGTTTACTCATGGTCATGAGTAAAAGTAAAAAAATTACCTTATGTTTTCTGTACTCAGGGGGTGAGTAAAAAATAAATACTTTACATTTACGTATACTTTGAAAAAAGTTCGGTACTTTTGACAACTCTGCAACCACTAAACGGAAAACAAGGCTGGAAAAACGGAAATGGAAAATGAAAAAACATTCAGCAGCTGGAAAGCGGTATGAAAAACGGAAGTTTGACACACTAGGTACACCCTCATGTAAAGCCCTCCCTGAGTACAGAAACCGTAAGGTTATTTTCTCACTTTTTCACATGAGTGAGCGATAAGCATTAGTAAAATCCTTTTTTCACTTATTTTAAGTAAGATACTCTCTTAACTTTTAACTTCTTTCTTTTTTCTTCGTTTTTTTCCCATCCTGTGCCCTGAAAAAGCTGAAATAAAAGCCTAGACGAAATACGAAATACTCGAGTACTCAAAAAAAGTACACGTAAAGGTGTGTACAGATATTTTCTTTCAGGGATACTTTTTTACTTACGCTCAAACATATTCACTCTGTACTCGAGCACACGTATCCTTCGAGTAAACATAAATACGTTTTAACAACTCTATCAATCTGAAACACGGGCCAGCGCACATCTCTGCTTTCTTTCCGCAGTCCTCTGAGGCAACTCAAGGCAGCCGGGCAGGTGCCCGACAATATCGCCATCATGCGGTTGACGTACTCCTGGCGGCACTCCCGCGCACTGGAAAATGGCCCTGGCAAATGTCAAGTGTCAAATGTCAAGTGAAGAAAATCATGTGAAATGCCCTGGCAAATAGCGAACTCGATTTTCATTTTCCAGGGTTTTTTACATGACTTTCGACTCTGCTCGACATTTGACATTTTTCGGGGCTTTTTACAAGGTTAGGGGTGCACCGGGGGTTCGGGTATTTCGGCGTGTTTCCACACAGGACCGGTCGGCGAACACTGCACAGGGGGTTCCATATTTTGCCCATGTGTCTTTTGGGGAGGGGGTATTTAAACTACAGAATTGCCACGTGACGTCACAAAAGCGATTAAGGGGTAAGTCATAGTGGAAATGAAGTGGCGTAATTTTTGGCAATTACATTCCATTTACACTAATTCTAGGTGGGGTATTTCGAGAAGGGGGGGGGGGGGTTATTGATTCATAGTGACCACTTTGAGGGGTATTTCGAGGAAAAACGATAATTGGTTTACCGCAGATGACAAAAATCATTAGCAGTGCTAGTAGTAGTTCCACTCACAATGCACAAAGGCACGACGACCAAAAAGAGCACGATTTTGATAGACAAGGGGGCACTACCAAGCCCTGTAAAAAGTTATGTAAAATGTAAAATGTCATGCAAAGTGTCAAGTCATGGAAAATACCCTGCGATGTGGCAATGGAGTTTTGATTTTCCATGACTTTTGTCACTTTGCATACATTTTACATTTTACATGGCATTTTACAGGGTCTGGGAGTGGCACATGACGGGACAGCTCAACGTCGGTTTCTACCGCGGTGGATTCCTTGAATGCTGATGTAAAGTTATGAAATGTGTTATGATTGGCCGCTTTTGAACATTTTGAATTTGATTGTTTATGTAAACTTAGTCTTTTTTTAAGAAAAAAAGTGTCCGCCCCGCATGTCTGCCATTTATAAACATATTCACCGTTCGAGCTTGTAAATATCGTTTGGCGCGATATCAATTTCACAGTAGGGAGCGTTTAATTGAGTTGGTAGACTACCTACCGTATTACCTCGAATTAACCCCCCCCCCTTGAATTAACCCCCCCCTCGAAATACCCCCCCCTAAATTTCGGCTGAGGAAATAATAAACCCCCCCCCCCTCGAAATACCCCCCCTAACATTGAGTGTAACGTGAACGTACATGACAAATACCGCAGTTTGTGATCTGTACAATGCAAAACACACGTTAAAACTGATGATTAAGTTACGTTAGGGAAGGGTTTTTGTGTATATACAGTTATATATGCGTATAAACACATATACATCAATATAATTGTTCGATTTTTCTACGTCCGCGTATGGGTGATTTCCGAAAATTTCTGGCGAAATAATAGACCCCCCCCTCGAATAAACCCCCCCCTCGAATTATCCCCCCCTCAAATTTTGCTGGCGAAATAATAAACCCCCTGGGGGTATTTCGAGGTAATACGGTATTTGTATTTACGCACATTGAGAACCAAGGGGCCATGCATAACCGACATCTAAACCCATCCGACATCTAGACTAGGACACCAAACATGTTGACACGGAACACATTTGATTAAACCCGGCATGCTGAGAATAGGCAATAAAACACATGACTAGTGATGTAAAAAGCGCCATGACGCTTTTAGCATGCGAGCGCCAAGCGCCGATGGCGCCACAGCAAAATAGCGCCAAGCGACAAAAGTGCCATGGCGCTTTTCTAGACCATGGCGCCAGGGGATGATGGTGCCAAGCGCCAATAGCGCCAGCGCCAAAATAATTTTGCTGCAAAAAATGCAGCGATGCAAATGCAGTGTTATCTATTTGTTTGTCAACTGGTTCCCATCCCAATTCAAAGCTTGCTGACAAGTAACACTATCCAGTGTTGTATACACATATTTATACCATATTTCCTTGAAATACCCCCTCAATTAACCCCCCTCCCCTCAAAATACAACCCATCTGGAATAAGGTAGATCATGTATCCAATGAACATGATACATTTATAGCTGCGAATTTACATCGCAGCTATACATGGCCTTGTTTATGGAACGATTAACGATGGCAAACCTTCCAGAAAAAAGTATTTAAATTTTTAACTGTTTTTTCTAAAGTGAATTTTCGAGTTTTCGAATTTTTTCCCAAATTAATTTTTGAATTTCAAATTTAATTTTTGAATTTTCGAATCTTTTTTGGCAACTTTCAAATGGATCAGTATGGACCATTTTTGCTGGGGCTGAATGCCTTCCAAAAACGTATGTGCGACTGCCCCTCGGAAGACCCGCAAGCGATTTTTTTGATGGACCGGAGTCTGTATCCGCGGAAGTAGAGCGCCGCAGTTCTAATTGTTTGGGCGGCTCCATGCATTCCTAAATGGATGTGATCGAGTCCGCCGCTTGCCGATGCCATTCCAATGGCTTTTTAATGTTTGTTTTTTCATTAGATGAGACTTTTTCAGACCCAACGCATATCATTTGTTGCTTTATTTTTAGCATGCTGAACTTAAAACCGCGTTTTGTCACCTTGAATTCTCTGAAAAATTCGAAAACTATTTTCGAATTTTTGAATTTTCAAATTTTCAAATTTTTTACAAAATAAATCGATATTTAAGTGTTTTTTCAGGGGTGAAATAAAAATTCGAAAATTATGAAAGAATTCGAAAAATTCGAATTTTTGAATCTTTTTTTGCCATCGTTAGGAACGATCTATGATAATATGAACAAAATATATCCTATTTGGTCATCTAATTACGTTTTGGGTACAAAAAACTATACTTTACTACGACCCTGCAAAAAAATCCGCACCCTGAAAAAATAAACCCCCTGGGTATATTTCAAGGAAATACGGAAGGTACTTCATGCCGGTACTTCATACCACAGCAACAATACAACTTCATTTGCAATATAATGCGACACTATGCATTTGAACGCTGTTCGTCGGCTCGTCATCAAGCCTTGAATTGGGATGAACACCAGTTTACCGTATATCCTTGAATAAGACCCCCCCTTGAATAATACCCCCCCCCCCTTGAATAACACCCCCCTGTTGGCCAGGTGAGGAAAAAATAACGCCCCCCCTTGAATAACTCCCCCCTCTTGAATAAGTCCCCCCTCTGGGTAAAACGACAATGTGTATTTGAATGATTCAGACGCCGATGAACACGAATTTTAGGATGGATACGTTGTTTTTGTTCTTGTTGAACTGATCATTTTCTGCATTAGATGTGTTGATGGAATGCATACAAACAATGAATAAAGTGAAAGTTTTCCTGGAAGTTCTGAGGAAAAAATAACTCCCCCTTGAATAGTACCCCCCCTTGAATAACTCCCCCCTCCAAAACCTCTGACGAAATAATAACGCCCCTGGGGTCTTATTCAAGGATATACGGTACATATAATGTCATTGAAAACTAGTGCGTGTAGGCCCATTTTTTGGTAAAAGTTTTGAATATCCTTGCAATTGCATGGACATGGTTTACAAAATAAGCAAGTAGAGGGTTTGTTCTTCCTGTAACACATTCACAGTAACACATTTACGTATGTAACTCATGCAGGCAAGGTCTTTAAAAAAAAGAAAAATGAACAAATTTTTCGTACTACTTGGCGCTTTTTTGGCGCTTTATAATACACTAGCGCCAAGCGCCAATGGCGCCACAACCAACGATGGAAAAACACAGAAATTGAACACAGAAACTCATTGAGTTTCTGTGTTTTTGTTTTACACAGAAACACGGAAACTCATAAATTTTGAAAAACTCAAAACTCAAATGAGTTTTTTTTGGAGAACACAGAAACACAGAAACACGGAAACACAGAAAAGTTTTTTTGAGTTTTTGTGTGTTTTTGCAGCGAAGTGGTTGAATGCACATTAATTCAGTTAAACTAACCAAGATAAGATAAGCATGTATAGTATGTAAATATGTACATAATGTTTTCATATTTTATAAAGGTACAAAAAAGAAATACAAGATGGCATGCACATCTCATGGTGGAGTTGACAATTTAAGTTTCGACATTCAAGTATACCTTATTACCTCGAATTAACCCCCCCCCCTTGAATTAACCCCCCTCAACATGGACTGGTGAAATAATAAGCCCCCCCCCTCAAAATAGCCCCCTCTGGGATGATGTACATCATGTATCCAATTTAGATAATGTATTTATTACTGCTAATTTGCATCGCAGCTACACATACTGTACTAGGTTGTGTAGCTATCTACATGTTTATTTCAAATATATCCTGTTTGTACGCATTTAAGCCGGAATTAGAGCTCAGCGTCGATTCAACATGAAATGACGACGTGAAATGACGTCGTGAAATTAATTACACGAGTGTGGATCATGCTACGGGTCTACAATTTTCTAAGGATAATATATGAATCAATACCTTAATCGTGTCCAATACTGAGTGTTATCAGCCACAACTAGAGCGAATTGAAAAATTCAATTTTTATCATTTCACGTCATCATCATTTCACGTCATCATCATTTCACGTCAGTGTCAGGGAACAACTTGACATTTCACGTCAGACTATTGCAAGCAGCAGTCTGACGTGAAATGTCAAGTTGTTCCCTGACACTGTGACGTGAAATGATGATGACGTGAAATGATAAAAATTGAATTTTTCAATTCGCTCTAGTTGTGGCTGATAACACTCAGTATTGGACACGATTAAGGTATTGATTCATATATTATCCTTAGAAAATTGTAGACCCGTAGCATGATCCACACTCGTGTAATTAATTTCACGACGTCATTTCATGTCATCATTTCACGTCGAATCGACGCTGAGCTCTAATTCCCGCTTTATAACCTGTTTTGGGTACCTAAATGCCTACTATTTTCTATGATCCTTACAAAACGTTCTGATGAAATAATAAACTCCCATGGGGGTATTTCAAGGTAAATGGTAATTGTAGTTCAAATCAATTCCGTAGTCTTCCATACAGTGCACATCCATTGAAGAATTTTGGAGTACTGCGTAAATTGTCGTTTCTGGGCATTTTGTTGCTGGTGTTGTGATGTTGATGTCCTCATTGTGGACATTTTTATGGACTTTTTTGACACTTACACAAAGTTTATGTGGGATTAAAACATGTGTAAAACCAAAATTTTATAAGAAAACCACTGTTTCCAGATCGAAATGCTGTAAACCAAAATTTTTTTTGGGAAAACTTGATTTTTTTAGAAAAAACTCATAAAACTTGAGTTTTTACAAAAAAACACAGAAATAAAAACAGAGTTACTCAAGTTTTTTTCAAGAAAAAAAAACTCAAAACACAGGTATTCATTTTTGAAAAACTCAAAACACAGAAAGTGTTTTTTTTTGGAGAACTTACCCATCGTTGGCCACAACATCATAGCGCCAAGCGCCAAAAGCGCCATGGCGCTTTTCGGTAGCACAGCGCCAAGCACCAATGGCTGTAAGAGCATTTTTACGATGGGAAAGACACCACCCCACAAAATTTTAGACAATCTATGTCTAGCTTAAGTGCAACTACATTCCACGTGGCATAAGGTGAGAGGGGAATTTACATTTTTTCACCTTGAAATGCCGCGGCGCGGCGTGTGGCCGCTTTTGAGCTCGCCGGCACACTGTTGTGACTTTCTGGGCGGTCTAAAGCACATTCTACCCTTTACTTATCTTTGGGCAGAGACGGAGACTGACGACTGATAGGTAGGTGGCGACCGGAAGCCAGGAACAATGAACTTCGCTCAAAAAAATACAAAAACTCTGTTCCGTGTTCCTCCCCATGTTGACTAGATTGTCGTGTGTCATCTAGTATCGGTGGGTGGTAGGAACAGCTTCTGATAACGCCCCAAGTGACAAGTCGCAGTCCAAAAAATACTTTTCCGCCACCCTAGCAAAAATATCTCCTTGCGCTCGGAAGGGTGTAGCCATCGGGCTGAAACCTTTCTCACGGGCGCTAGCTGACCGGATAGTCACAATAGTGGGTCGCCGGGTTGGAGGTGATAAGCATTTCGCGCCCGCGAGCATTTTCTAGCTACCGTAACTTACGAATATAAAACCCCCAAACAAAGTTTCCATGTGACATGTAGAAATTGTTGTACATATCGTTTCACGCCAATGCCTTTCATTCCCACAAGTTTAATTAATCGTCTTGTATCTTAATTAATTAACATTAGTTGTAAGCTTGTATTAGCTGTCTAATTACTTGTTAGCTTAAATTGCTGTGTTAGATTATGATACCGTAATTGCCTTAGTACATACTTTGTTTGTTCCATTTTTGTAGATGTGCGTTGCACTGCATTGTTATCTGTTTTAAATCGCATTAGATTAAGTAGGGATTTGTAGGTAATTATGGAAGTGAGTAATTGTCGCACCAAGTAAATTTGTAAATTATAGATTAAGCCCCATGTCGCATGAAGCTTTTTAATTACCGTTGTTAGCTGATATTAATTAGTACTCTTTTCATAAGCAGCTATGTGTCAAGATTTTACTAAGTATTCATATCAGAGCTTATGTGATTTGAAAGTGATTCTGTACCTTCATAATTTTATGCCTTTTTTAGTTTTTATTCACGTTGATTATGGTAATTTCAATTGCCTTATAAGTAGCTGAAATTGTTGTTTTGAACCCAATTCTTTGATTCGACGAAAATTGATTTTGTTTCTACTCTGCCGCTACTGTTCTTCCATCGCCCTAAAAATAAACTCTCTTCTCAACCCAACTTGGACCCCCTTTTGTATTAGCACTAAGTACTAACTGTTTTCCCTAAGTTAGCTAATTAACAACTGCTCTAATTGCCGCGCTGCTTGTGCTAAGTGTAAGTGCTGTGCGTGCTGTGGGAAACGGAACAGCGTGAGCCACCGAGTGGTTCATCGCACGTTCTGAAAAACCTACCGTCTTTGGACACGTTTCCTTAAAATTTACAACACACATTTATAACCTGGACCTCCGGGCCCAGTGCAGTGCACTGCAGTGGCAAGCGGCCGGTGAAGTGGGAATAGAGGGAAATGTGCGGTAAAAAACACTCATGAATCGTGTAGACAAAAAACAGCTGAATACACGGATTCATGACAACTTGGTAGCAGACGCGAGTGGTTTGTTTAATTCACTTCAGTGAACGGTGCGGCGCCTGATCAACGCCAAGCCGTTAAGTGATAAGCAATAAACGATCTGTCGCGCCGGGTGGAAACGCTGCGGTCAGGAGGGCCAGCGTCGATCCCAGGGTCAGTTGAGGAAGTGTGGAGAGCTGCAGAACAGCTACAGAAGCGCACGTGCTGAGAGGCGGCTTTGCGCAGGGCACAGCAGACTGCGGACGCACAGGACGCTGAGGTTGAACAGGTAAGAGTTGAAGCAGGTGCGCAGGAAGCGGAAGCGGAAGCCGAGCGCGCACAGGAAGCAGCGACTTGGACCAGACGCACAGAGGATAGCACTCCCGTTGTCCGGCCAGTGCTGCAATTTGGAATTACACGTGCAGGAACAGGCGGCAGCCATTGGGATAGGCTGGCTTGCGCGCCAGGTGCGCTACCGACTGGGGCGGTTCGACGAGCGTCCAGTGGAGGCACAGAAACAGAACGCCCACCAGATAGTCCGCTCCTGCGACCCGACAGGCCAGTAAGTGCTGAGCCCGGGCGAGAGCAGCGGAAATCAAGTAAGTGGGGTTTATTTCGACGACCGTGGGGAAAAAGCGGCAGTAGCTCCCCGGTGTCGACAGGGTCTGGATCACAGGCTGATTCAGCAGGGTACGCTGGTGAAGACGAGCCCGTGAGTTTGTCTGCATACCAGCGTAGAAGTGGTGAGACTTCCGTAAATCTAATTGACACCCCAGTAGCGATCCCAGATATAAATATTGAATTTCCCTTGTTAGCCAAAGAGCTCGAAGAGGCGGAAAATTCATTGGGGGAGCTTCAATTAAGTGCCCCGCGAAGTTCATCTACACCACGTGAGCTTGCATCCGCGCAAGGCTCGATTGAAAGCTGTGTCTCTTCGAATAGGGCACGGCGCAGAATCGTAGGATCGTCTCCCATAAATCAAAGTAGAATGACTAGCACCCCGCCCCCAGGTTCGAGTGTGACGATCGCGCCGGGCACGCTCACCACGATAACAACCACCCCGGCGGCAGCGGCCAACCAAGTGACGCCGGGCCAGATCTTGATGGCGGCGGCCGTGGCGGACCCGGGCAGGGAAACCACTGGGTACACTAGAGAAGGTTGGACCTTTCCGGGCATGATACAATTATTACACCAGTGGTCTGGGGAACTTACTCGCGAGGGACCCGCGGCGATTTCAATTAATGCTTCCACAGCAGATAAAAATAAGCTACAGGCCATTAGGCTAGGCTTGAGTATGTATACCAGCGTAGGCAACCCTAGCGCACTGGAGTGTAATTAATTTGGCAGGACAGCCGGGTCCCTCCTCCCCAGGATCATCAGGATCGATATCACCTGCACTTAATCCTACGGATCCAGACTATTTGGCGCAGCACCAGGTGCCGCATGGCATGGCCGCTACGCTGACCGCCCTGGCTACGCAGTGCGATGCATTCACAGGAAGGGCTGACAAAAGTTTCAAGGACTGGAGACGTAAGTGGGATATTTTGTGTGATGCGCTAGGTGTTTCAATGCGCTCTAGGCAAAAGTTGCTGCCTATCTTTTTACAAAAGAATGCAAATTCTATTTTTGTAGCTAGAAGGCGGGAACTGCGCGCGCTTGATTACAAAGCCATGATGGATCGTTTGGAAGAACTGTTTGCAAATCTGAACGATCAGCATCATGCACAGCGCGAGTTCATTGAGTCAACTCAAAGTCCCACTGAATCTGTGTTGGACTGGGCAACCAGACTGGAACGTGCGGTAAAGCGCGCGTACCCAATGCTGCATTCCGCCCAAAGGGAAGGCATGTGCATCACCAAGTTTCACCAAGGGTTGGACAAAGACATCAGGCGTAATTTGGCCGTGCATGCCAATATAAGTTGGAAGGAATTAGTTGATAACGTGCGCATGCAAGAAAGTTACAAAAATCTTGAAACCGTTCAGAAGGAACATGCGAAGTCGGCCAGCAAGATCGTCGCCGAGACGTCGAACCAGGTCATGGAGCGCATCATGGCCATGAACCTGCACCCCTCGGTCCAGTCGATGGAGGCCGAGAGTGCAGAGAATGCAAAGCTCAAGGCCAAGGAACGGGCACTTGACGAGCGACAGAAAAAGCTCGACGCCCAGGAAGCTAAGATGATGGGCGCGCCGCGCCCGAGGCGTGAGTTACTGCCCAAGAGGTTTGAAAATGGGTGTTGGGAATGTGGATCTCCTGATCACTTTCGCTATCAATGTCCAAATAAGCCCCCTCCCAAGCCATCTGCTGGCAACGATAGTAATCAGCGCGGGCGCGGAGGTGACTTTCGCGCGCGCGGTAGGGGTGGCGGCCGAGTGCGAGGCCGTGGACAGGGAGGACAATATCCACAAAATTTTGGGTATCCAGTGGGATGGGTACCGATGCAATTAAGTCAACCTATGACCGTGCCTTCTTCGCAGATGATGCAGCCTGTGTACGTCCAGAGCCAGCAGCCTGCAGCCATCGGATGGCACCCGCAACCACAACCGGCGCAACGACCGTTGGAATCGCAGCAAGGCCAGAGCAGCAGTGTGCCGCTGCTGAACCCGACGACAGTGACACAGGTGGGTGAATGCACTTACAAGGCCGTGACCGAGTCATCGCCGTCTTATGCTAGAATTCTCTTCCATCATGATCAACTATTGACATTGCAAGGGCTGGAACCGGAAGCCCCTGAAGAAGAGGAGGAGAAAATGGAGGAGCAACCTGTAGCTAGCCTTCATTATAAAATGCATGCGCTTATGGTAGATCGGGAACAATGGATTAGTCACTGGGCGTATCAACGCGAAGCCACGTTGATTCTATTCCATACGAGTTGGTTGGATTATCTGCGGCGCACTGCAATGCATGATCTGAAGGATGAAGATTGTGTGGTGCTCCCAGACTGTCGCCCGCATGACGACCACAATGACACGCTCACTAGGATCGAGTGGAGGGTTTTGCGTGACGCCCCATTAGACCCATTCCTAAATGAGCCCCCTGTGATTTTGTCCCCGCGTACGTTTTCGAGCACATGCGTTGATAAAATGGCCAAATTCAGAGACAAAACGTCTGCAGTGCCGCGCAACGGGGGTCAAGTCACAAAATTACACTAAAAACGGTGTGTTCCACTACTCATCCAAAATGTGGCCGTTTGGGTTGCAAACTTCAGAATAGGTGTCCTATGGAGTCTACTCTATAGTGTTTAAATTTCACTGTGATAGCTCATACGTAGCTCAAGCGATCGCGTTTTTCCAGCGGTAACTGAAAATGCACACCCCTGTATATCATGTTGCTAAAGTAGTGTACCAAAAGGATGTATTTTCAGGGGATTTTCATTTCCCAACTTGTATTTACATAGTCTGACTGGAGGCACCAACCTGGTGGTGTTTTTGGAGGATTTATTTGAGACTGAGAGTGGTCATTCATGAAGTTATGGTACATTTTCATGTCATTAAAGAGGGGCATTTCTAAACTAGGTAGGTAGTTTATGCAACAATAGTAGGCTAATTCACCATACTTACTTGAACAATTCCCCCGCAGAATTATTTTTGTCAGACTTTTTCAGGGGCACTATTCGAGCTGGGATTATTATTTCATCAAAATTTTCAAGCATGTTCCTATCAACTCATTTCAGAAAATGCGCTTTATTCAGAACTCAACCTCTCTGTTTTCCTTCTGCAGTCCTCTGATACATGTCAAGGCAGCCGGGCAGGTGCCGAACAAACTCGCCATCATGCGGTTGACGTGTTCCTGGCAAAGTTGTTAAAAGGTACGTACGTTTACTCGAAAAATACGCGTACGCGCGTACGCGGTAAATACATTTACATATACTTTTAAAAAAAATACCGTACGCACTCGTACGCGTACATTTTCAGAGCATACGCGTACGGAATATGTATTTCAGTATTCTAGTGATTTACCAGATTTGGATGAATTAGTGCTGTATTTTTTTTGCCGCTATTGACCCCGCACACACTAGTTGACATCGACACCAAATGTCAACTGGTGCAGATCCCGATTCAAAGCTTCCGACGAACGACCTTCAAACGCAAGCTTTGAATTGGGAACGGAACCAGTTGACATTTGGTGTCAATGTCAACTAGCGTGTGTAGGGCCCATCTTGCTATTTTATCTGCTAGAATAAAGAGACCCTGAAAACTATGTTATATATCATTTTCTTAAACAAAAACATACTTTGTGTTGTACCCATATGAAAAGTGCCCACTTGACACCCACTTGAAAAAGTATTGACTCCTCACAAAAGGTGTAGCGTCAGGAATGACGAAAAGTAGTCGTTTCTACACTCGCAAAAAGTACCCAAATTTACGCGTACGTATGAGTAAAAAAAGTATTTTACGTTTTCGATACTTTGTGGTGAGTAAAAAAAAATACTTTACGTTTACATATACTTTTAAAAAAGTTCAGTAATTCTAACAACTCTGGTTCCTGGCGGCAGTCCCGCACACTGTAAAATGCCATGGAAAATGTCAAGTGTCAAATGTCAAGTGTCTAAAGTCATGTAAAATGTCCTGAAAAATGGCGAGCATCGATTGTCATTTTACAGGGCATTTTAAATACTGGACGTTTGACACTTTGCTTGACGTTTGACATTTTTCAGGGTATTTTACAGGGTGTGGCAGTGCGCACCGGGGGTTCGGGCATTTCGTCCGGATACACGTGCACTGGGCTGGTGGGCAAACTCTGCACAGGGGGTGCCGTATTTTGTCCATGTGTCTTATTTGGGGTTCTTTTTTTGGAGGGGGGTTTCTTCTACAGAATTGCCCACGTTCATTCACAAAAACGATTAACGCATGCGTGCAAGTGCAATCACGGTACCGTATTTCCTCGAAATACCCCCCGGGGGGGGGGGGGTATTGTATCATCGTGGAAATTTGGAGGGGTGCAGTATTTGGTACGTACGGCAATGATATTTCAATCACAAGTCTATAACATCATTTTCCACATGGTAAAAATAACATCTAGCACAAGAGACAAAATATTCAAAAGTTATTTTTTTACTGGAAAGTTCACGAATGACAACAATTATACCTATTAAAAAGAAATATAATTTCATGGGAAGAAAGTCACAAGATTCCCACCGATGAATAGCACACCTGTGGCTAAACATATCGAACTAAACATAAACTGAACTTTTAGAAAAATAATGAGATGTTTGATGCTATTTTCAGAAAGATTTATTTTCTCTTTAGCCCACCACCAGGGTTGGTTTTATAAAAATCATTTGTATACAAATTGTATAAAAATTGTATAAAAATGTATTTTATTTTAATTTTATTCTTGTTTCATTTTATTTTATTTTATTTTATTCCAAAATAATAATAAAATAATAAAATGGACCAATTTACAAAAATTTTACAGAAATTTTACAAAAAATCAGAATCTTGCATGCAAGGTCAGAAAAATGTGTAAATTAGACTTAAACATGAAAAACGTGTGACAAATTTATTCATTACTTTGCAAAAGTTGCATGTAGTATGTATTGTTAGCTAGTTGCAAGTGTTAAATTACAAGTATCGATAAGAATGGTTTGCATTTTCAGTAGAAGGATTACTGGAGTGTGCTGGGCGCATTTGTAAAACATCATGCAAAGTGTCAATTGTCATGACAAATGTAGTAAAGAGTCAATTGGCATCTCAAATGTCAAGCAAAGTATACTTGTCATGACAAATGTCGTGCAGAGTGTAAATTGTGTATCTGAATCTTATGTTTTGGTATCCAAACCTTATATTTTGGTATCCAAATTTTATGTTTTTGTATCCAAATGATCACATAAGATTTGGTTACAAAACCAACAAGATTTGGATACAAAAGATAAGATTTGGATACAAAAGATAAGATTTGGATACAATTTGCTTTACAGTTTCCACTTTTATTTATATTTGTCATGACAATTGACACTTTACTTAACATTTTCATGAAAATTGACACTTTCCATTCCATTTCATGTGACATTTTGACACTTTACATGGCTTGGGATTGCCCCAGCTCCGCAAATGAACAGGTTGAACTATAAACAACAGAACAAATTTTTTACAAAAAATATGAATTTTTATACAATTTTTACAAAAATATGAATTTGTATACAATTTTACAAAATTTTTACAAAAATTCGAATTTTTATACAATTTTTATTTTTATTTTGAAATTTTCCATTTTATTTTATTTTATTTTATTCTTCAATTTTCCATTTTATTTTTATTTTATTTTTATTCTTTTCTGAGATTTTGCCAACCCTGCCCACCACTAGGTCAGGTTAATAACATAGTTCTTAAAACGTATTTAGGTTTACTCGATAAATACGTATACTCGCACTCGCGTACTGCGTAAATACGTTTACATTTCTCCCCGAAAAAATACCAGTACTCACTTACTCGCGTATGTTTTGAAAGTACACAAGTACAGAAAACTTATTTTAATGGGACAGAGAATGAGATTTTGCCGGACAGAAAGTGACCATCATAGGACATTTTCCCTCTGAAATACTTATCAGGAGAGAAAAACACATTTTTATTGTATTTAAGAGTAAAACACTGGTTTTTACGTTATTTTTGTGAGAAAAATACTCACTTTCACGTTTTTTGCGAGAAAAAATACACATTGTTACGTTTTCTCTGGAAAACATTCTCCACCAAAAAAGCAACCTTCTCTCATTGATAATTGGAGCATACTTGGCATTTTAATTGAAAGATTTTTTATTTCTAATACCGTATTACCTCGAAATACCCCCAGGGGGTTTATTATTTCGCCAGCAAAATTTGAGGGGGGGGATAATTCGAGGGGGGGGGGGTTATTCGAGGGGGGGTCTATTATTTCGCCAGAAATTTTCGGAAATTCCCCATACTCGGACATAGAAAAATCGAACAATTACATAGATGTATATGTCTTTATAGGTATATATAACTGTATATACACATAAACCCTTCCCTAACGTCACTCAATCTTCAGTTTTAATGTGTGTTCTGCAGTGTATAGATCACAAACTGCGGTATTTGTCATGTACGTTCTCTTTACACTCAATGTTAGGGGGGGTATTTCGAGGGGGGGGTTTATTATTTCCTCAGCCGAATTTTAGGGGGGTATTTCGAGGGGGGGGGTTAATTCAAGGGGGGGGGGATAATTCGAGGTAATACGGTATATATTTTACTATTGTTGATTCAGTGAGAATTTATATTATTATATTATTGAAGTGAGAAAGAGAATTCAATTATAGTGAATGTCTGGTAACAAAAAACTTCACATTGAACCTGATATTTTGATGATACATACCTTAGTTACACCATTTCTACACAGAAAAAATTTAAAAAAATGGAGAAACAGATGTCACTTTTTCTATTCATAACGTCAATTTCAATTCCTGTATCGAAAACAGCGATTCTTCCGCCTTGTTCCGACATTCCAGTGAACAAAATGCCTATTAAGGTTAGAAATTTACAATAGTGAAAAGGTGCACAACAAAATGAAGGCTGGGTGGAGCCAGTTCCGCAAAATGAGAAGTGAGAAGTAAATGCGCAAAGGCGAAGTGAAATGGCAAGTGGATTGGCAAAAGCGAAGTCAAAAAATAAAAAGTATTTTCTCTTCGCTCTCGCCATTTCACTTGCCAATTCACTTGCCATTTCACTCCTCTTTGCGCTTATCTCGCCTTTGCCATTTCACTTCTCACTTCTCATTTTGCGGAACTGGACCCAGGTTGATCTTTCTGTACAGTGGTCATTATGCTATTTGACATCATTTGCAAGTATTAGTTTTTACATTTATCTGTATAGGTATGTTGTCAAATTTGATTTTGTAAGCAAACAAAATTTTGGGAACATGCTGTGGTTGGGGAGCAGAGTTGTAAAAACGTATTTACGTTTACCCGAAATACCGGTTATTCGGGTATTTATACTTACGTTTAAGTTTACGTTTTCATAAAATACCGTTACGTTTTGTTACGTTTTCCTGACCGAAATACCCGGGTACCAGAGAAAACGTAAAAAAACGTTGTGAGACCAAAAAATTTTCAGCAAAATGCGACTTCCGCCATAAATTTTCGACAACTTAAAAAAATTTGCGCGCCAGCAAAATTTGAGGGGGGGTTAATTCGAGGGGGGTTCTTATTATTTCGCCAGAAAATTTCGTGGAATTCATAGTAAAGAATACGCTATTTCTTACATAAAAACGGTAATAAATGTGAGAATATAGGTAGGTTATATTGGGGCTATAGATGTAGGTACATCTGTACACAAATGAGTGTATAAAAGTAGCTGCGATGCAAATAAGTAGTAATAAATACATCATGTACATTGCATACATGATGTACATCATTCCGGAGGGGGGGTATTTCGAGGGGGTGGTTTATTATTTCCCCAGCCCATTTTGAGGTGGGTTAATTCGAGGGGGGTGGGGTTAATTCAAGGGGGGGGGGGGTAATTCGAGGTAATACGGTAATACAGCACATGTATTTAACAGTTCAACAACAACAAAAAAGTGTGTATACTGCGTACACGTTATGTATCTGCTGTCGCTGCTATACGTTAACATTATTTTGTATTTTCATCGATCATCTTTGTAAATTTTGTAGGATATTTTTCACCCAGAGGTGGGGAGTTATTCAAGAGGGGGGAGTTATTCGAGGGGGAGTATTTTTTTCATCAGACATTTTGAGGGGGGAGTTATTCAAGGGGAGGAGTTTTTCGAGGGGGGTTTTATTCGAGGATATATGGTATATATTCTGTATATATTCTACTCAGCGGACCTCATGCTATGCATTTTGAACAAAACACCCCATCATTAACAATAGAAAATTGCTTCAAAAAAGACAAAATGATTTCAAACACGAAACATATGTTCGTTTGGTTGTATTGGGCTCCCGCACTTTTTTTAAATATTAAAAAAAAATTTTTTAAGTACATACATACCGTATTTCCTCGATTAACCCCCCCCCCCCCCTCGAGATACTCTCCCTGGGAATACCCCCCTCAAAATGGACACTATGAGTTTATAACCCCTCCTCGAAATACCCCCCCCCCCCAAATATAGTGTATAGAGAACGTAAATGACAAAAGCCATGGTTTGTGATGCGGGAATCATAGAACACACGTTAAAAACAATGACTGTGTTATGTAAGAACAGAAGTGGAAAAAGTTCACTAATGTCATTGCGCAACTTTTTTCACTTGACTCATATCTGAAAATCACTTGAAAAAGTGTCAAGTGAAAAAATGGGCAAATGTGCATGTTATGAGTCTATAAGTCTTTTTGTGCCTTTATTTATTCGGGAATCCTGAAAGCTGTCTATTACTCTCATAACTAAACTTTTTTTTAATGGATAATCATTCTGAGTCGCGGAGTGTCATACAAGTGCAACGACACACTTAAAGTGGTCACGATACACGTCATATTGATCATTGCGTCATGACATATCATGGGATTTTAACTTCCACATGTAAATAGTCAGCAGTGTCATGTGTATTGAGTATGCACAAGAACACACCCCAGTCTCATACAAAGCTACAAGTATTTTAGGTAAATCCAGGGCCCTGGTACCATTCTTGCTTTACTTTTACTATTATAAGTATGCATATTACAATGTATCTCAAGTTTGTGACCGGTACTTTGATTAATCACTTTGTACCTCAGCTATATCTACCTACTGTATCGCCAGTATAGACTCTGTTCACTTAAAAAAATTGCCTTACCTGTCAAACATTTAGGTTCTGTTTTATATACCGTTATTATATCCTGTTCCATGTAATGTGTATGAACTATTTGCTTATTTTACTGTTGGGTAACAGGTAAAGCCGATTAATAATCTCAACTGTCGACACTGTCATGCTGTAATTTAGCGTTTGTTTTGCTTATTGTTATTATAATGCCCGTGACTTGTAGAGCCAGCCGTGGTATGCGTGTTAAAAAATAAAGATAAAATAAACTTAAATCTCAAAACTATCAGAAGTGATCACTAGATCTCATTTCACATAAATGTCAAATTCACAACACCTTCTCTCTAAATAACTTTAAACAAAAACCAAATCAAATATTTGTGTGTGGCGGTGTCTGTATATACGGCTCTGATGTGTTCTCCATTTTGTCAATCACTTGCATTTCGGAGTTTGGCATTTCTTGATTGTCCTCAAAATCTGGCTGCGTCACTTCACCATCGTAGACGATCGATGCTAAAAGAAGAGGGAAAATTAGTAAATTTAAATTTTTAGATGAAAAGAACTTTTCAGCTAAATCAATCGATTTTATTGAAACTATTTCAGTATTTAATTTTAAGTTGAAATTTTGTTTTTATAAAGATAAACTAAATTCAACCTAAATAAAGAGAACCATTTAAATGAAAAGAACCACTTAAATGAAGAGAACCTTTCCCAAATTTTAAGTTAAAAATTTGCAAAGAAATGATGTTGTCAAAAGGACATAATATGACACAAAAATGATGGAAAAATAACCAGAAGCAGCAATTAATGCTTTTTCTTCTTTGGACAATGGCACTGGAATGGCACTTTTTCTGACGCTCTTTTTCTGTTGTTTTTTGATCCATTTGGCTCTATCCTGTTGGACTTTGGTAACTCGCAACTTTGTTTTGGCAAATTTTGTCTCTGTATCCATGGATAATTTTGACTCTCCCAATGCCGGTGTGTTCTCCACTTGAAATTTTGTCATATTTTCTTTCAAGCCCATTTGAGTAACGATGGCAAACAGTCGAAAAAAAAGTATTTAAATTTTTAAGTGTTTTTTCTGAAATGAATTTTCGAATTTTCGAATTTTTCTTCAAAATAATTTTCGAATTTCGAATTTAATTTTCGAATTTCGAATTTTCGAATCTTTTTTGGCAATTTTCAAATTTTTTTGGCTAGTTTTCGAATTTTTTCAAATAATTTTTGAATCTTTTTGGAAAAATATTGAATCTTAAGCTTTAAACACAGAATTTGGACTGTCTTCATGTTCTGCTCAGTTGTTATGACTTTATTTTAACCATAAATAAGCATTACAAAAGGGTGGAATGAGTTATGCAAACGCGTGTGCTGCTTCTTCATTCAATTCACACATTGATACATTGAATTCACCAACAGAGCGAAGGCAATAAAAACAACAATTTAAAAATTGGCGTCAAATAAAATATCAGCATAAAATACAAAATTGGCTTTAAATATTATTTTTTCAGAGTGGAAACTTGGGGGGGTTAAACGAGGGTGGGTATTTCGAGGGGGGTGTATTTATTTGCCAGAATTTTTTTAAAATCCCAGTACTAAATTGTTGTTTGTAGGTAACACAGATGTCAAAAAATGCAACAAAAACTGCCTTTTATAAGACTCTATATACTTATATTACGTAGATGGTACAAACCCCTGGTCTACACAACACAGTCATTGTTTTTAACGTGTGTTCTGTGTTTCCCAGATCACAAACTGCATTACGTTCTCTATACACCAAATTGGGGGGGGGGGTGGTATTTCGAGGGGGGGATATTTCGAGAAAATACAGTATAAAAAACGGATGTGTCGAAGTCTGCCTCTTCCACCGTGGATGACATTTCAACGTTTTTTTTGTTACGTTTCGCTTTTCCATACGCGCCGCGTATCAATTGTTGATCTATTTAGCACGTTGAACTTAACAGTGTGTTTTGTTGCCTTGAATTCTCTAAAATATTCGAAAACTTTTTTTGAATTTTCGAATTTTCGAATTTTTTGAAAAATAAATCGATTTTTAAGTGTTTTTTCTAGGGGCGAACTAAAAATTCGAAAATTCCAAAAAAATTCGAAAATTCGAAAATGTTTTCGAATTTTCGAATCTTTTTTTGCCATCGTTACATTTGAGTCAGCTGAGCTGCTGTGAATGTGGCTTCACTGGTGGTTGAAATACCACTTATTTGTGTCACTGCACCGTGCTCTTTCAATTTCTTTGATTATTCTTTCTGAACCATGGAGTGTACCAGTGCATAAATGTCATTGGGGTCCGTTGTGATTTCACTTTGATGAATTGATATCCTAGAATGGTATTTAAAATTACCTTTTATAGGAGTGAAATAAAAAAGAATTTTTATAGAGATTTAGATAATTTTTCAAAAATATTTTAAAAATATAATTTCTAAATTAAATTAATCAATGAAATGTTTGCAAAACAGACTTTTTCGGTTCAAATGGGATTGCAAATCTATTCGGCTTTGTGTCATTTTGCAATTTGAATTCACTTTTTTGTTCACCATATTCTGGTCCGAATACACCAAAGTCAGGATTTTGTTTTGACGCTTGAAAGACTTCATTCCACTGAAAACAGAAAAATGAATTTTTAAGTAAGAGACTATTAATTTACAGAAATAATAAGTTTGTTTGAAAATTTATTTGAATTATAAATGATTTGGTTATTATTTAATTATATATATATATATATGTATATATTTTTTATTAAAATTATTTTAATCAAAATTTATTCATTTATTTTTTAGACAAATTTTAAGTAAACATTTATTAAAATTTCTGACCTCTTCACTGTACGGGTCACATTCAGTCAACGTTTTTCCGAATGACTTTTGGTATGGAAACCCTCAGCCGCAATTGCCACGAAAATGTCTTTTCCCGTGGTACCCTCTAAGCATTTTGAAATTTCCCCTGTGATGGCCCCTGGAAAAATGCCCTCTATTCTGATAAAATCCAGAACCCATATTCTTATCTTTGATTTGATGCATCAATTGCATTGGGTGCAAGCCCTGTGGCTGAACATGTTCCTTTTGAATGGAATCAAAATGGCGCACTCGTGGGACCTATGCGTATCATTGTAAAATGATTTTCATGAGTTTTTCAAATTTAATAAGTTAAATTAAATTTCAAACAGAAAAAGACCTTAAATTTCGACATGAATTGATTTTTGATTTCAAATTCTGCTTTCATTCCTCGTTCTTGCCCAGTGGAAGTCAAAATTTGCATTCTCTGGGCAATACCCACCAGATCGGCGTTGGATGTCTACAAAATTTGTTTTTTTTGTGATTTTGTAATTTAATATTTAAATTTCCAAAATTTGATCAGTCATTGAAACAGACTTTTCCAATTAGTGCTGACGCATTACAGCATTCAATTTTGCCACCATTTTCACAACTTTGGCAACACCAGTGTTCATACCCAATGGAAATTTCATCTACATTCAATCTACAACCAATTCTTCCACTGGCTGCATGCACTGGCCTGTGTTTCTGTGGCACATGTGTTTCTTCAAACTAAAAATTTTTAGACAAATTCAAATGAAATTTTCATTTTTTATTTTTGAAAAAATATTATTGAATCTTAAGAGTATTATTTTAAACAAATTATAAATTGGATTTTCTATTCAATTTTATTATTTTGAATCAATGTTGAAATGAGTTGAAAGGACCTGTGCCAATTTCTCTTTAAGCAATGCAAACTCTTGCTTTATGATGTCACATTTGTCATGAGTCAAACTCAGCTTTGCGAATTGATCCTTCAAGTTCAATAATTTTGATGCCAACACTTTGTTTTGATCTTCGCGCTTGACAACTTCCGCGCAAATTTCTTTCAGAAACGGCCCACATCTGTGGCATGTGTTGACATGCTGGCGCACAGTGTAACAGAAACCATTGAAAATCTGTTGTTCCAGTTGTTTATTATTTTGTTGATCCTCCATTATAAAAAATGGATTCTAATCAACAATTTTTTGGTTGATTTTCTTACTTGTGTGTCAATTTTATGACAATAGAGTGGAAACATCACACATTGTTGACATACGAAGCATTCTGTAAAAAAAATGTTCCGTATCAATTCTTAATTTTTAACAAAAAATAAAAATTTCAAATTCGTCCAATATGTCGGATGTTGGCATCGAAAGTGTGTTTATTAGAGAGATTATTTTGATTGAAGTTGTAAATAATTTTTCTAAATTAAACTTTTATTTTTTAAGGTTGCAAATTGCTGAAGGAAATTGCCCGTATGGAAGTTGAAATGCAAAAACCGCACCCGACGTGCAACAAATTTTGGTCGGATGGTCAAATTAGATTGACTCCGCCAGAATGGTTGAAAAATGGGTCTGATGTAGACAAAATGAAATTGTCCGATGCCTGCCGGTTTTTTCTGTGCAGTTATGAAAAAGCACAAGTAAATTAAAATTACTGTCAGATTTTTTATCAATTTTGTCGAAAGTTTATATTAAATAAACATATTAAAGTATATGGGTCTATAAGTCTTTTTGTGCCTTTATTTATTTGGAAATCCTGAAAGCTGTCTATTACTCTCATAACTAAACTTAAATCTCAAAACTATCAGAAGTGATCACTAGATCTCATTCACATAAATGTCAAATTCACAACAGTGCATATCAGGCAGATGTGCCTATCAGGCTTGCCCCGTTTATTATACTGCCTACGTACATATATAAGTCTATATATTATACTGTATATCCTCGAATATGTCCCCCCTCTCGAATAACTCCCCCCTCTCAATTAAGTCCACCCTCTTGTGAGTGTGAGGGAAAAACAACTCCCCCCTCTCGATTAAGTCCCCCCTCTTGTGAGTGTGAGGGAAAAACAACTCCCCCCTCGAATAACTCCCCCCCACTTTGATGGGTAGAAACATTTCATCACATTTCACATTTACAAACAATGTTTTATGTATTTAATATGTAAATATATGGAATATCTTGCAGCTAGAGTTCACTAACATTGTTTTCATTGCTTTAATTGTCAATTTTGTATTCCTACAAATGATTTATGTTACCAAATTAACCCCATTTGTGCAGTAAATTTATCAAACATTTTACTGGAAATACTGACGAAAAAATAACTCCCCCCTTGAATAACTCCCCCCTCTTGAATAACTCCCCCCTCAAAAACTTCTGACGAAAGGATATACGGTATACAGTCTTATACATGGTGGTTTTTGTTGCATTTTTTGATGTAAATATGGTTTATAAACACAATAACGTGCCATGTTTGCCAAAATTAGGTACAACATATTAATCAAATCTTTAAAGGGGGGAATTATTATTTCCCCACTCGTCTTACAGGGGGGGGGATTATTCTAGGGGGGATTATTCAAGGGGGAACTGGGAACAAGCAAATATGGTATGTAAAATGGAATTGCATGCAGGCATCACTCGCACTAACTTTCCAGGGCATCCAGGCATTGGCACAGCTAGCGACCAATCAACTATTGAACATGAATTGTAGAAAGGAATATGATCAGTTTTGCGCCAAAAAATCATATTTGCTTGCTAGGAATGTATCAGAAATTTGTAGTCGACCTTTGTCTGACGCCGAAAATTATCAATTCACTGTCAAAATAACAGAATCTGGATGCAGACTCCAGGTGAGCAAATGGTTGTAATCTGAATCGGACCTGGATAACGATCGCAAAAAAGATTCCAAACATGCGAAAACGTTTTCAAATTTTTGAATTTTTTAGGACTTTTCGAATTTTGGATCACGCAGTGAAAAAATACATATAAATTGACTTTTTCAAAAGATTCAAAATTCGAAAACGTTTTCAAATTTTTTTGGTGATTTTTGTTCAAAATTAGGAAAAATGCAGAAACTTAATTAAAAAATACCATATTCACATGAATTTTTTGTTTAGTAGCAATGCATATAACAGTGGTAACTCTGTAAAACATAACTCTGTAAAAGTATTCAAAAGTCATACCAAAAATTTAAAAATGCAATAATTTAATGCAAAAAAATCGAAAAGTTACAAAAAAATTGGAAAATTTGAAAAGTAATAAAAACGATTCTAAAATTGAAAAATTTATTTATTTATTTAATGTAAATGAGATCTAGGGCCATACCCCTTACGGGATTACGCCCCTCTCACTAGCCACCCCCCTGGATTTGCACAGCGTAGTTGCGGTATTGGCAACCTTACCATACACTTCCAGGGTCTTCAGGTAGTATACCACACAATCTGTACAGTCTGTTTATTATCTGGGATCTTAATAACTATCTATCTGTTATCTGGGTTATACATTTTCGAATCATGCCGTCCACACCACACCTATGTGCGTGACAGGTCTCTTTACCTAATGTGTTAGTGCTCCATTTACATGGGATACTGCATGGTATGTTAACGAGGTTTGCCCTCTCCCTTGTGTTCCATTTACATATGTTCATGATATGGTGTAGGGTTGCAACTATTTTCACCTTGTCATCAGAGCAGAATTGACATATTTTTCGACACTTCCCATTTCTGGTCCGTAGTGCATTATATCCGGCAGCCAGCCTATTTTTCTCATTGTAGTGGATGTTGCATATCTCCAATTGGTCCATCTGTCTCCCTCTACTATCCAGAGCTGTTTCCTCATGAATTTTACACTTTATCTTCTGTGTACGCATTCTTTGAATCTGTTGTTTCACATCCAGTTTCCTCATTGTAAACACCTTCCCAGTCAGGTCCGGCACCCTATTTTTGATTTCACTCTGGGTGCCCTAACTCCCGCTGCGGGTGGAGTAGAAAGCTGAAAATGGGTGGGTATATACTTGCAACCCCCCTCTACGCTGCATCAATGGGGGAGGCCACGGCGACCCGCTACAGGGTGGGTTGCCATATACGCAAAGTTTTTTTTTGACTTTTTGAGTGTCCCGCATAGCTCCGGCACCCACTTTATTTTGTGACACTTTGGATGCTGTACCTCCAGCTGTGGGGGTGATAAAGATCTGCAATTTGGGGGGAGTATAGACAACACCCTCCCCTACTATACCTCCTCAGGGCAGCCTCCGGCGACTCACTTAATTCCCAGTTGCCGCGGTTCAATTTCATTTCATTGACAAAATAAACTGTTCCATCGGGTCCGTCACTGGTTTCTGGTTCAAAAACAAACAGTAGTGTAGAAAATGTGCGATTAATGTGAAATAAAGCGATTAAAGATGCAATTTGATACACATATCCAAATTGCGACCCCACAAATTCATGCGAAGTAGAGGGGGGTTCTGTCAATATTTCCCTCAAGTTTCAGCTTCTGGTGCACCATAGAGCTGGAGAAAGGATGTCACAAGTGTCATCAAAAATACAGTGCCAGATGTGACCGGGAAGGTGTTTAGTAGTTGATCCTATTAATGAGACAACTATCATGCTTTTTTGCACTAGCATCTCATTTGTGTTGTCAATGTACAGACGATTATTCCCAGCCACCTGCTGATCGACTTCATGCGCTCTTACTAGCCATCTATTTTTGTTTATGTGATTCATATAGATGTCATTTGTAAGAACTCGTTGGTGGTATTTATCCAAGGGAAGGATGCCACCAATGTCTAGTAGCAACAAGCTGTTGCTGCATGATTTTGGCAGACCAATACATATTTTCATCGTTTGAGTATATATTTTGTCTATCTCAATAAGATGCTGTTTGTCTAGTCCAGTAACCTCCACACCGAACATACTCTCTGGTTCAACATATGCTTTCCAGGTTATATAGCCTGTAAGCAGGGGTAAAATTTGAAAAGATGTTTTGGAAAAAATACTTAAAATTTTTAATACTTTTTCGAGAGAGATTGCCATCGTTTTTCGTTAGACCTGTGACCACTCATGCAAGTTGATAACGATAAGTGCTTTACTCATGACTCTGCACTTGACTTTTAACTTGATCCTTGACTTTGTCTCTTGCGATACCGGCAAGTGACAAAGTTGAGAGTCAAGTAAAAAGTCAAAACTAAAACACCTGTCAACTTGTGGGAATGGCCCCTGCATGGAAATTTCAGTAGTTAGCAGTTGCCAAGTATGGGATTTCAAAATTTTTGATCTGGTCACTGGGTTTCAGGGCCAAAAAAATATTTTCATGCATAAGATATCCTTAACATGTTGTCCTTAGGATGAAAAACATCCTTAGCATTTTATGGTTAAGTATTGGCTCTAGATTAGTGATGTGAAAGCGCCATGGCGCTGGCGCCTGGCGCTAGCGCCAAAGCAAAAAGCGCCATGGCGCTTTTGGCGCTTGGCGCTAAAATTCTGTGGCGCCATTGGCGCTTGGCGCCGTGTTTCCAAAAAGCGCCATGGCGCTTTTGGCGCTTGGCGCTACTTTCCAGCGGTGCCATTGCCGCTTGGCGCTACCATTTTTTAAAGCGCCAAAAAAGCGCCAGAGAGTGTGATTGCGCCGCGGTGCTCATGTGCCTCATTGCCTATTTTCAGCAATTTTTGGCCATGTATGTACTTATTTTACATAGGTATTTTACTCAGGTATGTAATTTAGATATTTTTACCCTGTTATCTCACAGTTTGCACTTTGAATCTTGAAATATCCAATAGATTGAAACGCTGCAACCCCCAACCCCCAGACAATGTTTCAGCTTCTACCGCTTCAGAGAGGCAATTTGCTATCTATTTGAACCAGTCTTAGTTAACCTTGTGTGTCGATGTTGTGGTGTGATGAGGGGTATAACTAAAAATCTGAATAACATATTACTGGTTATCATTATATTCTAACATACAGAAATTGAAATTCTGATGCAAAAAAGTGCAACAATATCAATAAAAAATTCCCCATGCAACTTGACATGCCCTGGTATACTCGGCAGACATGATACTAGGGCTCGAAACTCGATTTTTTTCAAACTCGAGTTCGAGTCGCAACCCCAAATTTTTTCCGGTCGAGTCGGCGAGTCGAGTCAGGCAAGACACTTAAAGTCGAGTCAAGTCTGGCAAAAATCTCGAGTCTCGAGTCGAGTCGGATGCATTACTTTTTGGTATGACCCTTGCAGAAATTTTTGATACTGGTTTCTTTTCCAATGTTTTCACGCACACTTAATGAAGTCTAAATGCCAACAGTTCATTTAAATATCAAGATAAAGCAAAAATAGAACTTTTTATCACTCATGTTGCTACAAAAACAGTTGCAAAAATAAAATCAGCCTACGGATGGATAATTAACATCTTTTACAGCATTTTTTTGGATCAGTGCCAACATTGTGCAATGCATTTGAGGTGGTGTGTATATCATGGATGGTGTGTGTATTTCATTATGTAGAATTGTATGGTAACAAGAAATTTGAGTTTTAACACCATTCAATACATACGTCAAGTCAAGCCAATCGACAATATATCACACATGTGGTATGGAAATGCGCGCTCGCGCGCAAAACTTTTGAAAGATATGTTAAAAAGTTCATATCAAAATTGATTTTTTAGGACAGTATTCAATGGAAATCCCGACTCAAAATCTGCCAAAATTTCGAGTCGAGTCAGGCAAAAACCTGGAGTCTCGAGTTTGGGCCAAATTTTTCCAGTCGAGTCAGACGAGTCGAGTCGGTACCCTGTTTGACCCTCGAGTCACGAGTCGAGTCGAGTCGAGTTGAGTTCGAGCCCTACATGATACTCTACAAATAGATATGATATTTGTCTTCGGCTGCAGATGGCCAACTGAAAACTTATGAATCAACATCGCAAAAAGAAAAAAGAAAAAAGAAAAGAAACGCTTAATGCCAGAATTTAATAAAGTGATGACGTCATGATGGAGTGTTTCCTCCCGAAAAATGTACGGTGTAATGTCATCCGAGTATAGACCCGGTGACCTGAGAAGTAAAAATCAATAAGAAACAGGTATCATTCCCACTGTTGAGCGAAAAAAGTAATTGATTTCCATTATTTGACCATTTTTGTGTTTTTGGAGGGCTAGTTACACAGGTCCCGGCCGGGGACCGGGACCCGGCAAAAAATAAAAAAATACAAAAATTAAAAATTGGCGTGTATAGGTTGTTTGCATGTTAATTAGGTGAATCATCACCAAATTAGCATGCACAAATTTTTTGCAATACGGTTACACCTGCCAATGCATATTTTTTTGGGCAGGTGTATAAAATGTTGCGATTCAACTCAAATTTGGCATGCGTGTACTCCTTCATTTAGTGAGTACGCATGCCAAATTTGAGCTCCGGGCGGTTACCAGTTTTTTTAAAATTTATACTTTAATTTTTTTCGATCACTATATTTTGTATTGTGATCGAAATTTTGCCGGGGTCTGGTCCCCGGCAATTTTGAAATGGCCCCGACCGGGGTCAAACGTCCCCGGTGAGGAACTTTTTTTTTCAGTAAACAAATTATTTTGGTCCCCGACCGGGGTCGTTTGGCCCCGGTACCACACAAAAATTTGTGGTACTTTTTGGGACTTTGTGGTAATTGTCCCCGGTCGGGGCCAAACGACCCCGATGAGAAAAAATATTTTTTCAGTAAGTATTTTTTGTGATTTCACTGAAATATGCATGGTCGGGCTGAAAAGTCCCTGGACAGTGCTCGCCATTCGCGCTAGGGGTAAGCTACAGTCATAAAATTCACAAATGTATACATATCAGGTGTTTTGAGTTTTCACCCAAAGTTTCACCCCTCTAGCTCCACCCACTGCGGAACTGTGGGGGTTACAATTTCGGTCATTGTACTGATGTACAAATGGTGCTCTATCTCAACGCTGCTTTAAGTTGTGATCATGAAACTTTGGCCAGTGTAAGCCAGTGTGTTGGCAATGTGCTGATAGTATTCAACACTTTCATCAACATCAATGCTATTAAGGTAAAGTTAATATGCAAATCAGGGTGCTGTGCAAGAAACGTGTGAACTGTGATGGATGTTTTGGTGATCATCTGAGATCATGTTGTATTGCAGTGATTTTAATGTTGTTTTGAAATGTGCAGTAAATAATTATATACATTAAATTTCATTTGTGTTGTGACCAAATATTTTTGGTTGCTCAAATAATCCCCCAGTCCTGAGATTAGGGCGTCTATTCAAGGTGTTCATTTTGTATGCCTTATCTGGACATTGATTTTGAAGCTTAATAAGGTGGTCATTATGGGCTGTTTATGAGCGGTTGACGATTCAAATGATCAGGACAGCATGCAGATTCAATTTTTGTGGTCGGATTAGTGATGTGTAAATTTCATATGCTGATTTGGTCCAGTTGAATGAAAACGCATGCAGTTTCAGAACTCAATATCTCAGCTATTTCTCAGCCGATTTTCACCAATAAACACTTAAAATGATCAGAATCACCTGGAGCTTCCATACTTATGTTCTGATTATCAGCTGCCACTCCTAGACCCAGTAAAAGACCCTGAAAAGTGTCAACGACCCTGTAAAATATCATGTGTCATGTAAAATACCATGTAAAGTGTCATGTGTATCCAAATCTGATTTTATCATATCCAAATCTTATGTTTTTGTATCCAAATCTTACTTTACACATAAGATTTGGATACAAAAACATAAGATTGGGATATGATAAAATAAGATTTGGATACACATGACACTTTACAGGGTATTTTACATAATACATGACATTTTACAGGGTCTTTGACACTTTTCAGGGTCTTTTACAGGGTATTTTACATGATACATGACATTTTACAGGGTCTTTGACACTTTTCAGGGTCTTTTACAGGGTCTTTTACATGACACATGACATTTTACAGGGTCTTTGACACTTTACAGGTTCTTTTATAGGGTCTGGGAGTGCCCCCAGCATGTGGTCTATGCCCTTTCTAGTTTACACACTATTATTATTTTGCATATGGCCTGCAGCAACATCTTTTGATCTCCAAATGATCGAGATAGTGATTTATGATGATCTGTGGTGCACAGCAATAATTACTTTGAATGGCTATGTCAGTGACAGATTGTTGTTAGAATTGTTTTTCACAATGGGGTATTTATTGTGGCATAAACTGTATTTTCCAATGGGACACATTTCTCAATTGAAAAAAGTTAACATTGATGCGATTGAGTAGTCAATGTTTGATTACCGTATTTCCTCGAAATACTCCCCCGTGAGGTGAACGTTTCATAGTAGTCCCGACAGGGGGGGGGGGGGTTAAACAAGGGGGGGGGGGGTATTTCGAGGGGGGTTATTATTTTGCCAGAAATTTTTTCAAATCCTAGTACAAAATCGTCGTTTGTGATGTACACTGGGGTAGAAAAATGCATCAATAACTGACATGTATAAACTCCTGTAGACTAATAGTAGTATGTAGATGGTATAAACACTGTTCTAACGTGATTACGACATTGTTTCAACGTGTGTTCTGCACTACGCAGAACACAAACTGCAGTATTTGTAATGTACGTTCTCTTTATACTCAATCTGGGGGTATTTCATGGGGGGGGTGATTGTTTCATAGTGGTCTCAAGATAGGGAGGGGGGTCAAATGAGGGGGGAGGGGTATTTCGAGGGGGGGTCGAGAAAATAGGGTAATCAAGTGGAGCATTTGATGTTTGCATGTGTTTTACTCTGCTCCAACACATGGTTTCTGCATGGTAGTTTTACAAAGTGCAGAAAACTCCTAACTTACATGTTTCATTGTCAAAATTGAAACAGCTACTCAATTGAGCCCTCAATAATTTCCACTTTGAATACCCCCACCCCCACTTGAAAAACTGAACATTGAAAAACCTCCCTCTAAATAACTCCTCTATAAAGTTGGCCTTGAATGATGATGTAAAAAGCACCAGACTTTTGGCACTAAGCGCCAAAAGCGCCATGGCACTTTTCAAGGCGCCAAAAGCACCATAGCACTTTTCAAGAACACGGCGCCAAGCGCCAATGGTGCCAAAGGATGTTGGCGCCAAGTGCCAAGGGCGCCAGCGCCAAAAAAATTTGCTGCTCCTCAAGTGCAGCAATGCTAATGCAGTGCTATTTACTTGTGTAAGATGCAAGATTATGCCTAATTGAGTCAAGTTTTCTTCTTTTTGTGATGTTATTTTACAGCTGAGAGTTCCGGTTGACAATGGCAAGCCATTGTGGAAAAAATTGCTTCAATTTGTATAGATAATGTCATGTGTCAGATAAAAGACTCTGTTTAGTGTCAAATGTCATGTAAAATACCCTTTAAATTAAAGTGTCATGTTTATCTAAATCCTGTTTTATAGTATCCAAAACTTATGTTTTTGTATCCAAATCTTACTCTTTTACATAAGATTTGGATACAAGAACAGAAGGTTTGGATATGATAAAATGAGATTTGGATATGATAAAATAAGATTTGCATACACATGACACTTCACAACGTTTTTTACATGATATTTAACACTTAACATGGTTTTTACATGACACCTGATTACGGTTGGTTGTATAAAAATTATTTGTGTACAAATTGTATAAAAATTGTATTTTATATTAATTTTCTTCTTGTTTCATTTTATTTTATTTTATTCTTCAATTTTCCATTTTATTTTTATTTTATTTTTATTTTTTCTGAGATTTTGGCAACCATGCACCTGACATTTACAGGGTCTTTTACACTTTACAGGGTCTGTTACAGGGTCTGGGACTGGCACCAGGTACATATAAACATATAATATTGACAATAAAACTTGATTGTCAACACAACGCAACACCATGCATTTGAACATCTCTCATCTGCCCATTATTTGGGAAAGTGTTGAATATCCTTGCAATTGCATAAACATGTATACTGTATTTCATTGAAATACCCCTGGGGGTGATTGTTTCATAGTGGTCACGAGAGGGGGGGGGGGGTTAAACGAGGGGGGGGGGGGTATTTCGAGGGGGGGGGGGTTATTACTTCACCAGAAATGTTTTCAAATCTTAGTACAAAATCATCATTTGTGATGCACACTGGGCAGAAAAATGCATCAATAACTGACATGTATAGACTGCTGTAGACTAATAGTAGTACGTAGATGGTATAAACACTGTTCTAACATGATTACAACATTGTTTTAACGTTTGTTCTGCACTACACAGAACACAAACTGCAGTATTTGTCATGTACGTTCTCTTTACACTCAATCTGGGGGGGTATTTCGAGGGGGGGGGGATTGTTTCATAGTGGGCTCGAGAGGGGGGGTCAACAAGGGGGGGTATTTCAAGGAAATACGGTACAAAATAAGCAGTAGAGGGTTTGTTCTTCCTGAATACACTTACAGTAACACATTTACTTCTGTAAATCAAGCACACAAAATCTTTTCACATAAAATAGTGATATATTTTTTGAACTGCTTGGCGCTTATTTGGTGCTTTTTAAAATGCTAGCGCCAAGCATCAATGGTGCCATGGCATCATAGCCAAGCACCAAAAGCACCATGGCGTTTTTTTGTAACACAGCGCCAAGTGCCAATGGCGCCACAGCAAAAAAGTGGCAAGCGCCAAAAGCGCCATGTCGGTTTTTGCTTTGGCGCTAGTGCCAGTCGCCAGTGTCATGACGCTTTTACATCACTAGCCTTGAATAACACCCCTTGAATAAATCCCTCCTCATTGAGTAATTCCTTGCTTGAGTAAGATGTGATTGAGATTGATCAGTCCTTGGTTAATTACATTAATTATCACAAAATTTGTAAAATGCAAAATTTCTGCAACATGGTTACATGCGCTGACGCATATTCTTTGGGAGGTTGTATATAAATTCATCGATTTGTCTCATTTTTGGCATGTGTTTACTCCTTCATTTACTGAGTACGCATGCCAAATTTCAGCTCAGAGGAGTTAGCAGTTCTTATTTTTTTATGCTTTTATTTTTGTCAATCACTGTATTTTTGTATAGTGAACAAAATCCCAGTGGCGACTGGTCCCTGGTGAGTACAGAAAGGTCCCTGACACAGTCAATTAACACAAATTTTGTGCACAATTCCTGTGTGGTACTTGCAGACAGTGCAAAGAAGTTGTAACTTACATCTCTCTTTGCCAAAATTGATAGAGCTACTGTATTTACTCCATTTTTTCCCTCTCTAACTCCCCCCTATTAGTTGAGTGTAGTAAAAAGAAAAAATACCTGCTCCCTCTAAAAAAAAACCATTACCCTCATAAAACTCCCCTCCAATTGATGTCTGTGAAAACATTCGTGGAAAAAAATATGTTATGTTTGTTTTCTTTTTAGTCATATATTCTTTTGTCTGTATTATGGGGCGATTTACAGCAGCCCTTATAAGGTGAAAAATAATTTTTTTTTTAAGTCAATAATTTGTGTGTATGGCTTGTTTGCATTTTAATTATGTTTATTATCACAAATTTCTGCAAGATCATTACATGCGCTGATGCATATTCTTTGGGAGGGTGTGTAGCAATTTTTTCAATTTGTCTCAATTTTGGCATGTGTTTACTCCTTCATTTACTGAGTACGCATGCCAAACTCCAGCTCAGAGCAGTTAGCGGTTCTTATTTTTTAATGCTTTTATTTTTGTCATACACTGTATTTTTGTATAGTGGACAAAATCTCACTGGGGACCTTTCTCTTCTCACCAGGGACCAGTCCATGTGGGATTTCATTCACTATACAAAAATACAGTGATTGACGAAAATAAAAGCATTAAAAAAAATAAGAACCACTAACTGCTCTGAGCTGAAAGTTGCAGTGTACTCACTAAACAAAGAAGTACACACATTGAGACAAATTGAAATAAACACACAAAAATTGAGACAAATCGAGAAAAAAATTTCATACACCCTCCCAAAGAATATGCTAAGTTACTCCATTTTATCCCTCTCAAACTCCCCCCTGTTAGTTGAGTGTAGAAAAAAGAAAAAAAAACCTGCTCCCTCTAAAAAAACCATTCCCTCATAAAGTCCCCTCCAATTGATGTCTGTGAGAACATTCATGGAAAAAAACATGTTATGTTTATTTTCTTTTTAGTCATATGGTGTGTATGGGTTAGTGTACAAAATTTCCGTTTTCCGTTTCCGTTTTCTGCAGGCAAATTTTTTTCCATTTTCCATTCTATTTTCCAATTGCTGAAATTTTTTTCCATTTTCCATTCTGTTTTCCAGCCACTAAATTTTTCATTTCTGTGTTTCTGGCTCATTTTCCATTTCCCGGCCGAATTTTTAGTTTTTCCGCCTCATTTTACCTTTTTTTGACTCAACTTTCTGTTTTCTGTTACAGCGAAACTGGTAAACATTCTATGCAGATTGTCAATTATGTGAATTTTTTTCTGTTTCCAGCAAAATTTCAGCAAATTTTTCTTGTTTCCATGCAAATTTCATTTGTCTGTTTCCATTTTTCTGGCCCCTTTTCCGTTTTCAGGCCGCAGAAATTTTTTCCGTTTCTGTTTTCTGCCAAGTGCAATTTTTTTCTGTTTTCCGTTCCATTTTCGAACTGCTGAAATTTTACCATTTCCATTTTCCATAAAAAAACTTTTTTACGCTCTTGTATGGGTTGTTTGCATATTAATTATGTTAATTATCACAAGATTTACAATGTGCAAAATTGCTGCAAGATGGTTACACACACTGATGCATATTTTGTTGCTAGGGTGTATAGAAATTTTTTCG
>OZ038453.1:7482050-7504950 GCA_964036195.1 Sphaerolaimus hirsutus | reverse complement strand
ACAGACCATAAATGACCAATTTATTAAGCTTCAAAATCAATTTCCAGATAAGGCATAAAAAAATGAACACCTTTGTATGGACCCCCCTTATCTCAGGACTGGGGGATTATTTGAACAAACAGTCCTGTAATGGACCATAGTTGTTAAAATGTATTTACGTTTACTCAAAAAGTATGTATATTGAGTACTGAGTAAATACATTTACCGTATTTCCTCGAAATACCCCCCGGGGGGTGATTGTTTCATAGTGGTCCCGAGAGGGGGGGGGTTAAACGAGGGGGGGGGGTATTTCGAGGGGGGGGGTTATTGTTTCACAAGAAAATTTTTGAAAACCAAGTACGAAATAGTCGTCTGAAACGTACGCAGACGTCGAAAAATGCAACAAAAACCGCCATTTATAAGGTTCTGTAGACTAATATTAGTATGTAGATGGTATGTACACTGTTCTAACGTGACACCGACATTGTTTTAACGTGTGTTCTGCACTACGGAGAACACAAACTGCAGTATTTGTCATGTACATTCCCTTTACACTCAATTTGGGGGGGGGGGGGTATTTCGAGGGGGGGGGTGATTGTTTCATAGTGGTCCCGAGAGGGGGGGGGTCAAACGAGGGGGGGGGTATTTCGAGGGGGGGGGTATTTCGAGGAAATACGGTACGTATACTTTGAAAAAAGTAGCTGTACTTGCTTTTACGTATACTTTTTGAAAGTACTCAAGTACAGAAAACATATTTTAGATAGGCTTTGTTATAGGCTTTTCAAGGCACAGACGAGAAAACAGGGAGAAAAAAGTTAAATATAATCATTTTTTCTTCCAAAAGTAGCTTAAAATAGGCAAATAACACACGGACTAGTGAATTTGAAGGTTAAAATGGTGAAAAAGTGTGAAAATGAGTTATTTTGAGTGAAAATTGGGCCAAAATTTACCAAAAATACTAAAAAATACATTTTTTTAAGTATAAGTACTAAGTATTTTACTCATGATTACTCATGAGTAAAAGTAAAAAACTTTTACTTAACGTTTTCTGTACTCAGGGGGTGAGTAAAAAATAAATACTTTACGTTTACATATACTTTGAAAAAAGTTCGGTACTTTTAACAACTCTGTAATGGACTTCGATCGTCGGGTCCTGTTCATCTTTCGGACTGGAGATATCGCCTGCGTTGCAGAATGAAACTTTAAAACTACTCAAATGTGGCACTTTCCACTGGGAAATGAAACTTTATGAGAAATACCGACCTAAGTGTGAGCTTTCCCTGTTGCTGATCCTTGAGTGTGTCCTAGAATCGACTTCCTTGTTTTGTAGCCCCTGGATGAAAAGGGGCATAAAATTACGTAGTGTCACACAGATTTCAATGTCTGGGGGGGGGGCGTTCATACAGATATTTAAATGTCACTTTAAAGGTGTGGATCGATGGCGTCGGGTATTTACATTACGAGGAGATGTTACGAGGAGATATGTGTTTACATCCAACTCGTGCCAGTCCCAGACCCTGTAACATGCCCTGTAAAATGTCAGTAGTCATGCAAAGTGTCAAACGTCATGGTAAATGCCCTGCAAAATGGCAACCGAGTTGCTAATTTCCAGGGCATTTTCGATGACTTTTGACTCTTTGCATTTGACAGTGCATTTAACAGGGTCTGGTGGTCTGTCATAGATCGGTAGCTGGAGTGCTTGGGACGCCGCAATGTGCCTACGCACACACTAGTATTCTTTCGATTTCAATTGTCGCTTTGCCTATCTGGATTAGGCAGACAGCACGCTCAATGTTCAGCGAAGTGCCGCACACGAACGTCTTGTTGCACACCTTGGACTAGCTACCCATAACTTATTTGTGCGCGGATCCGAAGGTGATCCACCTGTTTAATCACATTTTTTCATTCGAATGACGAACATGAGCACTGGACCTTGTGAGGTCCAAAAATTCTCTGTGTACTGAAAAAAATTTTTATCACCGGGGTCGTTTGGCCCCGACCGGGGACAAATACCACAAAGTCCCAAAAAGTACCATAAATTTTTGTGTGGTACCGGGGCCAAACGACCCCGGTCGGGGACCAAAACTCTTCATTTACTGAAAAAAAAATTTTCCCGCCGGGGACGTTTGGCCCCGATCGGGACCATTTCGATATTGCCGGGGACCGGACCCCGGCAGAATTATATAGAACTATAGAAATAGAATAGAATTACTATAGAAAAATACATCGATTGACAACAATAATAATGTTAAAATAATGACAACCGCTGATCGCTCTGAGCTGAAATTTTGCATGCGCACTCACTACATGTAGGAGTACACGCATGCAAAAATTCAGACAAATCCAACAAAAATTTTACACTCCCCCAAACAAAATACATCAGAGCATGTAACCGTCTTGCGAAAATTTTGTGCATGCTAATTTGGTGATAATTCACCTAATTCACATGCAAATAACACATAGACACCAATTATCAACTTTTGTAAAAATTTATTTTTTGCCGGGTCCCGTTCCCCGGCCGGGACCTGTGTAAATAGCCCATTTTACATGATATGTTACATTTTACTTTACACTTTAACGGGTCTGGGACTGCCCCAGAAAACTTGACAAGTGCCGTATCTGTGCACAAAAGACCAGATATTTTGACAAGTCCTGAGCCTGTGCAAAAAGGACCAGATAGTTTGACAACTGGCATGCAAAATGACACTTTGAGAAAAAGTGTGGACACCGGAGTGACTGTGAATCCAACTTTGAAAGTGATTAACAGTGACAGGGAGAAAAAGAGCCAATTTCCAGGAGAGACGCCCGTTGTATGTCCAAAGGGAGCTAGGTATGCCTCTACTTTTCGAGGTGTTTTTGTAAACCGCATTTTCTCGAAATACCTCAAGGGGGTTTATTTTTTTTGAGTGCAAATTTTGAGGTGGTATTTCGAGGGGAGCTTATTTGAGGGGGATTAATTTTTCGTCAGAAATTTTCGTGAAGGGCGTGATATTTCTAACGGGGTGTATTTCGAGAGTTGTTTATTTTCCTCAGCTCGCTCAGATCTAATTGTATTTAGAGGGGGGTTAATACAGGGGGGGGGGGGGTGTTTCGAGGAAATAAGGTATCATTTTTCGCTGGAAAATAGAGTGGGAAACTTGATTTTCTGGCCCATGGCTGCAAAATATGGAAATTCACGAATTTTTCAGTAGCTGATTGAATGTGCGTGAAGTGGTATTATTCTCTGAAGATTGTTTGACATGTTCCACAAAGTTTTACGTGGAGCATTTTCTACAGATATAACAACACAACAAATACCACAACACAACAGATATAACCACAATCAAAATGGGTGCTTTTTACATGTAAGTGAAAGTTATTAGTAGAAGCATGGTACCAATTAGTGTTTGGGAAGGTTTCAATATTTATATTTATCATTTTACATCATCTGCCAAAGTGTTTGGTACATATTCTTACCTCCATGTATACATTCCTGAGGGAAAGTCACTATAAAATGTCAGATGTCATGTGAAGTGTTAATTGCAGCATGGAAAAAAAATTGAACCAGGGACTTTACATTTTCAATTTCACTTGACAAAAATGTGTGAAATTTGACATTTAACATGACTTCTCACAAAAATTTAACTAGTAATGTGTCATCAGAAAAATGGCACCCAACATCATGAGTACCATACCATGCGTCATTTGAAAAGCATACCAAGTGTATCCTCAAAAACGGGTGGGCACCAATAAACACAATCAATGAATGACAACAATTTCATGGAAATACCACATCACTCTCCCAAACCCCACTACCCCCGCCCAACCCCCCCCCCCAGCCTGCCCTGCTCCCTGGGGTTCGGGCTCGGCTGTATCTCCGTAACCCACCCTTCGGGCTGCGCCGTTTGCATCTGCCCAAAACATAGCCCTGCAGCAGGGTGCGCAGGGCCAAACTGGGCTGGCAGGTGGCAGTCCCAAGCCCTGTAAAGTGTGAAATAAAGTGTCAGATGTAAAGTCAAATGCAAAGTAAAGTGTGTTAATTGTCACGCAGTTTCAAATGTAAATTGAAATGTATAGTGAAGTGTCAATTGTGTACCCAAATATTATTTTTGGTATCCAATTTTCATGTTTTTGTATCCAAATCCATTTGTTTTTTTTCCATAACATTTGGATACAAAAACATAAGATTTCGATACATAAAAATAATATTTGGATACACAATTGACACCTTCTTTTACATTTGACATGACATTTGACACTTTGCATTCCAGTTGACACATTTATCTGCATTGTACTTTACATTTGACATTTTACTTTACACTTTACAGGGCTTGGGACTGCCCTTAGGAGCGAGTGGTTGGGCATGTTGTTGGGATTGAGGAAGTGTCCCAGTGGGGGGCCCATGCAGGTGGGGTTTTGAGGGTGGTTTGGGGGATGTAAAATGTTTTCTGCATTGTTGTTATGTGGTGACAGTGGTTATGTTGTGGAAATGGATGAAATGTATGAATTCGCATCATGTTGTAGTTGTAGATGCATGAGCCATTTGCATCTTACATACACTTTGTAAAAATTCAACACCAATCGATTGTACAAATTCATTCACTACATTGACAAATGGTGACACAGACCAGTTGTACAATGCAAACGAAGCATACCTACCTAGGTATGTTTTTTTCTCCAAAATGTGGCCCGTATTGTAACATTTGGATGATTTTTTCCAACTAAAGCATTGTCATTTTGGATGATCCATATAAATTTAGCTTAAGTATTTTCAACCTTGGACACATGCAGATTGATACCACCAAACCACAAATCATACCCACAAAAACATGTGTGGAGCACTATAAAGTGCCATTACACTGAATCCGGCAGGCACACAGCATCAATGTGAAATCACTCTGTGAATCTCAAATGTCCGAACTTCACCTTCACAGGTAGTAACCAGATGGACGCGCACCAGTAAGGATGCAAAATGCGAATCGATGAAAGTGCCTTACTGCTCAAATGACAGAGATTACAACAAAGAGATGTTTGCCATGCCAAGAACAAAAAAGCAATGTGAGCATTATTGTATTCCAAATTCTGAAAGTCAAGGTGACCTGTTTGATGACCCAATTATTGACTTTGATGCCGATTTGTATCCAAATGTTACTGATTCAGTTGGCAAGGTTAATGAGAGTGCAATCCCTGAACCTTCAGCTGAAATTTTCAGATTTAAGCCATTGCTTCCTTTTGGTGGTTGATTTTTTTCTTCTTCCAGATTTTGCAAATTTTGCAAATTTCTAAGTTTTTGATGATCTCCTTTTGTTTTAATTTTGCCGCATTCCATGACATTGACATTGACTTCACGAGATTTCACGTTTTTATAACCATGTGATGGTTATTTTTTTTAAATATTTACATGCTGAATTTAATTACAGATCTGTTATAATATATTTACACACAATTGTTAGCACAAAACCATTTTTTTGTGATGAACAAACATGATTACTTGATTGACTAATAACCAGATTGTCTTAAATGTATTTTTGACTTTGAAAAGTGAGAAATTATTTCAGAATACATTTCAAAACAAAGTCGCTCGTTAATGTATGCATGGAGTCATAGACAATAAAAGACACGTTTCAAAAAAAGAGAAAACATATCATATTTAAATATATGAAATGTGAACAAAAATTGCACTCGCAAAAAATGCATCAAAAGCTGTCTGAGATCACAACCTGAATTAAGATAAAAGGTACAAAATCACAATAATCAATGGCCGGGGCACAATCCCAAATACTGCAGCATTCCTTGAATTGCACCCGGACTTGGACCAGTGTTGCTGACAGGCTGCAAAAGGAAAAAAAAGATTGCAATTTGTTTGCTATAAAATGTCAGAAAATGTAAAATGTCAGAAAATGTAAAATGTCAGGCGGCAATCCCAAGCCCTGTAAAGTGTAAAGTAAAGTGTCAAATGTAAAGTCAAATGCAAAGTCAAATGTCAAATGTTAAGTAAAGTGTCAAATGTAAAGTCAAATGCAAAGTCAAATGTCAAATGTAAAGTAAAGTGTCAATTAATTGTGTATCCAAACTTTATTTTTCGTATCCAAATCTTATGTTTTTGTATCCAAATCTTATGTCGAAAAATAAGATTTGGATACAAAAACATAAGATTTGGATATGAAAAAATAAGATTTGGATACACAATTGACACTTTACTTCACATTTGACAGTTTACTTTACATTTGACTTTGCATTTGACTTTACATTTGACACTTTACTTTACACTTTACAGGGCTTGGGAAGTCATGTAATATGTCCAGTAATTTTTATTTATGTTTTTGACATTTTACATGGCACTTTACATGAGCTTTGACAATTTCCATGACATTTGACATTATACAGCACAATTTACAATGTCTGGGAGCGGCCCAAGAAACATCAGCGTTAAATTCACCAACCACTTTTATAGCTGATGAAAAAGAAGTAGCTCCAGGTGGCAAACTAGGCAGACTCTTGGCACTCTGCCCACTTTGCGAGTTGACAGCACTGTTTCCAGTTGACTGAACAAAACTGCCCACTTGCATCGTTCTTCCATCACTGGCATACTTTACTAAAGGCACCGTTTCTTGTTTTTGAGCGGTCATTTTCTGATTGTCAAGGTTGAATGAAAGTTCAGTGGCTGCTTGTTGCAGCATTACCGCTGTTTCGTCCTGTTTAGTTGTTAGGATGTTATATACTCTGTAAATCTTCAAATAAGTTCCTCTCCTAGAAAAACTCCCCCCCATTGAATCACTCCCTCTGCTAGTCACATTGGAAAAAATAACTCCCCCTTTTTGATGGGTGGGAAAGATGTCACATGTAAAAATGTGATTACCGTATTACCTCGAAATACCCCCATGGGGGTTTATTATTTCGCAAGCAAAATTTGATGGGGGGTTAATTCAAGGGGGGAGTTATTCGAGGGGGGGTTTTATTATTTCGTCAGAAATTTTCGTAAGTATTGTACTAAAGAGTAAGCATTTTCGTACCCAAAACAGGTAATAAATGCGTTCAAACAGGACATATTAGGAAGTATCAATGTGCATCGCTACACAAACTAGTCTTTATGTGTAGTTGCGATGCACTTTGGTCGCAATAAATACATCATGTACAGTGCATACATGATGTACTTCATTCCAGGGGGGGTATTTCGAGGGGGGGGGTTATTATTTCCCCAGCCCAGTTTGAGGGGGGTTTTTTCGAGGGGGGGGGGGGTTAATTCAAGGGGGGGGGTTAATTCGAGGTAATAATTCGAGGTAGAATAGCTCCTATTCTATAAATGTGTTATTTAAAAACATGTATTCTTTTGCAGGTGATGTTGACATAATTCATAAAAGACCTCATTTCTATTTAAAGGATCTTTCATTTTCTAGAAAGGATCAGTTTACACACTGAGCTTAATCAGGCACTGAAAAACTACATGTAATTATCGTAAGGATTTAAAAAAAAACACTAAAAACTGACTTTTTCAGTTGGCAGCGCAAATTGGGCCAGAAACAGTCCATCTTGAATGTTCTGGAAAATTTTCTGCACCCCTTTGATTACAGGATCTTTTTCCGCAATTGAATTTCCACTATTTTCATCAGCATCCTGGTAATATTGATAATACTCATCCACATTATCCGGAATATTATCGTAATTTTTCATATCTGGAATTGGCAAAATTGATGAAAATGGTAAAATTTATGATATCGAAGGTGAAAATTTGAATAACACGAATTTGTGAAAATGTCATTGCCTTGCAGCACACTTGTTTAAGGCGTCACACTTTTTCAAATACCTATACATAAACGTAACGTATTTATTCTTTACTCACCCTCTGAGTACAGAAAACGTAAATTTTTTTATTAATTTTTCTTACCTGTAAAAATAAGTAAAAATACTTTTCATCCAGAAAACTTAAAAGTGAGGCTTTCCTTAAAATTTGGTCTGATTAATGTGACAAAAAACATTTCCTGATGGGGCGCGGCTTATTCATAAATTTTCCCAAAGTCTACCCAACCTGATTCCACTGTCTGCTTGTTGAAAAGACTTTTTGTGCTCGCATATGGCGGTAAAGACGTTTTCGATGGATACACAAAGTCATCATTTTGTACAATTGAATTGGTCGAATCGAAACTCCTCACTTTTTGGCGTGGCGCCAATGTGTGTCCGTTTGATGGTGATCTGTGAATTGAAATGAGTGTGAATTGTCTTAATGTATATCAACAGTTGCGAAACATGACTTTTTAAACTATCAAAATTCAATGTACCGTATTACCTCGAATTATCCCCCCCCTTGAATTAACCCCCCCCTCGAATTAACCCCCCCTCAAAATGGGCTGGGGAAATAATAACCCCCCCCCCCCTCGAAATACCCCCCCCCCCTTCAGAATGATGTACGCCATGTACATAATAAATACGTCATGTACGCAATGTACATGATGTATACCTATTACTGTTAATTTGCATTGCAGCTACACATAGAGTAGTTTGTGTAGCTATCTACGTTTTTATGTCCAAATATATCCTGTTTGGACACATTTATTACCTATTTTGGGTACGCAAATGCCTACTATTTACTACGATCCGTACGAAAATTTCCCACGAAATAATAAACCCCCCCCTCGAATAAACCCCCCCCCCTCGAATTAACCCCCCCCTCAAATTTTGCTGGCGAAATAATAAACCCCCATGGGGGTATTTCGAGGTAATACGGTAGTATATTTTAGGTAAATTGAAAAATACTGGAAAAATTGAAAATCTGTTTTAAAAATTTAATTGGAGTTTTTTTGGAGTAGATTTAATATTTTATAAGTTCCAGAATTCGTTTCCAGCAGTTCCACTATAGAAACAATTATTATAAAAAATAGACCATCCAGAATAAATCCACAGAAAATATTCTTTCCACCATTTTCCCAAATTGTAAATATTGCACACACTTCCATCAAACAAATGATCCGGGCCATTTTCACATCCAAAAACACCATCCAAAAAACTCAAACCCACCCATAAAAGCCAGCACCAGAATTCAACACTTCATCAGCCATCAATCTACCATATCTTCCATTGTTGGCGGTGTGCCAATAACGCACCCTGGCACCCCTAGAGAATCTTCTGTGTGCTGGCATTTGCACGTGCATATTGGCATTGGGTGCATTGTTTTGAGGGGGTGACATTTGAGGGGGTGCCATGTTTTGGGGTGTTGTCTCCATTGTTGGACACACTTGTAGCCACCAGCGTCTGTCTCTGAGTGGGGGGAGAAATATGTCAGAGAGAAGCATTTGTTGTTAATGTGCATGCAACTTGTGTTTTGTTTGGTCTACACACTAGTTTTTTTAAATCAAAATTTGGAAACTGATAAATCAGGTTTGAATGCATCTGAGTTTACCGCAATTATAATTGTGTCAACTACAGTTGACGGCGATCTGAATAACTCATTCCGTTAAACCCAAGTGCATTCAAAGCTGATTTAAGTGTTAACTAAATTGTCAAGATTTCTTTAGGAAGCTAGTGTGTGCAGCAACCCTTTGCCAGCCAACATATAAACCCATCACACATCCAGACCTGGCACACATCTAATTCTACCCATCACACAACTAAGCCCATCACACATCTAAACCCCCATAGATGTGTGATGTGCTTAGATGTGTGATGGGTCTAGATGTGTGATGGGTTTAGATGTGTGATGGGTAGAATTAGTTGTAAGCCGGGTCTAAATGTGTGACGGGTTTAGATGTATAATAGGCGCTCAGTCTGTGCAGCGACATTTCAACAAACTTTTTGCTCTCATCATAAATCGTGTGCCATCTTCTAATAATCTGCTTCCCAGTACTGAATTCAAATGCCATTTTCCAATTGTTGACAAATGATGTTTGCACACATTCCGCCTCTTTTATAGTTATGTAGGTGTTGCTGCAACACAACAATGTCCACCTGCGTGGGATAAAGTGTTAAAGTTGCACTTTACATTTATACTTTATTTGAGAGTATACTGTAGGTTTCGTTTGTTGATTACACATGAAATCACACACAAAATGAAACAAAAATCGTTTTTTTTTTGGTAGATGATAGAATCCTGAAGACATCATAAAAAGCGTATAAAATTTAAAACTGAACTTTTGGAAACTGATGTGTATGGGAAAAAACTCATTCGAAAGAGTTTCCCAAATTCTCAGCTACCACAAAAAGTCAGTTGACAGAGCGAGTTCGCGCAGGCACTTTTCCATCTGCACATAAAAACTTTTAAAAAAACTAACGAGTCACTGTTTCCCTGATCTTTTTCAATCGCTACCCCAGCTGAATAATAGCCAAATGGACATTCTATGAGCATGTCACCATTTTGAGTTGACACAGTTTTCGATTTGACACAGGTTTCTGTTGGCAACTGGAAAGGAGGAGGTGTTTTATATACTGGACTAGTTGACGGCAGACTTTTCGGAAACTGATAAATCTGTTTTGGACATATTTGAATTTACCGGAATGAATCATTTGTGCCAATAGTAGTCAATGGATTCCATATAAAAATATGGCTGTCTGTCGCCACATAATTTTTAAATTTTATTACGTAAATTTTACAAAATCCAAAAAAAAATTATACGCAAAATCAAACACGAGAACTCAGAGCAAAAATGATTTATTTACATCTGATTTATCATAATTAAGTCAAATTTCCACAAACCAAATTTCCCGCCAATGGCGCGCATCCAAAAGTGTACATTCTCATCATGGGACTGTACGCACCACCAAAAAGCGACATGTGAAATCCATCCGGACATTCGAACAAAGTTCTGCCGAAAAGATTGCCCCCATTTTTGTCGGCTAAAATTGCCAGCGGTTTGAGTAGAATCGTGTAGATTAGGGTGATTAAGTTTGAGTGACATTTCATTTTTAGTATTTTTGGAATGTTTGGTTTATCTGTAAAATGAAAAACAATTTACACTGGAATTAACGGGGGTAATTAATGAAATTCTGCAAAATTCTATGCACAGTACTCGGTGTCAACTGGTTTCCATTTCAATTCACATTTTAGTTGACGCATAGTACTTCGTAGCGCAATTATCAAATGCCGTGCGGTAAAGTGGCAAATAATGTAACTATATTGACATGTGCATTTTAACATCGTTCGGCGATCAGTCAACTAAAATCTGAATGGAGACCAGTGTAATCAGTTGACGCACGATGGCATTGGTTTGTATACTTCAGTCACTTTACGCCCTGCACGCGTGGTTCGCGCTGGAAGCGTGCCAACGATAGTTTACGCATGCGATTTTCATAAAAAGTTGAAAAACGTCATGTCTGTTATAAGCCTATACGTCAACTCATTCACCACAATGATTTCGCATCGTTTGTACACAAATCGCTTGCTTTATCATCATTGGCACACTTCCAACGTGAGACATAAATCGCATGCTTTATGTCCGCCGCGTATAAGGGAAAATATTCTCAAAGACACGCTTAGAAGGAAGTAAAAAACGAAACATAAAAAGAGACCATAAATAGACACCCACCCACGTGTAAACGTCTTCCTTTGTGAATTGAAACACAGCCAAAAATGGAATGAGATAACACTACCGCTGGAATGGCGCCGTGGCGCTGACGCCATTTAATGGCGCCATTATTTTAAATGGCGCCATGATCAATGTTTCTCCATATTTACATTAAATGCGCAAAAAAATTCCAATTGACAATTTATCTACCTACATATTTTGGAGTTAATTATTATTAAAAAAACACTCAAAAGCGCCATGAAAACGCGACAGATTCCTTAGACGCCAGAAATTTCCCATTTCCTTTTCATTCGGGAAACACGCGATTTCCGGAAAATTCACAATGGGAAATTAAAGAGGGAAATCCGCGTAATGTTGTCGCATGATGTAATGCAAACATGACTATTGACATCAATATCACTTGCGAAATTAGTGGGTTTTTACGCATTTTACGGAAATACGGATGTCGTATTTTTCTAGTGCAAATCAATTTGCATGTGTAAATAATGTGACTGTAAAATGTAAAATGTCATGTAAAATGTCAAAACTCATGTAAAATGCACTATAAACGGTCAAATGCCAGTGCAAACGATCTTAAGTCATGTAAAATGTACTGTAAAATGTAAAATGTCATGGAAGTTGTCAATAGTCATGTAAAAAGTGCCTGTAAAATGTCAAGTGACATGTACACTGCCAAAAGCCGTGGAAAATGTTGTGTAAAATAGCAAATGTCATGCAAAGTGTCAAAGGAAATGTAAAACACCCTGAAACAAGCAAATGCCATACAAAATGTCAAAAGTCATGTGAAATGCCATGTAAAATGCCAAATCTCATGAAAGTGTCAAAAGTCATGTAAAATATTATTTTTCTGCTGTTTATAAACTATTTGTTATTATGCACGGGATTGTTCATGACTTTTTGCACTTTGCATGACATTTTACACTTAACACAACTTTTGACACTTTGCCTGGCATTTTACATTTTACATGACTTTTGACACTGCACGACATTTGGCATTTAACATCACTTTTGGCACTTTGCATGACATTTTACACTTAACACAACTTTTGACACTTTGCCTGGCATTTTACATTTTACATGACTTTTGACACTGCACAACATTTTTCATTTAACATGACTTTTGACACCATTTGCATAGGTAAATCGATTTACACAGGAACCCTGCGTACCCATTTATAAATCCTACCTGAGTATGGATGTATAGATATTGTGTTTACAGGGTATTTGTCAAAGCAATTTTCAGTTTTTTACATGTGGTAAATGATTCATTCGATGGAGTTCGTAAATTTTTTTGACAACATGCCGTCAAAAATATTTGTATCCATTTCAGAAAACGCGTGGTTCATTCCGGAATAAATACTGACGTAAAAACGCCGTGACCAGGGTTGGTTTTAGTAAAATTATTTTTACTAAAATTGTATTTTATTTTTATTAAAATTGTATTTTATTTTTATTTTATTCTTCAATTTTCCATTTTATTTTTATTTTATTCTTCAATTTTTAATTTTATTTTAATTTGATTTTTATTTTTTATTTTAGTTCGTGACCAGGATTGATTTAAGTAAAATTCTTTTTACTAAAATTGAATTTAATTTTATTAAAATTGTATTTTATTTTTATTTTATTCTTCAATTTTACATTTTATTTTTATTTTATTCTTTAATTTTCTATTTTATTTTTATTTTATTTTTATTTTTTTCTGAGATTTTGCCAACCCTGGCCGTGACGCTTTTGGTGGTTATCGTCGGCGGCGCCATTTTACTGTGGCGCTATTGGCGATTGGCGCCACTTTGCTGTGGCGCTATAGGCCCTTTGCTATAAATATATTTGTGAACAAATGGGAACAAAATGTCAAAATGCTGGCGCTATTTTACTATTTTGACACCAAAATCCTGGTGGTTTAAATGGCACTAGGTATATCCGAATTAAGCGGTCTCACCAATAAATTCCCCAGTGAAATAATTTCAACAGATGTTTTGTGAGGTAAAGGAAATATGATGTTGTTTCTCTATTCAAATTAGGTTATGGTATATTGTCAGTAAATACTTCTGCTGTATTAAACTCACATATATAAAGGTTTTAAAAGCGAAATAAAAAGCCGTCACAATCACTAAAATGAAAAAGCAAAAAACGGTTCTCACACGCAAATCTATTTCAAATATAAATATCTAAAGTTCCGCGATGAAAATTTCTCCCACAATTGTCTAAAATTCAATAGTATTTGGAATCGCAAAAGTCGCAAACTGACACACTTTTATATTAGGTCATTTCATCCATAATTCGATAAAAGACAGATAAAATAGGCCGTTGAAACATGGAAAACACAAAACCAGAAATCTTCTAGTGTGAACCGGAAAAATATTTACACTTTACGCCCATTGTTTGCATATTTTTGCAGATTTGTGAATGATTTTTTTAAAGATGATTGAAGGGAAACGTTTGTGTGTGCATTGTCAGAAATTTGTAAATACCTAAGTACCGTATTTCTTCTAATAGAACAACATTTCTCCAATAGAACGGCACCTCCAATAGAACGGCAAGTTTTGGCTTTTTTTGCACTCATGAAAACAATAGAATGGCAGCCTCAAAATAGAACGGCACCCTCAACAGAACGGCAGGTAGATATTGCGTTGGAGGAGTGCCAAATGTTCAAACGAAAGATGTGTGAAAAAAGTTGGTGAAAAAATAGATTGGCAGCTTCTAGTACAACGGCACTTTCAATAGAACGGCAGGTAAATAGTTGATGAAAAAATAAAACGGCGCTCTTCTATTCGAATAAATACGGTATGTAAGGTTTCAATTGCTTGATTAAAATGTCCGAAACCATGATTCAATATGTCTAGGGGAATAATTTTTGTAAATACCTAATGGAAAAAGCAATTTTGCACTAAATCAATCGAATACAAAAATGAATACAAGCTTTACGATAGATTCAGAGTTAGGGCTGAACATTTCTAAAGCTTTTCTCGAATGTGCGAAATGATGAATCTCGCTAAAAATTGGTTTTTCGTTGTAATTATAGCGATCACTCCTCCCTTGATTCAAAATAGTGAAAAAAACCCATCCAAAATGATTCAACTGATAATTTTGTGCGATAAAATGCAACAAAACACGGCATAAACTATCCCAAAATATAAATATAATGACAAACAATTAATCATTTGATGCAAAATCATATTTTTCATTCTCTAAACACAATGCGAAAATGACCTTACATGAACTCAACAAAATCACGCATACATCCAAATTTACCTGGCACCTATTTAGTGTCAAATTTCTACTGGAACTGAAACACATTTCATTTCTGTAACAATGTATAGGTACCTACAAATACAATGGGTCACAATTTGACCTCTGAAAGCTGGTGCAAATTCCACAATTGTGTAAGTGACAAGTCAAGTGTTAAGTTGTATTACAATTGAAGCGGTGGGCGAGGGGAAGTCACTCGAGAAGTTAACTTAGAAGTGACATGTAAATTTCTGGTGCCACTCGACTTCCGGACCCAGTAAAGCACCCTGTAAATGTCAAATGTCATTCCAGTCCAGTCCCGCAAGTTGACAAATTAAGAGTCAAAAGTCAAGAGTCATGTAAAATGACAGAAGATAAGTTAAGAGAAAAGTAAAATGACAAGTAACAAGTTAAAAGTCTAGAGTCAAGTCAATAGTCAAGTTAAATGACAAGTGACAAATTAGAAGTCAAGAGTCAAGTTAAATGGCAAGTGAAAAGTCAAAATTCAAGTTAAATGACAAGTGACAAGTGACAAGTGAAAATTCAAGAGTCAAGTTAAATGACCAGTGAAAATAAAAAGTCAATTTAAATGACAAGTGAAGAGTGAAGAGACAAGTTAAATGGCAAGTAAGAAGTTAAGTTAAATGACAAGTGAAAAGTCAAGAGTCAAGTTAAATGACAAGTGAAAAGTTGTGAAACTTGTCATTTAACTTGACACTTGACTTTTCACTTGTCTCTTGTCATTTCACTTGACTCTTGACTTGACTCTTGACTTGACTCTTGACTTGACTCTTGACTTGACTCTTGACTTGACTCTTGACTTGACTCTTGACTTGACTCTTGACTTGACTCTTGACTTGACTCTTGACTTGACTCTTGACTTTTCACTTGTCACTTGTCATTCAACTTGACTCTATACTTTTAACTTGCCACTTGTCATTTTACTTGTCTCTTGACTTGACTCTTGACTTTTAACTTGTCACTTGTCATTTTACTTTACTCTTAACTTATCTTTTGTTTTTTTCTTAACTCTTGATTTTTGACTCTTAACTTGTCAACTTGCGGGACTGGCCCAAGGTATTGAAAGTCATGTAAAATGAGTTGTGAAATGTCAAATGTCATGCAGAGTGACAAAAGTCATGTAAAACGCTCCGTAAAATGTAAAATTTTCTTTAATTTTAAACTGGTCATTTGGCATTTTACAATGCATTTTACATGACTTTTGACACCACATGACATTTTACATTTCAAATAAGTTTTACCACTTGTTATGATATTTTTCATTTTACAGGGTCCTTACCAGTTAGTACTAATCACTTTGCACTTTTCTTGCCACTTGACCAGTTGCGGAATTGGCATCTGAATCTAGTCTGTTGCAGATATTTCGCACTAGAGATTATGATTTACATGTTGTAATGTGGATTGTAATTGATACTACATACCTAGATTTATAAAAATTGCATGTGCAATATGAGGAAACATGCACTGGCGCTGGTACCAAGGTCACTCATATAATAACTACCTAGTCAAATGTGCACATGGAATGGAAAAACAATCGAGTGTAGATAATATTCACTCGAATAAATCCCATGGGAAGTTTTTCATTGGATATTGCAACTATTGATGTCAAATATTTTTCCTGGTGCCAATTCCAAATCAAAGGTTTTTCAATCCTTTCTGACATTCTTATGGTTAATCAACAACTTAAATCAACACCCATTAAAAGTGAATACTACGTATATTTTTCATTATTCTGATCAATTTTTGATGTAATCTATTGTAGGTTTCATTTCTATTTTTTCATAGTTGAAATTTTGAGGGGGGTATTTACAGGGGGTATTCTATCAACATTCTTTAGTTTCTCATGAACATGATTTCCGGCAATGATATTTCAATCACAAGTCTATAACATCATTTTCCACATGGTAACATCTAGCACAAGAGAAAAAATATTAAAAAGATATTTTTTTACTGGAAAGTTCACGAATGACAACAATTATACCTATTAAAAAGAAATATAATTTCATGGGAAGAATATCACAAGATTCCCACCGATGAATAGCACACCTGTGGCTAAACATATCGAACTAAACATAAACTGAACTTTTAGAAAAATAATGAGATGTTTGATGCTCTTTTCAGAAAGATTTATTTTCTCTCTAGCCCACTTGGCCAGGTTAATGGCATAGTTCTTAAAACGTATTTACGTTTACTCGATAAATACGCATACTCGCACTCGCGCACTGCGTAAATAGTTTTACATTTCCCCCCGAAAAAAATACCAGTACTCACTTACTCGCGTATGTTTTGAAAGTACGCAAGTACAGAAAACTTATTTTAATGGGACTGAGAATGAGATTTTGCCGGACAGAAAGTGACAATCATAGGACATTTTCCTATGAAATACTTATCAGGAGAGGAAAACACACTTTTGATGTATTTGAGAGTAAAACACTGATTTTTACGTTATTTTTGTGAGAAAAATACTCACTTTCACGTTTTCTGCGAGTATACTTCTGCGTTTTCTGCGAAAAATACTCATTGTCACGTTTTCTCTAGAAAAAATAACCGTCTTTACGTTTTCTCTGGAAAAAGTATTTTACACACGTTTTATGCAGTGTTAGAGTAAAATAAAGTATGTTAAACTCGGCAGACAACATGCGAGTCAATGGTCTAACGAATTTTTGTACAAGTGCCATTCTGACCCAATTTCATTGTCATTGACACTCGTATTTAATGCGTAGGGATGACCATCAACAAATTTTTCAATTAGATAAGTGAACGTCACCGTCGAAATTTGAATTTAAGATCTACACTTTATATATATATATACGATAATTTCTTATTATTACGAACATAGTGAGCATTTTATGTTATTTAGAGCAATTTTTAGATTTTCAAAACGATCCAGATTTCGCTAGTGGTGTACAGTGTACAGGGTCGTTCTTCCCTTGTTCTATCGCACGCACCCATACGTACTTTTTTGTTGGAATTTGTCCGGACTGTTACAATAAAATACCTTGTTATCTGCTTTCATATGACAATATGCGTGTCCAGTTTATCCTGTTCTCGCATAAAACGTCGGATTGAATAAGATTTACCATGAATCGATTGGAATGCATTCATTAAAATTCAAAATTAACTTAACAATTTTAACGAAATTAAAAATTGGTGCGTAAGGGCCGAATCACTGATTCCTTTCATGTCTGCCGAGTTTACCACAGCAAAAAATGGGTTCGTGAAGTGTGTGGAAGTGCGCTCTGTGAAGGCACTTCCACTCACTTCCACACACTTCACGAAGTTTTCGGTGAAGTGTCTTCCACTCACTTCACCTAGATTCACGAAGACGGAAATTCGTGAAGTGCACTTCATGAACTATTGCAGCATACTTTGCATGGTTCATGAAGTGCCGTGAAGCATCTGGGATGTAGTGAAGACATTGCGTGTCTGCGTAAAGACACTTCAGGACATATCACCGCCATCACACACCCATTTTTTGCTGTGTACGTGTTCTGTACTCAGAGGTGAGTATTAAAAATACTTTACATTTACGTTTATGTTTAAAAAGTTCAGTACTTTTAACAACTTTTAATAGTGACATATTCTCCACCAAAAAAGCATCCTTCTCTCATTTATAATTGGAGAATACTTGGCATTTTAATTGAAAGATTTTTTATTTCTGATATATATTTTACTATTGGCACGCCACAAGCGGTTTTCAATGTTCCCTCTGTGAAAACCCATTATTTAGTTTTCAAATTCATTTAAACACTGTGTGTAATCACCAAAGCAGCCACCATCTTTGTTTTTTTTTTTCTATTTTTCTGCCGGAAGAACACATATTTGAAAATCCCAGTAAAATGCTGCAGACAAAATATTTTTTGTGTGGAATAAGTATGCATTTGTAGGACAAGCTGTAAGCGGCATGTGATGCAAAAAATTTTGCTCTATTTTGTGGACTGTACTGTATATTTTTACCACTGCGATAATTAATTAGTTTTCTAACTACCGTATTTGCTTGAATAATCCCCTTGGGGGATTATTATTTCATCAGACTTTTTTGAGGGGGGATTATTCAAGGGGGGAATTATTCAAGGGGAGGAATTATTATTTCATCAGAATTCTCAAGCATGTTTCCATCAATTCATTTGACAAAACATGCTTTATTTACACAATAACATGCCATTCTTGGCCAAATTAGAAATAAAAAATTGATCGTATACCTTGAGGGGGGGATTATTCTAGGGGGGGGGATTATTTTTTCCACACTCATCTTATACGGGGGGATTATTCGAGGGGGGGAATGATTCAAGGGGGGGGGGGTTATTCAAGCAAATACAGTATAATAATTTTTCAAAATTCTGTTTTAAATTGTAGATGATATCCGTCTCACATGATGCAGATCTCGTGGTGATGCAGAAAACATTAAATTATTTTGTTTTAAATTACATACCTGTATCTGTAATTATGGCATTATCACAGTAAACAGCACAAATTTTTTCACATCGAACAAAAAAACTGAATTCAATAACAGTTCTGCAAAACAAATAATGAGGGAGTTATCCTTTTGTCAGAAGTTTTTGAGGGGGGAGTTATTCGAGAGGGGGGAGTTATTTGAGGGGGGAGTTATTTTTCGTCAGTATTTCCAGTAAAATGTTTGATAAATTTACTGCACAAATGTGGTTAATTTGGTAACATAAATCATTTGTAGGAATACAAAATTTTTATACAATCAACTTCATAATTTTTAAAAAAATCACAAGTGCAATTCAGACAGCCGATTTTGTATGTAAATGAAAGCCAAAAAAATGAACAATAAGTAAACACTGACTGCAACAATTTCACGTTGAATACACTAGCACAAAAAAATAATAACAGTTTTATTGTATTGTTTTCAAAAATGTTTTCATTTCATAGAAACATGTGTCGCGAAATTTAACATAAATGTGAACATTTTTGAGAACTCGAAAGTTTTTTGGATCTATCCATGGAACCCTGTGATGAGTAGATTTCAACCAGTCTTTCAGGTTCTCTCTCAATTGCCAGGCATCTTGCAGTTCATTGTAGTGATTTAGGACTCTAATCCATCCTCTAAGCCATTGTACGCCTGGTGCTAACTAACTGCATTTATGAAATGTTCAGCAGTTTCCCAAATCTATATCAATTAAAATACAATTTCTAACTGTTTGGTTGTGTAGACTTTGTTCTTCAACAGCGCACACAGGTGGCTTTTCATTTCCTTCCTCGTCAAAGTGATCTGATACATTTGTGCCATGCAATTCTTAGATAAAATTGTGCAAATAACACACAGCCATAACCAGTTTGCTGACCCTGTGTGGTTCCATTGAAATTGTCATTAGCAGGATGCACCACCGAGCAGCCAAAATCCCAAAAATGCATTTTACACAGCGGTGCACACGGGACAACCTGTAATGCAAGATCATTCATAATCATTGCATGGTCCACACAAATTTCACGAAGATAAATTTAACCAGTAGTTGCACCTTTGAACCCTTTGTAACATTAGTACCAAGTCCCAGATTCTGTGTTGTTAATAAATGCATGAATTCTTTCATTTTAACAATACTTTTCAAATATGGTAATAAGTTGTGGAAACAGGTGACATATGCAGTTGTCACCTGAAACCGTAGCCACAGTGACATAATAAAAAAAAAATTTTATTTTACATAAATCCCAAGTTTTCTACAACCCTATCATTAGATGCAGCATAAAATACTGCATCTACAGTGTCAATTTTACATAAACCCATTCATCCAGTAGTTTTCAAAGGATTTTGGAGTAAGTTGACAAAATTTCATAAACTGGTGATGCCTGGCGACAATTTTGCTACTTTTGGTGTGTACGGCAACACATTTTCACATATGTTGCACAGATATTGAAAACTGGCATGTACAGCGATGTATGTCGCCATACGTTGCTGTACATCACCCTCCATGTTCAATTTTCAAAAATGTTTTACACATTTGAAAACTGGAATGTACATTTTTGAAAACTACATTATTCAATTTTAAGTGTTCAAAATTGTCTACAGAGTAGAATGTTGGCGATGCGTCGCCGTACAGTTTTCAAAAATGTTCTGCAAATGTGAACTTTGAATGGCAGATGTGACTTGCTGAAACCAATATTCACATATGCTTTCACTTATAGAAAAATAAAAGTGCAAATTGCACAGTTTTGAAAACCGTACAGCGACGCGTCGCCCAGAAGAGTTTTCAAGAAGGAACCTTGAAAACCAGCTGTGTGGCCACATTGTTACATCTATCTTTCATTCAGTCAGAATTTATATTTTTATATCATTGAAGTGAGAAATGTGAAGTGAGAAAGAGAATTCAATTATTCTGAATGTCTGGTAACAAAAAAATTTCACATTGAACCCAATATTTTGATGATAAATACCTTAGTTACACCATTTTTACACAGAAAAAAATATAAAAAATGGAGAAACAGATGTCAATTTTTCTATTCATAATGTCAATTTCAATTCCTGTATTGAAAACAATGATTCTTCCGCCTTGTTCCGACATTCCAGTGAATGCGAGAATTGAGGTTAGAAATTTACAATAGTGAAAAGGTGCACGGCAAAATGAGGGCTGGGGTCAGTTCCGCAAAATGAGAAGTGAGAAGCGAAATGGCAAAAGCGAAGTAAAAAACTAAAAATAAAAAGTAATTTCTCTTCGCTCTCGCCATTTCACTTCGCCTTTGCGCTTTTACTTCGCCTTTGCATTTCACTTCTCACTTCTCATTTTGCGGAACTGGCACCTAAAGTCGGCAGACGTATCGCCCTACAAACATTTGCGTCAATCTCTCCAGTGGAGAGTGCATGACGGCATTAGGTATTGTGAGTTGTGACGCAATATTTGAACGATTGAAATAGATCGGGTCACGTATGAAAACTTGGCCTTATCCCAGTTACCAGTTGCGTATTATACAAATGAGAGTGAAAACTCAAAGTTAGCTGAAAATCGTTAAAATTTGCTTCGCTTTGCCTATTTCCACCTTCATTATCGCTATTTTTGTTTATATACATGGTTATATAGCTATTGTGAGCCTATTTTTTTCATATTAATAGCGGATTTCGAAATTTTGGCCGGCTGCCAAGTTCTCTTGTTGGAACGGAGCCAACAAATGAAAAATAAAATAAAAACAAAAACGGTAGTTTGAACGGTAAAACGGTAGTTTGAACGGTCAGCTTCTTTACGAGCAACGTTGAAAATGTAGATAACTAGGGCGTGGCACGCGCGGACGCAGAGAAACGTCCATTTTTCTTGTAATATGATTTTCGTTTTCAATTTCTATCGTCCGCGTGGGACACACGTTTCGTTGTTCGCTCTATTCACGAGCGAATTCTAACTCTCCGATTTTGTAGGGTGAAATGTCCGCCGACTTTACTTTCTGTACGGTGGTCATTATGCTATTTGACATCATTTGCAAGTATTAGTTTTTACATTTATCTGTATACCGTATTTCCTCGAAATACCCCCCGGGGGGTGATTGTTTCATAGTGGTCCCGAGAGGGGGGGGGGGTTAAACGAGGGGGGGGGGGGGGTTATTTCGAGGGGGGGGGGTTATTATTCCACAAGAAAATTTTTGAAAACCAAGTACGAAATTGTCGTCTGAAACGTACGCAGACGTCGAAAAATGCAACAAAAACCGCCATTTATAAGGTTCTGTAGACTAATATTAGTATGTAGATGGTATGTACACTGTTCTAACGTGACACCGACATTGTTTTAACGTGTGTTCTGCAGTACACTGAACACAAACTACAGTTATTGTCATGTACGTTCCCTTTACACTCAATTTGAGGGGGGGTATTGCGAGGGGGGGGGTGATTGTTTCATAGTGGTCTCGAGAGGGGGGGGGGTCAAACGAGGGGGGGGGGGGGTATTTCAAAATTTTGGGAACATGCTGTGGTTGGGGAGTATTGTGTTGGATTCGATGATATATAAATATACCGTACATCCTCGAATAAGTTCCCAGCGGAGTCATTTTTTCGTCAGGGTTTTTGAGGGGGAGTTATTCAAGGGGGAGGACTTATTCAAGGGGGGGGGGGAGTTATTTTTCCTCAGAAAACTTGACTTAATTCATTGTATGAATGCATTCTGTTAACTCATGTAATACAGGTATTTAACAGTTCAACAACAACAAAACAGTGTGCATACTGCGTACACGTTATGTAT
>OZ038453.1:7293586-7481850 GCA_964036195.1 Sphaerolaimus hirsutus | reverse complement strand
GTCAACAAGTGGACGTTCGGCTACAACGGGAAAATCAACCACTCTAAAGGCCGTTTCTCACTACGGTCTTGGAGTTGCCGGATTCGGTGGTAGAAGACGCTGACTTCGGTGGCTTCATCACAGGTTCCCAGTGAACAGTGAAAAATAATTTTTATGCTTTCATTTTTGTCGTTCACTGTATTCTTGTTTAGTGAACAGAATCCCACCAGGGACCAGTCCCTGGTGGCAATAGAAACGGCCCTGACTGGGGCCAAACGTCCCCAGTGAGAAAAATTTTTTCAGTAAACAAAGAATTTTGGTCCCCAGCTGGGGACGTTCATCCCCGACAGGGTCAGGGACAAAAATTCTTTGTTAACTGAAAAATACATTTTCTGACCAGGGCCCACTCGGGGCTATTTCTATTGCTGCTGGGGACCAGTCCCTGGTGGGATTCCATTCACTATACAAAAATACAGTGAATGAAATTGAAAGCATAAAAACAAGACCAATAACCGCACTGAGCTGAATTTGGCATGCACACTCACTCAATGAAGGAGTACACACATTCCAAAATTCAGACAAATCCAAAAAATTATACCCTCACCCAAAGAAAATGCATCAGCGCATGTAACCATCTTGCAAAAATTTTGTGCATGCTAATTTGGTGATAATTAATGTAATTAATATGCAACAACCATACACACCAATTATTGTCTTTGAAAGAAAATATTGTTCACCGGGGACTGGTCCTTTATAAAACAAACATAACATATACTTTTGGAGGTGACTTTTACAAGGGAATGGGTTTTATTTTTTCTACACTGAACTAACGGGGGGGGGGGGGGGGGGGGTTGAGAGGGAAAAAATGGAGTAGCTTAGCATATTCCTTGGGAGGGTGTATATAAATTTTCAATTTGTCTCAATTTTTGTGTGTTTACTTTGATTTGTCTCAATGTGTTTACTTCTTTGTTTAATGAGTACACATGCCAAATTTCAGCTCAGAGCAGTTAGCGGTTCTTATTTTTTTATGCTTTCATTTTTATCATTCACTGTATTTTTGTATAGTGAATGAAATCCCACCAGGGACTGGTCCCCGGTGGCAATAGAAACAGCCATGACCGGGGCCCAAATGTCCGGTGAGAAAATTTTTTTTCAGTAAACAAATAATTTTGGTCCCCAGCTGAGGACATTTGTCCCCAATAGGGTCCCCTGTTGTGTTGGGACGAATGTCCCCAGTCAGGGACAAAAATTATTTGTTTACTGAAAATTAATTTTCTGACCAGTGGCGTTTGGCCCCGATTGGGGCCATTTCTATTGCCGCCAGGGACCAGTCCCTGGTGGGATTTCATTCACTATACAAAAATACAGTGAAATAAAAAATGAAAGCGTAAAAAATAAGAACTGGTAACCGTGCTGAAATTTGGCATGCATACTTACTTATGAAGGAGTACATGCATGCCAAAATTCAGACAAATCAAAAAAATTATACCTCGCCCAAAGAAAATTGCCATCAGCGCGTGTAACCGTCTTGCAAAAATTTTGTGCATGCTAATTTGGTGATAATTCACAAATTAATTATGCAAACAACCCATACACACCCATTATTGACTTTTGAAAAAAATTATTTTTCACTGGGACGGTCCCTTATTTAACAACGTAACATATATTTTTGCCATGAATGTTTTCACAGACATCAATTGGAATGGGATGGAAGATCAAGAGAATGGGTTTTTTTAGAGGGAGCAGGTATTTTTTATTTTTTCTACACTCAACTAACAGGGGGGGGGGGGGGGTCGAGAGGGATAAAATGGAGTAACTTAGCATATTCTTTAGGAGGGTGTATAGAAATTTTTCTAATTGTCTAAATTTTTGTGTGTTACTTCAATTTGTCTCAATGTGTTGACTACTTCGTTTAGTGAGTATGCATGCCAAATTTCAGCTCAGAGCAGTTAGTGGTTCTTATTTTTTAATGCTTTTATTTTTGTCAATCACTGTATTTTTGTATAGTGAACAAAATCCCACTGGGGACTGGTAAGAACTAGGGTGTCAAAAATTTTTTTTATGAAAAACTGAAAATGGAAAGGTAAATTTTTCCCCTGTCGGGGACGAACATCCCCGGTCGGGGACGAACATCCCCGGTTGGGGACAAACATCCCCGGTCGGGGACCAAAATTATTTGTTTACTGAAAAAAAACTTTCTCACCGGGGACGTTTGACCCCGGTCGGGGCCATTTAGATGTTGCCGGGGACCGGTCCCCGGCAGGATTTCGATCACTTTACAAAAATACAGTGATTGAACAAAATTGAAGTATCAATAAAAAAACAATCAGTAACCGCGCTGAGCTGAAATTTGGCATGCGTACTCACTATTTGAAGGAGTACTCACATGCCAAAATTCAGACAAATCCAAAAAAAAATTATACACTTGTACAAAGAAAATGCATCAATGCGTGTAACTGTCTTGCAAAAATTTTGTGCATGTAAATTTTGTGGTAATTCACCTAATTAACATGCAAGCAACCCATACACACCAATTATTGACTTTTGAAAAAAATTATTTTTCACTGGGAACCTGTGATGAAGCCACCGAAGTCAGCGTCTTCTACCACCGAATCCGGCAACTCCAAGACCATAGTGAGAAACGGCCTTTAGAGTGGTTGATTTTCCCGTTGTAGCCGAACGTCCACTTGTTGACAGCCAAGTTGGGTTTATTTCGTGGTTGCGTATTGAAAGGGGTTCGAAATTGTTTCAGGTACTTTATTTTGATCAGATGCAGCCAAATACAAAAGTGCAAAGCCTAGCAAGCTTCCTAGTCGAAGTTTCTATCGCTAGCTTATTTTTGTTCAGAAGCTTGGGGTCAGAAGACTGAAGTAAAAACTTCCAAAGTAGCTAAGACACAGAAATTATGTATAAAACACAGCTACAGTAATTTCCTAAATTCAAATGCACAAATAAAACATAAATGCAATAATAAGACACATTTAGCCGAAACAGTTGGCTTATTCTACGCGTGCAAATATTCAAATACTTATGGTAAAGAAATACCAGGTACAAATTGGGCTAATGGAAAAACTATTAATCTTAAGAGGCGCAAAGTCGGCAAACTCGGCTGATTTACTAATTTGCTTCAATTTGTCAGAAAACATTGACGCACATTGGAACTAATAAAATAGGGTTTGGAAATTGTAAATAGTAGTGTAAATATTCCTAACGACGTAAATAGAGTAGGGTATATTCAATACAGTAATAATCACTTCCTGGAAAAGTATATTTCATAATTGGCAAATTGGGACTTATTCGAGGTAAATGGGTATGTTAATTGAGCAGGGTTTATAATACATTCTTAGGTATAATTTGAGCAGGGTATTTCCGTGAATGTCAAGTAAATATAAATATAAATAGTGAGCAGGGTTAATATAATTATACCTACGCGAAGGGCTTTGATAAACACGTACAGTAAATGTTAGTCGCACACAGGGCACTATTTCTCTATTAGGACGCTGGCCTAAGTAAGTACGTAGCACATAAATATTTTACAAGATTTGACTTTCTCACATTGCAAGTAAACCATGTAAATGTATATATAATAATGATCGGAAAATTACGGCGAATTGAATGAGCCTAATTTCATATTCATAAACCTAATAATAACTTATTTGACCTTTTAACCTAAATATTCCACATAAACATATCAATTACCCATAAAACACTTTCCTAATTAAATATTCTCCATGGATAAATATATAGTGCAGGAAATATAATTTGCGTGGTAAATAAATATAGTGCATGAAAAGTAAAATAGTGCAAATAAGTAAATGTGCAAATATGAGCCTAATTATCAAATCTCTGTATTTCTTTATCCATCCATTTTGCTACGGTCAGCACAGAACCGGTCCTTTGTATGGGCTGCTGTAAATAGCGCCACAATACAGACAAAAGAATATATGACTAAAAAGAAAACAAACATACTGTATTTCTTCAATCTTAATGACGTGTTCATTCACATTGTCTTGCTCGATTACTTTGGCGAGTCTATCGAGCATCTGAAAAATACATTGCCCTGCTTGAATACATTGCTGTATGAAAAAATTGATGTTGCATGATCATTTATGTTTTGATGTTCGCTGCCATACATATGCACACCATCTGTTCTGCCTATGTTTTGCTTTTGCTATCTACTCATACAGTATTGTGCAGCCTTATGTCACAAAATGACAATGGTTTGCACTTATGTCACTAATTGCACTTGAATCATGAATACAATCTGAAAAATATATTGCCGTGCTCGTTTTACATTGCCGTGCTCTATTACATTGACCCCCCAAAACCGCTTATGAAACAATACATTGGCGGTCAATATGATCGAAGAAATACGGTAATGTATTTTTTCCATGAATGTTTTCACAGAATCAATCGGAGAAGAGTTTTACAAGGGAGTTGGGTATTTAGAGGGATTTTTCAGGTATTTTTTCTTTTTTCTACACTCAACTAACAGGGGGGGAGTTAGAAAGGAATGAAATGGGGTAAATACAGTAGCTCTATCAATTTTGGCAGAGGGAGATGTAAGTTACAACTTGTTTGCACTGTCTGCAAGTACCACGCAGGAATCGTGCACAAAATCAACCAACCAAGGACTAATCAATCTCAATCACATCTTACTGAAGCAAGGAATTACTAAATGAGGTGGGATTTATTCAAGGGGTGTTATTCTAGGTTCAGTTTTTTGAAGGGGTGTGGTATTCAAGGTGGGAATTATTCAATGTGAACTATTTTATCTAAGGGATGGATTTATTCAAGGGGCATTATTCAAGGCCAACTTTAGAGGAGTTAGAGGGAGGTTATTCAAGGGAGGGAGGTTATTCAAGGAAGGTTATTCAAATCTTATGTAAAAAGCAAGATTTGGATACAAAAACATAAGATTTGGATATGATAAAATAAGATTTGGATACACACGACACTTTATAGGGTATTTTACATGACACCTGAAATTTTAAAGGGTCATTGACACTTTTCAGGGTCGTTTACAGGGTCTAGGAGTGGCAGCTGATAATCAGAACATAAATGGAACATGGAAGCTCCAGGTGATTCTGATCATTTAAAGTGTTTATTGGTGAAAATCGGTTGAGAAATTGCTGAGATATTGAGTTTTAAAATTGCATGCATTTTCATTCAACTGTATCAAATCAGCATATGAAATTTACACATCACTAATCCAACCACAAAAATTGAATCTGCACGCTGTCCTGATCATTTTAATTGTTGACCGATCCAAAACAGCCCATAAATGACCAACTTATTAAGCTTCAAAATCAATGTCCAGATGAGGCATACAAAATGAACACCTTTATATAGACCCCCTTTTTCTCAGGACTGGGGGATTATTTGAGCAAACAAAAATTTTTGGTCATAGCCCAGACGGTAGACCCCAAACCCCAACATACTTAAATGACATCAAAATCGGCCAATGTATTTACAACAGCATGGGACACATGCATGTACATGGTCAGGCTGAAAAGTCCCTGGACAGTGCTCGCAATTCGCGCTAGGGGTAAGCTACGGTCATAAAATTGTAACATGTTAATATACCAGGTGTTTTGAGTTTTCATCCAAACTTTCACTCCTTTAGCTCCACCCACTGCGGAACTGTGGGGGTTACAATTTCGGTCATTTTGTACTGATGTACACATGGTGCTCTGCACATGCACACCGCTGTTGAACACAGGTAATGTGTCTAGTACAGATTAGTAATGAAACACAAATGAAATTTGATTGACATAATCATTTACTCCACATTTCAAAACAACATTAAAATCATTGTAATACAACATGATCTCAGATGATCACCAAAACATCCATCACAGTTCCCACGTTTTTTGCACATCACCCTGATTTGCATATTAATTTTACCTTAATAGCAATGATGTTGATAAAAGTGTTGAATACTATCAGCACATTGCCAACACACTGGCTTACACTAGCCAAAGTTTCATGATCACAACTGAAAGCAGCGTTGAGCTAGAGCACCATGTGTACATCAGTACAAAATGACCGGAATTGTAACCCCCACAGTTCCGCAGTGGGTGGAGCTAGAGGGTTGAAATTTTGGGTGAAAACGCAAAACACCCGTTCCGTGTACGTGTTAAAATTTTATGACCGTAGCTCACCCCTAGCGCGAATGGCGAGCACTGTCAGCCCGCTCATGTATTTATATTTAAATATAATCACACAAAATTAAACACCCTAATGCAATAAATTTTTATAAGGCACACGGGCCGAATGGACCCTGTACGGTCCGAAAATTTTCTGTTTACTGAAAAAAAATTTGTCTCACCGGGGTCGTTTGGCCCCGACCGGGGACATTTACCACAAAGTGCCGAAAAGTACCAGCAATTTTTGTGTGGTACCGGGGCCAAACGACCCCGGTCGGGGACCAAAAATCGTTGTATACTGAAAAAATAATTTTCTCACCGGGGACGTTTGGCCCCGGTCGGGACCATTTCAATATTGCCGGGGACCGGTCCCCGGCAGGATTTCATGCACTGTAGAAAAATACAGTGATCGACAAAACTTTAAGTATCAATAAATTAATATTCACTGACCGCTCTGAGCTCAAATTTGGCATGCGTACTCACTTAACAAAGGAGTACACGCATGCCAAATTTGAGAAAAATCGAATGAATCTATTCACCCCCCAAAAAAAAATTGCATCGGCGTGCGTAACCGTCATGCAGAAATTTTGTGCATGCAACTTTGGTGTTAATTAACCTAATTAACACGCAAAGAACACATACACACAAATTATTTATTTTTGAAAAAAATTATTTTTTGCCGGGTCCCGGTCCCCGGCCGGGACCTGTGTAAATAGCCGATTTTTTTTGTCAGACATTTTTGAGGGTGGAACTATTCAAGGGGTGGAATTATTCAAGGGGGGAATTATTATTTCGTCAAAAAATTTTAGCATGTTTCTATGAAGTGATTTCATGAAATATGCTTTTCTACTAAATAACATGTAATTTTCATTCAAATTGGATGCAAAAACTGAAAATGTCGAAAAAAATGCAAAAATTCTAAAACGCTTTCGATTTTTGGTTTGCCTTTGTTACTTTTGTCATAGTTGCGAAGGTGAACGCAGAAATAGAAACAGTAACTCAATACCGATTTATGGAAAACCCACACGTCTCAACTCACTCGCATAGGTCATCCATAAATTCATTCTCGGCACCTTCCTGCATCATTTTGCCTCCGGTGTAGCTGTGGAGCATCTGCGTGCTCATATTTTATTTATTTTGTCCACATTTAGCATTGTTTCGTGCTAGCGGTGCGCTCCCCACTAAAAACATGGGCCATAGCTAGCATTAAAAAAATCTCTGCGAGATTTATATTTAAAAAATCTCAGAAAATATGAGATTTTTTTAGATTTATATATATTTATTAGGTTTTTCGAGAGGTACTTGATTATATTGTATTATTGAGAGGTTTTCTGAGATTATATTAAACTATATCCTCCAAAATATGATGATTTTTTCAATGATAGCCATAGCTCAGAAATTTTCTGTCGATCCAGTGCTCGTTTTCATTTAAATACCTAGGCTAATTTACCATCTTGACTCGAAAAATTCCCTGGGGAATTATTTTTTGTCAGACTTTTTTCAGGGGCACTATTCGAGGGGGGATTATTCAAGGAGAAGGGGGTGATTATTATTTCATCAAAATTTTCAAGCATGTTCCCATCAACTCATTTCATGAAATGCGCTTCATTCAGAACGTAAAATAACGTGTCGACCAGAGTTGGTAAAAGTAACTATATGTTTTCAAAGTATATGTAACCATAAAGTATTTATTTTTTACTCACCCCTTGAGTACAGAACACGTAACTAGGGTGTCAACAAAATTTTTTTGGCGTAAAACGGAAATGGAAACGGAAAATTTTTTGCACTTGCTGGAAAACGGAAACGGAAACGGATATTTTTTTGCACTTGCCGGAAAACGGAAAAATGAAAGGCCGGAAAACGGAAACGGAAACGGAAAAATTTGCCAAATATATGCCGGAAACAGAAAAAATTTGCAGAAATTATGCCGGAAATGGAAAAAAATTTGCAGAAATTTATTCAGAAAGAAAGAAATTTTGCTAAAAATTGGAATAATTCACATAATTGAGAGCCGGCAGTTTGGCTGAAACAGAAAACGAAAAATTCAGTTGGAAAGTGCAAAAAAAGTTGGAAAAACAGACAATTGAACCGGAAAACGAAAAAAAAGCGGAAAAACCGAAACTTTAGCCGGAAAATGGAAAATGAGCCAGAAAAATGGAAACGGAAATGGAAAAAAAATTTAGCAGCCGGAAAACGGAAACGGTAAAAAATTTGCCTGCATAAAGCGGAAATGGAAAACGGAAAGCGGAAAGTTGACACCCTACACATAACGTATAATTTTTTTACTTTTACTAATGAATAAACGTGAGTAAACGTACTTTTCCCTCCGCAAAACGTAAACGTGAGTATTTTTGAGAAATGTCACTCCAATTTGAACTCAAAATCACTAATTTGCATAACGGTTTGCATATTTTAAGCAAATTTTGGCTAGGTATGTGCTATATGTTCATTTTCGACCATTTTTCCAATATTTTTAGCAAATTCTCTCATTTTTTCCTTCTATGCCTTCAAATCGACATTAATCACTATCTGAAATACGTTTTCTGTACTCGCGTACTTTCAAAAAGTATACGTAAAAGCGAGTACAGGAAAGTTTTTCAAAGTATATACCGTATTTCCTCGAAATACCCCCCCCCTCGAAATACCCCCCCCCTCGTTTGACCCCCCCCCTCTCGAGACCACTATGAAACAATCACCCCCCCCCTCGAAATACCCCCCCCCCAAATTGAGTGTAAAGGGAACGTACATGACAATAACTGTAGTTTGTGTTCTGTGTACTGCAGAACACACGTTAAAACAATGTCGGTGTCACGTTAGAACAGTGTACATACCACCTACATACTAATATTAGTCTACAGAACCTTATCAATGGCGGTTTTTGTTGCATTTTTCGACGTCTGCGTACGTTTCAAGCGACAATTTCGTACTTGGTTTTCAAAATTTTTCTTGTGAAATAATAACCCCCCCCCTCGAAATACCCCCCCCTCGTTTAACCCCCCCCCTCTCGGGACCACTATGAAACAATCACCCCCCGGGGGGTATTTCGAGGAAATACGGTATAAACGTATTTACTCAGTACTCGAGTATGTGTACTTTTTGAGTAAACGTAAATACGTTTTAACAACTATGACGCACCTCTCTGTTTTCCTTCTGCAGTCCTCTGATACATGTCAAGGCAGCCGGGCATGTGCCGAACAAACTCGCCATCATGCGGTTGACGTGCTCCTGGGCGCACTCCCGCACACTGTATAATGCTATGGAAAATGTCAAGTGTCAAATGTCAAGTGTCTAAAGTGATGTAAAATGTCCTGGAACGTGGCGATTTCGATTGCTATCTTACAGGGCATTTTACATGACTTTTGACAATTCGCTTGATATTTGACATGTTTCGGGGCATTTTGCAGGGTCTGGGAGTGGGCACCGGGGGTTCGGGCATTTGGTCGGGAAACACGTGCACCGGGCTGGTGGGCAAACTCTGCACAGGGGGTGCCATATTTTGTCCATGTGTCTTTTGGGGGGTTTTTTGGGGGGGAGGGTTTCTTCTACAGAATTGTCACGGTCAGTCACAAACGCATGAGTGCAATTACCACCGTACCGTATGTCTTCGAAATGACCCCAGGGGGGTTTATTTTTTCATAGTGGAAATTTTGAGCGGTGCAGTATTTGGTTTGGTACTTACATTCTATTTACACTAATTTCAGGTTTGGTATTTCGAGGGGGTGGCCGATTATTTATTCATAGTGGCCACTTTGAGGGGGTATTCCGAGGAAATACAGTAGTTAATTTATCACAGATAAAAAAAATCATTTAGCAGTGCTAGTAGCACTGTGCTAAATTTTGACAACTTGCCAAACATTTCACTCACCATGCACAAAGGCACGACTGCCAAAAAGAGAAAAAGTTTGATAGACATGACGAAATAATTTTGCGTCGGTTTTGCACTGCGGTCGATTTCCTGAATGCAAATGCAAAGTTCTGAAATGTCGCAATGATCGGTTGATTTTGAACGTTTTCACTCATGATTTGTTTATGTAAACTGAGGCTATTGAGAGAAAAAAGTTGTCTGCATTTCTAAACATTCACCGTTTGAGCTTTCATCGTTTGGTGCGATATCAATTTCACAGTAGGAAGTGTTTTATTGTGTTGGTAACTATTTGTATGCGCAAAATTCACAGTCGACGACACTTTTCCACTTCTCCTATGAAAAAAGTTGCCATTCAATCTCGGTTGGTGTATATAAAATTAAACTAGAGTAAACTACCTAGGTAAACTAGAGTTATTTTATCCTACGTTCACACTATTCTACACTTTCACAGATTACCGTATTTCCTCGAAATATCCCCCTAGAAAAACACCCCCACCGAAATACCCCCCTAGAAATACCCCCATACCCCCCGGGGGGTATTTCGAGGAAATACGGTATATATTATGGATCAGTCTATGTGTGACATTTGATCGGCTTTACAAAAGTTTGATTCCATTGATTAGAAATATTTTCCCCAAAAACATTGTAAAAATATGTGTGAGTGTATTTAATCAAACTCCCAGGGTGAATGAACAAATGAACAAACACATGGCAGAAAAAAAAGTTATGCATAATCAGTTCCCACCTAACAAAGCACATCAGTTTAAAGGATAACTTTCTCTTCATTTACTTCAACACAATTTCTAGTACTGTGAAGTGAAGTGTGAGCTTTTGGCAACTAAAATACCTACTTGAATAAGCTTTTAAAACCTTCAAACACCACTCACCATTCAAAAAACTTTTACATCGGGCATACTATATGCATGAAGACCATATTGAAGCCATATTACATTATGCCAGATATTATTACATGTGTTAGAAAAGCTTGAATCGAGATTACAGAGATAAATGTACAATTAGATTATCAGTCTCATTAAGCAGTGTAGATTATTTTTTTAGGATAATTTTAAAAGTTTTGGACACCCTTTCTACAGTAGTCAAGTATTCCCTGAAACCCTGGACTAAACAAATTGTACCTAAGACATATTTTTACCGATATTTATCAAAATACAGTTCACACATGGGCGGAAAACTATTGCAATTGAAAAGTAGGTAACCTTTAACTGCCTACAGCCCAGTTGATGATGTTAATAATTTACCTGGGAACAGTGTGTGTGTGTATGCCTTCTAAATGTGTTACAGTTTTCTCCAAAAACTCGAGCCATACAAAATTTTGTTTTACAAGAAAAACTTGTTAAAGCTTAACCCTCAAAAATAAGGCAATACACAACTTAATTGGAATACACAACTTTATTGAAATACTCAACTTTTAAACATCCACTGGAAATATTTGGCAAACAAATTTTATTCCAGAGGTTACATGCCCATTGCCCTAATAACTGGATGTTGGCTCCAAGCTGTTACCAAGAAGGAGGGTCACAACTAGGGTGTCAAATTTCCGTTTTCCGTTTCCGTTTTCCGCAGGCAAATTTTTTCCGTTTTCCGTTCCGTTTTCCGGCCGCTGAAATTTTTTTCCGTTTTCCGTTCCGTTTTCCGGCAACTTTTTTTTTCCGTTTCTGTTTTTCCGGCTCATTTTCCGTTTTCCGGCTAAATTTTCAGTTTTTCCGCCTTTTTTCCGTTTTCCGCCTCAATTTCCAGTTTTTCCACCTTTTTCCATTTTCCCATTTCCCATTGCCTCAATTTCCCATTTTTCCGCCTCATTTTACCTTTTTCTGGCTCAACTTTCTGTTTTCTGATCAGCCAAACTGGTAAAAATTCATGCAGATTGTCAATGATGTAAAAAAATTGCTGTTTCCAGCAAAATTACTGCAAATTTTTTCCACTTCCAGCGAAATTTCAGCACATTTTTTCCGTTTTCTGGCAAAATTTCAGCAAGTTTTTCCATTTCCGATCCAAATTTGATTTTTCCGTTTCTGTTTTTCCGGCCTCTTTTTCCGTTTTCCGGCCGCTGAAATTTTTTTTCCGTTTCCGTTTCCGTTTTCCGCCAAGTGCAAATTTTTTTCCGTTTTCCGTTCCATTTTCCGGCCGCTGAAAATTTTTTTCCGTTTCCGTTTCCGTTTTCCGTAAATAAATTTTTTTGACACCCTAGTCACAACTAGGGTTCAAACGATATGACTTTTCGATATCGATATCCGATATTCGATATTTTTACAAAATTAACGATATCGATATTCGATATTCGATATTTTTTTCTGAAACTCGATATTCGATATCGATACGATATGGAACCTCGATATCGATATTCGATATTCGATATTGAAAAATGGTCGATATCCGATATTCGATATTTCGATATTTTCGATATTTGATATTGCGATGTGCTTTTGGTATAGCAAGGCATATTTCAAGTGGCATATTGTATTTTTATGTGATTGCACACATGTTTAATCATCTCTTTACTGAAATGTGAATGGTACAAGTAATTTTAACAAGCTTTACATCACTCAATGGTAGAAAATAGAAGAAAAACATGATGAATCAAAGTGTATCAGACAAATAACAATTGGTAGATATTACAGTTCATCCTTATAACCTAATTACTTAAGGGCATGTTGCAAAAAAAGTATATCAGCATTTTCTGGCTTCAAATTTAGCACTCCAACAACAATGACATTATAAATACTGTACTTTTACTCATCAAATACAATACTATAAGCACATCAGATCAACCATAAACATCTCAAAATGAAAATGAAAAGTAAATGCGGGGACACAATACAGGTTCGATATATCGAAAAAATGGTCGATATTCGATATCGATATTCGATATTTTTTCAAAATTTTCGATATCGATACTCGATATTCGATATTTTTTCAAAATTTTCGATATCGATATTCGATATTCGATATTAAAAAATGGTCGATATCCGATATTCGATATTCGATACGATATATCGTTTGAACCCTAGTCACAACACATACAAAAATTTATAAAACACCATACAATCAGCGTCTTAACAATCCCAGTAAAATGCCAAAATATAGTTGATTCTTTTTCTAGCATTTTAGTTGTCAATAGTAATAACTTCTAATTTGTTTTGTTCTAATTAAGTTTTTACTGAACAATTTGAATTTTATTACTTCTCTAACATTAGTAAAATCTCATGTTTCTATGTAATACAAAAACACATTAACTCGATGCAATTCTTTTGTGCAAACATGTTCTGTACTTCTTCACTTGCCACTTCTAACTTTCCTAGCACACATCCAAGTTTCCCAGCTCACAAGTCACAATTCACATGTACATGAGAGGTGTGGAAAACTTTAAACCAGATGAGGTCACATAAATAGCAGAGAAACACTGGAATATTTTCTTTAAATTATGGAGAAGCTACTCCTTATTTTGGCAGTCATATTTTTAATAATAAATTATTCAGTGGGTTATCAAGGGCCATTGTGGCCTGGTGGCTGCAAGGATTTACCCCCAACTGACAGTATCAAGGTTAAATTTTTAATCAGTAAATGTTGTTTTATTTGAGGATTTTTTTAAATATACACTTTTTAAGTATTTTTTTTTGCTAAAAAAATCTTTAAAAAAGTTATCGACATTATTATTTTACATCAATTTACATCCAAAATGTGATGTATTCTAGATTCTTTCCAAAATATATAGTGAATCAACATGTGAAAGTAAATAGGTATGTATTCATATAATACAATAATATGATTTGACTCATAAGCTTAAATGCATTTACAGTATCTGGTTGTAAGTAGTTTTGACTAAAATGATATTTTTTTTATATTTTTATATATATTCACCTATATTTTTATTTTTAAAATTGATTTTGCAGCATACCAGAAATACAAGAATACAAACAAGTGCAAAATGTTGATGCCCAATATTTTTTTATTTTCAATCTAGTTTTCATAGTAAAAATGGTTTACAATATAAATTGGTGATTGAAAAAAGACATACAAATCGCTGTATATCATATAAAATAAGTTCTTAATGCATCCCATCCCAACATGTTAATCATATCTATCAGCCTGTTATGCATCATGTGCACATTTGAATAGCATAAAGCATTTGAAAAAGCAATCACCACAAGTTTATTATTTATGTATAAGATAATTGGGAGTTACCTGAAAGACACTGCTCACATGCAGAAATTGGCACAAATTGCAATTGATGAAAATTTGAATGGAAATTGCCCAGAGCCACCACAATGGTACAACAGGTTTTGTTCCAAAAAGAAATATCTGGTGGCTACCGAAATAATACGAGTATGTACCAGACCTATACCTTTTCATAACTATGAATTTACAGCCAAAATCAGAGAGTCAACTTGTGACATCAAATCACATGGATATAATGTTAGTGAACTTTGTAATGTTGCAGTTCAGAAAAGAAACATGTATTTAAACAATAAGATGAATAAACCCTTTCAAAAACTCTACAATTTAAGATTAATATGATAACATAAAAAACACTTGTTAATGGACAAAATAATCAATTTTTACCAAAATTGATCTAATTCGGGGTGTGACTCCAGTGGAATAGATAAAATAGTTGTATGTAGTCTGATGAGTATGGTGTTTTCTTTAATATTATTTCTTGTCAATTGTAGTGTATTTTAAATGATTAGTGTGAGTGAAAAGGGGTGCAAAATGGGTTCACATATTCAGTTCCGATTAGGTGGCTTCATATCCAAGTATCACATGTTTCGGTTCCGGAATTGATAAATAAAAAATAGGTAATTATTTTGTAATCAATCAACCCATGTGAAAAATGTCGTTTGGGGCAGTTATTTCAGGGTGGAAATATTATGCATCCAATAAACTTGGACCTGAAACATTGGAACTAAAAAAAATTTCAGCCTGCAAACTGGGGTGTTCTTTGTTGTTCACCCACATTGAAAATTAAATTGAAAGTTATAGGAAGAAATAAATGAAAATAAACATGAAAAAACCTATAATTTACCCCACAATGTTTCAGACCCAAAGTGGAAATGTGTGCAAGCACAAACTCAATGGAGCTTCATTTTCCTGCACATTCCATTCTACAAAGCCATTATATCAACCTCCTTTACCCGTCATGGAGATAGGTACAAGTTTTCTTGCTAATCCGTTTGGAACTTTATGTAGATTTATTTTTTTGAGATTTGCTTTTGCAGAATTCATACCAGCAATAGCTAATGGTGAAACAAAGTAACGGTGATTTTTTTTCATCTTTGCCAAAAACTGACAATACACCAAAATCGAGTGAAACAGCAAAAAAATTCAGCTAAAAATTTGGTGTATCTCCAAGTTTTGACACTCTATTTGAATAATAATGTGATCTAGTGATGGAAAAAGTGCCATGGCTTTGGCGCCAAGCGCCAGAAGTGCCTCTTTGGCGGTTTTTGGAACCCAGGCGCAAAGCGCCAATAGCGTAAAAAGCGCAGAGCAAATGGTGCAAAGCGCCAGAAGCGCCATGGTGATTTTTCCTTCAGTGCTAGTGCCATGGCGCTTTTCCATCACTAGTGATGACTACACCATGTGATGTGCCACTCCCAGACCCTGTGAAAGACTCTGAAAAGTGTCAAAGACCCTGTAAAATGTCATGTGCATGTAAAAGACCCTGTAAAATGTCATGTGGCATGTAAAAGACCCTGTAAAATGTATTGTGTCATGTAAAACGTCATGTAAAGTGTCAAAATTCATGAGAAAACCGTATTAAGTGTCATGTGTATCCAAATCTTATTTTCCCATATCCAAATCTTATGTTTTTTGTATCCAAATCTTACGTTTACATACGATTTGTACAAAAACATAAGAATTGGATACACATTGTGACATGACACTTTACAAATTATTTTATATGAAATTTGACATTTTACAGGGTCTTTTACATGACACGTGACATTTTACAGGGTCTTTCACATGACATTTGACACTTTACAGGGTCTTTTACATGACACATGACATTTGACATTTTACAGGGTCTTTTACATGACACGTGACATTTTACAGGGTCTTTCACATGACATTTGACACTTTACAGGGTCTTTTACATGACACATGACATTTGACACTTTACAGGGTCTTTTACATGACACATGACACTTTACAGGGTCTTTTACAGTGTCTGGGAGTGCCCCCAGAACTCAAACAATCCATATTTACCAGATGGGAAAACATACACCCCACCGCCCACGGGCCCGCCAGCCAAATGGGCGATTCGCATAAAGAAATGCGAGCACGATTTCAATAGTGAACATCGCGACCGTGATTTCAATTCCACTCGCAATGGATCTAAAATGATGCTGGCTGTGATGGCGCCCATTGACGATGTGTCTGAATTGAATAAATTTGGAAAATTACTGTAGTGATGAATTGATGGCAACGTTTTTAATGTGTTTTTTAATGGTGGGCGTCAATTTTTTGGTAGTGGCAGAATCATGCAGTGAAACAGTAGTTTGATGAATAAGGTGACATGGTGAACTTTTTATGAAATTCACGGACAGTGAAAGCAAATATCGGTCTTTAATCACATAAGCGTTTATATTTTGGTGTACTGGGTGGAGCGAAAACTGTGTGCAGAATGCTACCATAATAGGTAGCATGATAATAAAAACAATAAAATCATAATCATAAACATAAAATAAAAACAACACAGAAATCATCGACCCTGCACACTGCAAATATCACCAGACCGCAACTGCACCTGCCCATTCTCACCCGCCCTGTTGCCCAACTCCGCGCCCGATTTGTCGGGCAACATACCCGATTCGGGCACGGGAGCTACCCTTTTCACGGCGTCGCCGCTGCCGCACCGATGGCGGCACGAACGAACGCCGAGCCAGATCCAAAGCGGCAAAGAACCGGAGAACATCGCGCACACCTGAGTTTTTTCAGGATCGGGATTGGGATTTGGGTAGTGACGGAAAAGCGCCAGCAAATAGCAAAGCGCCAATGCCATAAACGCCATTGGCACCATAGCGACATTCACTATGTGGGCGCCAAGCGCCAATGGCGCCACAGGAAAAGGGTGCGAAGCGCCAATGGCGCCATGGCGCGGCGCCCTTTGGCACACTCAGAAAGCGCCAGCGCCATGGTACCTTTCCATCACCAGATCTGGGCTTCAAGAATGAGTATCAGAATCAGTGATAGAAAATACGCCAGGACTTTGGCACAAATTGTCCAAAGCGCCAAAATCACATGGCGTCTTTCTAGGCGTCAAGCACCAATGGCGCCAGAGCAAAGAGAGACCAGGCGCCAGAAGAGCCGTGGCGCTAGCGCCTGGCGTTTTGTTCCTGGCGCCACTCAAAAACCAACACTAAGGGCCAACCTAAACCACGGCGCTTTTTCCTGTGGGTGGCGTTAACGCCATGGCACCAGCGCCATGGCGCTTTTCCATCACTAATCAGCATCCCAAAATCCCAAAAATTGCCATAATTCAGGATCGAAATCCCATCTAAACTCTACCATAACCCTCCAAACACACCGGCATAACAATGGCCAAATCCCTGTACGGTGCGTCTAGCGACAATTGCACCAGTAAAATGGCCAGCCCCGCATTTTGAATGCCCGTTTCCATCATGATTGTACGCGCGTCGCGGTCGTCGCGGCGGAAAAGCTGCGAAATGACTAGGTGCCAGTTCCGCAAATTGAGAAGTGAGAAGTAAAATGGCAAATGCGACGTGAATTGAGAAGTTAGAAGTGAATTGAGCAGGAAATTGGCAAATGCGAAGGGAAATGGCAAGAAAATTGGCAAATGCGAAGTAAAACAAATAACAACTTCCCTTCCGCTTTTCCAATTTCCTTCTCAATTCAATGATTGGGATGATTTATAGATTTAAAGTACCGTATTTACTTGAATTATCCCCCCCCCTCTTGAATAATTCCCCTCCTGTTAGACGAGTAAGTAACCTCCTCTCTCCGAAGTAAAAAATATCCCCCCTTTGGATAATTCACCAGTCCAATAATCCCCCCCTCAAAAAAGTCTGACGAAAAAATAATCCCCCGGGTAAATACGGTACCGTAAATGCTCTATTAGGACCCTCCAATAAAGCGACCTCTCCAATAGTACGACTCCCTATGGCACGTTGTGTAAGTATAAAGCGACCCCCTCCAATATTCCGACCCCCAAAGAAAAAAAATAAATAATAAAAACAATTTCGCAATCTTCGGACGCCACTAATTGATATCGTTGAACCCGAATATTAAGTATTTTGAGAATTTTGTGGCTTTGATGTGATTACCTATTGCTTTACGGTGCCATACTCATACGCGTTAAATGAAAAGTTGAGTTGTTGAGTTTTTGAAAAATACAACACGACCCTCTCCAATAAAGCGACCTCTCCAATGGCCCCACACAAGCTGGTTTTCAAGGTTCCCTCTGTGAAAACCCATTATTTTGTTTTCAAATTCATTTAAACAGTCTGTGTAATGAGCCAAATGGCCGCCATCTTTGTTTTTTTTCTATTTTTCCTCCGGAAGAACACATATTTGAAAACTCTGGTAAAATGCTGCAGACAAAATATTTTTTTGTTGAATAAGTACGAATTTGTAGGACAAGCTGTAAGCGGCATGTGATGCAGAAAATTATGCTTGATTTTTGGGACTGTATTGTATATTTTTAACACTGTTATACATATTTTTAAAAATTAATTCGTTTTCTAACTATAAATATTTTTAAAAATTCAGTTTTACATTGTATATAATATCCGTCTCAGATATATATCCAGTTTTTTTTTCTCTTTCATTTGATACCATGTTTCACAATAGAAGTTCAAAGATGATGAAGAAATTGTGGTTATGCTTAAAACATTAAATAATTTTTTTAAATTACATCTGTGTATCTGTAATTATTGCATTATCACAGTAAAAAGCCCTTATTTTTTCACATCAAAAAAAAAAAACTGAATTCAATAACATTTCTGCAAAACAAGTAATGATATTTTTATACAATCCACTTTATAATTTTTTTAAAAATCACAAGTGCAATTGAAACAGCTGATTTTGTATGTAAATTAAAGCCAAAAAAATGAACAACAAGTGAACACTGACTGAGACAATGTCACATTCAATACACTAGCACAAAAAAAATAAAAACAATTTTATTGTATTGTTTTCAGAAATGTTTTCATTTAATATTACGATCTGTCACAAAATTTAACATAAACATGAACCTTTTTGAAAACTCAAAAGTTATCTGGATCTATCCATGGAATTGAGGAATTGAGTGAAAGTCTTGAAAAAGAAATGTAAAGATGCAAAAAAAGGCTTGGAAAAATGTTTCCAGAGATTTTTTCAAAATTATTTACTGTATGTGCACAACTTTCAAGTGTCAGTGCAAAGGGTATAAATTAACTGCCAAGCACCCAGTGGAGGCCATTACAACACTCCAGCCTGCAGCAAAAACTCCAAAAACTCCAGTCCAGCTGAGCCAAGCAGTGCTCAGGAAAACTCAGCTTAGTAAATGTGATGCAAGGTGAAAGTGCACAAAATAAGACATATGTTATATGCATAAAATCAGGTTTGGCAGCTAGCCAGATACTGTTTAGTTGTTTGGTCACCTTGGAGTGTTGATGCTGGTATTGACCCAAAGATTGTGCAAGCAGTTGGTCATACTGGATTGATTCACCAATGACTGGCAATTGCGCAGTATCTAAGTCTGCCATGAGTACATCGAAACCAGTCTTTCATTTTCTCTGTGATGGCATCTTGAATTTCATCCCTGTGATTTGCATCTGAAATTTCATTTAGCCCATTGTACAGAGTGCCAACCTAACTGCATATATAAATCACTTTCACAAATATTTATCAATTAATGAAATGAAAAATTATATATATATTTATATTTTAATGCAAGATCATGACTAACAATTGCATGGTACACACAAATTTCAGAAAGATTGATTTAATTAACAGTAGTACCAAGTCCCAGATTCGGTGTTGTTGATAAATTTATGAATTCTGTCATGTTATAAGTACTTTTCAAGATTGGTAATAACTTATGGAAACAGGTGACATATACAGTTGTCACCTGAAACGTTGCCACAGTGACGTTTTTTTTAAAAAAAATTATTTTATTTTATATGCATCCCAAGTTTTCTACAACCCCATCAGTACATGCAGCATAAAATACTGCATGTACACTCTTAATTTTACATTAACCCATCCATCCAGTGTTTTTTAAAGGATTTTGGAGTAAGTTGGCGAAAATCCATAAACTACGTCGCTGTACGTCGCACTTTTCACAAATGTTCTGCAAATTTGAAAACTAGAATGTACATTTTTGAAAACTACATTATTCAATTTTAAGTTTTCAAAATTGTCTTCAGAGTATTTTGTTGGCGACGCGTCGCCTACGCGTCGCCTACGCGTCGCCCTACAGTTTTCAAAAATGTTCTGCAAATGTGAACTTTGAACGGCAAATGTGACTTGCCGAAACCAATATTCACATATGCTGTCACTTTTTGAAAAATAAAAGTGCAAATTGCACACTTTTGAATTCCGTACAGCGACGCATCACCTAGGAGAGTTTTCAAAAAGGAACATTGAAAACCAGCTTGTGTGGCCACAATAATGCGACCCCCAAAAATGTGCTGAAAACAATAAACCGACCGTCGCCTTATTGGAGCATTTACAGTATATGTTTAGAAGGTAAAATGTGATTCTACAGTTCAAAAGTGCTCCCTCAATATACAGCTACCGTATTACCTCGAATTATCCCCCCCTTGAATTAAGCCCCCCCCCTCGAATTAACCCCCCTCAAAATGGGCTGGGGAAATAATAAACCCCCCCTCGAAATACCCCCCCTCCGAAATGATGTACATCATGTATGCAATGTACATGATGCATTTATTACTACTTATTTGCATCGCAGCTACTCTTATACGCTCATTTGTGTACAGATGTACATCTATAGCCCCAATATGACCTATATTCTCACATTTATTCACATTTTTGTGTAAGAAATAGCGTATTTTTTACTATGAATTCCACGAAATTTTCTGGCGAAATAAAAAAAAACCTCGAATAAACCCACCCCCCTCGAATTGACCCCCCCCCCCCCTCAAATTTTGCTGGCGAAATCATAAACCCCCATGGGGGTATTTCGAGGTAATACGATATTCACCTAAATCAAAGAAACAAAAATGCCTGTCCCAATCAACCTTAGCAGCACAAAAAGCCAAGATAAATCCAATATACGTCAGCAGCATTCCTGGCACAATAGTGTACCATCTCAACAGCAAGACTATATACCAGTTAGCAATTGAAGAGACTGTGATTAGCGTTCCAAAAATGGATTGTTTTTAGAAAATATAATTACTCAAATATGATCTCAAGAAAATCTATCAAATATAGAAATTAGGTAGATGAAATTTATCTGAAAAAACTTTCTTTTCCTTTTTTCAATTTTTTTTTATTCTCATAAAAAGATAAAATATAATTAAATGAAATTTGATTATAAGAAAATCTCCCAAAAGTAATATAAAATTAAGTCGATCTCTCTGAAGAAAACAACAACTTTATTTTCTTTTTTCAAGTTTTTTCAGATCTCATAAATAGATACCAATGTAAAGATATTTTTCTGTCATATTTTCTAAAAAAAACACAAATCTCCCAAAATCTTTGCGAACGCTAACTGCGATCACTGCAAACAAGACAACCAGCGTAATAATCTTGATATACCGCTTTATAGTGGGCACAACTTTGGGCTTTTTATAACCCAGCAAAAATCCAATAGCTGCGGGAATTATCAAAGCCAATAGCGATGTGATAATGTTCAGAAATGGTAAGGCCACTGGGCCGCGGAAAAAGTAACTGCCCAGAGTGTACAACCAGAAGGGCATCGTGGCTGGGGGGGGGGGGGGGTTAATTTAGGATTTTTGGTGGAAATAATGTGAATGAGATCTAGGCATCTGACACAACAAATCCGTTAAATTCGTGAGAAACAGACGGTTGAAAACTCAAATTTCCGTTTTTTCCCATTTCCATTTTCCAAAGTCAAACTTTTTCCATGTTCTTTTACCGTACAAATGTTTTTTGACACCCTAAGACCCTGTAAAATACACTGTAAAGTGTCAAATGTCATGTAAACGACGCTGTAAAGTAACATGTGTATCCAAATATTATTTTATTGTATTCAAATTTTATGTTTTTGTATCCAAATCTTACTTTTTGACATAATATTTGGCTTCATTAACATAAGGTTTGGATATGATAAAATAAGATTTGGATACACATGACACTTTAAAGGGTCTTTTACCTGGCATTTGACACTTTACAGGGTCTTTTAAATGACACAAGAAATTATACAGGGTCTTTGACACTTTACAGGGTCTGGGAGTGCCCCACGGTGTAAACGCAGCAGCTCAACAAAAAAGCACCACCAACCAAGAGCTGCAAAATTGGACACACACGTCATCGTAACGGACAAATCCAAATTTCCATCCAATAAAATGGTCCAAAAATTGCTCGCCATGCCGCCTGGCGAGCAGCCAATTGCAAAAAAGCCCAGCCGAAGGCCATTGTATTCCTCGGGGATCAGGGGCCAGTTCCGCAAAATGAGAAGTGAGAAGTGAAATGGCAAAGGCGAAGTAAAAGCGCAGAGGCGAAGTGAAACGGCAAGTGAATTGGCAAGTGAAATGGCAAAAGCGAATTAAAACAATAAAAATAAAAAGTAATTCCTCTTCGCTTTTGCCATTTCACTTGCCATTTCACTTGGCCTTTGCGCTTTTACTTCGCCTTTGCCATTTCACTTCTCACTTCTCATTTTGCGAAACCGGCACCAGAAAAATACAGACGAATGATAGCTGAAATGTTGGGTATTTGGGAAATATTTATCTATGTATTGAGAATGCGCACACTAGTTTACTGCCAGATTTTGGTAAACTCATAAATAAACTTTGAACGGATTTGAGTTCACCATTTAAAGTAGGTATTTTGAATTTTTGTCAACTGCAGTTGTCAGACACCTCGTTCTGGTGAACCCGGGAACCCTGGGCAATACCCGGGAAATCGTCACAAAATGTGATGGAATTTTTTTAGAAAACTTGGACATGAAACTTGGAAAACTAGGTGAGGATAAATACCTGGGTATTCCATCTACCTAACTGTAAATACACTTTCACAACTCTGCAGCGAACCAAGCACTTTCACCCCCCCCCCCACGATTACAGGTATTTATCCCCCCATGGACATCTTCCCCCGGGGGATGATAAAGTCCTCGAGGACTATATCGCCTGACAGTCCTTGAGTTATGAGGACTATATCAACCCATTATGCATTACATTGACCCGCTGCGCGCGGCCTTGCGTACATATTGACCCGTTGCCCGCGAAGGTCACAGCAGAAGGTCAATATTTAGGTGACCTCTGCATGCTGAAAACTATAGTGCCCATCACATTACAGTGTGGGTCAAATAGCAATGTGAGAGAATGTGTTAAATTGTGAGAGCAATGTAATTGTAATGAGAGTTAAAAAAGTGGTTTTATTTGGATGGGATATGGTAGTTTTTATTGTATAGTGTGTAGTCAGTGAAGCGAGAAAAAAAATTCTTGCACTTTCAATGTGGGCCACCCTTCTTTTGACCCATTTGTCTTGACTGCTATGTAACATGAGACAACAGATGCATTTAAAATTATTTATTGACGCGTGGCACTCCACAATTATGCACGCGTCGGTTAGGCCCATTGGCATTGATTATCGAATTTGTGAGTGCATGAAGAAAAATGCATGCAACTTCAAAACTCAATTTCTCGGCCATTTCTCAGCCGATTTTCACCACTGAACACTTAAACTGATCAGAATCACATTGAGATTTCATTTTTGATGGTGTTGCATGTGTTGCATTATGGTAATCATGACAGACAAAACATCAATGCAACACAGACAAAACATTAATGCAACACGGACAAAACATCAATGCAACACAGACAAAACACCAATGCAACACGACAAAATGCCAAAGCATTTTGTCTGTGATCCATTGGTGTTTTGTCTGTGTTGCATTGATGTTTTGTCTGTGTTGCATTGATTTTTTGTCTGTGTTGCATTAATGTTTTGTCTGTGGTCACTTGGCGTTTTGTCTGTTATGATTACCATACTGCTACACATGCAACACCATTAAAAATGAAATCTCCATGTGATTCTGATCATTTTAAGTGTTCAGTGGTGAAAATCGGCTGAGAAATGGCCGAGAAATTGAGTTTTGAAGTTGCATGCATTTTTCTTCATGCACTCACACAATCAATAATCGATGCCAATGGGCCTAACAGACGCGTGCATAACTGTGGAGCGCCACGCATCAATAAATAATTTTAAACTGATGCAAGTGTTGTTCTTGCATCACATTAGATAAAAAAAAAATCACATAGCACACATTCCCATGGCCAAACAGACGCCCCAATAGAGTAATTAGAGTGGGCGGGGGTCAATGTACTATTTAATACTATTTTGTATGGAGGACTACTTCCCCCCACATTATAAAAGTCGGGTCAAAGTAGTCCTCGGGCTGATGTAGTCCTCAAGGGCTATATCAACCCAGGGGGGAAGATGTCCATGGGGGGATAGGGTACGTAACCCCCCCCCCCCACAACCCACCAAAGGCATCAGTATGAACTGGCACACGAGCCCAATAGCCGGCCCCACGGGCTTCCTGGGAGCAGTCCCGCACCATGTAAAGTGTAAAGTCAAGTTTCTAATGTCACGCAGACCAATATAAACATGATATCACTGAACTTTTGGCAGCTTGCCAAGACATTTGACAAATTTGTGTGGCATTTCACATGACATTCGTAATGATGGCAAAAAAGATTCGAATTCAAAAACATTTTTAGAATCTTTGAATTTTTTTCAGATTTTTCGATTTTCTATTTCAAACAAGGCAAAAAACACAAATATAGGTTTTTTTTGAAGCGATTCGAAAATTCAAAAATTATTTCAGGGGAAAATTCGAAAATTTTTTAAAAACAATTGAAAAAAACACTTAAAAATTTAAAAAAATTGCTGGGGGGGGGTTTGCCATTGTTAGACATTCGACACTCGACTGCACACTTTCCAGTGCGCGGGACTGCCACCTGGCCGACTGCGCGATGGCTGCCCACTGCAACTGGGTGCCCATCATGAACGTGTTCACCACCACGAACAGCACCATCAAAATGGTAAAGTACGCGCTGGTACCACTCCCAGACCCTGTAAAAGACAATGTAAGGTGTAAAAGACCCTGTAAAATGTCATGTGTCATGTAAAAGACCCTGTAAAGTGTTATGTGTGTCCAAATCTTATTTTATCGTACCCAAATCAAATGTTTTTGTATCCAAATGTTATGTCAAAAAGAAATATTTGGATACAAAAACATATGATTTGGATATGATAAAATAAGATTTGGATACACAATTGACACTTTACAGGGTCTTTTACATGACATTTGACACTTAACAGGTTTTTTTTTCACTCAACAGGGTCTTTTACACTTTACAGGGTCTTTTACAGGGTCTGGAAGTGGCCCCTGAATTGCTCGCTGAACGCCATTTTGAGGGTCACAACTTGCATTCGACTCGATTTTTGGGGTAGTTCGAAGGGGTGTGCCGTTTTTGGAGACAATTGTTTGAAATGGACGGGGATTAGATAGGTTTCTCCTAGGAATGTCGCCTCGATTGTAACGTTGATTGTGGCTGCAAAAAGTGGGGGGGGGTTCTTTTATTGCAAAATTGTGGTGTTTAGAAATTGCCAGGCTCTAAATACATACACACTGTCAATCCTGAATATATTGCAAATTTTTAACATTCTGAAATTTGTCAGTTGTCGGGAACATCGCATTGCGAAAAAAGAGTAGACCTAGACAAATTTCGAAATTCAAAAACACACCAGTAAAGTTTTTCTCCTCAGTCAATTCTACCACAAAAGTCTCCTTCTCAACCAAATGGCAATTATAATCATCTTGACAATTGTATCGCACTTCAAAGCGCACATATTTTCGCACATCGGCCACATCAAAGGTAATGTGCACCGGTACCCTTTCTCCCCACGGCAACGAGTTGTCGTTGAAGTCGGACAAGGAAGTGGGCTCGAAGTGCACGCCGATGGTGCCCGAGTGGGACAGCTGGGCGCTATCACGCACACCGTAAAATGTAAAGTCGAGTGTAAAATGTCATGTAAAATGTCAATCAGAACTCAAAATAAGGTAAACATGTTGTTACTGAACTTTCTACACTTTGCATGACAATTGACAAATTGGTGTGACATTTTACATTGCATTTTACGCTTAACTTTACACTTTACAGGGTGCGGGATTGGCACCTGCTTGACTGGTTGTTTTGGTGTGAATTTGGTGTTTTCCCTGTCTTTTATTGTGAAATCGCTGTCATTATTGTAAATTGGAGTCGCGTAAATGGCACTTGTTGAAATAAATAGCCAGATTATATGTAGATAGGTAATCATGTTGATTTTGGATTTTTCTGTGAAGGCAAACAGTGTTTCTAACGTGGCTCAAATATTAAGGCTCACCTGCTGGGAAAAGTCATTAAAAACATGCGAAACAGACCAAATTAGTATACCGTATTTCCTCGAAATACCCCCTCAAAATGGTCACTATGAATTTCTAAACCCCCCTCGAAATACCCCCTCAAATTTCCGCTATGAAAAAATAAACTCCCTGGTGGTATTTCGAGGAAATATTCATGGTTCATACATTCACCCGTCACAAGAAAATCCACTTAGGTAGGGATGTCTGGAGTATTTTACAGCTTTTTAATCGCTATACTGGAGCGATTACAGCTCGGGCGTAAAATTCCAGCGTAAAATTCCATCGCAAAGTTGATTACATGAAAGTGGATGATGATACAGGTCTGCAATTTTTCATGGACAATATGTTTATCAATACCTTCATTGTGTACAAGAGTCATCGTCCACGGTCAATACCATTTGATTGTGGAAAATTCAAAAAATTATATTTTACGTTGAAATTTTACGCCAGCTGAAGAAAACTCAATTCTACGCTATGCAATCACCTGGCATAATTATAGTATTTATTTACATCGTCAAAAACTACTTACAATTCGCGCTGCGGCACCAATAACGATGACAAACCTTTTGGAAAAAGTTTTTAAATTTTTAAGTGTTTTTGATTGCGTTTTGCGAATTTTTGAAGTTTTTCCACTTAATTTTTGCATTTTCGAATTTTCCTACTTATGATTCAATAGATATGTATTTACAGGTTTACGGACTTTCAAGTTCCAAGGTGTTACAGCAGACACATTTTTTGTTCCGCCGCTATGAGTAGATATTTACTTGTGGAATGTTTCTGCATTTTATATGAATTTCCAGCAATAACTACTACAAAATCAATTTTCAAGTGATTTTACTAAAGATGTAAAAAATTTCTTTTAATTTTTGTTTGCCATCGCCAAGCAGGGTGCCGTTGGTGTGCAAAACTTACCGTATTTCCTCGAATTACCCCCCGGGGGGTTTATTTTTTGAGAGTGGAAATTTCTAGGGGGGTTAAACGAGGGGGGGGGTATTTCGAGGGGGGCATTTCGAGGAGCGGTTTATTTTTTCGCCAGAAATTTTTCGAAAACCCAGTACGAAATTGTCGTTTGTAACGTACACAGACGTCGAAAAATGCAACAAAAACCGCCGTTTATAAGACTCTATAGACTTATATATGTGCGTAAACGGTATAAACCCTGTTCTAACATAATACAGCCATTGTTTTTAACGTGTGATCTGCGTTTTCCGGATCACAAACCGCATTACGTTCTCTATACAGTAAATTTGGGGGGGGGGGGGGTATTTCGAGGGGGGATTATAAATTCATCGTGTCTATTTTGAGGGGGTATTTCGAGAGGGGGGGGGGGGTTAATTCGTAGAAATACGGTAATTGTTTTTTGAAGTGGCTGTGCGCAGCGGCGCAGCGAAGATAAATGACGGTTGCGGTGCGTTTTGACAAAAGTTTACGGCCCGGGTAGATTTCCTGTTGTAAAATATTGTAGTAATTCAATGAAATACTACACTGTGAAGCCGAGATTACAGCTCAGCGTGAATTTGACATAACACGATGATGTAAAATTACATTGTAAAATTAATTACATGAGTGTGGATGATGCTTCAGGTCTACAATTTTTTATGGATAACAATAACATATAAATAAATACATTTATCGTGTCCAATATTATGAAAAACTTTTTTCTTCATTTTGCATCATATTTTTATGTCAGGGAACTAATTTTACATGTCTAATGAACTAATTTTGTCAGCCACCCCCAGAGATTTTTCAATGCTAACCCTGTTATAAGTTATAACGTAACTAGTGATGTAAAAGCGCCATGGCGCTGGCGCCTGGCGCTATCGCCAAAGCAAAAAGCGCCATGGCGCTTTTGGCGCTTGGCGCCTTTTTGCTGTGGCGCCATTGGCGCTTGGCACTAGCATTTTAAAAAGCGCCAAAAAGCGCCAAGGAGTTCAAAAAATAGATCATAATTTTATGTCAAAAGACCATGTGTGCAAAATTTTCACAAGTATATGTGTTACTGCACATGTATTCCAGGAAGAACAAACCCTTCACTTGCTTATTTTGCAAGGATATTCAAAAAAAATTCCCCAAATAATGGGCCTAATGGTTCCCATCCCAATTCAAATCTTGCTCACGAGCCGACGAGTGACGATCAAATGCATAGTATTGCATTGTGTTGAAAATAAAGTTTTGTTGTCGTTGAATAAAAAGGTAAATACAATGGTAAAATGTCTGAATGCTTCAAACTGTAGAGGCCCCAAAGTAAATAGATGTCCAAAAGATGTGTGGAAGAATCACATGGTGCACTCCCAAGCACCTCCAGACAGATAACCCTGTTTCGACCCTTTTGAACAGACAGGGGATGATTTTGGGGCGGGTGCCAGGGTCTCATCAGTGCTCAGCACTAGTGATGTAAAAGCGCCATGGCGCTGGCGCTTGGCGCTAGCGCCAAAGCAAAAAGCGCCATGGCGCTTTTGGCGCTTGGCGCCTTTTTGCTGTGGCGCCATTGGGGCTTGGCGCTGTGCCATGAAACAGCGCCGTGGCGCTTTTGGCGCTTGGCGCTATGCTGCCGTGGCGCCATTGGCGCTTGACGCTCGTGTTTTAAAAAGCGCCAAAAAAGCGCCACGGCGGCTGACAAGCAAAACTCGAAAAAAGAATTTTGGAAACCCAGCAGTTATGTTTAAATAGGATTTATTCACCCTGCAAGGTGTAAAGTCAAGTCTTCCATTTCCATGTCATGCAAAGTTTTACACGGATTTCTCTCAATTGACTCATGCAGTATGTCAAAAGTTCAATTATTATTTTATTTTATTGGCATTTTACATCACATTTGACGCTTGACATCGTAGTGTGCGGCAGGCTGTCCGGGAGGGGCACATACGTATGTGCCCCTGCATGTGCCCGTACTGTATGTTCCCCATATTTGGGCACATGCACTCAATAAAAAGAATGTATGTGCCCCGCTTGGGGCACATACAACTTTTGAAAATGATGCATGTGCCCGCGCTTGGAAACATACACGCATGTATGTTCCCCATGATTGGGGGCACATACATTTCAGAAAAACGTGTATGTGCCCAGGTTCGGAAACATACATGCTTTAAAAAAATTGTATGTGCCCGCCTTTGGAAACATACACGGAAAAATAATGATGCATGTTTCCACATTTGGGCACATACATAAAATAAATTTATTGTTTGCGGTGTGTAATCCGCACATTTCTAGGTTGTTATTTTTGAATAGGTAGTTATGAATTGATTCCAATAGGTATATTCAAAAAAGGATAAAGAGCATTCAGTCACAGATAGAACAAGATGCAGAAAAAGGAAATATAGTCTATTATACAATGTGTAATATCCCATTGCAATGAAATTTGCCATTTCATTGGTTTCGTATCGTCATTATCTCATTAAATGGCCTCATTAAAATTAGTTTTTCGTAGTTGGAGTTCCGACATAATCTGCTATTTTAATCAGTAAAACGATTATTTATTGAAAATGAAGCACACGTTTTTGAGCGGCACTATTCATTTATCGAATCCACACTGTGTGCTGCCAGCTCAAAAAGTCTAAACTCGAAAAAATCACTGTTTTGGTTACAGGGTGACCAGGAAATGCATTTTCAAAAAAAGTATTTTCAAAACATTGTTTTCTCATAGATTTCCCAGGTTTTTACTTATTTATATGAGATTCTGCATTCCAAAAATGGGTGTTTTTCAGAAAATATGATTGAATATAATTTCAAGAATTTTCTGACTAAAAAATAATTAAATCGTTCTGGAAAATTTTAGAGAAAATACAAATGAGATCATATTTTATTTTCTTCTCATAAAAATACTAAAATAATTCAATCTCTCCAGCGATAAAAAATGCAATTAAAGCCCATGCAAACTAATAATAGCATTATTGGACCACCCTGCAATATTGAAGAATATGGCGCCCATGTATCACATGTGTGTTAAATAAATACCCATACACATACCTAGGTATGCTGATTTCAAAAACGCCTGGACTTAACTCCATTTGTTGCACTACGACTAGGGTTGGGAATTTAAATTCAATGGGGGTTGGGATTCCGATTCTTAAAAATTCAGTCATAGCTTATTTTTTCACAAATGAACACTCAGATTATCAGATAACATGAAGAGTTCATTTCTATTGTCAGATTATGTATATGTATTGGCATTTCAAAATGGTAATTTTATGCAAGTGTTTGCATTTTTGGGGTACGGGAAATCTGATTCAGTGTATAGATAATCTGACAACAGTGTGAAATCTTCAGGTTGTTCTGGTCATAATATAATTGGGACCACGGTTTGATTCAGTTCGGGTCGGTTTTGTCTTCCCAACCCTAGCTGTGATATGTACCACATTTTTATCTTGGCTTAACCCCTCTTATCTAGCCGCTATCCGCGGCGGTGAGCGTTTTTTGGTGCATTATTTCTGACCTACTTATTGCTTTTGCAGTTGTTTTTCATTGACTTTGCAAATTCCAGTGATGTAAAAAGTGCCGAGCTATTTTGTTTCAATTGTCCATATTGCGCGTGCGCACACTAGTTTACTGCCAGATTTAGGTAAACTCATAATTTGGCTTCAAATGTATTCTAGTTTACTGGAATGAGTTATTCATAATCCCCTTAATCAACTACAGTTGACAGACACCTCATTCTGGTAAACTCAAATGCATTCACAGCTGATTTATGAGTTTACCAAAATGTGTGCGCGGCTAGTGTGCGCAGCGCCATTGATTTATCGATGCAATGATCGATATATCTATTTATCCGCAGTGCTCTCACTTTTTATGGTGCGGGCAACATGCGATTTGGGGCAATTTGGTGGCAATTATGTAATTGCAAACTGCCGGCGCAAGAATCAATTGATCACTGTCGCAATTACACAATTATTGGGGGGGGGGGTGGTAATAATCCTATAATTGTGTACACGTACCACTTGTAATTGCACGTGAATTGCAGACAGCTCTGAAACTGCTTTGAACTGCCTACATCTAGTTACTACATAATTTATTCTTCTGGTGCCAACCGAAACCCTGTAAACTGTAAAATAAAATGTCAAATCTTATGTGAATGTCATGCTAAGTGTCGAAAGTCATATAAAATGCCCTGACAAGCGCTAAAAACGTTTACTGGATATTTGACATTTTTCATTAGTTTTTGCATGACTTTTGACACCGCATCACATTTGTTTTTTTACAAGATCTGGGAATGTCCCCTGCTCTTGTACTCTTGCTGACTTTTCAAATTGACTTTTCTTGCTGATGTCAAATTGATCGTTTTTTTCACTTACAACTCCACTGGACATATCACATGTAATTGTCTTTCAATTGCACACAAACGACATTTTTAGCCACAAAAACTGAAGTCATTTGTGTGCAATTGCAAGACAATTACATGTGGAATGTCCAGTAGAGTTGTAAGTGAAAAAAACACACGATAAATTTGACATCTTTCAGGGCATTTTACATGCTGGTATTCCATTTTGTTATTTGATCTAAAAATTATTTTTTTAAATATGTATGTGCCCGCGTTGGGGACCATACAATCATCTCGGAATTTTGTATGTGCCCGGTATGGGGAACATACAGACGTCTAAAAAATTGTATGTGCCCGCATTTGGGAAACATACACGCGCATGTGCGCATGCATGTGCCCAGCTGCGGGAACATACATACATGTATGTGCCCGATGGTTTGGGCACATACAAACTGTGAAGAAAATGTATGTTTCCAAGTGTGGGCACATGCAAATTTGTATGTGCCCAGTGTACCCCAGTTTGTATGTGCCCCTCCCGTGCGGGATTGCGCTCTGAGGCGATTCCAAACTAACAACAGCAATCCAATATTCGTAAATTTAAAAGCATTTCATGTTTTTATTCCACCCTGAGAAAAACGCTTAAATACATTTTTTAAAGAAAAATTGTAAAAAATTATCCAGTATCTTTTATTGTAAATGTAAAATCATGCTTCTTTGTATGCATGTAAAATTCAATACTACAATTGAAAACCTTCAATTTGACACGGATATTTTTGTGGCAGGAAAAATGACGCACAGATGCTTAGCAGCGATGCGTCAAAATTGACAAGCAAAACTCGAAAATTCTATATCCCAGAGGAATGGAAAAGTACTCCAAAAATTAGTAAACTTTTTTTAAAAGTGTGCAACCATTGTTGGGAAAAGTACAAAATCCGTAAAGTGATTAAAAACACTTTAAAATCTAAGCACTTTTAGAAAAATGGCAGATGGTTTGCCATCGTTACTCGAACTCCCACTGTAAAATACCGTAAATGCTCTAATAATACGACAGTTGTACTATTTTTTTCAGCACATTTTTAGGTGTCGTACTATTGGAGATGTCGCATTATTAGAGAGTGTCGCATTATTGTTTTCGTCGAATCAACAACTTCTCCGCCAGTGAATAGTGGCGGTTGTGAGGCGGCTGGCGCCCTTGCGAACTGCCGAGCGACTCTTGTGAACTGCCGCCAGCCGCCGCTTTGTCCAAAAGCGCCGAATCCGCGGCTTCCGCAGATTGCCACATCGTTACGGCGCTTTTTCTTTTTATTTCTCAGGTGTCGCACTATTGAAGAGTGTCACATTATTGGAGAGTGTCCGATTATTTTCACACAACGTGCGCAAACCTGCCGCACTATTGGAGATGTCGTATTATTGGAGACCTGTCGTATTATTAGAGCATTTACGGTAACATCACAAGCAAAACAAAACTTGACTGCAGTTGACTTATATACTCGGCGTACGTGATACTCTGCCTTCGCACTGATTTATGTCTCGCGTTGGAGTGCCAATGATTATTAAATCATGCGATTTACGCAAAAATATGAAAAAAATTCATCGATGTGAATGTGTTAATGGATAACATCATAACAACAATCAATTTTGTCATCTTTTTATGTAACTCGGACGCGTTAACCATCGTTGGCACACTTCCAGCGGGAACCACGCCTGCAGGGTGTAAAGTAACCGGAGTATACACTGCAACTTCAATGAATAAATGGCACTGCATTAGCATGGGTGCGTATATGAGCAGCAAATTTTTTCTGCGCTGGCGCTATTGGCGCTTGGTGCCAACATCCGCTGGCGCCATTGGCGCTTGACGCCTTGGTCTAGAAAAGCGTCATGGCGCTTTTGACGCTTGGCGCTATTTTGCTGTGGCGCCATTGGCGCTTGGCGCTACGCATGCCAAAAGCGCCATGGCGCTTTTGGCGCTTGGCGCCAAAGTTTTGGCGCTTGTTACAACACTACTCAGCACCCTTAGCCTACATAACCTACTTAACCTACTACAAAACTTAACCGACAGGACCTAACCAATACCTGCATTAGCGTGGCTGCCTTTTGGGCAGCAAAAATTTTTGGCGCTGGCGCTATTGGCGCTTGGCGCCAACATCCTCTGGCGCTATTGGCGCTTGGCGCCTTGGTCTAGAAAGCGCCATGGCGCTTTTTACATCACTAAACGTAACACAGTCATTGTTTTAACGTGTGTTCTGCATTGCTTGGACTATAAACGCAGCTTTTGTCATTTACGTTCTGTTTACACTCAATTTTTTTTATTTTGGGGGGGGGTATTTCGAGGGGGGTCTATTAATTCATAGTGGTCAATTTGATGGGGGGAGGTATTTCGAGGAAATATGGCAGAAACAACGTTTTCAGAACGTTTATTTTATGACATCTCAAATTTCGTTTTCGTTTCCACGCTCCATTAGGTATACTCGGTATACATGATATTCTACAGGTTTGGTTCACTTATGTTTCGCTTCGCTGAGCGTCAATGAAATTCAACGCCTTACTGAACAGCGAAGTGCGATACATCTTAAATACAGTAGAAAAACGGTGCACAGTGGGTCGTGAACATGTGAGTATGTATAGTCGACAGACATATCATTCTACAAAATTGGAAAGTCATATTTTGTTCTTGTAGAGCGAACGAGAAATGAAAATATTAAAAAAAGAAAATGGAAAGATAATAAAAAGGAAAATAAAAATGTGCGGTTCTTTACGCACTCGTTTACTCCAGTTTTTGTGCCGATAGGTGCTGCAAATTTTTGATTATACGTTTACCTACGTTTAATCTACCGTATTTCCTCGAAATACCCCCCCCCCCTCGAAATACCCCCCCCCCCCTCGAAATACCCCCCCTCAAAATGGACACTATGAACTTATAAACCCCCCCCCCCCTCGAAATACCCCCCCCCCCCAAATTTAGTGTATAGAGAACGTAAATGACAAAGGCTGTGGTTTGTCATCCCGACAATGCAGAACACACGTTAAAAACGATGACTCTGTTATGTGAGAACAGTGTTTGTACGTCTACACACTTATAAATGTCTTTAGAGTCTTATAAATGGCGATTTTTGTTGCATTTTTCGACGTCTGCGTACGTTTCAGACTACATTTTAGTACTGGGATTTCAAAAAATTTCTGGCGAAATAATAAACCCCCCCCTCGAAATACCCCCCCCCCTCGTTTAACCCCCCCTCAAAATTCTCACTCTGAAACAATAAACCCCCCGGGGGTATTTCGAGGAAATACGGTAATTCATATTTAGAAAAGTTACATGCTATCGATTCATTTTGAAGAAAACTTGTTACGTTCAAAAGTTTGAATTCGGAAAACGTTCCCGCTTTGTATTTATTCAGATGCTGTCCATCCAGACGACGCTTGGATGGCATCATGCCAAATAACTCAATTACACTTTGATCGAGTGTTTGAATTGTGCAGGCACAATTGAATGGTTTCATTCCGTATATGCGTAAGCACGAGTCACCAAAACAGAGTTCTACGGGTTGGATACAGCGTGCATGATATGACATCATGCAACTCATTGTATAGTATCATGTATGCCGAGTTTAATCGAAATAAATTCAGCGTACCTAGTCATTTAGCCCCGAATATTTAACGGCTGTTTGCAGTCTCCTGTTTATCGGGACCGCGTCGCCCCGCCAAAAAATAAAAGCGCATTATTTACCTTTTTGCACGTTTTCCATTCGTTCTAGTTTGCGGAACTGTCAATATACAGTTTTTATCACCTTTTATGTACTGAATATTTTTCGGGTGTTATGAAATAACCGATGAATTTCAAATTTTTACTCAATTTAATTTTCGAATTTCGAATTTAATTTTTGAATTTTTGAATTTTTGAATCTTTTTGGGTAATTTTCGAATTTTTTGGGGTAATTTTCGAATTTTCAAATTTTTTTGGGTAATTTTCATATTTTTTATATACTTTTCAAATTTTTTGGAAAAATATTGAATTAAGAGCTGAATGTTGAAATAGTTATCGGTGCTCAGTGCATTCCTGCACATTCCTCAATGTGACCGGGTCCGCCCATAGCTGGAATTTGGGTGTGGCTGTTATGGGGAGGAGACTCTTGTGTCATTCCATTCTGTTGTACATTTGCTGATTATGTAATTACAAAAATGTTATGTCAATTTGACCCTGTATTTATGTGGTTTTTATATATACATTTACCATAAATTCTTGAATAAGTCCCCCTCGAATAAGTCCTCTCAAATATTACTGACAAAAAATACAACCCCCCATGGAGGACTTATTCAAGGATATACACTATTTATATTTACCGTATTTCCTCGAAATACCCCCCCCCCCTTGAAATACCCCCCCCTCGTTTGACCCCCCCTCTCGAGACCACTATGAAACAATCACCCCCCCCCCCTCGAAATACCCCCCCCAAATTGAGTGTAAAGGGAACGTACATGACAATAACTGTAGTTTGTGTTCAGTGTATTGCAGAACACATGTTAAAACAATGTCGGTGTCACGTTAGAACAGTGTACATACCATTTACATACTACTATTAGTCTACAGAACGTTATAAATGGCGGTTTTTGTTGCATTTTTCGACGTCTGCGTACGTTTCACACGACAATTTCGTACTTGGTTTTCAAAAATTTTCTTGTGAAACAATAACCCCCCCTCGAAATACCCCCCCCCCCTCGTTTAACCCCCCCCCACTATGAAACAATCACCCCCCGGGGGGTATTTCGAGGAAATACGGTAGTAAATTATAGTTTATATGATGGCATGTTCAGAAAAATTTATTTTAAATGTTGAAATACTCGGTCAAATTGGCATGATGAATTTATACATCATTAATCCAACCTCAAAAATAGAATCTACAGGTTGTGCAGATAATTTTAAGTAATTAACGGTAGATCGGCCATGTACAATCAACACCTTTTTATAGACCCCCCTTATCTTGGGACTGGGGGCGATTCAAGGAAACAAAACAATTCGGTTGACGTGCAACAGAATGGGGTGACAAAAAAGTCTGGTGGACCCACCCCCTAAAATGCATTCCCCGATTCAAGCTATGGGTCCGCCACGAATGCCATTTCAACGTTCATTGACGCTTTTTTCATTTCGATAAACTTTTTCACACGTACTGTGTATCAATTATCGATTAATTCAGCACATAGAACCTAAGAATGTGTTTTATGTCCTTGAATTCCCTGAAAAATTCGAAAACTATTTTCGAATTTTTGAATTTTCGAATTTTTTCAAAAACAAATCGATTTTTAAGTGTTTTTCCAGTGGTGGAATAAAAATTCGAAAATTTTGCAAAAAAATTCAAAAATTCGAAAATATTTTCGAATTTTCGAATCTTTTTTTGCCAACGTTACTATCTACACACATTTTTAAAAATTGTAGTTCTAAATGTACTGATCTGCACTTTATTTTTGGTGCTTCTAAAAGTATCGATGTCAGCTCGGCATCATTAGCAGCAAAAACTCTTTTTGAGGAGTTTGATTCCGAAACCCGTTATCTGCAGGTTTTTGGGTTTTTTGAAAATCGCATTTGAAACTTTGACATTGGCCCACGCGGGCATGCTTCAAGTGACAACGCTTGCCCGAAACTTTTTGAAAAGTTCATGAATTTCTCTACATTTTCCATAATTACAACCTTCTGGCCGGGGTATATACCTAGAGTTATGGTGATTTGTTTGACGTCACATCAGCATAAATGCATGCAGATAACGAGTTTTGGGTGCAAAGTGACCTGCAGATAACGGGTTTTGGATGCAAACTTTCACCTGAGTGCCACTAGCCTCATGAAAATGACCAGGTTCGGGTGCAAAGTCACCTGCCGATAACGAGTTTCGGATGCAAATTCATAAAAACCAGATCAGATTTCCTTAACGAGTTTCGGATGCAAACTCCATTTTTGTATGGTGATTTTGACACCTCCATACTAAATCCTTAACGAGTTTCGGATGCAAGCTTTTTTCTCTGCAGATAACGAGTTTCAGGTGCAAAAAATGATAGTTTTTTTTTGATAACGGGTTTCGAGTGCAAACTCGCCTATTTTGGGCTGCAGATAACGGGTTTCGGATGCAAAATTGCATTTTTTTCAAAAAAACGCTATCTCTGTATCTTGGGAACGGTATGAGATATTGAGAATAATTTTTTTCTATCACGAAGAAATATATATATATATATATATATATATATATATATATACGTCAGATCCGCACTTAACTCAATTTTTTTCACTTTTGCACGTAACGGGTTACGGAACCAAACTCCTCATTTGTGCTCTTTTACTATGGGTAAAAGTACTGATCTATATCTATCTGATTCTGTGCTTTAAAAGGTACCGATCTACATGCTATTACCAATTTGTTCCTTTAAAATGTACTGTAATACAAAAGATACAATTCACTAAATGTTATATAGCTAGTGTTATGTGTATAAACAATGACTATACCCGTGCATGTGGATACATAACAGTATGGCCGCAATACCCATTTTTCAATGTTCGATTTTTTTGTAGATGGCTTCATTTAGAAGCACAACCGGTCCTTCACATGCAAATTGTCGGCGCCTAAATACAAGCCCTCGCAATTTAGTATTCAGGGCTGGGATTGAAAAGAAAGATATCAGTTGCCATTGGGTCAAAAAATCCAATAAGTACCAAAGTACCATTTTTCAGATGGTAACCTGCTCATATGATATCACTGATGATAAACAATTTGGAGATGTCTATTACAATGAAACTTTACCAAGATACTCATCGAACGTTGAAGAACTGTTGAAACGATCTAGAATGACTAAGTACAGAACTGTGAAAGTGGATAAACTTATATTTGCATTGGTTGTACTTTCTGTTGTGGAATACTTGGACTCAGATTTGATGTCAAATCAAATCAAATAAAGTTTACTTTTTATTTGCTTGCAATGATTCCTCTAAATACGTGGAGTGGTATTTATTTCACCAGAAAATTTTGAGGGGTGTATTCAAGGGGGGGGGGTATTCATGAGCTGTTTTATTATTTCCATTTTTCTGCTGTGAGCATAATCTGCTGGATAAGGTAGACTGTAAAATAAATTTAGCTTATCTAAGTTCAGTGAATTCAATCTAAACATATCTGGGGCACTCCCAGACCCTGTAAAAAACCCTGGAAAGTGTCAAAGACCCTGTAAAATGATATGTGTCATGTAAACGACCCTGTTAAGTGTCATGTGTATCCAACTCTTATATTATCGTATTCGAACCTTATGCTTTTGTATCCAAATATTATGCGAAAAAGTAAGATGTGGATACAAAAAAACGTTGTGGTTTTTGTTGAGCTGCTGCGTTTACACCGTGGGTCACTCCCAGACCCTGTAAAGTGTCAAAGACCCTGTAAAATTTCACTTGTCATGTAAAAGACCCTGTAAAGTGTAAATGTCATGTAAAAGTCCCTATAAAGTGTAATGTTTATCCAAATCTTAAATTATAGTATCCAAATCTCATGTTTTTGAATCCAAATATTATGTCAAAAGGTAAGATTTGGATACAAAAACATACAATTTGTATACGATAAAAAAATGTTTGGGTACACATGACACTTTACTGGGTCTTTTACATGACATTTAACACTTTACAGGGTCTTTTACAGGGTTTTAGTAAAATTCTTTTTACTAAAATTGTATTTTATTTTTATTAAAATTGTATTTTATTTTTTTTATTCATGTTTCCTTTCATTTTATTTCATTCTGAAATGTCATAAATAGAATAAAATCAAACAGCTTTACAATAATTTTACAAATATTTTACAAAAATTTAACAAAAAATCGGAATCTTGGATGCAAGGCCATAAAACAATGTGCACACTAGAAGCATGAAAATGGATACAAAAAAAATTTAATGTTGAGTTGTGGCACGGGTTGCGACGACGTAGGTATCTCGAATTTTGACCGTCAGCAAGGGCCAAATAAATATGTATGTAGCTACGTAATTGCTCCTCCTAAGGGAAAGATAGTTATAAAATATGTGTGAAAAATATGTTATTTGGGGGTGGGGGGGGGCTTGCGGGGTACAATATATAGGCTTTTTCAGGGTATGGAACGAATAAAATGGGGAAAAATCACATAAAATTAGTGATTTTTAAGATGAAAATATATTAAAAAATGTGACAATTTGCAATTTTGAGCAAAATATTTTTCAATCACAACAATGAAAGCAACAACGAGGCCCCAGTTCTGCAAATTGGCAGCTAGAATCTTAAGCAACAAGATAGAAAACTTTTTATAAAATTTTACAGACACTTGAGTTTTTGTAAAATTTTACTAAAATTGTACAAAAACTTGAATTTGTGTAAAATTTTACAAAACTTGAATTTTAGTAAAATTGTATTTTTATTTTATTAATTTTTCATTTTATTTTATTTTATTTTATTCTTCAATTTTCCATTTTATTTTTATTCTATTTTTATTTTTTTCTGAAATTTTGCCAACCCTGTACATGACACATGACATTTTACAGGGTATTTTACAGGGACTGGTAGTGGCCCAGATCTAGTGATGTAAAAAGCGCCAGAGTTTCGGCGCCAAGCGCCAAAAGCGCCATGGCGCTTTTCCCATTGCGGCGCCAAGCGCCAATGGCGCCAACCGATTTTAGCGCCAAGCGCCAAAAGCGCCATGGCGCTTTTCCAGAGCGTAGCGCCAAGCGCCAATGGCGCCAGAGGACAATGGCGCCAAGCGCCAATAGCGCCAGCGCCAAAAATTTCTTCGCCGATTTTTTATTAGCCATGTACATCAATATCTAGTTACATGGTACGTTGTATATGGATCGAACTGGATGAGTACCGGTTCCGTACCGTATATCCTCAAATAAGACCCCAAGGGAGTTATTATCTCATCCGAAGTTTTGGAGGGGGGTATTCAAGGGGGAGCAATTTTTTTCCTCCGAACATGCACTCTATTCATTGTGTGAATGCATTCCATAAACTCATGTCATCCAGGTATTTGATAGTTCAACAACAAAAACAAGTATGGTATCCATTCAAAAATTTGACTTCATTGGCATTCAAATACACACTGTGGATATAGGTAGGTAAATATAAAATATTTACCCAGATGGGGGAGTTTTTCCTCACCTGGCCAACAGGGGGAGTTATTCAGCGGGTGTTATTCAAGGGGATCATATTTAAGGATATAGGGTAGATAAAAAAGTAATGTGATGAAGCACGTTTTTTTAACTCAGATCTGATAAGCGTCCTATAATGAATGTCAGAAAAATAAATGTGATATGATAGATAGATTGTAAAGTGTACATTCAGCATGCTATATAGGTAGGTAGTTTTACTCTGAATGCAGAATGTTTCAGTAGGTGACTCTTTTCAAGCAAGTGAAATTTTGCTATTTAAACTGGTGGAAAATATAAATGAGAAAATCACTTAATTGTATTTTACAAATCCCACGTGCAAGCTGTTAGGCATTTGTCTTGTGTGAGGGTGCCCCCAAGTATTTACTATATATACCCTAGGGGGCACCTCCCTCAGGCCACCTATGGTGCAGGAAAAAAAATTCACATTTTTTCTGGAAAATATAAATGAGAATTCCATACAAGTTTTTGTTCCCGATGAAATTTAAATTTTCAATAATTTTTTTTCTGGACATTTGAGACCAAAAAGTTTTTTTAAGATGGGTAGATTCAAAGTATGTACAACTTTTTTACCCCCTCAGAGTCCCCAGAACCCCCACACAATGATGGCATTGTTGATCAAACTGAAACATTTTTTTTGGAGAAAAACATAGGTTTTAGAAAGTGGACAATCCACTATCCCAAGCTATTCATGGAGCACATGGGGGCCAGAATTGGCTTGTTCAGTGTCAGGGGCAACATATGGCTACTCCTGGGCCCCGTTTTGGCGCTCATGTATTTTTTAGAGCAAATGATAAAAATGGCCCTGTGTAAAGAGGGCACTTGCGTGACAGCGTGTTTGACGCCTGCAAAGTCACAGCACAAATCACAAAATTATTGTGCCCATTTAATGTGGGCACTAATTATATGTAAAAAATCTATTGGGGCCAATGAGCAATGTGCTATGTATCTAGTTTTAATGGGCCAGACAAAAAACTATGTCATGTCCAGAAAGTTGAAAATCATGGTTTTTCAATTACAATCACAATTTGGATTAAGACAAAGTTCAAAATAGTTGTTGAGATGGCTTCATAGCACATGTCTGCATATTGGGGCCATTTTTAATTGGGGGTAGTGGAATGGGGGTCAAAATATACCCACAAATGACCAGCCGGTCAAAATATGGCTTTTGGCAAGCCACAAGGAATTTTTATTTTTTGAAAAAGCACCAACACAAGTGTAATCATCCCTTGTGTTGTCAGCACACCAAAAAATTGCTGCACACTTTACCGCAGCTATATTTTGTTTGGTTTTTTGAAAATTCTCATTTATATTTTCTGGGAAAAAATTGGCAAAAAAACTTCATCAATCTGTAGCAGAAGAACAGGAGGGTGCCATGGGGTGCCACTTGGCATATATGTAGACAAATGTTGTGTGCACCCCCAGAAAAAATGGCAGCCAAATTGGGCTGCACGTTTCCCTGTGACGTTGTTGTGAAAAACGAGGTAACTGGTTTCTCATTTATATGTGCCACCAGTTTATATACCTATAAATGAAATTTGGATGTGTGAACCATAATTGTTAGGTGATGGAAAAATTGGATGGAACAAAAGAAACAATACATCTCATATTTTGATGGCATATTTGATGCCACCTATCGAAAACGTACACAGACGGTATGGCGCTTTTTTGGCGCTTTTTTAGTGTGAGCGCCAAGCGCCAATGCCGCCACGGTTTCATAGCGCCAAGCGCCAAAAGCGCCATGGCGCTTTTGGAGGACTCGGCGCCAAGCGCCAAAAGCGCCATGGCGCTTTTGGAGGACTCGGCGCCAAGCGCCAAAAGCGCCATGGCGCTTTTTGGTTTGGCGCTAGCGCCAGGCGCCAGCGCCATGGCGCTTTTACATCACTACCCAGTAGTGATGGAAAAGCGCCAGAAAAAATTGCGCCAGGCGCCAAGGGCGCCATGGCGCCATTCGGAAAGTGGGCGCCAAGCGCCAAGGGCGCCACAGAAAAAGGGCGCCAGGCGCCAAGGGCGCCATGGCGCCATTCAGAAAGTGGGCGCCAGGCGCCAAGGGCGCCACGGAAAGAGGGCGCCAAGCGCCAAGGGCGCCAAGGCGTCATTTGGAAAATAGGGCGCCAGGATAAAAAAGTGCCTACAACACCATGTGTGTGCTAAAAATGTTTCTACAGCACCATTGTACGCGCATTCACTTCTTAATTCGCGTTCTCCTGGATGTAATTAAAAAAAACAAGGCTAGCAACAATTTTTTTTTGAATAAACTCCACATGATGAATTCAAACGCAATGGTAATTGTCGTTTGACAACAATCCATTCATTACAAATAGACCTTTCCAAACAATGTTTCCTAATTGCAACGATTTAAATCTGTTTATTTACGATTTTGCAAGTCAGACGGTCCATCATTCTTGTCTTCTGATCCGTCAGACAGATCTGATGAACCGTTGGACGAAAGATTTCCATCCACTCACACAACTCCGTCCATTTTTCTGGCGAATTTAGATCATCCACGGATGCGTTTTTCATTTTTTTTCGTTTACACAGCACTCACCGTGAAACCCTGCTGGCGCCTTTTTGGCGCCCTCCTAAAGCAGGGCGCCAAAATAGCGCCGGCAGGTTTTCGAGGTTATGCTGCATAAATTGAAAAAATAACATAGCACATGCGTGGATAGTAGAAATTTGCCAGAAAAATGAATGAAGTGGTGTGAGGGGATCTTTCATCCAATGGTTATACAGATGAAGGGTGTGCTTCTAAAAGTACTGATCTACAAAAAATCGATTTTGAGATAATCGCAATTGAATGTTTGGAGTATGCAATACCCATACATGAGTATCAGGTATGGGTATTTGGGGTATGGGTATTTTGGGTAAATTGTTGGGTATCCACATGCATGGGTATAATTATTGATTATACACATAACACTAGCTATATAAAATTTTGTGATAGTGATACCCTTAATTTACTGTAGATCAGTACTTTTATAGGCACAATTGGGAAACTTTCATGCAGATCAGTACTTTTAAAAGAACAAATTGTACATCAGTACTTTATCAAAGCACAAATTGTTGCATTTCATGTACATTGGTACTTTTAAAAGCACATTTTTTAAACACATTTTTAAGGCAGATCAGTACTTTTTGAAGTACAAGAAGTAGATCCGTACTTTTAGAAGCACAATCTTTGAATTTAGTGCACATGGGCACTGAAATGGGAATTGCGAATCAAAATTTTGATTTCCACATGTAAAATGAATTTTTTTTGTGCAAATTGAAATTTTGATTTGCATATGCGGTGATGATTTTGATATACTTTAGAATGCAGATCAGTACTTCTGGAAGCACAATCTTGAATAGTGACTTTAGATTGCAGATCGGTACTTCTGGAAGCACAATCTTGAATAGTGACTTTAGATTGCAGATCAGTACTTCTGGAAGCACAATCTTGAACAGTGACTTTAGATTGCAGATTGGTACTTCTGGAAGCACAATCTTGAATAGTGACTTTAGATTGCAGATCGGTACTTCTGGAAGTCACTAAAGTCTAAAGTCACTGTTCAAGATTGTGCTTCCAGAAGTACCGATCTGCAATCTAAAGTCACTGTTCAAGATTGTGCTTCCAGAAGTACCGATCTGCAATCTAAAGTCACTATTCAAGATTGTGCTTCCAGAAGTACCGATCGACAACACAAAAAACTAAAATTCCAAAATTTGTGCAAATAAAAGTACCGATCTACATGCAGATCAGTACTCTAAGAATTACCAAAAAAAAATTATGCATTTGAATGTACCAATCTAACAGCAGTACTTTCAGAAGCACAAATTATTTCTATGTACATGGTCGGGCTGAAAAGTCCCCGGGCAGTGCTTGCCATTCGCGATAGGGGTAAACTACGGTCATAAAATTTTAACACGTTAATATATCAGGTGTTTTGAGTTTTCACCCAAAATTTCACCTCTTTAGCTCCACCCACTACGGAACTGTGGGGGTTAGAATTTCGGTCATTTTGTACTGATGTACAAATGGTGCTCTAGCTCAATGCTGCTTTAAGTTGTGATCATGAAACTTTGGCTAGTGTAAGCCACCAGTGTTGGCAATGTGCTAGCACAGACCAACATTAGCTACGATATCGTAAGCCTAGTTCATATTGTCCTTAGTGTCACTACTCTCATCACCAAATTCATCATTCTGCCTCTCCTTCTCAAAAAGTGGCTAATACAGGATGCATTTTGCATGCACACTGCTGTTGAACACAGGTAATGTGTCCACTACAGATTAGTAATGAAACATAGTGATATTTATAACACATAACTCACTGCACATTTTAAAACAACATAAAAATCACTGCAATACAACATGATCTCAGATGATCACCAAAAACATCCATCACAGTTCCCACGTTTCTTGCACATCACCCTGTTCTGCATATTTATTTTACCTTAATAGCAATGATGTTGATAAAAGTGTTGAATATTATCAGTACATTACCAACGCTGATGGCTTACACTATCCAAAGTTTCACGATCACAACTTAAAGCAGCATTGAGCTAGAGCACCATTTGTACATCAGTACAAAATGACCGAAATTAAAACCCCCACAGTTCCGCAGTGGGTTGAGTTAGAGGGGTGAAATTTTGGGTGGTAACTCAAAACACCTGATATATTAACGTGTTAAAATTTTATGACCGTAGCTTACCCCTAGCGCGAATGGCGAGAACTGCCCCGGGGACTTTTCAGCCCGACCATGTAGATTGGTACTTTTACCCATACAAAAAAAGCAGAATTTGGATTTGGTGCAGAATATGCTATGTATAAATAGGAAACATCAATCCTATAATACCTATATCATTGCCAAGCATCTGTTGCAAACCATTGTCTTGCAGTCCATTGGATTAGTTAGCTAATTACTTTGATATGCCACTCATGTGAGTGCAGTCACTGGAGTCATTTTTGTTTATACACATATGTGCGTCACTTGATACGCGGCATCTGTTTCCGCGTGTGGTTTGCGTAATTTTTTTGTGTGGAATGCATCAACCTCATGTACAAACTAGCAACTTGAGATGATTTTTTATGTGGAATTGATCAACTAATTAGTTGATCGACTACATGGTTGATGTTTGCGGGGTTGCAGCATCCCATGCAGCCCAAGTGCTGTGCATAGTACCCGGGCACTATGCATTTCAATCACGATGTCTTTGTATACCAGAAAGGGCGCCGCCAATGCATAATTGCATGGTGAAAGTCCCATCAGACGAAAATACTAAACCAGACGCGTGCACCAGATGCACGCAGCAACACACCGCATATTAAATTGTTACATATACACTCCTGGAAAAATGTCTTTGTCCCTTTGATTTTTTTGGTTCGATGGTGTGCCAAGCATTAAATATATATCACTGAGGTGTGAAACTCATACATAGGGGGTTTCATTATGTTGACCCCCCACAGTAGAAAATGGCTTCCATCCTGCGTATATAGCCAATGTTTCGTTAAACGTAAACGCAGTGCCTCCTGCGAATTTTTTATCCTTTTTTACATTTCGCTAAATGTGCGCAGCCCTGAGCTGGCACTGTGCCAACATTTCGTCTTGTTCTTTAATTCAAAAGTACACACCTTGCCGGGTCAATATTTGACTGCTGAATGACGGCAGATGATTGTCAAAATCACAGCGAGTGTGAGATCGCAGTGGTTGTCAGCTGTTTTGAACCATTTATAAGTCATAATTGTTAAGAAGTGATAAAAATTTAAGCATTTTTTTTCCTTTGTTTTTACATTTTCACAAAAGGGACAAAGACATATTTCCACTGGAAATTTGACTTTGGATGGCTGTCAAATGACCAGCAATGCACCCAGAAAGCTAAAAATCGACGTGTGGCATAAAGGCACCTTTATCTACAAGAATTCATCCGTGTAAATCCCCACACGGGTCACATGTTTAACAGGGGATACATTGATTTTTTTGTTCCCGATCAGGGGGACAAAGACATTTTTCCAAGAGTGTATATGCAACAGGCGCTATCACCCCCCACAAATAAATATGTTTGTTTATTACGTGAATAACTCGAGCAGATCCCAGACAGTTTTTCTAAAAATAATGTGGATGTGCATTGAGAAATCAATATGTGAGCCATGGCACGGCTGCGCGTTTTATTACATTAATATACTGCGCAGAAGGTATAGAATTGGATACGCTATTCAAACCAGTGCATTTACAGCGCATTCCTTTGGTTGTTTGGGCCTTTACATTGATGTTTGATTCAAATATAAAAATGTGCATGATCAGTTCTATTCCTGAATATATTGGTCATGAATTTTACTTAATACTCTGACGAGAAAAAACCATCTCAACCTAAAAGACGCGAGTGGCAACTTATTGACGAAAGTAAATTAGTAGTTTTTGAAGTGTTCAAATTCAGACTTCAGAGTACCGTATATGCTCAAATAAGACCGCAGGGGAGTTATTATTTCGTCAGAAGTTTTGGAGGGGATAGTTATTCAAGGGGGTGTTATTCAAAAGGGGGAGTTATTTTTAGGGTGTCGAAACATTTTTTTACAGAAAACGGAAAATGAAAAAGTAAAATTTTTTCACTTTACAATTAAAAATTTCACACAGCGGAAAACGGAAAACGGAAAGGTAAAAAGAAGTTAGCGGCCGGAAAACGGTAAAATGAAATGCCGGAAAACGGAAAGCAAAATTTTCACGGAAACAGAAAAAAGAGCAAAATTTGCATGGAAATGGACAAATTTGCAGAAGGAAAACCTGCATGCAGGTTTGCCTGTTTGGCTTTGATCGTGGTAGCTGTACATTATGCAACTATGGATCATGCCAGTAACTTCACTTGTAGTTCAAGCTTAACTGAACCAACAAAAAATCATCAAAAGGTAACAAAAGTACACTACAACAACAATAAGAATTTAGCAAAAGTGAACTTTGATGTAACTGAACAGTAAAAAGTATACTCAGCGGACTGCAAAGTTACTGCAAAGTGTCCAAAATTACTTTGTGTTTTTTACAGATTTGGATACAGATAAAATTTATGAACAACACAAGAACCTGGTAGTTAAAAACACCATAGTGGAAAAAGATAAATACAGATTGGAAAAATAAATGCCAGAGAATGGAAAAATGCCAGAAAACTGAAAATCAAGCCAGAAAATGGAAAAATGGCTTGGAAAAATGGAAACATAAAGATAAAAAATTTTCAGCTGGAAAATGGAAAAATGAGGTGGAAATACGGAAATGTAAAAAAAATTTCAGCTGCCAGAAAATGGAAAACGGAAAGGTAAAAAATTTTGTTGCGGAAAAGCGGAAACGGAAAATGGAAATTTGACACCGTAGTTATCTAACCTGGCCAACAGTGGAGAGTTATTCAATGGGCGTGTTAATCAAGTGGGGGTTTTATTCAAGGCAATATGGTACTTTCCATTTGCATATACCGTTGAGTATTTAAGATACCTTTATGTATTCACCATGTGTCAATTTGGCACTGAGATTTTCACATAACTGTATCCATCAAGTTATGGTAACGTTTTGTGCAAAGCATACTGGGGTCAGGATGATATATCGTAATGAATACCGATTATTTCTCGCATGTTGAATATCGGAAATTGAGCAATTTTTCCTATTGAAAGTCGATAACAAGGGTCGATATCGATATCAATCATCGAATTTCAGAAAAAAATTTATTGTCGTTATCGAAAAGACATATCCAGGTTGATCAACCCAAAGTTGACACAACATATGGACCCCTAAATCATACGGTTCTGCGGAAAAACAAACTTGAAGGGCTAAAAGTTGACAAGTCCACTTAGTTTTGGGCTAAAAGTCTACAAGTCGACCTTCCGCAGCCGTTTTTTATGGGAAAAAAACGCAAGAAATGTGATAAGTCCATCATGGACACCGATTTCTATAAGTCGACAAGTCCATAAATCTCCCATAAGACAAGCGCAACACGCGGGCGGGAACAAAAATGTTCTCGAGTGCGAGAAGTCGACAAGTGCATTTTCCTCCCCAAAACGGTTTTGTTCTGTCCGAGTAGAATTTTATAGACACCCAATTGTTCCATTATACGTTGAGAGCAGGGGCTGAAAAATTGACCCTTTTTTGTTAACATTTGGAACTTAATGTTGAGCATGAGAGGGTGCCATTGGACATGCACCACAGACCTGGAATTGGAAATGAATCTTAAAATGTGATTAACTCAAAATCACATTTTGTGGACTTGTCGACTTTTAGAATTAGACACCTCAATTGTTGGTTTGGATTTTGATTGGAAACCAAAGCGACAACTGACTCAAACTCAAATGCGTTCAATGCTGATTTATGAGTTTCCAAAATTTTGGTTGAAAACTAGCTTGTGTGGCCACATTGCTGTACTGGCTTAGTCATATAAAAAAGCAGCAGTATATTTACCCCACTGGTTTTTGTCTATTTTGGAGAAAAAAACGTCCCATCAAATATATTTTGAAATCTGCCATACCCTTCTGAAGAGGGTACAAAAAATTATGTTGTATTTTCTGTCATAAATATTACATTTCTTTCAACATTTTATTCATAATTTGTTGTCAGTTTATGACAAAATATACCTAATAACATTTTCTGTACAACATCCACCCCAGTCAGTAGACAACAGTGAATTAAATTTATGGGAGCATATTAAATATTTGAGTTGTAATAATAATTATTATAATTTCTTATAAAGTGATCGCCACGTCATTCTGCTCATTTTATGTGCTAAACCATCGGCTTCGGTTGAGAATTCGTGGAAATATCCCGTTTCGGAAGGTGCGGCCTCTTAAGAAAATACCCGATAAATACTTAGGAACCTCCAGCCCAGTGCGGTGCCTTTCGGTGCTAGCACCGGCAGCCGGCCAGTGCCCCAGGGTGCCGGTGCTATTTTTTTCAAAATGGCACCGGTGCCGGTGCGGTGCGGTGCCACCTTTTCCGGTGCCTATTCCATCACTAATCACAGCAACTGATTCGTTAAAGCTCTATCAGATGTAAAAATGCAAAAAAAATCTTCTATGCTCCATCAAGTCCATGTCAAATTTATGATAAACTGGCAGAAAATTGTTATTTCATTTTTCATAGCATTTTTTGTTCAACCTGTTGTTCAATCTACTTGACAATAATTGAGGCGTCCAATTCTAAAAGTCGACAAGTCCAAAATATGAAAATTTCGAGTTAGGCCCGGAAACGTCATCTGGGGCTACTTCTGCACATTTTTCATCATTTTCCATAAATTTTTTGACCTCACATGCCCATATGGCAAAGTGCCAAATTTGACATTTTTGGGGAAAAATGCAAAAAGTTTGGGCAAGAAGTCGACAAGTCCACCCAGTTTCGGGCTAAAAGGCGACAAGTCCATCCTCCGCTTCCTTTTTTATGGGAAAAAACGCAAGAAATGTGATAAGTCCACTATGGAAACCGATTTCTAAAAGGCGACTAGTCCATACTTTTCCCATAAGGCAGCCTCGGCTTCCCCGGGAACAAAAAATGTTCTCGCGTGGAAGAAGGCGACAAGTCCATTTCCCTCCCCGAAACAGTTTGGCTTTGACCGAATGGAATTTTATGGACACCCCATTTTTCACATATACGTTGAGATAAGGGGCTGAAAATTTGACACTTTATTGTCAACATATGGAACTTTATGAAAACCATGAGATAGCCAAATTGGACATGCACCACGGGCCTGGAATTGGATCGGAAACTTAAAATGCGATTTACTCAAAATTAGGGTTCAAACGATATATCGTATCGAATATCGAATATCGAATATCGGATATCGACCATTTTTTCATATCGAATATCGAATATCGATATTGAGGTTCCATATCGTATCGATATCGAATATCGAGTTTCAGAAAAAATATATCGAATATCGATATCGAAAAGTCATATAGTTTGAACCCTACTCAAAATCACATTTTGTGGACTTGTCGACTTTTAGACTTAGACGCCTCAATTGCGTATTAAAGAAGTTTTTCCAAACAAATATAGCATAGCTGCTATGCTACAACATGATTTAGCTGTAAAAGCACCTCAATATATTCTGTGCCTAGTTGTTGATGGTTGTGAATGCAATTTCAACACAATTTGTTTCAGCAGAATTCTGAACGTGGTGTCCTGTAAAATATTCAATGCCCAATTCAGACCCTGTAAAATATTGAATGCCATGCTCAATATCCAAGTGCCATTAAATAAATGTCAAAATATTTTTGTCATAAGCAGTTGCTCGACATTTTACTTGACATTTCACATGCTTTGTAACACTTTGCTTGTCATTTCACATTTCACAGGGTTTTTTTTACATGACGTTTCACACATTGCATAGCATTTTACATGGCGTTTTACATGATTTTTAACACTTTGCTTGACATTTCACATTTTACATGACATTTCACATGCTTTTTGACACTTTGCATGTCATTTTTTTCCTTTCACAGGTAATTTTACCTGACTTTTGAAACTTTGCATGTCATTTTACATTTCACAGGTTATTTTACATTACTTTTGACACATTGCACAACATTTTATATTAAACATGGCATTTTTCATGGCTTTTGACACTTTGCATGACATTTGACATTCTACACGGCAATTTACAGGGTCTGGGACAGGCGCCAGGTATGATTCTAGAGAATTCAAAAGCAAAAATTCAATGCTCGATTCAATTTTATCTGCATCGCATCGCAATATTGATCTGACTCACATCAACTTTAGAAATGTGTGCAAAATTTTTTTAATTTTAAAGGTATAATTGAGTATCCAGAAATCCAACCCATTGTCATAATCATATGCACAAATTGAATTGAAACCAGGAAATATCAACAAAGTGATTTGAACAATGACTGGAAATTTGCTATTCTACTTTTTATTTTTCCTGACCCCCTGGCTGTCAGTAGGCACAAAGACTCCACCGGAGAGAGCCTTGGTTAACTGATTTTATTTTTCTTATATGCAATTCTTGAGTTTAACCTCACTTCATCAACTAAATAGTTCTGGGGGCAGTCCCAGACCCTGTAAAAAGTCCTGTAAAAAGTCAAATGTCATGCAAAGTGTCATAAGTCATGGAAAATGCCTTGGAGAATGCCAAACATACGTTTAAAGATTTCAGGGCATTTTACATGATTCCAGGTACTTTCCCCCGTGGACAACTTGCCCCCGGAGTGTGTTGTATTAGCGTTTTGTCCGTGTTGCATTAGCGTTTTGTCATGTTGCATTACCGTTTTGTTGTGTTCCATTAGCGTTATGTCCGCACGGACATAACGCTAATGCATCACACCACGGGGGGAAGAAGTCCATGGGGGGAAACGTGAAGTTAACGATTTTACATGACTTTTGTTTACACTTTCCATGACATTTGACACTCTGACAGTCTACAGGGCTTTTTACAAGGTCTGGGAGTGGCACCTGACTGATGAAATGTCAAGTTATTACCACACGTCTCCCCCAAATCGCCCAGCTATCTATCCGGGGAGAGAATTTTGTGGCTACTATCTCTTGCAACCCCCTTAGATCGCCCAGCTATCTAGCTATCTGAAGCGATTTTTGTTTAATTTTGCTTCAAATTTTTGTTTGCATAATTTGCATGACTTTTTACCCACTTTCACCTTCAAAATTACTAATTCTGTGTTGTATTGTCTACTTTCACTTAGGTATTTTGGTGATATATTTATTTGTATACTTATTTTTAGCTATATTTTCTATTATCCAATATTTACCCCTTCAGTGTAGGGATTTGCCATCTATCTAATTTCAATTTGGATACCAACAAGCTCTCAAAAAGTACAATTCATGAAAAATGGTAAAACCATATGCACAGGGCCGTATCCAGGGGGGGGGGGCGGGGGGGGCTGCAGCCCCCCCCCCCTCCCGGGGCGAGACCAGAAAGTGACCAGAAAATGCGACTTTTTCAACGTCAGCGTAAAAAATTTTGCGCGCAAGCGCGCATTCTTCACCAGATATAAGGTATTGTCATCAGATTTGCTCCATCTGGCCGCAAATCATTAAAAATGTTGTGCTTTTTGCTGTTTTGTATGTATATTTACATACATATACAGCGTTCCATGGCGCTGACGCCAACGCCAATGGCGCCATGGCGTGGCGCCTACTAATGGCGCCATGGCGTGGCGCCTACTAATGGCGCCAGCGCCATGGCGCTATTCCGCCACTATGTAGCTAAAATTTTAGGGGGGGGGGGGCTGAGCCCCCCCCCCCCCTCGCCGGCCTCCGTAAACAAGCAGCCCCCCCCGCTAAAAATCATGGATACGTCCCTGCATATGCAGTAAGGGGTTGTTCTCTTACTCTGACTCACATCTTATCTGGGGTTGTAAAAACTCAATTTTTTTACAAAAAGTTGCATTTAACAGCATTTTTTATTGGCAACAATAGTTTTCTTATCCTTATCTCGTGAAAATGGCTAAAGCCAACAAAGAGAATGCTGCAGCCAAACATGTGTATGCTTTTGAACGCAGAAAAGTAATAAATCATTTATTTCTTGCCATTTTTACATTGAGGTATCAAAAGAAGTATAGCAGGTATGTATAACATGGTATGTATACCAATATTCATAACATAGGCTTATTAATTTAATAAGTTAGGCCACAAACATTAATGGGGGTTCCTCATTGCTAAGAAAACTTTATAAACAATAAAACAAAACTTTATCCACAAACTTTATACCTAAGAAATCAAAACATGCTTTCAGGTCGATTCCCGCAGTGCCTACTACAAAAACTGCAGACTGCCTGCTGGGAACCACACGCGTGGGCCTAAAGTCACTATAGCCAGAGTTGTTGGCAGGTGCCAGTCCCAGACCCTGTAAAATCCCCTGTAAAATGTCAAATGTCATGCATAGTGCCAAAAGTCGTGTAAAATGCAGAGTTGTTAAAAGTACAAAACTTTTTCAAAAGTAAATGTAAATGTAAAGTATCTATTTTTACTCACAGGAGGGTACAGCAAATGTAAAGTATTTTTTTAATGCTTTTACTCATGAGTAAACGCGAGTAACTAATACTTTCGTCCCAGAAAATGTAAAAGTGGGTATTTTTTAGAAATTTCTCCACAATTTTTGCTTAAAATCACAAATGTTCAAACTTTTTCACCATCAAATTGACTAGTAAATTTGTTTTTGTTTATTTTGATGCTATTTTGGATATTGTCTCTATTTTTAGCATTTATCTCCCCCTTTTTTCATTCATGAGTTGATAAAGCCTAAAAAAAGCCTGTTTAAAATATGTTTTCTGTACTCACATACTTTCAAAAAGTACGCGAGTATGTGAGTACCGGTATTTTTTGGGAGGAAACAAACATATTTGTGCAGTACGCGAGTATCCATTCTTATCGAGTAAATGTAAATACGTTTTAACAACTATGGTAAAATGCCCGGTGAAATGACAAACCATTTACATAATTTTTGACACTTTGCATGACATTTGACATTTTGCAGGGCATTTTACAAGGTCTGAGACTGCCCCAGGTGTGTGCCAAAACCGTGGCTTCATTTCTGGGATCTGAGCTGCCGGATCGACTGCGACTGCGCCACTGGCCAGTGGGTGGGCACCATGGACAGTGGTGTGCCCTGCATCCCGCACCCAGCTGGGACGGAATGTGTTCGTTTTGTTTCGCCACAGCTGGTGACAGAATTGAGCCACGACTAGGGTTCAAACGGGATCCCGATCCCGATCCCGGATCCCGTGAAATTCCGGGATTTAGCAGTCCCGATCCCGATCCCGATCCCGAAAATTTTCAAATCCCGATCCCGATCCCGAGAAACTCCAAAGTCCGGGATCCCGATCCCGGAAAAATTAGAGGAAATTATCATAAGTGAAAAAATGACGTTTTTGCATGCAAAAATGTGAACGCAAACCCCCAGCGTTCATTTTATGCCACTTTTCTGGCATCCAACAGTGTTTTGAGACCTTTATGAACAACTGTGAATGCCAGAACATTGGCCAAATACTCTATCCCAAGACCCCAATCCCGATCCCAAAAAAATGCCGATCCCGATCCTGATCCCAATCCCGTGACCCCAATCCCGGCCAATCCCGATCCCGATCCCGAAATCTCAAAAAACCAATCCCTATCCCGATCCCGAAAAGTCAATCCCGTTTGAACCCTAGCCATGACATTGGGTTTCTTTTGAAAAGCACCATTGTTACCATTTTGTAAAACACATTGAGTTTGAAATGTGTAAATGAATTCTCAACCAGGGTTGGTTTTATAAATATTATTTGTATACAAATTGTATAAAACTTGTATAAACGTTGTATTGTATTTTATTTTAATTATATTCTTGTTTAATTTTTTTTATTCTCAAAGGTCATTTATAAAATAAAATGACACCATTCTACAAAAAAATTACAGAAATTTTACAATAATTTCACAAAAAAAATCAAAATCATCATGCAAGGCCAGAATAATGTTATCATTAGACCTATACCCAGAGTTGTTAAAATACCGATATTTTTGAAAAGCATAAGCATAAGCGTAAATATACCGGGTGGCCCGCGTCAGACCCACGGTTTTGATTGGCCTCCAACACGTCAATTTTGAATGAAAACCGCTCGAATTTGGTATGGGGGTAAATAAATGTACCCCATTTGTTGTGTTCAGTGCACGGTCTCATATCGCAAGATTTCGTCTCAGAACGTGAAAGAGTTTCATACCGTAAATTTTCTAATTCGGCGACAGTGTTCCAATAATACGACATCTCCAATAGTGCGACAGGTTTGGGCACGTTGTGTGAGAATAACGCGACACTCCAATAATACGACACTCTTCAATAGTGCGACACCTGAGAAAAACTTAAAAAAACAACGTATTTAACGATGCAATCTGTGGAAGCCACGGATTCGGCGCATTTGGTTCACAAGAGTCGCTGGGCAGTTCGCAAGAGCGCCAGCCACGTCACAACCGCCACTATTTACCATGTTTATTGCTTTACTATGTCATGCTCACGTTTGAGTTATGTGCACAGTGACGTTGTTGATTTGACGAAAAATATAATACAACACTCTATTAATGCAACATCTCCAATAGTACGACACCTAAAAATGTGCTGAAAAAAATAATACGACTGTTGTATTATGAGAGAATTTACGGTATTTACGTTTTTGAATGTGTCCCATTGTAGATGGTCTTTTGGAGTGACGTAGTTTTGCATACGATGTAATGAATCTGAAAATTTAGTGGTATTTATGTGTGTGCTTAACATACTAAATAGGGTATATTTATCTACTGTCATGCCAAATTTGGACTATTTTTATGACTAATTGGTGCTTTGGTAGACGATTACCTGACCTGACATGCGCCACGCTCATACACGTATTCAACTTTGCTTCACGTTCAGACATGAATTTTTGTGATGTGGAACCGTGCACTTAACACAACAAATGGGGTACATTTATTTACCCCTATATCAAATTTGAGCAGTTTTCGTTCAAAATTGACGTGTTGGGAGCCAATTGAAGCCGTGCGCCTGACGTGGGCCACCCTATACTTTTGATATTTTGAGTATGGATACTAAAGTATTTTTTTAAATTATATTTTTAAAATACCGTATCTCCTCGAAATACCCCCCTAGGAATACCCCCCTCAAAATGGGCACAATGAATTTATAACCCCCCCCCCCCCTTGAAATACCCCCCAAATTGTATGTATTCAGAACGTACATAACAAAAGGTGTGGTTTGTGATCGGGCAGTGCAGAACACAGTGAAAAACAATGACTGTGTTTCATGAGAACAGTTTTTATACCAACTACATAGATATTTATACAAGTCTATAGAGTCATAAACATGGCTGTTTTTGTACCATTTTTCAACGTCTGCGCAGGTTTCAGACGACAATTTTGTACTGGGATTTCAAAAACAATTTATGGCGAAAAATAACCCCCCCCCCCCTCCCCCTCGAAATACCCCCCCTCGTTTAACCCCCCTTCAAAATTTCCACTCTGAAAAAATAAACCCCCTGGGGGTATTCCGAGGAAATACGGTACCTAGGAAAGAGTAAATACCGTATTTGCTTGAATAATCCCCCTGGGGGATCATTATTTCGTCAGACTATTTTGAGGGGGGAACTAATCGAGGGGGGGGGGGGGAATTATTCGAGGGGGGGAATTATTATTTCGTCAACATTTTCAACCATGTTTCTATCAACTCATTTTATGAAATCTGCTTTATTCACACAAAAACGTGCCATTTTTGTTAAAATTGGGCACAATAAATTGAACAAATTCTTTAAGGGGGGGATTATTCGAGGGGGGGAATTATTATTTCCTCACTCGTCTTACAGGGGGGGATTATTCGAGGGGGGGGAATTATTCAAGGGGGGGTACTATTCAAGCAAATACGGTAGAATCGTAAGAGTAAAAAAAATTCTTTTTGCTCAGTGAATTCTTGCCAAATCAAGCTGTCAGTGACATTCTTCAGATGTCCACTTAGTAGTCTGCCCTCACATGTTGTCTGGCATTTCATCGGCAGCGACACTCAAGTCATTTTCATCTTCTAACTCGGACATAGTGCAGGCAACGAGGACAGCAATTGTCGGAATCTATTTTAAACCCCAAAATTTCAAATCTGTAGCCACGACTTTGTTTGATGACGAAGTGATAACAATCAAAAACATTCAAATTACGCAGCAATTCATACATGTGCCACTATTTCCTGTATATTACTGCACCCATGCAGTCATTTTCTTTGGTACAAAGTTTCATTCACTCTCTTTTTGTGGTTTGTGGTCTCGTTTCAAAAGCATAAAAATGAGCCATGTGAAAAGCTTTTTTACGCTTTTAGTACCCGGGTATTTTGGCCTGGAAAGCATGAAAAAATGTACAGGTATTTTATGAAAGCGTAAGCATATGTACAAATACCCATTTACCCAGGTATTTTGGGTAAGCATAAATATGCTTTCCCAACTCTGCCTATACATGAAAAACCCATGACAAAACTTTTCCATTTTTTTTACAAAAGTTGCATTAAGTAGGTATTGTTGGCTAGCTGCCTAAAGTTGCATTAAGTGTAAACTTACCATTATTGATAACAATGGTTTGCATTTTCAGTAGAGTGTCAGTCAGAATACTGGAGTGTGCTGGTCTCATTTGTAAAAAATCATGCAAAGTGTCAATTGTCATGTCAAATCTCAAGCAAACTGGAAATTGTCATGATAAATGTCATGCTGTAAATGTTATAATGTGGCTGTACACGCTAGTTTACCAACACGGCACGTCGATCAAAAATGTAAACTGAAACGCGACGCGTCGCGCGTCGGTTTACATTTTTGATCGACGTGTGTACTTTAGTTTACGTTGGTGTTTCACTTTCTGGGGTTAGTGGTTTCGGCAAGTCACAAAAGTGCGACGCGTCGCACGATTACACACGAATGTGACACAGCTGGGTAAACTGGAAGTGACGATTATGCGACGCGTCGCATTCGTCGCGCGACGCGTCGTATGCGACTCGCGACGCGTCGTACAGCCAAAAATAAGGAAGGATTTATTCCCCGAGACTTATCAGGTGAGCAGTAAACTAATTTTTTTGACTTTTCAAATTCCCTAACGTATCTTTGTTGCGAAACGTAGACAATTTAGACGTGACAATTACGTTTGTGTGTGTCTGCTAACATTTGTTCTTTATCGTGACTGTTGATATTTCGTTATTTATCGTGACTGTTAATAATTCGTTTTTGTTACTTTTTACTTCAATTTACAAATTGAAATGTACCTAACAGAGATTTATTGCGTGATTTCATCATGTTGTTACGGATAGAAAAATTAAAAATTACATGGACACGTGATTTGTATGGAAGTTCGACAAAAAGAAATGCAAGTGCGACAAAATAAAATCCAAACTTTGTACTCGCGAATTTTCAATGTATATCTAAAAGTGTAAAAAAAGAAATCATTATCCTTCTTGCTTCGACAAAAAGAAAGGAAGTGCGACAAAAAAAAATCCAAACTTTGTACTCGCCAATTTTCAATTTAAATCTAAAACTGTAAAAAGAAATCATTCTCCTTCTCGCTGTAACAAAAACTAAGAAAAAACAAAAACAAGACTATATTGCTGTTGACAAGAGTTACACTTTTGAGCAAAATTTAAAACTTGTTTACCTATCTCACAATGCGAAATTTGACAATTGTATACGGAAGAAACTTAAAAAGTACATAACGTTTTCACTTTGAAATGTGATAATTTGCGAATGATGGAAATGTTACAAAAAAGGAACTGTATGAAAACGTAAAATGATAAGAAACTGCATTAAAACGTATTCACTACTTTCAGCACTTTCACATGACTGAAGCCTTCTGTGCATGTAAACCCAGTGTGCATGTGGACCATAATTTTAACTCAAATTCAACAATTTCCATAACTTTTTATATATTTTCACCTTTGAAACGACTAGTCCATGTGTTTTATTTGTAAGAACTATCAATTGCTCCAGAGGAGTCTACCGAATCCCCTGGAGCGTCGTGGAAAGTCAACATGTAGAATACCGCTGACATGCACATGGGGTAAACATGCACAGAGGCACACGCCCCTTTCACATTACCAAAAAAAACACATTTCAATCATCAAAATCCTCCAGTTCCTCATAGTAGTCTTCATTGATCGCCTGAGAATGTGTGCAATTTCAGTATACCGTTCTATTTGTTAAAAAGAAGTAAACAGTTTACATCTATGAACATCTGTAATGGTAAACTTATAGAAAAGTTTCCAACTGTTTCCCAGATATATATATATGCACACTGGGGACTGTACATATCAATTACTGTAGAAATACTAAAAAGTCTAGTAGACACTGCACATAGAAACATGTACAACACCGAAAACCACAATTGAACCCAAGACGTACCGCCAGTCGTTTTGCGTAGCCCTCCTCATCCAAAGGGCAATTGCGCGGCGTCGTACCGGCGCGCGATTGGCGGATCGGCTGTGGCACGGTACGGCGCTGTTCACTGGTCGGCGGCGGTTCGCTTGTCTGCACATTTTCATACTGTAAACATAGATTACAGTACGAAGCAAAATATCGAAGCAATTTTCTATCCTAACCGTTTTGGTCCCGGCAGCCGCTTGCTCGCTCTTCTTTGCACTTTTGCGCGCGCTGGCCGGGGAACTGGCAGCAGTCTGATTCTGAGTTTATATTATCATTTTATAATGGCAACAAAGTTGTACAACAGAAGCACTGCAGACAGAAACTTACTGTCAGGCGGTACCGCTTCGCAGCACATTCTGTGTCCGGTACAGGCTGGCCAGTGCGTTTCTGGGCACTTTGCAACAGCACGACGCCATCGTCGTTCTCGCAGTCCATTTCAGCGGGCTGTAAAAAAGCGGATAGAATTTACTTGCTTCTTAACACTGAATTATAAGTAGGAAAAAAAAACAGAAACTGTCAGTCACCTCGGCATACTGCAGCTGTTGATGCTGCCGCTGCGGCGCCTGCGATGCCACAAACGAGTACGTGATGCCGTCTTCAGTGGCATCGACCTGGTGGCACGACTGCGAATATACATGAGAAATTTCAATTTGCATATGGTATTGCACATGAAGAAGTAATGAAATGTCTTACTAACGTTAACGTTTTGCAGGGCTTGCTGCAAGTGCTGCACTTCAAAGCGGGTCGCCTGAAGCCTGGCAGCCAGGGCAACCTCGGAAGCCTGCCTTTTCATCAAGTGTGCGGCGATGGTCGTCGCTGTGTTCACATTCACCGGTGACGTGTACGGCAAACTCGGTGCTTGCACGTTCTGTTGCGGAGTGGGCAATTTCTGCACGGTGGGCAATTTGCCCACCTCCGTCGGCACGGATTTCTTGGCTTTTTTCATAGACCCGGCAAGTTGGTCCAGTTGTTGCGTCGGCTGTAAGTACGATATGTCACTTTATCATAATCATAAAGAAATGCACTACTACAAATAAGTACCACTGTGCACACTGATTTACCGAAATATGTATAAGAATGTGTAAATTGGATTTCATCAAAAGTAACAAGAAGTAAATCTTTTAAATTACACATTTTCAATTTACCAAAAGATGCATCTTAAGTAGTTTGTTGACACAAAAGAAACAGTGCAATCCTCACAATTTCAGCCAGGTATTGTACCAGACTGTCATCTGGGTCCGGTTCGGCAACTTTCGCCTCCTGCTGCGGAAACGCAAAGTTGCCCGGCTTTGTTTTCTGATGTAAGTAACATTAGTAGTTAGTACAGGGTTGTTAGTTACATGCTGTTTACGTACATCATGAAACACCACCGTTATACTCACCTGCACCGGCGTGACGTTGTAGTCCATTTCCGCGTTCTTTTGCGGCGCGGCGAGGGGCGACACAACGAGCCCGCTGGTCCTGCGGCGGCGGCGTTCGAGCAGCGCACTGCCAGACGGATTGGCAGGCGGAGCCGCAACGATCGGCAAACTGGTCGTTCCAGTATTGGCGGATTCCTACGAAAAGTTAACATCATTTACGAAACGTTTCAAGTAAATTACTTTTTCCTACTTTTAAGTGGTGACGTTGAGATACGTTCAAGGCAACAGTCCCGAAAACACACACACTCCATTCTCAAAATGTTTATCAATCAAATAACCTGGTTCATGATGAAGTCCTCGATCATGTCACAGAACTTGTTCATATCGGCCTTCAGCAGCGTGTTGATCACGCCGATTTCCTGCTGCACCACGCCGATGAACCGGATGTTCTTGATGAAGGAGCAAATGCAGGGCAGTTTGCTGCGCTGCACGCTGTCCGCATTCACGCTTGTGCTCTGCAAATTAGCACATTTGAAAGATATGGTATAATTGACTGAATACATGACAATAAAGAATAGTTTACCGATTGGGTGCACTGCGACAGCATCCTTTCCATATTTTGGCGCATTGCACGGATCGCTGCAACGTCCATCTTGTCGATAATGGGCGCGAACTGTTTCAGCACGCTGTGAAACTGGGGGTTCCTCAACGGCTCGTGCTCGCGGCATGTCTGGCGGTGGTTACGGCAATTTAAAAAAGTGTATATTAAAAACGGGAAATAAAACTAAAATGGTCAAAACGTAACAGTTAACAAAAACAATTTACTATTACACTTTAACGTTAACACAAAGTACATTTTTATTCACTCCTTACAATTTTCCTGTTACATTCATGCAACTCGCACCTGGTTGTTGTCCTGCGCCATGATGGGCGCGTTGTCCTGCGCCATGATGGGCGCGTTGTCCTGCGCCATGTCGGGCGCCTCGTGAAAGTCCTCCGGCGGTGGGCTATCGACCGTTTGCACCGTCCCTGGCGCGGGGGGAACGGCACTCGCAGCCTGTTTCACTCGGTAATCCACGAGTTGCACCGCCATACTTTGCGGCTCAATTTTCTCCGGCGTGAACGTGCTTTTTACCAATTTGCCCATCATGATGTAGAAGTTTCCCTGGCACACGTTGTGCCAGTAAACTTGCATTGCCCGGCGCCAATCGGTCGCTGTAAAGTGCACAACCACTGCTACAAACGTACAAACATAAAAACAACATTAAATGATACATTTCAGTAAACCAACATCTACTGGCCTTTCCGTCTTTGAACACAATCATGGGCATGGTGGAGAACTGGATCATTTCTTCCGCCAGTTGCATAGCCTGGGCCTCCGATTGCCGCATTTGGTGCACCAGGGTAAACACGATGTCCGCCTTCAAGTCGGCTCGCACCTTGTCCAACTCGATTTTCCACGCATAGTGCCCCAGCTCGCGCCGGCTGATCTGAATAAACGTGTTGAAAAGGTTAGTACTGTCCCCAAACTGTGATAATTCACTGACGCAAGGCTTATCTGAATCAACCTGGGGCAGTGTTCCTGGCGCCACTTTCGGAATGGCGGCTTTTTGTTCAGCGGTGCGGCCCTGACTGCGCATGCGTTCCACGATGTCGGGAAACACTGAGTAGTTGTACCATTTTTGCGTAATGCAAATGCGAAGTTTACATCTACATGGCCCGGAAAGGGTAAACTCACCGGACTCGTCTGCATAGTAGTCCATGTGCTTCAGAGTCGCGAAATTGAGCTCCATGATCCTCTTGTAGTAGTGCGCCCCGAGGTCCTCGTTTGACACGCCGCTCAGACGGCCGCCGTAAAGTATGCGCGCTTGGGTCAACGCTCTCTGAAACGACAGTGAAACAGTGTTACGTGTACGGTGTAAAACAAAGTTGCTTACTTGAAACTGAAAGTAAAAGATTGTTTTCACTTGCTGTAAAACGGAAACTGAAAGCTGTTTGCACTTGCACAAAAACAAATACTGCGAAATGTTTTGCACTTGCCAGAAAAGGGAAACAGATACATTTCCCGCACTTGCCGTAAAACGGCATACAGAAATTTGACACAGCAGTACTCGTCAACTGTAAACTGAGAAGTCTAAAACATGGTTAACCTTGAACTGCCGCTTTTTCGTGTCCCACATCGACTGCAACATGCCGCGGCGGGCCACCAGAGCGTTCTGGTTTGTTTTGGCGGACTCGTTCGCCACCTCGCGGGTCAACCACATCTTGTTGTCGGGGTAGTTGTCGTACGGGGGCTCGAAGTAGCTCTCCCTCGTGAAGTTGTTCCACGACCTGTTCACCGCCGGGTGATCGGACCGCTGAAAAAAGAAATGAAAGAATGGTTACAGAAAGGAATCTTTAACTCTCAAATGAAAGTAAGCGGTAAACTGCAACTAACGTTCGTTTGCCTTTCCGGGTGATGCAGGTCGTACTTGGTGCACTCCTTCATGCTCCAGCACCTGTGAGTAATGTACGTGTTCACAACGTCCATTTACTTGTGTGATAAAAAAATACAAACAGAAACAAACAGCGGGTATTTCTGGAACAGCTCGTGGAACTTCTCCCAGAATTCTTCCGATTTCTCGGCCGGAATCAGCACGCTCGGCCGGCCTCCGACGCCGACGCGGCTCACATCGCCGGTAATCTGAGGTCACTCACACACCGTCTTAACTGTCCAGTATACTGTTTCCAGCCATGCACGTTTGTAAATATCCTGTTAAATACAGGTAGCCTTCCGGCTAACCGTTTTATCATGATATTGTACGAATTGCAAGGCAAGCAACAGTTTACATTTACTTGCAGACGGTGTGTGACTGTCACCGGTTTTTTCGGTTTTTTCCCGGCCACTTTCAGCTTGCTCGGGCGCTTTTCAGTCTTTGACTGGGCCACCGCCAGCGACCGCTCATCGTCATCGGATGGCGTTTGCGACCCGTCGTTGGGCCCGCGGCCGCCCGGCCCCAACGGATTCATTTCCTGAGTTACGGGAGGTATGTGAGATTGTCACGTAACTGAAAATGTATGGGAAAGTCACAATTATGCACGATCCGGAACTATCCAAACCGAAGGGGTCCGAATCGTAAGCTACCTCTTGGTCATCATCCTGCTGGGTGAAGTCCTCCACCCAGTCCTTGTCCTTCTGTGGATCGTCCTCGTCCACTTGGCCATCCTGAAGCTGTTTCAGTTGCTTTGTGGCATTCACGCGAGAGCGGCGCACGCTGCTGTTGTTGCGGCCGATGACTGGCACTTGCTGTATACAAGAAAGTGCTACTGTAAATGCAAACTCTTCTTTTGAAAATGTCAAAAACGGTCATTTAAACGTACCACTTTAGCGACCTGTGCAGCCAGCGCCCTCGTTTGCTCCTCCAGTCTCTTGGCATTTTCCTTCCTCCGCCTTTCCATTTCCACGTCCACTGCGCTCGGTGGCGACTTGGCGGTCTGACTGTACCGCGGCGTGATGAAGTCGTCATCATCGTCCTGCAGTTTACAACGCTAAGTTTACTGTTTCATGTAAAGAGAACTTAAAAAGAAGTTTACTACATCTGCGCATGCACATGGTAAACTGCAAACTTTGTGCTTGTAGGCATTCATAAATGTGTTTGGAACGGATTGCAGTTTACTTGAATGAGTTATGCCCCAGTAATTGCGTTTGACATATACATTATTTTGGTGAACTGACATGCATTCAAAGCTGATTTATGACGTTTCCAGCACACAGTTTGCAGTTCAGCGTGTGTACCCAAGTTAAATTAACCTCCCAGTCGTCCCACTTCACCTTGGCGCGCCCATTTTCTTTTTTCACGCGTTCTTCGTGCAGGCTCCTTTTGCTTTTGGACGCCTTGCTCTTCAGCGCCACGTGTCGCTCGTACTCGAGCTTTGCCTGAGACATATTTCAAAGTAGTGTTTTGCAGTGACAATTACACAGTGTTTTAAAACACAGTGTGTTTCAAATTCATGTATACAGCAAGACTCGCTGGTGGATTTTAGAACGGTACAAATCGTGGAATGTGTCTATATAGTTACTGCTTGAAAGATGAAATGTGTGGGTTCAAGCAAATCATGTTTACTGTGAGAACCCATATCCCGTGAAAGTCTGGGGTTTGGCATTCCCGATCCCCATCCCAATCCCCATCCCCATCCCCATCCCTTCTAAGTAAATTCCGTTTTAACCGTACTGAAAATAACACACTGTTTTTAAACACAGTGTGTTCCAAATAGAGGATGCATTTATGTTCTGGCAACCCATAGCAACGCTTGGTTCGCTAGAGAGTTTTGAATATAGAAATAGTGCAACGTGTGTATATAGTTACTGCTTGAAACATGATAGATGTGGGTTCAAGTCCCTATCCCGATCCCCATTCGTATGCCGATCCCGATCCCCATTCGTATGCCAATCCCGATCCCCATCCCGATCCCCATTCGTATGCCGATCCCGATCCCCATCCCGATCCCCATCCCGATAAGTAAATTCCCTTTGAACCGTTTTGAAAATAACACACTGTTTTTAACACAGTGTGTTCCAAATAACGGGAAGCTTGCCGTGTGGGCCTACACACAACTCGCTTAAATCTGTTGGAGAAATCAATTTGTATTGTAGAAATAGTGGAATGTGTGTATATAATTTGTGCTTGAAACATGAAAGAAGCGGGTTCAAGCAAATCACGTTTACTGTGAGGAACGTGATTCCCATCCCGATTCCCATGCCCATCCCGATCCCAATCCCGATCCCGATCCCGAAAACTCAATTCCCCTTGAATTCTACTGACAATGACACACTGTTTAAGTACAGTGCGTTTCAAATAAATTTTCGCTGTAATATTTTCATGTAAATACACGAATATTTGCACAATTTGTTTTGCTGTATGGAAGAAATCATGCAAGGTGTCTACAGTGTGTGCTTGAAACATGAAAGATTTGGGTTCAAGTCCCTATCCCAATCCCCATCCCGATCCCCATCCCGATCCCCATCCCGATCACAATCCCCATCCCGATCCCCATCCCGATAAGTAAATTCCCTTTGAACCGTATTGAAAATAACACACTGTTTTTAACACAGTGTGTTCAAAATATTATGGGAAGCTTGTACGTGTGGGCCTACACACGACTCGCTAGAATCTCCATTTGTATTGTAGAAATAGTGGAATGTGTGTATATAAATGTGTGCTTGAAACATGAAAGAAGCGGGTTCAAGCAAATCACGTTTACTGTGAGGAACGTGATTCCCATCCCGATCCCCATCCCGATCCCCATCCCGATCACAATCCCCATCCCGATCCCGAAAACTCAATCCCCTTTGAATCCTACTGCCAATGACACACTGTTTAACTACAGTGCGTTTCAAATAAATTTTCGCTGTAATATTTTCATGTAAATACACGAATATTTCCAGATTTATAGTGTTTTGCTGTATGGAAGAAATCGTGCAAGGTGTCTACAGTGTGTGCTTGAAACATGAAAGATTTGGGTTCAAGCCAAAAATGTCCAAAACATTTCAACGTGAGAATGACACACGGTTGTTAAAAACCGCGTGTTTCAAATAATAGAAGGTAACTCAACCTGTCAACTGCACACAGGTATTTTTGGCATGACATTCATGTGTACAGTGCGTGCTTGAAACATGAATGATGTGGGTTCAAGCAAAAAATGTCCAAAATTTAAATGTCCAAAATTTAAATGTCCAAAAGTCAAACGTCACCTTCTCAGTCAGCGTCAGATCATACTCCGATGGCGGGCGGGCAGTCTGAAAAAAATTTAAGTCGGAAGTGCGCACACGTCTAACGTGTCATACAACAGAATAAAAGCAGTATGCCTAGCCTAACTGAACAACTTAATTCACTGGCAGTTGGGAACAAGAGCGTCATGTCGCAGCAAGGGCAGCAATCCAGCGGGCCTTACGCTGCGCAACAGTCGCAGTCCGATTTCAGTCGCACTTTCTCACATGGCATGTTCCAGTTTCCCGCCACAACGAACACCTCAGCCTACCCCTTTCCACCACCGCCCCCAAACAGGTGCTTGTGTACACATTTCAGTATCGTTTCTCTAAAGCTACCTGCCTATCAAGAACCAATTAAAATTTAAACAGCACATTCTAATAAAGAATGTGCTCCAAATAGTGACGTATGATCGTTTTGGACAAGGATTTACGCAACAACATTCTGCTTGAGACTGCCACCAAACACTAAAAATGCATGCCATGATCATTTTCCCTGAAACATGACATTAGCGGGTTTCACTTTTCACACTGCTAAATGCTTTTTGTGATTGCAGGTGCAGCAAACAGTTCTTATGTGATAAGGTTTGTGTATGAGAAAATGTAACAGTGTGTACACAAGCACAGTTTTCGTTTTCCGGTACCCGGTGCGTCTACACCCAATCAAACAACACAAGTGCAAAGCGGAACTTCAGTGTCCACAGCGGAAGGCATGAGTATTGACAGGAGTGAGGAGGATGCAGGCCCCAGAATGACACCATTTCAAGCTGTTAGTTTACAGTGCAGTAAAAACTGACCATGTTGACAAAAATTTGTCAAAGTTGATCACGTGTTATTCTTCAAGAAATACGGTTTTTTCCCATTTCTTTCAAAATGCAGATGGATGAGCTCATCAACTTCACGAAAACCACCGAGAACAACATCGTACACGTGAACACGCAAGTGCAGAAACTGGTGAACACAGTGAACCAGTTTACGGGCAAGATGCATATGGCCAGTAAAGCTACGGAGGTTCTGTTGGAACACACTAAGTTGCTCGAAAAGAAAGAGAAGGCTTATGAGCGCATGGTGACAGAGCTCGTTCCGCGTGACCTGCAGCGTACCCATCCTGTCAATCGCTACATGTGAAACACTGAACCAACTGATTCCCCCCTTTTATACAGAGAACTGTGATGTTCAGAAAGTACTGCTTAAAAGTGAACCGTTCTTGTAATAAATGTCTCGGAAAGCGCAACAGAACTGCAAACTCACTTTACTATTGTCAAAATTCAAATTTCGCTTCACGTCGGACGCTGTGGGCGTGGCTGTGTCAGCGGGTTTGCCCGGCGGTGCGGTCCGGACAGGCTCGGCGGGCTTGGCGGGCTCGGCGGGCATGTCGGGCTCGGCATTCTCGGGTGGGTTCTGCTTATCCGCCCACCACGGAACACGCTCGTTTGCACCCTGAAAAAATGAGAAATGTTGAAAGAATTTTGCATTAGAAAAAGCTGTAAAGTAGGCAGTAGCGCATGCACACGCTAGTTTACTGCCACATGTAGGTAAACTGATAAAGCAGCTTTGAACGCATTTCAGTTCACTGAAATGGTTTATTCATTGACTGCAGTTGCCAGAGACATCACTGTATGAAACGCAAATGCGTTATAAGTTGAGGTATCAGTTTACAAAAATGTTGCGGTAAAGTAGTGTGTGCATGACCATTAGTACAACAGAAGCTGGATTACAGGGAAGCTAACTAACACCAAAGAATGACACCGAAAATGAGGGAAAAAAGGTATAGATGGTGCATGTACTTAAGCGATGTACATGCTTAATAATTAGTTGAAATCAGAATCCACCTTCCTTTCACCAACACCGGGAAAGTGCACAGTTAATAGTCCTAGAAGCTACAAAAAACTTTAAATGGTAAGTGCCACTTACAGTTAAACTTACACTGTCGAACGGCCTACCTGCCATTCAGAAAGTTATTCGAAAAAAGTTAACAGTAAAATGGTAAACAGTGTCGGGCTAACGATATCCATCAGGCGACGCGGAAGCGAATTTGTGCGGTGGTAAATTGGAAAGGGGCAAAACGGGCCCGGTGTCCTCGTCGTGTGCCGAATCCAACCGTCGTCACCGGGACCCGAGTGAACCCAGCCCTGGCCCTCGTCCAAAACATCTGCACAAAGAGCACATTACAATGAATGTTTCGTTTCCATGTTAAACTGACAGTTAGAAAAGAGTACCGTCTTTGTACATGGCCGGCAACGGGGTAGTGCACGTGGGCATGGCCAACTCGTTCCGGATTTCTTGCAGGGTCTGCGAAATAGGAGAAACATTTTGAGAAAATGTTTTGCAAAAGGAACTTAGCCATGTAGAATTTTGTAAATACAAAATTATAAAATCAGAGCAGTTGAAGCCAGTTTCGATTCAGCCAATGTAATTCTCACTTTGTAAGAAACAATTAAAATTTTAAGACAGTGAAAAAGTGGGCATTTTGATCGCTGAAAAATATATATATGGCACACACTGAGACATTTTTGATTCCAAGAATATACACCTTTCTAAGAACCAATTAAAATTGTCAGCCAGTGAAACAGTGAGAAATTTGATGGCTGAAAAATATATATATGGAACAGACAGAGACATTTTCGATTCCATCAATCTACACCTTTCTAAGAACCAATTAAAATTGTGAGCCAGTGAAACAGTGAGAATTTTGATGGCTGAAAAATATATATATGGCACACACTGAGACATTTTTGATCCCAACTTCTGATGCATGAGGTGAACAATTTTCAAAAGAGAAATATGGGAAAAAGTGATTTTACAGAAGGATTTTGGTATAACAAAAATTTAAATATGGAACCCACTTAGACATTTTTTGATTCCAAACATACCTGCAGAATGTGCAAAATTTTCAAAACAGAAACATGGTGAAATTTTATTTCACATGAAAGATTTTGATTATACACAAATATAAATATGGAAGCCACTTAGACACTTTCGATTCCAACGGAATATGCAGAAGGTGAAAAATTTTCAAAAGAGAAACATGTGAAAAATGGATCTCACATGAAACATTTTGGTTGAACAAAACTATATATGGAACCCTGTCAGACACTTTTTGATTTCACACATATACGCAGAGTTTGCCAAAACTTAGAAACGGAATTATTGGAAAAAGTCATTTTACATGACCGATTTTTGGTATAACAAAAATATAAATATGAGCCCATTTCCCTACTTTTTTGATTAGTATACGTCTCCATATTTCACCAAAAAACAATCGTACTGAACTAACTTCGGCGGTGAGTGTGCCCTTCACCTTCTGCACGCCACTGCTTTTCGGTTGCCGGTCAGTGCGCTCTTCTGCCACGATCGGATCGCCATACTGAAATACGTAAGAGTACATGTATTGAAGAATTTACAAAACTGAACATTCTTATATTGAAACTTCCGCATACTTAAAATTTACATTTAAAGAAAAAAAAGTGCAAAAAGGATGAAAGTAAAGAAGTAAACTTACTTCATTCACACGGCCAGTTCTGTACTCGCACGTCCTGTTGTGCTCCTCCCTCAAGCGCTTCTTTTCCGCAATCTTCCCGGGGCTTTCCGGCGGAATTGGTAGGCCGGCCTCCATCGCCGCGCGCTCTTCCTCATCCTGCAACACATTCAGAAACGTCTAAAACATGTCTCAAGAACACTGAAAGAATTCTTACTGAACGTAAACTAACATAAATACCGTGACACCGCGGCTTGTCACAAACGAAGAGCGCCCACTTTCGCTTTGGCTTCTCGGCTGCGGCAGCGTCTTGGCCAACTGTCGGCGTCGAAGGCTTGGCCTTCTCGGCTGTGGCAGTGTCTTGGCAAACTGTCGGCGTCGGGGACCGCGAACCCCCAACAACGACAGTTTTTGTTTTCAGTTTCTTCTGTTGCACGGGCGCCGGCAATTCCTTGGCGGGCGGTACGACGGCCGCGGCCGCGGGCGCGGGCGCGGGCGCGGGCGCGGGCATGGACACGGAAGCCGTAGTGCTTGCAGCGGGTGCAACCACTGCGGACGGCACAAGGGGACCACCGTACACGTTCGTGGCTGCCTCACGTGCCTGCCGTTGCAGCTCCTGCTGCAAAGTGACAGTGTGTGTGTGAGATCAAACTATCAGTTTACATCTACATGTTACATAATGGGTAAAAGGTGCTACAGTATGTCTGTCACAGTGTGCAAAGTTACACTGTCATGGCAACATCAGTTTACATCTACTTTTTACATAAGTGGTGAAAACAGCAACAGTAGTTCACGTTGCGCAAACTTTCATGAAAGTGTACAGTGAGGTAATGCCTGAAAGAGAACGTATTCAAATAAAGAAAAAATGACAAACCATTTTTTTTTCTTTCAATTGCAGCCTCTTCTTGTCTCTGCGCCGCTTCGCCCCGATTCTGTCATTTTCCAACTTTCTCAGCCTTCTTTGCTCCTCCATCGACAATTTCTGCTGGCGCGCTCTTTCCTCCTCGCGCGCTTTTTCCTGCTCCTCCAAACGGTCACCGTCAGCCGGGACTTCCGGCTCAGCCGGAGAGTCCTGACTCGCGAACAAATCCTGAAAAGGAACATTGTGTACACTTTTGACACGGTGGAAAGAGAATTCCGCATAGTTGAAACAAATGAAATGTGAGTTTACGAAAAAGCACAGAAGTTTGCTAAATTAGAAATGAATTTAGACAAATTTCAAATAAAGAATAAACTGTGTGTGTAGAAAAAGTTCAGAAACCCATACAAATATAAGTAGCAAACCTGCGACAAAACCCTGCCAAACGAATGTGCGAGGTGATCGTCGGGGACAAGCACGCGCTGCGGCTCGGAAATGTCGCGCTGAGAACTCTGCGCAGCCTGCCCTCTGGTGCGCATGTTTGTGCCTCGGCCACGCACGGGCGGTCCAGTCGGAACGGTCTGAAGTGGGGCAAACGATTTGTAAACATTGGTTGGCTTATCTTGGATTGTAAATATCGCGTTGGCTTGTAAACATTCGCAAATTGTAGATAAATTGGCAGATGTCCAAAACACACTTGTACTCAAACAAAAATGATAACTAGAAAATGAATGAAAAGAAATGGTCAGATAACCAAAGAAATCGGATGAGTAACCTGTTCTGGGGGCTGGCTCTCACTTTTCTGCTTTGGCGGCCGTCCACGTTTGTTTCCATTTTTGCCTTTGCCGCCATCCGAAGTCGTTTCCGCGGTCGCGGAAACGTTTTGCGATCGGCCGCGCGCCATACCGCCCAAAGTTCGGACCATTTTCGACGCGAAATCAATCAAACGGTCTATTTTTCACTTTTCCACAAAATTTTCGCTTTTTATTTCTTATCTGTGAAAGATATGGATTTGTGACAAAAAAAAGTGACACGTCGTGATACAATTTTATGTTATTCATGGTTACTTTTTTTAATGACATGTTTCATTTCTGGCTACATGCCAGAAATGTCTGGCATATGGCCAGAAATCTGAAATATCGATTGACAAAAACTGTCCCCAAAAAAACGTTTCAAAATGGCGCAAGATGAATCCATTTTGGGACAAATGCAAAGAATGAACGAAGCGCTAGAGCGGAATTTGGATGGAACTGCGCCACTAACGCACAATCAGAAGAGACAAATTTTAGCCGCTTTTTTGGCAGTCGGGAACACGTTGTTTTCGTATGATGTGGACAACGACGACGAAGAACAAGAGCAGGAACAGCAGAATGCCGCACAAGAACAGGGTGATCACGGCAGGAAAAAGTACATGACACCGTATTTACTAGAAAGGGCGCGCTCCAGGGGCAATTACTGGCGAGCTGTTATTGCCTGCAAGAACACCGATCCAGCATGGTTTTACAAACTGTGCAGGGTTCGTTGTTTCACAATTTCTGTTATTTACGTAAAATATACAGACGTATATAACATCACTTACTGTGTTGTGACATTTTCATGTTATTGTTTACAACAACATTGCAATCGAACAGTAAACTGATATTTATGAATGAACTCAGTTTACCGATAACGTTCACAATGATTACAAATTAATTACAGCTGTGGCCAACTGAATTCGAACAGCTGCACGCGATGCTTACAGCTGTCGACCCTGAAACTGGTGAACAGTACCTGAGGACACGAGATGTAAGAAGACACATCGCTGTAGTGACAACCGAAATGCGACTGTTTTACTTTCTGTATACATGCGCAAACGGCCGGGAAGTTGAAGATTGTGCCGGCCAGTCACAGGTGATACCATTTTTCATGCTTTTAGATTGCTTTATAGTTCATTGTATTTTGGAAAAACATTTACAGATTTCCGGCGCTACGATTAGAACGATTATTGACGAAGTGTCCACCGGAATAGTGAAAGTTTTGAAGGACCACTTGAAACCTATGGGGAGTGATTTAGGGCAAATGAAAGATTTCGCGCAGCAATACTGGAAACTGTGGCAGATGCCGAACTGTGTGGGGAGTCTGGATGGCAAACACATCCGTATTCGCAAACCCGCTGGTAAGTACATATCATTTTACGCATTCTACTTTTGCCCTCATGTGTGTTGTTTCCAGTAAACATAAACATGGTGAGTCGTATGCAACGTCACGGTAAACTAAGCGTCGCATTTGCGACGCTTGCGACGCTTGCGACGCGTGCGTCGCCTTCAATCAGAAATAGTCGCCAGTTTACCAAGGTTGCAAATTTTTTTGTGAAAACGTCGCTTTTCGTCGCATTTTGCGTCGCAAACGTCGCAAAATCGTCGCTTTTGCTTGAGTTTAACCGCAACCCCCACCGATTTGAAAGTAACTTCATTTGGGTCATGGGAATGTTGTGCAAATGATTTTTGGATGTACTTGTAGAGAAAAAAATTGCGCTTCTTCTGACGTACCTGGCTTCTCATAAAAGTGATCCAAAAAAAAGTTATGATTTTTTTTAAAAAAGGGCCAAATTGCGCGACGAAATGGCGACGGTCTGGCGACGGTCTGGCGACTGTAGAAAAATGACTAAATTCACAGTGATGGGAAACTGTGCAGTGAGGTGGAAATGTTTACAGTTACAAAAGTAAATGAAAAACGCCTTGCAGAGGGTGGAACGAGATACTGGTGCTACAAGGGCTTCTCGTCGATTATACTGTTCATCAGCGCCAGCGCAGATTTGAAAATTCAGTACGTGGACATCGGTATGCCGGGGTCACAAGCAGATGGTGCTGTGCTGATCACGTCTGATTTCGGGCAGGATTTGATGTGAGTTTACATCCTTTTTGACATGTTCCAATGAGGTGCTATACATTTACACATGATAAAAGTGATACATTTACACAGACATGGCAGAATGCTTATGGCGCCACCGTGCTTGCTGCCCGGTGCAGATGCCAACGAACCTGCAAATACCATTCCGAGTTATTTTGTGGGTGATCAAGCGTTCGCGTTGCGCAAGTGGTGTATGGTGCCATATGCGCTGCATGCAGATGACAGCCAGCGACACTTCAACTATCGGTGTGTTTGAATATTGTGAAAGAAGCGTTGTTTGGTAAAACTGAAATCTAAATTTGACTGCAACTACTGCAGCTTATCCCGAGCTAGGCGCACTGTCGAATGCGTCTTTGGTATTTTGGCTGGCAGATGGCGCATACTGCTGACCTGTATCGCGATGGAACCGCCGCGCGTACAAAGACTGGTTATGGCCTGTTGCCACCTGCACAATTGGCTGCGTGATATCCGCGGGGAAAGTGCTGCCAACCAATTTGATGAAAATGGCGATGAAAAACCACAAGATGACCCGAACGACACTGTTGAGCGAAATGTAAGTTTACCTTGCATATTCACTGTTACAATTCAACATCACATAAATTCATTCCCATACACAGCTGCAGTGGCGACCAGTGTACGACAACATGGATACGATCGATAACGTGCCAATCCGAAGGGACGTTGACGAAAGAGATGCGCGCCCCATCAGGGATGCAATCAAGGAGTGGATGATGACGGACGCCGGTCGTGTTCCGTGGGTGAATCCCGCTGACTGCTGAATTTGCAACTACGTTGAATATAAAAATCAAACTGAAATATTTCCGTTGCAGTGGCAGTTAGCATTAAAGTGGCACTGGAATGGTAAACTGATGTAACAAATACAAAAAATTCATTTTCATGCTATCTGCTACAGCTACACTTCATTTTTCGATTGCAACCGGTTATAATGGTTGTTATGTAGTACACTGTCGTTGAATGGACAATTTTCATTCACTATTCGATTTTTGGCTGATTTTTTCTTTTTTAATTGTGATTAAATCATAATTCGCAAAGTCTTTCGTTTCACGCCGCGAAAAATTGTGTGATGTGTGCAGCTAATGTTCCTCTTTCATGTGTGATTTTTTTTTCCGGATTCGGGCTTTCCGTTCACGTGCTAGTGATTTATTTGCGTTTAATTGAAATAAAATCATAAAAAATCGAAAGTTTATATTTCATGTCCGCTGTGTACACCAATCGATAGCGCAAAGAAAACTGATAATTTAGAACGTTTCAATAAACGAAAAAACGTAACAGGTGATTTTATAAAAATTTATTTCCACAAAAAAATGATAAATTCAATAAAAAATCCAATGTTGCACTTAAAAATATTTTAAAAATTTTGACAACATCTACACAACGTACTGTACACGATGACGCAAAAAAATTGCATAAACAATGCTCCGTTCTTCCACAATTAAAGAAATTAGAAATTAATGTTTACAGCGTAAATTCACATCACAGGCAAACTTGAAAAAAATAAAGATGGCGGCCTAAACTCCGCCCACTTTTACTATGCGTGAATTTAGCCGGTAAACTAAAAAATGGAGTTTACCGCCAGTAAACTGAAAACGCCAGTAAACTAGTGTGCGCGGGGCCAATGTGTGTGATAAATGTCATGCTGTAAAGCTGCATATGTCAAGTGTAAATTGTGTATACAAATGTTATGTTTTTGTATTGAAATCAAATGCTTTGTGTCCAAATCTTATGTTTTTTATTTATTTACACAAGACATAATGTTCACATAAGATTTGGATTACAAAACAACAAGATTTGGATACAAAACATTAGATTTTGATACAGTTTGCTTGATAATTGACACGTTACAGGGCTTGGGACTGCCCCCAGTTCCATGCACAGGTATTTTCTTAAATTTTCCATTTGATTTTAACTTTTTTTGAGATTCTGCCTAAATGCCAATGGCAGTGCCAACCCCGTTATCAACGCATTTCACACGTGGTGCTTTTCTGGCAATGTATTTAATACCAGCCAGGTAAATAGTTGTAAATGGGTATGTTGGTTCTCAGCAGTCAGCACTTCTTAGTTGTGCCACATTTCACTTTGACAGGTTGTATTGTCACTTTTCTTTCACATACTCCAGCTATAAATACATCGCCAAGTTTACTTCACTTCTATAAAACTTTACTGAAAATTTGTTGCAGCCTGGGGACGTGCTCAAAATAGAGAAATTCAAAGTGCCTGAAGGATACCCTCGCAATTCCATCAACCATCCCAAGTGTGGAGGTGAGAAATGGCTTGCAATTTTTTAAGTTGAGCATATTACATATACCTACCATATTACCTCCAATATAACGCATCTCTCTAATATAAGGTACCCTCTTATATAAGGTATAACTTTTGGTAATTTGAACGCGACGAAATAAATATAAGGTACCCTCTAATATAAAGCATACCTCTAATAAGGCAGAGCTAGCTGCGTGCCAAAACACGCAAAATAATAAAAACGGTTGCTAAACATGGCGGAAAATGATGAAAATGGTGCCGAAGGGCACTGCGATGACTCTTCGTCGACTTCCGCGCTGAAAAGTATGTCAGTTTACATTTATGCTGCGATTACAGCTCGGGCGTAAAATTGACTGTGTGTAAAATTGATTTTTGGGCGTAAAATTAATTACAGGTGACTGGATAAAGATATGGCGTTGTAATTTCAGTCAAAGAAAGCGCACATGCAGATGTTGCTTGTGTCCAAAGCTCATCTGTTTATTTTAATTGTACTAGAAGTTATGAATTTTGGCACAAATTTTTTTAATTTTACGCCCTAATTTTACGCAATTTACAGTGCATAATTGGAAAAATTGTGCTAAAATTCATAACTCCCAGTATGATTCAAATAAACTCATGAGCTTTGGGCACAAGAAACATCTGCATCTAAGCTTTCTTTGGCTGAAATAACAATGTCGTATCTTTATCCATTCACCTGTAATTAATTTTAGGCCCAAAATCAATTTTACGCCCGGTCAATTTTACACCCGAGCTGTAATCGCAGCATTATGCTGCACTATTCACTCGAAGAGAAACTTTGAATTGTTGACCAGACGAAAATCTGGCGAAAAAATTGAAGGTACCCTCTACCCTCTAACTCTAATACAAGGTATAACTTGGCTCTAAAAATCTGATGAAAACAATATAAGGTATACATTATAAACACCTTCCCGATCAAGTCCGGCCCACCATTTTGTATTTTACTTCTGACGTCCTATCTCCAGTTCTAGGACGCGCCAGAAGCTGAAACTTGGGGTAGATATTGGCGCAACCCCCCTCTACTTCGCATGAATTGGAGGGGTCGCGGCGACCCCTCCAATTCAAGCGAAGTAGAGGGGGGTTGCGCCAATATCTACCCCAAGTTTCAACTCTTCAACCAGTTTCAATTTCACAAACACTTGCTTTGCTGTGGCTGCTGCTGTTGCTGGCAGCAAGCTATCCGCTGGGTAGAAAGATGCATTATTTTTGTATTGTTTAAGGACTATGATACATTCAACAAATTTGCAGGTCTAAAGGTCACTATGAGAGGCGATCCAAAACCACCAGCCAACCAGGACAAGGAAATCACATGTGTTGTGGGTGTAAATTCCAGGGGCTGGTTTACCAACGTGGAGATTCCTGGAGATAAGAATTTGTCAAATAAGTGTTACTTTGAAGGGGTCCACAATTGTGAAGAAATTGAAGAAGAACGACATCGATATGATGAATATTGTAACGATAGCTATGAAAATATATGTCGCGTCAATTGTAATGATTGCCCGCGTCTCTAATTTTTTTAAAGAACGTATGTTCACGTTTTTATCTACGGTTCCGGGGGGTGATTGTTTCAGAGTGAGAATTTTGAGGGGGGTTAAACGAGGGGGGTATTTCGAGGGGGGGCTTATTATTTCGGCGGAAATTTTTTTCCAATTCCAGTACCAAATTGTCATCTGAAACATGCGCAGACGTAGAAAAATGCACCAATTGACATCGATAAAAAATTGAAAATTGCAAAAATGATCCTTAAGTACCCCAATGGGCCCAGTCATATATATATATATATATATATATATATATATATATATATAATATATATATATATATATATATATATATATAGTACCCAATGGGTCGTATATAGGTATATATATATATGGCATATACTTGGAAGTGAATTTTTACAAAATGGATTATTTATGACATAATTCACTGTTGGGTACCTAACTATAAAAACTATTATAACAATATTTTATATCATTGTGAAGCTGAGAGTGTGCTTTATCAGAATCTACAAACTTTTGGGGTGTTTTGCCATAGCCACTTTATACCTAAGAAACAAAAACATGAATGTGGGCCATTTCTGTCTGATTTGAATCGCGATTCACGCCGAAACTGTTCTTGGGGAACAGAGGTAGACATGCACCATTGCATAGCTGAGGGTTGTGCTCTTTCAGAATCTGCAGAGTTTTTGGGGTGTTTGCTGTAGCCACTTTATACCTAAGAAACAAAAACGTGAATACAGGGCAGTTCCGGCTGATTGAATTGCGGTTCACACCTTAACCGTTCTTGGGGAACGGGGGTAAATACTCTTTCAAAACTTGTGTTGTGTGGGTTGCTGACGCGCTGTTGATTGTCAATAGAATGGCATGCAAAGTGTCATAGGTATGACCAATAAAAAATAAAGGAAAATTTGCATTTTTGCTTTATTACTGATGCTTTGCATGAGTTTTTACATTTTTGCAGGGCATTTCACAGGCTTTGTGAGTGCATCACCATCGAGGTTTCCTTCAATAGTGTATCCAAATAGTAAATGAAGAAAAAAAGCCTTTTAATTTTAACACCATTTTGAAAAAGAAATGAATGGCAGGAAAATCACAGATAACATCAAATTCAATCACAAAGGAAAAATTACCAATTATACTCCAGCGTAGTGATGGAAAAGCGCCATGGCGCTGGCGCCTGGCGCTAGCGCCAAAGCAAAAAGCGCCATGGCGCTTTTGGCGCTTGGCGCTAAAACGCTCTGGCGCCATTGGCGCTTGGCGCCGGCACCTGAAAAAGCGTCATGGCGCTTTTGGCGCTTGGCGCCATTTTCTGGTGGCGCTATTGGCGCCTGGCGCCGGCATTTTGAATGGCGCCAAAAAAGCGCCGACGGTGATTATATAAAATTCTTATGGAATGAAACCGACAATCCAGTTGATCAATTTTGATTTGCAAAGTGCATTTGGATATGAACAAAAAAGCATCTAGGTAATTAGGAAGAAGTCCAGTAAACAATTGGACTTATTGACTTATTGTGTGTAATAAAAACTTTTTCCACGCCACAGTAAATTTGACTTATTGGCAATTTGTTCACTTATAGACTTTTTGAAGTCAGCAGCACATTGATTAAACACATTCTCATTGTTTTCCCTACAAAAAGAGTGGACTTATTTATTGGCCTCTTGTTGGACTCAACAGTTATTAAGTTATTGAATTATTGCTTGAGATCCTGTAAAATTGTTCCTAAGAGTATTCCATATGTATTTAAATCTGACAGTTTAAAAGAGGCAATTATCATTGAAAAAACTGGAAAATGGTGAAAAATGTGCAGGACCAATTCTAAGCACCGTTAGCATGTGCAAATAACTCAATTTTCAAAACTTTGGAGTTACGACTTCCCCCGTCATATAAGTTTCCCCTTTAGAGAGTTAAATACAATACATGCCCAAAAAGTCCTCTCCAACTGCTAGTCATTTGAGAGACAAATAACATCCCTCAACTCCACCTTTTAGCGGAGTGAGTAACAAAGAACTCTCCATTGAAAGCTTCTCAGTTAAATACTATGCCTGACTGAGATAATATATTCCTGGGGATAAAAACAATCTATGAAGTGGCTGATTGAACTTTTACTGCAAAAGTTCAATGGACTACTAAAAACGTAAGCGGTACGTCACAGTTATGCACTAACTTCTCTACAAACAAATTGCAGAAATTTTTTTTTGGCGCTGGCGCTATTGGCGCTTGGCGCCATTACCCTCTGGCGCCATTGGCGCTTGGCGCTGGGGTTCAGAAAAGCGCCATGGCGCTTTCGGCGCTTGGCGCCATTTTGCTCTGGCGCTATTGGCGCTTGGCGCTGGGGTTTGAAAAGCGCCATGGCGCTTTTGGCGCTTGGCGCCAAAAGCCTGGCGCTTTTTCCATCACTACTCCAGCGACATCACACCTTACAATGAAATCTACCATATCCCATCTGAATAAAAGAACAAACATGAAAATTTTTCATCATATTTATCAAAGCAATTCGATAAATATGATGAAAATTTTTTATCTTTATTCTTTTATTCAGGTGGGATATGGTAGATTTCATTGTAAGGTGTAATGTCGCTGTAGTATAAATTTCTTCTAAAATACTGGAAACAATACCTGAGCTCATAGGACAATCATTACAAGCGACATAAAGTTTCATAGCTTTCATAGAATATGGTTTCATAGCTATTCACATGTAACATAAAGTGATTTGAATTTATTACTCATTGCCTGAAACCGAAAACAAAGTAAAAAACCCAGACAGAATACATAAATAACATGTAGAAGTACCTTTGATAAATATCACATTGTATTATTTGGTAGAAAGCGACAGTTGAATTACCCATCTTAAAATTTTAGTGAGGCGATTGCAAATCGAAAGGTGACAATTTTACAGTAAATTATGTTTTACATGAGTGAATAACGTGAAATCAATTACAAATGACAGACATGTTTTTTTATGTTCAGCCATCATTTCAAAAACATGTTTTACCAAATTACAGATTACATATTACGGAAACTAGGACATAATATTTCAGGCCTTCTAAATATTAGAAACTCACCCTTCTATTAGAAGAAATAAAGTCACATAGCACCAATCGAATCCCTCCGAATAGTTAGATCCAAATGAAATCTGTTTTTTTACGGGATTGTTAATCAAAAATCCATTTTTGATGCCCTCATTTTTCGCATTTTATCTCATTAGGTACTTTTTGCCACGCGCCAGGCGCCAAGGGCGCCACGGAAAAATGGCGCCAAGCACCAGGGGCAAGCGCCATGGCGCTTTTTGAAAAATGGGCGCCACCTGTAAATGGCGTCACTGTAAAATGGCGCCAAGCGCCAATGGCGCCATGTAACCCCCCGCCCCATTGAAACTTATGTTTTATATACCGCATTTCTTAAAATAGAAATAAAATTCACTACGCAGTGTGAGGTCAGTATAAAAACTCGAGTGAATTTGCTAGAGTACGAATTTGACATACCGTATTACCTCCAATATAAGGCATCCCTCTAATATAAGGTACCCTCTAATATAAGGTATAACTTTTGGCTATTTTGAATGTGACAAAATAAATATAAGGTACCCTCTAATATAAGGCACACCTTTAATATAAGGCACAGCTGGCTGCGTGCCAAAACATGCAAAATCATAAAAACAGTCGCCAAACATGGCGGAAAATGATGAAAATGGTGCCGAAGGGCACTGCGATAACTCTTCGTCGACTTCTGCCATTTTGTAGTGATACTGTACCACCTATTTCCTACATTCCAATTTGAAAAAATGAATTGTATCGTTGCTCACTGTTGGTAAAATTTCCTTAAAATCTGGTGAAAATAATTGAAGGTACCCTCTAATATAAGGTACCCTCTAATATAAGGCATAACTTTTGGCTCGAAAAATCTGACGAAAACAATATAAGGTATACCTTATATTAGAGGTAATACGGTAAGTACATAAGAGTTTCAAGTCTGCGAGTATACACCCGGGGCTACTTCCGCAAGTGGGAAAGTGAAAAGGCAAAATGACAAAAGCTAAGTGAAATGGCAAGTAAATTGGCAAAAGTGAAGTAAAATGGCAAGTCAAGTTGAAACTTTCAACTTGAAAGACAGTTGTGCCAGTTCACTTCTCACTAGAACACTTCTCATTATACTTTGCTGCAGCCAATTTACTTTCCATTTTACTTCGCTAATGCCATTTTACTTCTAACTTCTCAATTTGCGGAACTGACCCCAGGTGGTAATCCCAAGCCCTGTAAAGTGTAAATCAAAAGTGTCAAATGTAAAGTCAAATGCAAAGTATCAAGTGTCATGCAAAGTTCAGTAATAAAATCTTTTTTTTTGTTTTGATTGACACTTTACTTTGCATTTGACTTTTCATTTGACACTTTACTTTACACTTTACAGGGCTTGGGACTGCCCCCAGATATACCTAGCACTTTTTTTCCTGTATCGAGGTTAAATCATGCGACTGTTGCATATGGCGGCGGCCGCGGCGCCGGTGACTCGGGATCTGATTTCGCTAAAAAAAATGAAATTATTTTTCCATAATAAAACAACATGTTAATCCATACGTTGACTGGCCAGTAACGATGGCAAAAAAAGATTCGAAAATTCGAAAATATTTTCGAATTTTCGAATTTTTTCAAAATTTTAGAATTTTTATTCCACCCCTGGAAAAAACACTTAAAAATCGATTTATTTTTTAAAAAATTCGAAAATTCGAAAATTCAAAAATTCGAAAATAGTTTTCGAATTTTTCAGGGACATCAAGGTGACAAAAAGCTATCTTAAGTTCAGCGTACTAAATAAAGCAACAATTGATATAAGTGGGTCTGAAATTGTCTAATGTAACGAGAAAAAAACATTTAAAAAACATTGAAATGGCATCCGCGGCGGCAGCGGCGGACTCCATCTATTTAGGAATACAGGGAGCCGCCCAAACATTTAGAACCGCGACGCTCTACTTCCGCGGATAGAGACTACGGTCCATCAAAAAAATCGCTCGCGGGTCTTCCGAGGGGCAGTCGCACAAACGTTTTTTGGAAGGCATTCTGCCCCAGTGAAAATGGTGCTAACTGATCCACATAAATGTTTCTACCATTTGTCATGTTAAAGTGAAGTGAAATTGTCATGTCATGCTTCACTTACAGTGAAATTAAGGTTAAAAGGGGCTCAAAGCATGAAAACAGTCCAAATACCGTGTTTTAAGCTTTAAATTCAATGTTTTCCTAAAAAAATTCGAAAATTGCCAAAAAAAGATTCGAAAATTCGAAAATTCGAAAATTAAATTCGAAATTCGAAAATTAATTTGGGAAAAAATTCTAAAATTCAAAAATTCATTTTAGAAAAAACACTTAAAAATTTAAATACTTTTTTCTGGGAGGTTTGCCATCGTTACTGGCCAGTGCTATATTTAATAATGCGAAATAAGTTCATATTTAGAAATTTTTGTAATGCGCATTGGAAGCTAAGTGCCAGCTGTAGTTTAAATCATTTCTATTTGTGAGATTTTATGACATTTTTGGAGGTATAAAAAAGAAAAGGAAATAAATATTCCATCTATTTAGATTTTTATATCTTTTTCCTGATGGTTTTAACAATATTTTACATTATTTAGATGTCTTATATTTGTATACCGTATTTCCTCGAAATACCCCCCTCGAAATACCCCCCCTCCCCCCCCCCTCGTTTGACCCCCCCCCCCCTCTTGAGACCACTATGAAACAATCACCCCCCCCCTCAAAATACCCCCCCCCCCCAGATTGAGTGTAAAGAGAACGTACATGACAAATACTGCAGTTTGTGTTCTGCACTACGCAGAACACAAACTGCAGTATTTGTCATGTACGTTCTCTTTACACTCAATTTGGGGGGGGGGGGGGTATTTCGAGGGGGGGGTGATTGTTTCATAGTGGTCTCGAGAGGGTGGGGGGGTCAAACGAGGGGGGGGGGTATTTCAAGGGGGGCGGGGTATTTCGAGGAAATATGGTATATACAGTTATATATGCCTATAAACACATATACATCTACATAATCGTACGATTTTTCTACGTCTGCGTATGGGGAATTTCCGAAAATTTCTGGCGATATAATAGACCCCCCTCGAATAACCCCCCCCCCCCCCCCCTCGAATTATCCCCCCCTCAAATTTTGCTGGTGAAATAATAAACCCCCTGGGGGTATTTCGAGGTAATACGGTATATACCCCAGGTGAATCCCCACTAACGATGGCAAAAAAAGATTCGAAAAATTGAAAACATTTTCAAATTTTCGGATTTTTTCGGAATTTTCGAATTTTTATTTCACCCCTAGAAAAAACACTTAAAAATCGATTTATTTTCAAAAAATTCGAAAATTCGAAAATTCAAAAATTCGAAAATTATTTTCAAATTTTTAAGGAATTCAAGGCCACAACAGTGTATAGAGAAGGTGAACGACAAAAGCTGAGCTTTGTGATCTGGGAAATGCATAACACACGTCAAAAACAATTGACTGTGTTATGTTAGAACAGGGTTTAGACCATTTACGTACTTAAAAAAGTCTATAGAGTCTTATACATGGTGCTTTTCATTGGCAAAAAATAAACCCCCACGAAATAACCCCCCTCAAAATGTCCACTCTGAGAAGAAAAAAAACCCTGGGTGTAATTCGAGGAAGTAAGGTAGCAGATTGACTGTATGGTAGCATTTTTTGTGGAGGGGGCGGGCTGTAGCCACAGAGCACGTGGTTATAACTCGTGAACCGCTCAGCGAAAATTGCTCAAATTTGAATATGATATGGTTTTGGGTCAGGGCTAAAATGTAAATCAGAGGCCACTCAATACGACTGCCCTTACTAGGGATAGCGTGTTTAAAAGAATGTATTTTTTTCTCGATATTTTGGGTGTCACCTGATTTGACCTCAGAAATGAACTGAAATGAACTCTCCACAACTGTGTGATTATTTTAAAAGTCAAATGGCAATAATCAGTTTAGTAATTAATGGCTGAGTTGTTGAGGTGCAGATTTTGCATGTTTCTGGCAATGCGCAAAAAGTTAGAAAAATTTACTTCTTTCAGATCAATCTCAGGTCTGGGTGTGGAATAGAGAGTATAGAGTCGCTTCCAATTTACTCCAATCCCTGCCCGGAAACCATATCATATTAAAATCTGAGCAATTTTGCCAAGCAGTCCAAGTAATAACCACATGCTCCATGGCTAACCCCCCCCCCTAAAATGTTACCTCCAGTGAAGTATTAGGTTGTCAACTAAGTAACATTAATTTTTTGCAATCACACATATGCAAAAAATTAAGGTTACTTAGTTGACAACCTAATAGTTGTTGAAGATTTGTACAATTTGCATATTTTTAGTTGTTTTCCTTTTCCCGTGTTGAATCAATGTGTACATGAAATGAAGAGGTGGCAAACTGGTCCACATAAGTTCCACCATTTGTGATGCCAAATTACTGTGAAAATAAGGTTAAAAACGTGAAAACTGTCTTAATTCTGTGTTAAAGGGTTCAAATTCAATACTTTTTTTGAAAAAATTCGAAAACTAACCAAAAAAATTCGAAAACTGCCCAAAAAGATTCGAAAATTGCTCAAAAAGATTCGAAAATTCTAAAATTCGAAAATTAAATTCGAAATTCGAAAATTAATTTGGGGAAAAATTCGAAATTCGAAAATTCAATTTAGAAAAAACACTTAAAAATTTAAATACTTTTTTTCCGGAGGGTTTGCCATCGTTAATCCCCACTGATCGTCCAGGACGATCCAATCTGAGACGATCTTGAAACGGAACGAACTTTCCCGACAGACCAATATGTGAGTACCGGAATTTTTTTCGGGAGGAAACGTAAACGTATTTACGCAGTACGCGAGTATACGTATTTATCGAGTAAACGTAAATACGTTGTAACAACTATGGTAATGAGGAGAGAGATAAGTGAAGTGAGAAGTTTAATGAGAAGTGAAGTAAATTGAAATGAGAATTGAAATGAGAAGTGAAATGAGAAGTCAAGTGAGAAGTCAGATGAGAAGTCAGGTGAGACGTCAGGTGAGCAGTACTCATTTCACATCTCACCCTTCACTTCACTTCGCTTCTAACATTTCACTTTTCACTTTCTAAAGTGGCTTTTCACTTGTGCACTTAGGGAATTGTCACCTGCCCCCTCTGCCGCCCTTCAAATGACTCTCTTCGATTTGTAAACCAAAGAGTAGGATTGTGACTATTAATGGTGTGGGCACTTTCATCTCGTAGTAGGAAAAATTTTGAGCGAATTTAGAATGTCTAATTATATATTTTTAGCGCTATAGATTATTGTTGGTGCATTAATACCATTTTGAACCACGCTAAATGTGATTCAAGTAAACAGATAAATATATATGTTTATCCAAGAACTACCACGTAAATAACTCGAGCGGATCCCAGAATGTTTTCACATAAATAATTCAGCTGTGCATTGAGAAATCAATATGTGAGCCATGACAGAGTTGCGCTTTTTATTACATTGATATACTGCGCAGTGGGTAAAGAATTGGATACGCTCTTTGAACCAGTGGTATTAAAGCGTTTTGCTTTAGTTGTTTGGGTCTTTACATTGATGTTTGATTGAAATATTTGTGTATACAGTGATCCAGTTCAACTGCTGAATATTTTTATTAACAATTTTAAACAATACTCCGACGAGAAGATAATACCTGCCTTGAATAACTTTAAAAATACCCCTTAAGCAGCAACTATTTAGTAAAGCAAATTAGTTTTTTGAAGTGTTCAAATTCAGAGTTATCCTTGAATTTCGACTGCGGGGGAGTCATTTTTCGTCAGAAGTTTTGAAGGGGTAGTTATTCAAGGGGTGGGGAGGAGGGGGCTATACAAGAGGGGGAGTTATTCGAAAGAGGGGGTTATTTGCCTCACCTGGCCAACAGTGGGGAGTTATTCAAGGGGGTGTTATTCAAGTGGGGTCTTATCCAATGCTAATTGATACTTTCCATTTGCAAATACCTTTGAGAAATTTAAGATACCTTTACACACTTTAAAATGCTAACACGTAGTTCCCACGCTATTTGCATGCGGAAACCTTAAACGAAACACTATTTGATTCTCCAGGTGGTGTATGCAAATCATGGGGAAAAGATCACACGCCCAACTAGTGGTGGGAATTTTCCAAGTAAAGTTCCAAGTAGAAATTGGAATGGAAAGTGAAACACTTTAAGAGCAATCAATAGGTAGAAACAATTACAGCTTGACAAATAATACAGGTGAACTGTAAAAAAAAGTCACTTAAAGGTGTTTATTCACACTTTGAATTTTTAACTCAACTATAACTCGTTATTTTAAACGTTCATAACTAAATTTATTTCAAAAATTAATTATATGATAGATGTTATTTTCTAATTTGAATGAGAAATGTAATTATGAGAAAAAATGAGGCAACAATTTTACATTGTAAGCAAATTCATGGGATTTATGCCAATTTTCAAAGTAATTAGAAAAAAGAAATCACATAGTGCCCTCACACTTTTCCATCACTATTCTAGATACAAAACAATGTGTATTTTAGGAATTCATTATAGTAGCATTCTTTCTTTCCCATACTATAAGATAGACAGTCATTGCATTTGTTTGAGTCATTTTTAATAGCAAAATACAACTTCCAAATTGAAAGTAACTTTTTAAAAATGGCAAATTCCCTTCACTTTCTGACTGTACTACTGATCGCAATGTTTCAAATCAATATATCAGCTGGCAATTACAGAAAGGTGCAGTCAGTAACAATTTTTGTCCTCTGATCAGGGTTGGCAAAATGTCAGATATAAATAAAAATAAAATAAAAATAAAATGGATAATTGAAGAACAAAATAAAAATAAAATGAAATATTGAAGAATAAAATTAAAATAAAATAATTTTTATACAATTATACTACAATTTGAGTAAAAAGAATTGTACAAAAACCAATTCTGGTCACGATCTAAAATAATAAAAATAAAATAAAAAGTAAAATGGAAAATTGAAGAATAAAATTTAAAAAAATGGAAAATTGAATAATAAAATAATGATAAAATATTTTTTACAATTTTACTACAATTTTAGTAAAAAGAATTTTTACTAAAACCAACCCTGCCTCTGATAACTTGTAGACGATATGCAAATGCAAATGTGTCAATTTATGTGTATTACCATATTCTTTTAAATATAAGGTTGCCCTAGCCCGTTATTTTTGTCAACTTTTCAACCCACACTTCTTTTGGAGGAGCCGTTCTATTGGATGTCACCTTGTATTGTTTTCTATAGAAGTCATTCAACATTTAATCTAGAAATGACAACAAATGAATGGCCCAAAACAAAAAAGCCATCTTCTGCCATTTATAAACATTTTTATGTTTTCATTTGGCTCAGTTCCAGCGGTTTTGCCATGAGTATGATATTAATGTTGGAGACAGTCCATCTATTTTCGTGGACAAAAAACGTGAAAAAGTGTACCTTCCATTGGACGTCCCTTTATATTATAAGAAATGTGGTATTCACAAATCACCTTAAAATCCCTCAATGCAGGCATGCGCACAGTTCCTGTGCAAAACTCAAGGGGGTCAATGTGAAAGAATGTGTGAAGACCTTCCTAGGAACAAACATTTGCAATGTGTTAGTTTTGTTATACACTACCGTGCAGAATAGTTGAGACTTTTTGTGCTGCGTGATTAATGTTGCCAGAATTTCAAAATGGTCGATATGCAAAACATTTGGATACTATACATGGGTACCCTGGGGGGTTGACTACACATGCCCGGGATAACCGCCCCTCAAGTTCAAATCTGTGTATATACCTAGTCTAGTGTACAAACATATTAACTCAGTTTGTTCATGTTTCAGTATAGTTGAGACTTTTCTTGTTTTGGGCAGTAGCCACCCAGTATCTCACTTTAAAGTCTATATCCAATCCCTATGTTCATTTTTTAACAAAAATTTTCACCATTGCAACTGCTTGCCTGCATTGCTGAGCTCTGTGTGCAGCAAGAAACATTCTAAGCATGAACAGCATATGGCAATGCATTTATGGAAATGTGGCATTTATTTATTTTTGCTGCAGTTTTGAATCCATTGCCAGCAACTCAGAAATGGGGGTTGGCATACTACTGGGTTGGGCTATTTGGTGTGTAAATTTGATGTTTTGGCTCTGCTCTATTAGGGAGAAGAGTTGGCCCAACTGTGAATGAGTAATGTGCAATTTTTTTGGATGGAATGAAGATGGAAGTTTGTAAGTGCTTTCGACATCAAACCCCGACATACTCAAATGGCATCAAAATTGGTCAAGGGACAAGAAATTGGGAAGCAAAAAAGTGTGGTGGACCCCAGCCTACTGTTTCTCTATGTGTGAAAAGTCTCAACTATTCTGCATGGTAGTGTATTTAAATTCCACAAACCGCCTGCTATGCATTTTTTAAAAGGAAATGCTCCACCTAATGAAGGCATGATTAATAAAATCAAAACTGTTAACAAATAACAAAAATATTTCAGGAAAAACATTCTTTGTGCCAATTCCACAAGTAAAATAGCAGAACACCCGAGCCGCCAGGCCGAAAGAGTGTGTATCATTTTCATTAGTGTATCCAAATCTTATGTTTTTGTATCCAGATTTTATTTTAATGTAACTTTTCATTACAAAAAATAAGATTTGGATACTATAGAATAGTATGTGTAGCCCATAGGCTCTGCTATTCTGCGCTTTTTACTTGTCATTTCCCTGCTCACTTGTCATTTTACTTGCATTTTACTTCTCATTTCTAACTTCACTTCACACTCCTCAAATTGTCATGGCACCATTGTCACTGGGTTAATGCAGGCAAATGTTTATGTACAGGTGAGGTAAATATGATGAAATAAATATACCGTATTTCCTCGAAATACCCCCCCGGGGGGTGATTGTTTCATAGTGGTCCCGAGAGGGGGGGGGGGGTAAGAACGAGGGGGGGAGGGGTATTTCGAGGGGGGGGGGGTATTTCCAGGAAATACGGTAGTACAGTGGTGGGCATTTTCAGTTACCGCTGGAAAAACGCGATAGCTTGCGCTACGATTGAGCTACCACAGTGAAATTTTTACACAATAGAGTAGACTCCATAGGACACCTATTCTGAAGTTTGCAACCCAAACGGCCACATTTTGGGTGAGTTGTGGAACACACAGTTTTTAGTGTAATTTTGTGACTTGGTGTCACCCACATGATGAATCGAGGGTGGCATTTTAGGGGGGGGGGGGGTCACCGGTCTTTCGTGTCGTCCCATTCTGTCATACATTGGCCGATTTTTATGCCCTTTGAGTATGTTGGGGTTTGGGGTCGGGTTAGATACAAGTCGGGTCGGGTTAGGGCAGGTCAGTTGGATACAAGTGATGTTTCATGGAGATGGTATCCTTATGGAGCATTTTTTTCTGAAAAATGCATGGCATGCAGTCTGCAGAGTATATGAGATAATAAAATGCCACATAGTGCCACAAAATATCACTGCATCAAAATCAAATGGTGTAACAATAATCAATTTGAGGCAACAGTTGATGCAACATAATCAACTTCTCAGCTGTTTCAGCCTTCAAATTGCTACAAAGAAAGTGGGACTTAAAAATACCAGTGGAAAAAGATAAAATACTGAGCAGAAAAATAATGGGAAGATGTCAGAAAACTGAAAATCTAGCCAGAAAATGGAAACATGGTCCGGAAAAATGGAAATGGATATAGTCAGAAAACGGAAAAATGGTTCGGAAAAACGGAAATGGATCAAGCCAGAAAAATGGTCCGGAAAAACGGAAATGGATCTAGCCAGAAAACGGAAAAATAATCCGGAAAAACGGAAACGGAAAAGGTAAAAAAAATTTGCTTCCGGAAAACGGAAAACGGAAAGGGTAAAAATTTCAGTGGCTGGAAAATGGAAAACAGAAAGAGTAAAAATTTTCCTCCGGAAAACGGAAAGTTGACACCCTACACCCAACACACAATTGAATTGCGTTTTCGCATGTAGGGCAACCGTAAACAATTTGTTGGGAGGCTGCCCGATTTTGGGCGCATTACGTGCATGTAGGGCGCATTATGCGAGGATCAAATCTGGTCCCTGCATACAACCTTAAATCTTAGGCTGAATATTTATAGCCATGTTCAAACAGTCTGAACAATTTGTCAATTTAGAATAGATTGTCACTGCTAAAAAAAGTATACTATTAATTACACATGGCACACTTTGCACAGGATGTTTGCGAGGCATTGTGTGGAGTTTTGAGTACATCCTGTCATAAACTATGCTTATCGAAGATAGCTGAAGGTATGTTTCTTTGCATTGAAACTACAATTGAAATGTTTGTTTCAATACTCGAGTGTGCATCACAGGGGTTATTAGATTTACTGAACTTTTTCAAAAGTATGGGTACAGGTAAATACCTTCATTTTTACACATGCTCAAAAAATACCTGGGTAAAATACTTTTTTTACCCAGTACCTGAGTAAAATTGCGTGAAGTATTTTTTGAGTATTTTTGAATAAATCAAGTATTTTTTCATCACGTTAGTATAAAATCGTGTTTGACGATTTTAGCAGTTGAATTTTCTTAAATACCCAAAGGTACTACCCAGTACTCATGAAAAAATACGCATACAGATGGGTACTGGTACAATTTGAGTATTGTACCCATGTGTATTTGATCCGTATGCAGTTTTACGCGTATCTCATAGTAAACGTAAATACCGAGTATCAACTCTGGTGTGCACGCATATGTCGTATACTCGGCGGACATGATACTCTGCCCTCGCACTCATTTATGTCTCACGTTGGAAGCGTGCCAATGATGATAAAGCATGCGATTTTTTGTATTAAAGATGAAAAAGTCATTGTTGTAAATAAATTAACGTATAGCATTATATCAGTAACGATGGCCAAAAAAGATTCGAAATTCGAAAACATTTTCGAATTTTCGTATTTTTTCGGAATTTTCGAATTTTTATTTCACCCCTAGAAAAAACACTTAAAAATCGATTTATTTTTCAAACAATTCGAAAATTCGAAAATAGTTTTCGAATTTTTGAGGCAATTCAAGGCAACAAAACGCATTCTTAAGTTCAACGTGCCGAATAAAGCGACAATTGATATGTGGCACGTATGAAAAAGCGAAACGTAACAAAAAAAAATTGAAATGTCATCCGCGGCGGAAGAGACGGACTTCGACACATCCGTTTTTATACCGTATTTCCTTGAAATATCCCCCCCTCAAAATACCCCCCTCAATATTTGCCCCATGAATTTATAACCCCCCTCGAAATACCGCCCCCAAATTTGGTGTATAGAGAACGTTTGTGTGGTTTGTTATCTGGGAAACACGTTAAAAACAATGACTGTGTTGCGTTAGAACAGTGTTTGTACCATCTACGTACTTACATAAGTCTATAGAGTCTTATAAATGGCGGTTTTTGTTGCCTTTTTTACATCTGTGTTACTTACAAAAAAAAACAATTTAGCACTGGGATTTCAGAAAAATCTCTGGCAAAGTAATAGACCCCCAGGGGGGGGGGGGGGGGTTAATTCAAGGAAATACGGTATTCGATGCCAATATTTTATTTGAGGCCAATATTCTATTTGATGCCAATATTTTATTTGACACCGATTTTTAAATTGTTGTTTTTATTGCCTTTGCTGCGTTGGTGAATTGAATGTGTCAATGTGTGAATTAAATGAAGAAGCAAGACACTGGTAAAGTCGGCAGACGTATCGCCCTACAAACATTTGCGTCAATCTCTCCAGTGGAGAGTGCATGACGGCATTAGGTATTGTGACGCAATATTTTAACCATTGGAATAGATCGGGTCATGTATGAAAACTTGGCCCTTATCCCAGTTACCAGTTGCGTATTATACAAATGAGAGTGAAAACTGAAAGTTAGCTAAAAATGGGCAAAATTTGCTTCGCTTTGCCAATTTCCACCTTCATAATTGCTATTTTTGTTTATATACATGGTTATATAGCTATTGTGAGCCTATTTTACTCATATTAATAGCGGATTTCGAAATTTTGGCCGGCTGCCAAGTTCTCTTTTGTTGGAACGGAGCCAACGAATGAAAAATAAAATAAAAACAAAAACGGTAGTTTGAACGGTAAAACGGTAGTTTGAACAGTCAAATTCTTTACGAGCAACGTTGAAAATGTAGATAACTCGGGCGTGGCACGCACGGACGCAGCGAAACGTCCATTTTTCTTTTAATATGATTTTCTTTTTCAATTTCTAGCGTCTGCGTGGGACACAAGTTTCGTTGTTCGCTCTATTCACGAGCGAATTCTAACTCTCCGATTTTGTAGGGTGAAATGTCCGCTGACTTTATGTATAACTCCTTCCGCCATTTTTAATGCTAAATTATGGTAAAAATAAAGTTATAAAAACTGAGGAGAATATGAAAACAGTCCAAATAATGTGTTTAAAGCTTCAGATTCAATACTTTTCCAAAAAAATTCGAAAATTATTTGAAAAAATTCGAAAACTGGCCAAGAAAATTCGAAAATTGCTAAAAAAAGATTCGATAATTCGAAAATTCGAAAATTCAATTCGAAATTCGAAAATTAATGTGGGGAAAAATTCGAAAATTCGAAAATTAATTTTAGAAAAAACACTTAAAAATTTAAATACTTTTTCTCGGGGGTTTGCCATCGTTATATATCAGAGATGACTTTTTCAACTTTTTTATGAAAATAGCATGGGTAAAAATTAGCTGGCACGCTTCCAGCGGGGACCACGCGTGCAGGGTGTAAAATGACTGGGGTATAAAACGTATTACATCAACAACCCACTCAAATCCCTCCCCCCTTTAATTAGGTACCGCCCAATACACCCATAACTGTTTGATCGTCTGGGTATGGGGAAAATTCTGGTGAAATAATAGACCCCCCTCGAATTATCCCCCCTCAAATTTTCCCGGGGAAATAATAAACCCCCTGGGGGTATTTCTAGGTAATACGATATATTACCTAGGTAATACTCAACGATCTACACATCTTAAAAACGCAGAACTTGGAACTAAGCCAGCCTCATGTCTATTTATCAATACTGCAACCGAAGCTGTCACTAAACCTTTACCAAATATTATTCCAACTGAAACACCAAAAGCTACAACTGCAACCATAGCTGGGGATAAGAGAAAGCCAAAAATTAAAATGGTATGAAATAGAAATTTGAGTGCTTGGTTCAAATGTGAAATTTTCATAATGATTTCTTGAATTTTTTCCATAAAAAAATGTTGGATTTTAGAATCATATAATTTTGCTAGTCTTCATTATTAAACTGTTGAGCTTATCTGGGCAATTCAGGAGTCATCATGCATAATTTGTTATTCTTCCACAAATAGATCCACAATAAAGCAAATAATTATATTGTGTTTTTGTATTTTGCATGTATTTTCAACCAATAAAATACAATTCAAAAATTGAAAAATAATTGAAAAATTCAAGAAAAAATTTCCTAGAAAAAAGTTTTTATCTTTTGAAATAAAACTTTGCAACTTTGTTTGCCAATATTCACTTATACACTCAGATATGTAGATTTATGTGCCCTTTGCTGGCTGCAGATCCCATGAAGGCCATTGATTGTATGAAAAAGTGTGATAAATGGGAACCAGATAACCAATGTGTCAGTTTTTAATTCGCCCCACATAACAAATGACAACTAGTGCCACCATAATAGCTAACTCCACAAACCAAAACAAACTTTTTTGGAAAAAAAATCTTATTAACCATATTTCAGGGGTATTTCAGGGGGTACTTCGAGGGGGTATTTCGTGAAAATATCGTAATTTGCTGTCCACAATGTATAGCCCCCGTTTTCACATCAGTGACTACAAAAATACGGGCGCCGCAAATTTCTCCGCAGGTTTTCTGCACGCAAATGTGCGCTGACATCGTTTCCAGCAAATGCTTCCCCAGATGTCTTGAAGGTGCAATTTTTAATGGATCGGGTCACGTATGATGACTTGTTCCAGTGGACAACTTACACAAGTGATTTGACCCATGTCCAAGTCTGAGCGATGTTTCCCTAATTTTTTGCTCAAAATCGCTAAAATATGCTCCATTTTGCAAATTTTCACTTTCATAATCGATATTTTGCATATAGATGTGGTTTTATTTATTTTTACCATATTTGATTTTTATTTCCAGCAATGTCAAAAAATTTGGCAAGTTCCCAAGTCATCATACGGGGACTTTTCCCTTTTAATAATTTCAAAAATCCGATGCACACAAGAATTTTTAAAAAACAACAAATTGAAAAAAACACACAGCATTCGGCAGTCCGCCGCGCGACAAATGGTATACCTGTGGTAATCACTTTAAAAATGAGGATGGAACAAGAATGACTGAAGATGGAAATGCGCTGTGATTTATTAGTTATTAAACTGTTTTGATTGTGAAGTGATCTATAAATTTATTGATTAAATATACTCGGCGGACCTAACACTTTGCAGGAAACCTACCTAAGTAAAAATGAATATTTATCGTTTTTCACACGGATAAATTGGTTTCACCATGGGTGAATTTGGCACAAAGATTTTAAGTTAACTTTATTCATGAAGTTACGGTAACGTTTTGTGCAAATCATACTGGGGTCAGGACGATGTATCGTATTGAATATTCACTATATCTCCATATTGAATATCGGATACTAAGCAATTTTTCCTATTGGATATCGATAACGACGGTCGATATCGATATCAAATATTGAGTTTCAGAAAAAAAATTGAATTTCGTTATCGAAAAGTCATATCAAAGTTGATCAACCCAAAGTTGACATAATGAACGATGGCAAAAACACACATATTAAATACAGAAACTCATTGAGTTTCCGTGTTTTTGTTTAACACGGAAACACGGAAACTCAACAATTTTGAAAAACACAGAAACTGAAATTAGTTTTTTTTGGGAGAACACGGAAACGAGGAAACACGGAAACCACAGGAATGTTTTTTGAGTTTTCTTTCAGGTGCATGATTTGAACTGAACAATGTAAGTATGCGCATACATAATGCAGGTATTTATAGTATTTTAATATGTATTTACATGAGTCAGTTAATCAGCAGACATGGTTTTTGCAGAAAGAATGTGATGATTTAATGAATAAAAAAAGATTTTGCTGCTGTCAAGTTTTGGTGTGGATTTGGTGACAAGGCGGTGTACCGCAGTTTTAAAGATCGGGTGGGCGCGCCAGCGCCATCCCTCGCTGCCGAGGGAGGGCGCAAGCGACCCACACATAATATGGTCAGACACACCAAAATGCGGAAATCGCAAAATTTAAATCGCGATAACTTCGGAACGCGACAAGCTACGGCAAAACCCATTATACCATTGAATAGCCCGTGTCGAAAAGTACCCCCATGCAAATTTTCAGATCAAATGGTTGAGTTGGGAGGAAGTTATTACACATTTTCTTTTCTAGGCAGTGTTGTTGTTGTTGTTGTTGTTCTTCATCTTGTTCTCCCGACAATCTTCAAACTGCAATAACTTCCTTGAAAACCCGACCGATTTTCATGGTTGATGGCTCATATGAAAGAGCATATGATGCCATTTCTTATTTTCTGGAATTTTTTTCACAGGCTCCGCCCACTTCGGGACGGAATCTGTTTGAAATTTTCAAACCTCAATAAATTCAAAATTTGAATACAAATGCGGCAATAAAAAAAATTTGTTGATGTGCGCCATGACTAGAGCTTTCAAATGAGCCAATTTTTGGCAATTTTGGTACAGATTTACAAAAGTTATTCAAGTTTGCTTATTTTGTGTAAAATGCGCAAACATGCCTGAACTACTGCTTGATGTGATACTGAGCATGTGACCTTGCATGGTGATTACTATCAGGTCATAAATGTCTAGTGGTTAATGTCAAGTCAAATGTCAAGTGATAAATGTCAAGCAATAAATGGCAGGCCAAATGTCAAGTGATAAATGTCAAGTGATAGATGTCAAGTGATAAAATATCAAGTGATAAAATATCAAGTCAAATATCAAGTGATAAATGTCAAGTGGTAAGTTTCAAGTGAAATGTCAAGTGATAAATGTCAAGCAATAAATGTCAGGCCAAATGTCAAGTGATAGATGTCAAGTGATAGATGTCAAGTGATAAATGTCAAGTGATAAATTTCAAGTGAAATGTTAAGTCAAATGTCAAGTGACAAATTTCAAGTCAAATGTCAAGTGACAAATTTCAAGTGAAATGTCAAGTTTAATGTCAACTCATAAATGTCAAGTCAAATATCAAGTCACATGTCAAGTCAAATTTCAAGTGATAAATGTCAAGTCAAATTTCAAGTGAGAAATGTCAAGTCAAATGTAAAGTTTAATGTCAAGTGATCAAATATCAAGTCAAATGTCAAGTTATAAATGTCAAGTCTAAAGTCAACTCAAGTCAAATGTCAAGTGATAAATGTCAAGGTGATATAAAGTGATAACTTTCAATTGAAATGTCAAGTCAAATGCCAAGTGATAAATTTCATATGAAATGTCAAGAAACAAATTTCAAGTGAGATGTCAAGTCAAATGTCAAGTTAAATGTCAAGCTTAATGTCGGGTGATAAATGTCATGTAAAATGTCAAGTTTAACGTCAAGTGATAAATTTCAAGTGAAATGTCAAGTTTAATGTCAAGTGATAAATGTCATGTCAAATGTCAAGTAATATGTCAAGTAACAATTTTCAGGTGATACCTGTCAAGTTGTTTATGTCAAGTGACAACTATCAGGTGAAAAAATGGCAAGCAGTTTATGTCAAGTCATAAATATCAAGTGATGCCATTCAGTCATAAATGTCAAATGGTTTATGTCAAGTTATTGTCAACTGGGTAATTTCAAGTCATAAATGTCAAGTGATAACTTTCAGGTTCTAAATGTCATGTTGAAAATCTTTTGAATCTTAGTATTTGGGTTCTTCTTGACTATAGATTGTATTGCTCAGTGCCACATTTGACATTTGCTTGATTTGCAATAACTTATAAAATTTGGGCCTGTGGCCCTCAAAAAGAAGTAAATATATCCCATAAAAAATGGCTAAAGCCAACAAAAAGTGGACGCTGCACCTAAACATGTGTATGCTTTTGAATGCACAAAAGTAATATATCATATACCATGCCATTTTCTTATCGAGCTATCAAAAGCTGTATATGAAGGGAAATGTATACAAACTAGCAGGATTCTCTCCGACCTTTGGTCGGGTTTTGTGGTTCTCTACAATTAATACCATTGGAGAAAATATGATACTTTAGTTAAGTTTGCCCACATGCTAGGCATGTGTTTTGAAATGTGGTATGTAATGTACCAACAATAACAAGACCAATACCAAAGATGCAATGTTTTGGAATGGATTTTTGTAAACTTCTGTAAAATGGTTGGGCATGAAACTTGGTAGTAAAATGTGGACAGTTTGTGATTTGGTATGATGGTGTGCAGTGTGCATTCTGTGTGGTATAGGTTTTGTGATATGATAGTGTGGTTTTTGCAAGGTGTCAAACTTTGTTGTAATCTTCAATTGGTTACATTTGTGCTTTGCTGTTCTTTTTGTGTTTGTAAATCCTTGTGGTATTAATTGTAGAGAACCACAAAACCCAACTGAAGGTTGGAGAGAATCCGGCTATAGTTACCCACTACTCAGAGGCTTGCAAAAACTGACACCCCAATGGGGACCCCCCTCCAAATGGCACCCACCGGGGAACCCCCCAAAAGTGGCACCCCCTGTAAACTGCCCAAAAATGGGACCCCCTAGGGCCCCACAAATATGGCACCCCCTGAGGACCACCAAAAAATTGCACCCCTTAGGGACCCCCCCAAAAATAGCACCCATTGGGACCCCCCAAAAATAGCACCCACTGGGGACCCCCAAACATGGCACCCCCTAGGAACCCCCACAAAAATGGCACCCCCTGGGGACCCACCCAAAGTTGGCTCCCCCTGGAAACTCCAAAAATGGCACCCCCTTGGGGACCCCCACAAAATGGCACCCCCTATGGACCTCCCCCACAAAAAAAATATAGCACCCCCCTGAGGACCACCAAAAAATTGCACCCCTGGGGACCACCCAAAAAATGGCATACCATGTGGACCCCCTTGAAATGGCACCCCCATATGTACCTCCAGAAAATAGCACCCCCTTGAGACCCCCCAAAAATGGCACCCCATGGGGACCCCCTCTAAATCCTGTAAACACAGCCCCTAGTTTGGAAACTCCTGTAAACTCAGCCCCTAATTTGGAAACTCCTATAAACTCAGCCCCTAACTTGCAAACTCTCGTAAACTCAGCCCCTAACTTGCAAACTCCCATAAACTCAGCCCCTTATTTGTAAGCTCCCATAAACTCAGCCTCTAATTTGAAAACTCCCATAAACTCAGCCCCCAATTTTGGAAACTCCTGTAAACTCAACCCATAATTTGGAAACTGCTGTAAACTCAGCCCTAATTTGGATACTCAAATAAACTCAGCCCCTAATTTAGAAACTCCCATAACCTCAGCCCCTAATTTGGAAACTCCCTTAAAATCAGCCCCTAATTTGGAAACTCCCATTAACTCAGCCCCTAATTTGGAAACTCCCATAAACTCAGTCCCTAATTTGGAAACTCCAGTAAACTCATTTTCAGGTTTATGGTAATGTAGTGTGAACATGGTATGAATACCGTATTTACTCGAATAATTCCCCCGGGGAATTATTTTTTCCTCAGACATTTTTGAGGGGGGAACTATTCAAGGGGGGGAATTATTATTTCCTCAAAATTTTCAGGTATGTTTTCATCACACTACATACGCCTGTACGTCCAATTTCAATTGGTAATGCACATTCCATTGCATCTTTGCATACCGGATGTGCTGCATTTATATTCGATGAATCAGTCCAGGCACAGCTTTTTCACTCGGTTTCATTTCATTGATAGTTTTTTTTAAATGTACGTGCATTATCTATCCTCTCATAGGGAGGGGGGGATTATTCAAGTGGGGGAATTATTTTTTCCTCACTCGTCTAGCAGGGGGGAATTATTCGAGGGGGGGAATTATTCAAGTGGGGGGAATTATTCGAGTAAATATGGTATTTCAAAAAATCACTATCATCAATCCACAAATGCATCAATTCACAATTTTCAATTTTTTAGCCCCAGGGGTTAGACTTAAAAGGTTTTGGTAATGTACAGTAGAAATGGAGTGCACATCTCAAATCACTGCAATAAAAAACCCACAAACACATCATTTCACAAATTGAAAGTTTTTGTGCCCAGGGGTTCATTATCAGGGTTTTAGTAACGTGGTGTCAAGATGGAGTGCATATTTGAAATCGCTACAATCAGAAACCCACAAATGCATCATTTTATGATTTGAAAGTGTTTGGCTTAGGGGGTTCATTTTTATGGTTATGGTAATGTAGTGTCAAAATGAAGTGCATATTTCAAATGAGTGCAATCAGAAACCTGAAAATGAATGATTTCACAAATTGAAAGTTTTTGGCTCCAGAGGTTCATTTTCAGGGTTATGGTTATGTAGTTTTCAGGGTTATGTAGTGTCAAAATGGATTGCATATTTCAAATCAGTGCAATTAGAAACCCACATCGAATCATTTCACAATTTCTAATTTTTTAAGCCCTGGGCATATTTGAAATGGCTACACTCAGAAACCCACAAATCCATCATTTTATCGTTTGAAAGTTTTTGGCCCAGGGGGTTCATTTTTAGGGTTATGGTAATGTAGTGTCAAAATGAAGTGCATATTTCAAATGAGTGCAATCAGAAACCTGAAAATGAATGATTTCACAAATTGAAAGTTTTGGGCTCCAGAGGTTCATTTTCAGGGTTATGGTTATGTAGTTTGCAGGGTTATGTAGTGTCAAAACGGAGTGCATATTTCAAATCAGTGCAATTAGAAACCCACATTGAATCATTTCACAATTTCTGATTTTTTAAGCCCTGGGCATATTTGAAATCACTACACTCAGAAACCCACAAATCCATCATTTTATGATTTGAAAGTTTTTGGCCCAGGGGGTTCATTTTAGGGTTATGGTAATGTAGTGTCAAAATGAAGTGCATATTTCAAATCAGTGCAATCAGAAACCCGAAAATGCATCATTTCTCAAATTGAAAGTATTTAACCCCATGGGTCCATTTTGAGGGTTATGATAATGTAGTGTCAAAATGGAGTGCATATATCAAATCAGTGCAATCAGAAACCCAAATTTGAAATCAGTGCAATCAGAAACCCAAAAATGCATCATTTCACAAATTGAAAGTTTTTGGCCCCAGTGGTTCATTTTCAGGGTTATGGTAATGTAGTGTCAAAATGAAGTGCATATTTCAAATGAGTGCAATCAGAAACCCGAAAATGCATCATTTCTCAAATTGAAAGTATTTGGCCCCATGGGTTCATTTTTCGGGTTATGATAATGTAGTGTCAATGGAGTGCATATATCAAATCAGTGCAATTAGAAACCCACAGTGCATCATTTCACAATTTGAAAGTTTTGGCCCCATTTTGGGTTCAATTTCAGGGTTATCATAATGTACTGTCAGAATGGAGTGCATATTTCTAATCATTGTAATCAGTAACCCACAAATGCATTATATCACAATTTATATTGTTTAGCCCCGGGGGCCTCACTTAAGGATTATGGTAATGTTATTGTTAACTCCCATAAACTCAGCCCCTAATTTGGCAAACACCCATCAACTCAACTCCCATAAACTCAGCCTCTAATTTGTAAACTTGTGTGAACAGCCCCTTATCTTTAAACTTCTGTCAACTCAACCCTAATTTATTAACACCCATCAACTCAACCCTGAATTGTAAACTCAGCCCCTAAAAACTCAGGTCAACCCCCTATACATGTGCAATTGCATTCTTGGGAAGCAACTTTGCCATCTACTAACCCTGTTTGTCAAGATTGTGGATCGTGTTTGTAAAGGGCATTTGTACTAATAAATAGTGACTGCATTGTGTGCAAAAACACACACGAATCGGGCACAATGAGGCCTGTGATTGTGCCTCCTATCTTTTGCATTGAAGCATCCTTAGAGTGCAGTTCTCTCGCAATTGTATAGGTGTTGATGCTAATAATATAGGCTATCAACACAGCAAACTGCATCACAAGAAACAATTTCACCAAACTTTTGCATAGCAGCGTGAGCTTTTTGTATCTTTAATGATTGCAGCACTTTGACACAGCTCACACTGCCATGCAAAAGTTTGGTGAAATTGTTTCTTGTGATGCAGTTTGCTGTGTTGATAGCCTATATTATTAGCATTTGTATACATTTCCCTTCATATACAGCTTTTGATAGCTCGATAAGAAAATGGCATGGTATATGATATATTACTTTTGTGCATTCAAAAGCATACACATGTTTAGGTGCAGCGTCCACTTTTTGTTGGCTTTAGCCATTTTTTATGGTGTAAATACGGTTCAGGTATTGGGTTTCGGTTCCAAAAAGTGTGCAGGTATTGGGTTCGGGTTGGGTCGGGTTGGGTTCCCAACCGTACCTTGCACCATAGTTGTTAAAACGTACGTACATTTACTCGAAAAATACGCGTACGCGAGTACGCGGTAAATCCATTTACTTTTTCCAAAAGTAATGTACTTACTTTTACGCGTACATTTTAAAAGTACACGCGTACAGAGAAAATGTATTTTTTGTTGCTAAATTCGCAATTTTCTGTTGCTAAAATAATACAATTTTGAAGAAATCATATATTTTTCTAAAAAATATTAATTGAACACTAAAAAGAACATATATTGTGTCTTCCATTGTAAAACTCACCCTCACAGGTAAAAAATTAGTGTAAAAATACGCTTTCCAGTGGAAAGTACTCACTTTTACATTTTCCTTGGGAATAAAAGTATTTTACTCACATTTACACATGAGTATGAGTAAAAAAAGTATTTGACATTTTCTATACTTTCTGGTGAGTAAAAATGAAATACTTACATTTACATATACTTTTGAAAAAAGTTCAGTAATTCTAACAACTCTGCGGTGTACTTAGCATGTCAGTGTCCACTGGCGGCGTGGAGGGTCCCTCAAGCCAGTGCCCAGTGATATTGGGTGCTAGGCATCTCCGTATGAACCTGTTTTTTTTAAACTTGAGTTTTTACTAGAAACTTTCAGTTTTTACAAGAAAACTTGAGTTTTGACAAAAAAAAGACAGAAATAAAACACGGAAACTCAAGTTTTTTTTTCATGAAAATACTCAAAACACAGGTATTCATTTTTGAAAAACTCAAAACACAGAAAGTGTTTTTTGTTATTTGAGAACTTACCCATCGTTGGACATAATATCAAAAGAATCAAAAGTTGACATAGCATACGGTTCAGCAGTACAACAAATTGAAAAAGCACCTTCTTTTGTGGAAGTCGTTCGTCCGCTCAACTCATTCCCGTTGTTTTGATGAATCGCCCAGGTTTTTATTTCAATGGATTTTAATCTGAAAACAGTCGATTTCATTTTTGTTGTGAATTTTTCGTCACTTGTGTAAATAAAAAGTGTCCTTCATTTCATGACGTATTTACGAAGATTAGCGTAAATCACACTTTGGCAGGCTGCCAATTTGCCTGCAAATCAAGGCCAAAATTCACGCTACTTACCGAATGCGAGTTGAGAGCGATATTAAAGGTAACAATGTTCTCTAATTCATCCACATTAAGTTGACGGAGTTTTCGCTATACAATTCCAATTCGATGTAATAAAATAAAACGGTCCAACGGAATGCGCACGTCATATTTTTCGCGAAGCAGTACGTTTCAAACACATTTTAAAATTTTTTGGCACTGGGCCAAAATAATCGTACACACGGTAGATTGTTCCCCACGTAAAAAAACATGGAATCGATCCATTCAAATTCTAATTTAAGACTTAAATAAATCAATCGTAATTCAGTGGTACAAAATTTTATATAGTGAAAAGTCCGTTCATTTTTCCCCTTAATTCGTTTGAATTATTTACTAATTACGTTTTGTTGCACATCGATGAAAGTTTCTGGGGTGGTCTGCCTTTCTGCAGTTTTTTGGGCTCAAAATTTTTGAAAGTAATTATTGGCTCGGTTCAGAGTTTTCCAGTAGGGGCAAATCCCCCCCCCCCCCCAGCCCCCTCCATCGTTTTATCAGCTATTTATATCCCTCCAGAGGAGCGATGCAAAAGATCGAAATGCTGGAGACCAGAGGGGAGGTAAAATGCTGGACACCCCTTGCTCGATCATTTTGGCTCAATGCCAACATGAAGCGTGAAGCAGCGCACATTAAGGATGATGTGTGCTTGTCGGTTGACTCACATTACTTAGAATTTCTACTGAGTGGACACGCAAATTTCTGTTTATGCACACCCCGTAGCTCCGCCCACTCGCGCATGCCTTAAGGTCTCTAAACCACGCCCAAAATTGCTCGCCCGCGCGCGCGACTATTGGCGCACCGCACACTGAAATTTTGCGTTCAGCGTTCGAACGTTTTTGCACGCTGAACTACAAATGCTGAAATCAAAATCTAAAGAACGCAACGTTTTTGAAGCGTCAAAATTTCGGAATTTGCAATATTTCGCGCAATTCACATGCGAGTAGAATTTTTACGCTTCAAAAATGTTGTGTTCTTTAGATATCGATTTTAGCGTTTGTAGTTCAGCGTGCAAAAACGTTCGACCGTTGAACGCTAAATTTCAGTGTGCGCTGCGCCGATATCCACGTTTATGAAATACAACCTTGTCATTTTCGTAAACAAAATTGAGCGAGCGTCAAGCCTGACCGAACGCTCGCAACCCGAATGAAGATTGTGCACTAATCGATAGTGGTGCGGACTGATGCAAACCGAAATATGTGCTCTCTGTAGTGATCTGGGTCACTGCCAAAAATGATATGTTTCTGGTAGTGTGCAGATGTGGGCTTGAATTTTTTTGTAATAATTATTTTTTTGAGTTAAAAAATGACTACTTATCTCATATCTAAATATGTACCTATGTATACCTAACATATTCCTTTTTTTCTTTTCTGACAACAAGCATACTTCTTTGTTGCCACATAGTAATTATTTATATGCAAATCATGACTGAAAAATTCACATGCTCAACTTTTGTATGCTAGTGGCATGAAGTGGGTAACAGAATTGGCACAATACTACCTATACTCTGTGTAGCTACTCACCACCACTTGGTGTCAATCCCCCCCCCATGTCTACACATCGGGTGTCAATTCACATGTTGTTAAGTAAAAACCATTTTATCAGTGCGGATAACTAGTAAGTAAGAAGTAAATCCCCAGCTCAATAACCAACTTTTGGACACTTTACAGAAAAATTATGATGGCAGTACCAAAATCTGTTTACTGGGCACAAAGTAGACAATAACTATCCTCCCAATATGTTCAATGACCCTGGTATTCTGCTGAAAAAATTGTGGTGGTATATCATTTGAGGAATTGAATCAATCTCTCATATTTTCCATCACTATTTAAGAGATAAAACAATGTGTATTGTAGGAATACATTGTAGCATTGTTTCTTTCCCATGCCAAACAATAAACAGTTATTGCATTTATCAGTTATTGAACTTGTGATAATTGTAACAATTCTGAATTCAGGCTGATTTAAAAAATGGCAAAATGCTTTCTGCTTCTCACTGTATTGCTAATTGCATTGTTTCAAAGCAGTACAGGATACTTTATAAAGGTGAATTTGGTAATTATTATATTTTTTGTTTTCTGGTAGTGTATGTTGTCTGCAAAATGGTTGTACTGCCAGAAAGTTACAAAATTTTGTATTTTTTAGAAATATTTGAGTTTGTCAGTTTATATTGACTCAATTGAACATTGCTTTAGTGATCATAAATATGACTAAACATGAAAACATTTTAAATTTGAGGCAGTAGAGGACAGTGAACTGTGGCAATTTATAATATCTCTACTGTTTAGTGATGAACAATTAATTTTTACATTTTCATACAATACAGCTATGCAAATTGATTGAGTGCTCTGAAGAAGGAAATGAGTGTAAGGCAAAATGTGATGCACTTGTGAGCAATAAGGGTTTACAGTGTGTAAGTTATGTTATACTTGTTTTCACATTATTTCCCTCTGCTGTAGGAAATACCATACATCCTGGAATAATGGGATTGTATTTGTGTCTTTTTTTGAAGGGGAAACCATTTAAGTGGATGAGTTATTTTTCTGGTTTGCAACCAGATTCGTTATATTCATTGTGTCAATAATGTGAGATAGACATTTAATTTGGATAACTTTTACCAATCAACATCAATCACTGCTTACACAACAATGTTGGTGCTTTTACCATCAATCACTGCTTACACAACAATGTTGGTGATGCGCTAAAAACAACACTTTATAAATGAAAGCAGTGTGTTCAATTCAATTCAAACATAAAGAAATAGTAAATATTGGACTCCTTGGACAGCTGAGTATGCATCTGCACATACTTATAGAGGCCTCCAAAATGTTGGGGGGCTGGGGGGCGGCCCTCCAAATCAGCCACCAATGTGTAGCAAAGTTTGGGTGATTTTCCCCTATTTTCATTCAAAGTTTCTACTCTCATAGTGTATTCACAAATGCACATGTATTTTTAAATACAATATGAAAAGCTTTCTGTTCATCAAAGCTGGCACATTCAATTTCAATATTCAATTGATTTGAATATCATCAATTCTATCATCACTATTGCAGAAACAATATGATTATATCCCAGATTCAGACCACCCAGTGTATTTCTGTTTCATTCTTAAGAATTTGATAAAAAGTAAGAAAGTAATAAATAGCTTGAGTGATTACTTTCATTATATCCATGGATCACACAAATCACAGGATATGTGCAGGAAATTTTGTGAACGTGAGGGTGCGGTTTGTCACAAAATGTGTTTGAGCAAAATTGCAGAAGGTTAATATTTTTGTTTTGCGCAATATAACACTATCCACTACTTCACAAATGTATTTATTTTATTTACCATATTTCCTCTAAAGTTCACCCAGTGGGTTTTAAGAATTACAAACATGCATTCACAAATGCACATGTATTTTGAAATACAATTTGAAAAGATTTCTGCTCATCAAACCTAACACATAATAAATTTAATTTCATAGTCGCTATTCTAACTCAGACCCAGGGTGTTTCTGTGGGGGGGGGTATTCAAGATGGGGTTGCTTTAATTGAGGAAATTTGGTGCCTAAATATCCCACACAGAACTTGGATCATACCCCACTGCATGTTCATTTTATGTTATATACAAAAGCACCCCTGGCAAACCAATGACAAACACACCAACAACCACGACTACTACAACAACAAAAATAAATGTGAAAGAGGTGTGTCAACAATTTTAAATTTTGCCCAAACTATAAACAAAGTGTTAGCATGCGGTGGGTGAAGCATCAAGGTTTCAGTGTGAAGACACTTTACAGCTAGTGATGGAAAAGTGCCATGGCACTTTTGGATGGTGCTAGTCTAGCACATGGTGCCAGTGCTAAACCAAAAAGCGCCATAGCCATAGCGGGGAACAAAAAAACCTGGCGCTGGAACTTAGTGGTGTAGCGCCAAAGCAAAAAGAACCATGGTGGTCTTAGCACTGCTTTGCCCTGGTGTCACTCCCAGTCTCCCAGACCCTGTAAAAGGCCCTGTAAAGTGTCAAGGGCCCTGTAACATGTCATGTGTCATGTGAAAGACCCTGTAAAATGTCATGTGTCATGTAAAATACCCTGTAAAGTGTCAGATGTCATGTAAAAGGCTCTGTAAAGTGTCATATGTATCCCAATTTTTTTTATCGTATCCAAATCTTATGTTTTGTATCCAAATTGTACATTTATACATAATATTTGGATACACAAATATAAGTTTGGATACGATACAACAAGATTTGGATACACATGCAACTTTACAGGGTCTTTTACACGGTCTGGGAGTGCCTCCAGGAGACATCGGCGCTTGGCGCTGGGTGTACGAAAAGCGCCATGGCGCTTGTGCGGCTTGGCGCCAAAGTCCTGGCACTTTTCCAAAACTGTTCACAGCACTACTCAGAGCAGACACACTACAACCCAATATCTTGCTGTCTTTGTTTGACTGATTTACATTCAAACAAAGCAAAACACCATGAATACTCTCTAATCAAAAACTCCTTGTTGCGCAGCTGTGCAAATTATGGTGCCAATTGTCGCAACCAGTGGTAGAACTAGATTATTACCATTGCACAAGGCAATGTCATGATGTTGATCAACTGGACAATTGTGTTAGTGAACTTGCTGACTTGACGCTGTACAAGCACACACATTTGTGTCTTACGTTGGAACTGTGCCAGTGAAAAAAGATAAGCGTTTATTGTAAAGTTTTATGCGTGGATTAAAAACAAAATTGCGCGGAAAGTGTCAATCTGAAACTTTGTACATTTGATCGCATAAGTCAGATATTAATTGAGTTATTGTATTTCAACCACATATACTTCAACAACAGTTATTACCATATAACATTTTTTGAATACTCTTCAGTCATTCAGTACAATGCTTTATGCTCACAAAAAAAGTTGCAATGCCCCAGAACCGAAAATTAAAATCAAACCCACAAATTAAAATCAAACCCACTTTTCTTCCACAGTTTATATGCAACAGTATCTGTTCAGATATTCGTTTTATGACAGGATGCAGGAGGGGCTGCTTTGTACGTGAGTGCTTTAGCGTACGATTTTTATGTTTTTATATACTTACATACCGTAAACCCTCGAATAAGTCCCCGGAGGAGTTATTTTTTCGTCAGAATATTTTGAGGGGGGGTTAATCGAGGGGAGAGTTATTCGAGGGAGGGAGTTGTTTTTTCGTCAGAATATTGAGTACATAAGTACGTACATCGCCGCTTTAGGTAAACATTCATTTGTGTTTACATTTCATATGCTGCACTGCCTTTGCATTCGATGAACCAAACCATGGCTTTTTTTGTTTGTCTGGCTTGATCGAAATGTTTTTTAATGTGACATGACTTATTTGCATCGATCACAGGGGGGAGTTAGTCGAGGGGGGGGGGAGTTTTTTTTCCTCACGCTCGCAAAAGGGGGGAGTTATTCGAGGGGGGGTTGTTCGAGGGGAAGGACTTATTCGAGGATTTACGGTATACTCTGCGGACTGTGTGCTATGCATTTTTCTGAAGGAAACACTCCACCATGACGTTATCGTTAATTGAATGTTTTGCCAAAGGTAGAAAAAAGTTTGAGTAAAAGACATACCTGTCACCAGGGTTGGCAAAATCTCAGAAAAAAATAAAAATAAAATAAAAATATAATGGAAAATTTGAGAATAAAATAAAATAAAATAAAATGGAAAATTTCAAAATAAAAATAAAAATTGTATAAAAATTCGAATTTTTGTAAAAATTTTGTAAAATTGTATACAAATTCATATTTTTGTAAAAATTGTATAAAAATTCATAATTTTTGTAAAATTTTTCTTTTCTTGCTTATGGTTCAACATGTTTATCCATGGAGCTGGATCAGTCCCAAGCCCTGTAAAGTGTCAAATGTCATATGAAATGTCATGCAAAGCATAAATTGTCATGACAAAGGTTAAGTAAAGTGTCAATTGTCATGACAAATAACAATTAAAATGGCAACTGTCAAGCAAATTGTATTCAAATCTTGTTTTGTATCCAAATCTTGTTGTTGGTTCTGTATCCAAATCTTATGTCAACATTTGGATACAAAATGTAAGACCTGGATACGAAAACATAAGATTTGGATACAAAAACACAATATTCGGATACACAATTGACACTTCATGACATTTATCATGACAATTGACAATTTGTTTGACATTTGAGATGTCAAATGACTCTTTACTTTACAGTCATCATGACAATTGACACTTTGCATGACATTTTACAAATGTCCACGCACACTCCAGTACACCTTCTACTGAAAATGCAAACCATTATTATCAATTATTGTTACTTTACACTTGCTACCTATTGCATGCAACTACCTACTGCATGTAAGTTCTGTAAAGTAATGGAAAGATTTGTCGCCCGTTTTTCATGTTTAGGTCTAATTATAAAGTTTTTCTGGCCTTGCATGCAAGATTCTGATTTTTTGTAAAATTTCTGTACATTTTTGTAAAATTTTTGTAAAATGGTTCCATTTTATTATTTTATTATGATTTTGGAATAAAATAAAATAAAATAAAATGAAACAAGAATAAAATACAAATAAAATACATTTTTATACAATTTTTATACAATTTGTATACAAATGATTTTTATAAAACCAACCCTGCCTGTCACTTGTACACTGCTGTCACTACTCCGCTTTAAAAAAATTTTTTTTGTGAAAGTGCCTGCATAAGTATTTATGCTGCTAGAGTTAATATTCACAATTGTTTATGCGTCTTTACTTTTACTCACACCTAGGGCGACCTAGGGTGTCAACTTTCCATTTTCCGTTTTCCATTTCCGCTTTCCGCAGGCAAATTTGTTTCCGTTTCTGTTTTCCGGCTGCTAAATTTTTTTCCCGTTTTTCCGGCTAAAGTTTCGGTTTTTCCGCTTTTTTTCTGTTTTCCGGATCAATTGTCTGTTTTTCCAACTTTTTTTGCACTTTCCAACTGAATTTTTTGTTTTCTGTTTAAGCCAAACTGGTAAACATGCATGGAGGCTCACAATTATGTGAATTTTTCCTATTTTTAGCAAAATTTCTGCAAATTTTTTCTATTTCTGAATAAATTTCTGCAATTTTTTTTCCGTTTCCGGCATATATTTGGCAAATTTTTCCATTTCCATTTCCGTTTTCCGACCTTTCATTTTTCCGTTTTCCGTTTTCCGGAAAGTGCAAAAAATTTTCTGTTTCTGCTTCCGTTGTCTGGCAAGTGCAAAAAATTTTCTGTTTCTGTTTCCGTTTTCCGGCAAGTGCAAAAAATTTTCAGTTTCTGTTTCCGTTTTCCGCCAAAAACTTTTTGTTGACACCATACTCACACCCAAGTAGGTGGGTATGCATTGGTATGCATATTTTGCAAAAAAGTATCTGTACTTGCCTGTATACTTACTTTTTGAGCGTACTCGAGTACAGTAGAGTAATTTTTTGCGAGTACAGAAAGAATATTTTTGCCATTCGAGACCCTTGTTTTGTTTTCATAAAGAATACTTATAAATATAAAGAAACCACCTTTTTGTTGTCCAAGGTAAACATTCATAATGCTCCTTCTACATTTTCCAGAAAGAAAAGGTAATTTTACTTGCTTTTTGAAGGAAAAATACACACATTTACACTTTCTGGGAGAAAAAGAATTTCACTCTTATTTGCTTGCAAGTAAACGTTAAAAAAATTACTTTACGCTTTCTGTACCTGGGGGTGAATAAAAACAATACATTATGCATACACATGCATTGGAAAAAGTTTGGTACTTTTAACAACTCAGCTAATATTGACTAGTAATTTTGGATGCATACGTTCTAGTTCACCAAGTAAACGTAAGGTGCAAGGTAGGGTTGGGAACCCGACCCGGCCTGAACTGAACCCGATACCCGCACACTTTTTGGAACCGAAACCCAATACCTGAACCGGACTACTACCCACACTCAATACCCAAAAATACCCTGCAAAAATTTCCCACAGTTGAATCTTTCAAGCAGTTTGGGAAATACAACTCCCAGTTGTTTGGTGTAGTTGTAATTTAGACACTTCTAATTCGTTTGTTTCAATTAATTCAGATCTGATTTTATTATGTACTGCATGTTTTCATTCACATTTGATTCAATTGAAGACAATTCAGATGGCTGACTTTCCCTTGGCCAAAATGGCTGCCATATAGCTGGGTGCCCTTGATTCCTGTTTTCTCCTCAGAGTGTGTGTAGTTGTACTGGTTCAGTGAGGTAGACAGTCTGACTGGGTGCACTGTCAGGCATGGGGCCAGAGTGACTTAGAAAAAGTTGTTTGCTCAACTGGTGTGTGTCCACACAGTTGAGTTTGCAACTGTTTTGTCATCAGGCAATGAGAATACATACCCTGAGTTGAGTGTGCCAACAGATGCACTTTATTGGCATCCTGTGAAGGCCACTGTAATACTGCCACCATGTTTCAAGCACTGTTGAATTTTTTTGGTGGGTTTAGTGTTTAATATTCTCTATAGGTATTCTAGTTTGCCACTGGTTTTTACCCAAACATACTGAGGTAAAAACTGTGGGCGAAAATGAAACCTGCAGAAAATATGTTACACCATTCATAGGGCTTCAGCAGTAGCCATGGCATGAGAATAAACCCCAACAGGTGTAACCATCACTCACTCTCCAAATTGCACAATTGCTACAACTGAAAATGATTACTAAGTATCATTGAAACACATTTCTTTTAGGTTCACAGTGCAACGGCTTCAACAGTTATTACCCTGGTGTGTTGAGATAACACTGTGGGCCAATCTGAATCCATGAAAAATATGTTTCACTATTTTAGGGGACTCAGCCACCATGGTGTGATGCATAGGCTGCGTAAGTGCTTGTACGCTTGTGAATGTCACAAGGGTGATTTTTGGGTTCACAAGCAGAAATTTCACTGTCACATTGTGACATTCACAAGGGGATATTGTACAAACGAGAGTGAAAGCTCAAAATTAGCTCAAAATTGGTAAGATTTGCTCCATTTTGCCAATTTTCAATGTTATAATCACTATTCCCATCTATATACATGGGTTTCTACCTACTTTTAGCCAAATTCGTTCATATTTATAGGATTTCAAAATTTTTGGCTGCTTCCAACTTCACATGCCAAGGGCTGCGATAAAAAGGTGTCACAAGGTGAAACTTTGGCTAATGTGAATGTCACAAGCGCAAATTGTGCTGCCTATGGTGTGATGGTATCCCACAATAACTGGAGCTATGTTTTTATCACAATTCATTGGTCATCCTTTTTTCTTGAGCAATACAATTTCTTTGGAAAAACTGCTGCATCTCCATGTGTATTTGCACTTAGTTATGCACCTTGTGATAGATACACTACATTGCTAGATACTACCATGCTGTATTTTTGTTGTTCAATGCAATGTCAGATGATTTTAATACTTGATAGCAACAATCTGTTACCCGATACCTGACAATTCTATTACCCGATACCCGACATTTTGACCTGAAAACCTGACCCGATACCCAACCTCAATACCCGAACCCAAACCCGATACCCACAAAATTTGTGGAACCAATACCCAATACCTGACCTGAAATTTTTAGGACCTGATAGTGATACCCGATACCCGAACCCAAAACTTATGAAATTCCCAACCCTACTTAGCACTGCAAGGTATAACATAAATTGTGCAAAAATACATTAATATGCCATCATTGCAGTTTTTGGAGTGGACTCTGATAGTTGCCCATATCTTCCAACAATAAATCCATCTGATACAAGGAAAATTGTATGGTGAAAGTCTGGAGTTATATTAAACTGTTGTGTGATCAGTGATTACTTTATTGTCTGAGAGTAGAAATGATGTTCTGTGAAGTAAATACCGGAGAAACGCTGTTCATAGGTGACTCCCAGACACTGTAAAATGTCAAATGACTGACAGAAAAAAAATTAAAAATTAAAAATTTACATGACTTTTGACACTTTGCATGCCATTTTACATTTACAGGGTCTGGGAGTTGCACCTGCATTTTACTGGTTACTGGGTACTGTCACAATTGAATTCACTTTGCAGCTGCTCTGCAAAACCATACATTCTCTTTTGAAAACCCAGTTTATGTCCTAAAAAGCCTGATAGGTTTTTGTTTTTATTCAATTAAAACCCCAACAAAAATAGTGTATTATACATGTATTTAATAAAAATATAAATCTGTTATACTCGTGGACGAAATGCTGTGCATTTTTCTGACCGAAAAACTCCATCATGACATAATTGTTAATAAAATAACAATTATACAAAAAAATAAGAAAAAAACAACATTATCTCGCATGTACGCAACTCCGCCTTTTTTCCTTTCAGAATATTTTTTTTGTTGTGAAAATGCATACATAAGTAAACTCGGCAGACATGATATTTTAAACACTTTCCATGGCGGAGGCATGGCGACTCACTACAGGGTGGATCGCCCTATAGGCAAAAATTTTTTGCCAGGATTTCAGTGTCCCAAACAAGTACACCACCCCCTTGATTAGCTACACTAAAGGGGCCGTATCTCCAGTTGTGGGGGTGGTAGAAAGCTAAAATTTTGGGAGTATCTTGGCAACACCAACCCCTACTATACTCCAGTAGGGCAGCTCCCGACGACCCACTACACCTTGTGCCGATTTGTATAAAGTTTTTATTTTATTTAAATGAGTCAAGTGTCCCAAGCAAGTTCACCACCTAAATGAATAAAAAATTTGTTTTGAGAACATACCTTCTATAAAAACTGAATCAGGTTTTAACCCTAGTTCTGCTAATTAAATTATTTTCCTTTGTTTAGCCACCCCCACCATAAATGGCAGACCAAAAATTTCACCGTAAACCACTTTTTTGTTCCACACTTTAAAAGTTGGTTTACATAGTGCAGTAGAAAAGGGTCTAAGGTTCAAAGTTATGTAAACAACATGACCTCCAAAATGGCAACATAAGGAAATTTATTTGGGGTGAATTCTATGATGTCATAATGATGTCATTGCAGGAACAAAATTTTGCAGAATTTTCACTTTTTCATTCCACCCAAATAAATTTACATATGTCGCCATTTTGGAGGTCATGTTGTTTACGTAACTTTGAACCTTAGACCTTTTTCTACTGAACTTTGTAAACCAACTTTTAAAGTGTAGAACAAAAAATTGGTTTAAAGTGAAATTTTTGGTCTGCCATTTATGGTGGGCGTGGCTAAACAAAGGAAAAAAATTTAATTAGCAGAACTAGGGTTAAAACCCGATTCAGTTTTTATAGAAGGTATGTTGTCAAAACAAATTTTTAATTTGTTTAGGTGGTGAACTTGCTTGGGACACTTGAGTCATTTAAATAAAAAAACAACTTTATATAAAGCAGCACAAAGTGTAGTGGGTCGTCGGGAGCTGCCCTACTGGAGTATAATAGGGGTGGATGTTGCCAAGATACACCCAAAATTTTAGCTTTCTACCACCCCCACAACTGGAGATACAGCCCCTTTAGTGTAGCTAATCAAGTGGGTGGTGTACTTGTTTGGGACACTGAAATCGTGGCAAAAAATTGTTGCATATAGGGCGACCCACCCTGTAGTGAGTCGCCATGCCTCCCCTCATTGATGCAGAGTAGAGGGATGTTACAACTATATATTCACAAAGTTTAAGCTCTATAACCCCACCATGGCCCGAGATATAGCTTCCGAAGTGAAATAAAAAAATGGGTGGCTTACTTGACCGGGAAGGTGTTTACAATTTTGTTCCACTTATGCTTCCCTTCGCTTATGTTTCCCTCGAAATACCCCCCATCTGGAAAAAGGCACTTCATGTATATAAGGTACATGATGTATTTATTGATGTAAATTTGCATCGCAGCGATACATAGACTAGTGTATACCTATCTACGTTTATATGTATGGAAATATCTTGTGAGGTCACCTTTATCACTGTTTTGGGTACGTCAAAGCCCATTCTTTACCTTTATGAAAATTTCTGGCGAAATCATAAACCCCCCTCGAATAAGCCCCCCTCGAAATACCCCCCTCAAAATTTCCACTCTGAAAAAATAAACCCCCTGGGGGTATTTCGAGGAAATACGGTATATCAGTTGCGAACACATTTTGATCAGAAATATCCCAGCGTCATTCCATTTCCACAAAGTCAAAGCTATAGCTTGAATGAAATTCAATGTTTCTTGTCACAGGATTCATCAATCTTACCAATTTTGTTAACATGATTCAACTCATTTTTTAATTCAAAAGAAAACATTCCGGTATTCTTATTGAATGGATAAATATGAAGGTTTAGGTGCGATTAACAATTAAACCAATCACCATAGTTGTGAAAACGTATTTAAGCAGTACTCGATAAATACGTACGTATACTCGAGTACTGCGTAGATACGGTTACGTTTACTCCCGAAAAAATACTTACTGGCATACTTTTTTAAAGCCTGACAGAAAATTGGTATTATTTTTCATTGCATTTCATTGCTCGATCTATTGTTCAATCTACTTGACAATAATTGCACATTAAGGATGCTTTTACGAAGAAATATAACAGTGGTAGCTGCTATTTCACAACATGATTTAGCTGTAATAATAATTAATGTACCGTATTACCTCGAATTAACCCCCCCTTGAATTAACCCCCCCCCCCTCGAAATACCCCCCCCTAAATTTCGGCTGAGGAAATAATAAACCCCCCCTCGAAATACCCCCCCCCTAAGATTGAGTGTAACGTGAACGTACATGACAAATACCGCAGTTTGTGATCTGTACAATGCAGAACACATGTTAAAACTGATGATTAAGTGACGTTAGGGTAGGGTTTTTGTATGTATACAGTTATATATGCGTATAAACACATATACATCAATGAAATTGTTCGATTTTTTTACGTCCGCGTATAGGGAATTTCCGAAAATTTCTGGCGAAATAATAGACCCCCCCTCGAATAACCCCCCCCCCTCGAATTATCCCCCCCTCAAATTTTGCTGGCGAAATAATAAACCCCCTGGGGGTATTTCGAGGTAATACGGTAATAAAAATAATAAAAGTAACAACACCTTTATAATTATGTGCCTAGCTGTTGGTGGTTGTGAAGGCATTTTTAACACGATTTGTTTCAGCAGAATTTTGAATGCGGTGCCACTCAGATCAGACCCTGTAAAATGTTCAATGCAATGCTCAATATCCAAGTGCCAAAGAATAAATGTCAAGAGATGTTTTGCCATATGAAGGACGTGCTTCTAAAAGTACTGGTATACAACAAATTGATTTTGAGATAATCACAATTCAAAGTTTGGAGTATGCAATTCCCACACATGAGTATTGGGTATGGGTATTTTGAGTATGTGTACTTGGTTATTGTTATGCATGGTATAGTATTTTGCTGACACTTGTGTTACAAGCTATATAAAATTTAGTGAATTGCCTCCATTCTAGATCCGTACCTTGAATGGTACAATTTGTGAAGCGCGTGAAGATCGGTACCTTTAAAAGCACAAAATCAGATTGATGTAGATCGGTACTTTTACCCATAATGAAACAGCACAAAGTTAGTTTTTGCACTGAAAAGTGCCGATCTGACATCGGTACTTTTAGAAGCACACAAAATATTGTGCAGGTACTTTAAAAAAAACAATTTTGCAAAAAGTGTGTAGATCAGTACTTTTGAAGATACAAAAGCTGAAAACGGTACTTTTTAAATCAAATTAACTGTATTTTGCTATTTTTTGTATTTTTCGACCCCCATATCTCAAAGTTGAATTTTGCACCCCCCCACATATTATATATTTTTTTGAAGCGCATTTTTATGGGGACCCCAAAAATGGTCTTAACTCAAATTTGAAAAATTTGTAGATCGGTACTTTTAGAAGCAGACCTTTCATATTATGAAGTTGCTCGAAGTGTTCCATGACATTTTACACGTCTTTTGACACATTTTGTATGGCATGTCACATTTCACATTTTTTTACATGATTTTTGAAACATTTTTACATTTTGCATGACATTTTACGTTTTACATGCCATTTTATGTGAATTTTGACACATTGCATCACATTTCACAGGGTATTTTACAGAGTCTGGTAGTGGTATGATTCCAGAGAATTGAAAACGTCATACGTCAATGCTTGATAAAAATTTTTCTGAGTCACAATATAAACCTGAATCACACCAACTTTGGTATGTACAGCGAAAAAAAATTTTACTTTGAAAGTTATAATTGCAGTATCCATATAACCAACCCATTATCATAATCATATCCAAAAATTGAATTGAAACCAGAAAACATTTAACACAGTGATTTCAAGTATGACTGGCAATTTGCTATTCTACTTTTCAATTTTTCTGACCCCGTGGCTTTCAATGTGCAGAAGAACTCCACCAGAGAGAGTCCTGGTTAGTGATGTTAAAGGCACCGGGAAAAATGGCACCGCACCGCACCGGCACCTTTGCCAACGCATGGAAAGGGCACCTGGCACCCTGGGGCACCGGCCAGAAAATGGCACCGCACCGCACCGGCACCGGTGCCATTCGGAAAAAAATGGCACCGGCACCGAAGGGCACCGGCGGGTTGCCGGTGCTAGCACCGAAAGGCACCGCACCGGGCTGGAATTTCCGAAGTAAATATCGGGCAGTTTCTCAGTGGCCACACCTTCGGAAGTGCATAACTCCATGAATTTTCTACCGATTTTGATGGTTGAGCACTTAAAATGATCAAAATGATGTGGCGATCACTTTGATGAAGCAATTACAATGATTACAAATGAAAACTAAAATATTTAATACACTATAATGCCCATAGCCACTATTATCTACTGATCGGAGTCGTTGCTGTACAGAGAATGGAACTATAGTCTGTCATAAACTGACAACAAATTTTGAACAAAAAAGTAAGATAAATATGATATATAAATATGATTTAAAATCCAACAAAATTTTAGATTCACTCATCAGATCATGTAAATAATAGATTTCACAGTAGGTACATTTATTTGATGGGATGTTTATAAAATAGGCAAAAAAACGGTTGGGTCAATATATCGCTATTTTTCGAAATATGAATAAGCACATAAATACGTGAATAGACATGCACAGCACATGAAGCCTTAGCCGGTGTTTTTCCCGGTGCCTTTTACTTTGGCCCTGGTGCTAGCACCTTTGGCACCGGCCAAAAAATGGCACCGATCCGCACCGGCACCGGTGCTATTCTGAGAAAAAATGGCACCGGCACCGGCAGGGCACCCCTGAAGATTGCAATGGCACCGCACTAGCACCGGTGCTGGTGCCCTTCGGTGCCCAGCACCGGGGGGTGCCTTTACATCACTACTCCTGGTTAGCGCCAAAAGTGCCATTGCGCTTTTTGCTTTGGCGCTAGCGCCAGGCGCCAGCGCCATGGCGCTTTTACATCACTAGTCAAGTGTCAGCACGTTGTCAGCCAGCTGTCAGTGAGCTGCATGTTGCAGCGGTTTCATTTGTTACATGGGTGCAGTCCCAGACTTTGTATATGCCCAGTAAAATGTCAAACGTATGTTTGACATTTGACAGGGCATTTTACAGGGTCTGGGACTGGCACCTGATAGGACAGATATTTGTAAAAATTTTAATGTCCATATTACCACAGCTCTGTTTTGAATTGCTATGTGAAAAGGAATCAGGAGCGGCGAAACATTCGTGTTATGTCGAGTGCAATGAGCTTGGAAAACACAAAAGCCGGTGGATGGTGAGTTGTCGGCAGAGTTTTTATAAATACTGAACCTCTTTTAAAGTATATGTATATGTAAAATACTTTTTTTACCCGTACTCATGAGGTTCCATAAAAGTGAAAAAGTTCCATAATTTTGGAATTAAGTTCCATATATACAAGAAAATGCAGTGAAGCATACTCACTAGTTAAGTGCACTCACATGCCAATTTGCAGATAAATTGTCCATGTCGTTCCAGAGTTATAAGCATTTCAAAAATATTTCGCTTGTCGGTTCGCTTTTTTGGATCGAAAACTGAAATACACTACCGTGCAGAATAGTTGAGACTTTTTTTGCTGCACGACTAACATTGCCAAAATTTTGAAATGTTGTGTGTGCACAACATTTGGATACCATTGGTGGGTACCATGGGGGGTTGGCTACACGGGCGTGCACTGATACGCACACGCGCCCGATACGCACATATGCCCGTTTTTTTCACTTGACACTTTTTCAAGTGATTTTCAGATATGAGTAAAGTGAAAAAAAGTTGCGCAATGACATTAGTGAACTTTTTTCACTTCACTCATATCTGAAAATCACTTGAAGATGTGTCAAATGAAAAACAGTGAAAAATGGCTATTTTTCACTGTGTTTTTTTCACTTGACACATTTTCAAGTGATTTTCAGATATGAGTGAAGTGGAAAAAGTTCACTAATGTCATTGCGCAACTTTTTTTCACTTTACTCATATCTGAAAATCACTTGAAAAAGTGTCAAGTGAAAACGGGCATATGTGCGTATCGGGCGCGTGTGCGTATCAGGCCTGCCCCGGCTACATGTGCCCAGGTTGACTGCTCCTTGACTTCATATATATGCTTATATTCTTAGTGCAGTAACATATTCATTCAGTTTCTTTGTGTTTCAGAATAGTTTAGACTTTTCTTGTTTTGGGCAGTAGCTGCCCAATCTCTTATTTTATAGTGGTTATCCAATACCTAGGTTCATTTTTGAACAAGATTTTCAATATGGTGGATGTCCACCAGTGTTGCTGTGCTGTGTGCACAGCAAGGAACATTCTAAGCATGAACAGCATATGTTGGACAGTAGCATGTATCTATCTCAGCTGCAGTTTTGCATTCATTGCCAGCGACTCAGAAATGTGGGTGGGCATACTAGTCAGTAGGGCTATTTGGTGTGTAAATGTGAGGTTTTGGCTTTGCTCTATTGTGGAGAAAAGTTGACCCAACTGAAATGTGAAATGTAAGTTTTTAGTATGGAAAGATAGTGAAAGTTTGAAGTTCTATAACTTTCGACTAGAATGAGATATTGAAGAAAATTTGTTGCCATGAGTCATCTTTGTCTACAGTATTTTATAGCATGTTCAAACACAAAAATGTCATACTGAAAGCCCCAGTCAAAATGCATAAAAATTTAGACACTGTGGTGTCAAAAAAATTTTTTAACGGACAACGGAAACTTAAACGGAAAATTTTTTTCAGCGGCCAGAAAACGGAAGGAAAATGGGAAAAAATTTGCACTTGGCAGAAAACGGAAACAGAAACGGAAAAAAAATTCAGCGGATGGAAAACGGAAAAATGGGCTGGAGAAACAGAAACAGAAAAATGAAATATGCACTGAAACGGAAAAATTTGCTGAAATTTTGCTGGAAAACAGATAAAATTTGCTGAAATTTTGCTGGAAGTGAGAAAAATTTGCAGAAATTTTGCTGGAAACAGAAAAAAATTTACATAATTGACAATCTGCATGAATGTCTACCAGTTTGGCTGGAACAGAAAACAGAAAGTTCAGCCAGAAAAAGATAAAATGAGGCAGAAAAATGGAAAATTGAGGCAGAAAATGGAAAAAAGGCGGAAAAACTGGAAATTGAGGCGGAAAGCGGAAAAAAAGCGGAAAAACTGAAAATTTAGCTGGAAAATGAAAAATGAGCCGGAAAAAACATAAATGGAACAAAGTGGCAAGAAAAAGAAGTGGAAAATGGAAAAAAATTGTAGCAGCCGGAAAACAGAAGGGAAAAGGGAAAAAAATTTGCCTGCAGAAAATGGAAACGGAAAAAGGAAAACGGAAATTTGACACCCTAGACACCACTGATAAGTTTGAAGTGTCATAACTTTTGATTGGAATGAAATATTGAAACGATTGAAAAGTCCATAGTATATGATGGAATGTTCAAAAAAGTTATTTTTCCTATTGAAGACAGGGTCAAATCGAGCTAATTAATATAGACATCACTGATTCAACCTCAAAAATAGAATTTTCAGGCTGTCCTGATCATTTTAAGTGTTCAATGACACAAATCGGCCCAGAAATGGCTGAGTTATTAAGCTTCAAAGTCAATCATTCAAATCTGCCAATTTTTTTTATTATCAAACACCTTTTTATAGACCCCTTTATCTCAGGACTGGGGGATTATTCAAGCAATCAAAATTTTTTGCATATAGCCTCAACATAAAACCTCAACATACCCGAACAGAATTTTAATTGAACAAGGTATAACATAATGGGAAGCAACAAAAGTGTGGCGGACCCCCAGCCTCTGTTTCTCTATGGGTGAAAAGTCTCAACTATTATGCACGGTAGTGCATTTTTAAAATGCTTATAACTCTGTATCGACATTGATGATTCATCTGCAAATTGGCATGTGAGTGCAGTTAACTAGTGAGTATACTTCACTGCATTTTCTTGCAGATATGAAACTTAATTCCAAAGATTGTTCCAAAATCCAACTTTTTCACTTTTTAAAATTTTTGGCACAAGTCGCAGTGTAAACGCAGCTTTAGCAATGTTTACCTACACGGCTTCGTGTGTCGACATAGAATTAGTTCGAATTGTCGGCACAAGTGTAAACGCAGCTTTAAGCGGCGTTCACACTGCGAGCTGTGCCAACAAATTTTTTTCTGTCGGCAATGCTCATTTTGTCACGACAACGCACAAATTATTTAAAGTTTTTCGCGTGTGCCGACAGAAAGCCTCGTTATCGGCGTTTGTCGGTTTGGCCTCGTTGAATGTTTTACTCCTGACTGTTGTCGTCACAGAAAAACCATTCACAGCTTGTGACGGCTATGTGACGACAAACAATCGCAAGATCGACGCAACCACCATCGTTTTTGCTCAATTTGTCGGTTCGGGTCTCGTTAACGAGACCCAAACCGACAAATACAAAAAATGAAAAAATGACAAAAATGAATGTGAAAAAAACATAAAAATGCATAAAAATTGTATTTTTGCAAATCGAAATTTCGATTTGCATGTTCAAAAATTTTTTTTTTGCAAATCGAAATTTCGATTTGCACATGTAGACATTGATTTTTTTGGAAATCAAAATTTCGATTTGCATGTTTAAAAATAAATTTATTTGCAAATCGAAATTTCAATTTGCAAATAATTTATCATCAAACTTCTGATTTGCATGTACTGTATTACCTCGAAATACCCCCATGGGGGTTTATTATTTCGCCAGCAAAATTTGAGGGGGGGTTAATTCGAGGGGGGGTTTATTCGAGGGTTTTTATTATTATTTCGTCAGAAATTTTCGTAAGGATCGTAGTAAATAGTAGGCATTTGCATACCCAAAACAGGTAATAAATGTGTCCAAACAGGATATATTTGGACATAAAAATGTAGATAGCTACACAAACTACTCTATGTGTAGCTGCAATGCAAATTAACAGTAATATACATCATGTACATTGTGTACATGACATATTTATTATGTACATGACGTACATCATTCCGAAGGGGGGGGGGTATTTCGAGGGGGGGTTTATTATTTCCCCAGCCCATTTTTAGGGGGGGTTAATTCAAGGGGGGGATAATTCGAGGTAATACGTTAATTTTTTTTTCAAGACAATTTTTATTCCTATTTTTCGCTTTTTTCTCTATTTTTTTCCTCATAGCTAATGTTGGTTAGTGCTGGCACATTGCCAATATTGGTGGCTTACACTAGCCAAAGTTTCATTATCACAACTTAAAGCAGCATTGAGCTAGAGCACCATTTGTACATCAGTACAAAATGACCGAAATTGTATTGTAACCCCCACAGTAGTGGGTCGAGCTAGAGGGGTAAAATTTTAGGTGAAAACTCAAAACACCTGATATCTTAACCTGTCATCATTTTATGACCGTATTAGCTTACCCCTAGCGCGAATGGCAAGCACTGCACGGGGACGTTTCAGTCGGACCAAGTACATTGGCCGATTTTGATGCCATTTGAGTATGTGGGGTTTTGGGTCAGGGCTATGTCAAAAAAAAATTGCTTCTTCAATAATCCCCCAGTCCCGAGCTAAGGGTGGTCTATAAAAACATGGTCATTTTGCATGGCCGATCTGGCTGATTGACTTCGGAGCTCAATAACTCAACCATTTCTGGGCTTTGACCATGCAACACTTACAATGATTGTGACAACCTGTAGATTCCATTTTTATGGTGGGCTTACTGAAAAATATTCCCAATGCTGTTTTGACCCAGTTTTTCAACACACTACCAGAACATACTATCATAAACTTTAGATGACAAGGATTCATATAAAACACAAATGAGTTCAATATCTCTTTCCGATCAGAAGTTATGGTTCTTCAAACTTTTCCACTTGAAACTTAAAAGAATACCATTTACTGCATTAGTACAGCTGCATTGCATACCGTAGATCCTTAGGGGAGTTATTTTTTGTCAGAATATTGAGTAAAATGCATGATCAATAAATTGTATGATCATGCATGAATCCATATTTGATGCAATGGAATCAATGCTAGTAAACATCAGCTGCAAAAGGACACATTTTTTATGTACACATACATCTACAATGTGTTTATACATGTACGTCGTTTCCGCCCATAAAGTAGGGGGGAGTTAATAAGGGGGGGATTTTTTTCCCCCACATCAGCTAACAGGAGAGGGGTTATTCGAGGGGGAGGAAATATTCCAGGATTTATGGTATATGAGCAGCACGACTTTTTTGGCACTGGCGCTATTTGGTGTTTGGCACCAACATCTTCTGGTTCAAACGATATGACTTTTTGATATCAATATTCAATAATCGATAAAAAATTTTCTGAAACTGGATATTCAATATCGATACGATATGGAACCTCGATATGGATATTCAATATTGAAAAGGGTCGATATTCAATATTGCTTTTGCTTTTGATTTGCTTTTGTCATAGCATGGCAAATTTTAAGTGGCATATTGTATTTTCATATGGTTGCACACATGGTTAATCATCCCTTTACTGAAATGTGAATGGTACAAGCGATTTTAGAAAGATTTACATCAGTCAAATGTAGAAAATGGAAGAAAAACCTGATGAATCAAAGTGTATCAGGCAAACAACAATTGGTAGATATTACAGTTCATACTTATAACTGAATTGCTTAATGCATGTTGCAAACAATTGCATATCAGCATTTTAAGGCCTTAAATTGAGCACTTTAACAAAAATGACTAAGAATATTGTAATTTTAGTCATCAAATAAAATACTATAAGTAAGTCAGATCAATCACAAATAACTCAGAATGAAAATAATAACTTTAATTAGAGACACAATACAGGTTCGATATATCAAAAAATGGTCGATATTCAATATTTTTTCAAAATTTTTCATATTGATATTCAATAATTTTTCAAAATTTGCAATATTGATTATCGTTATAAAAAATGGTCAATATCCGATATAAATACGATATTTGATACGATATATCGTTTGAACCCTATCCATCGTCTAGAAAAGTGCCATGACACTCTTGGTGCCTGGCACTATTTTGCTGCGGCACCATTGGCAGTTGGCGCTAAGCATGCCAAAAACACTTTTTACATCACTACACCTAGGGGGTATTTCGAGGGGGTGGTAAGTCAAGGGGGTATTAAAAAGAAAATACAGTACTGTATTTCCTCAAAATACCCCCCTCTGAAATACCCCCTCAAAATGGCCACTATGAACTTATAACCCCCCCCCCCCCTCGAAATACCCACACCCCAAAAAAATTGAGTGTAAAGAGAATGTAGACGCAGCGTGTGTTCTGCGTAATGCAGAACACAAGTTAAAACAATAATTAAGGCACATTAGAACAGGGTTTGTACCATCTACATAAATACTTATATACATAATAAGTCTAGACATTAATACATGTCAGTTATCGATGCATTTTTCTACCTCAGCGCTCAGTGTACGTTAACAACGACAAATTAGTACTGAGAGTTATAAAAACTCCTGGCAAAAAAATTACTCCCCCATCAAAATTTCCACAATGAAAAAATAAATCCCCTAGGGGTATTTTGAGGAAATATGGTATATAAACACAGTATATTAAATTCTATTTCAAATTTACTTGTTGTCGTCACAAAAAGCACGTTCACAGCTTTATGATGACAATTAACAAAAAAAATTAAGCTGGTGTGATGACATTATGTCTAGTGTGACGACATGCGTTTGTCGTCGCATTGTCGTCAATCAAAAACTTGTGCCGACAACAAGTTTTTTTCGATCCAAAAAAGCGAACCGACAACGTCAAATTTTTCAAATGCTTATAACTATGGAACGAAAAGCCCGATTTATCTTAAATTTGGCATGTGAGTGCACTTAACTAGTGAGTATACTTTACTGTTTTTTTTGCAGATATGGAACTTAATTCCGAAATTATGGAACTTTTTCGCTTTTTTAGTTGTCGGCACAAAACGCAGTGTAAACGCAGCTTTAAGGAAAAATGTAAAACCAAGAATTTTTTAAAGATTTTGTACCTAGAAAGATGTAAAAATTACTAAAAGCGAGAGTTGTTGATTACCCCAGCTATCGTCGTAACTCCTATCATTTCCGCTGCCATTTTATGCAGCCATTTCAATTCAGTTGAGTGGTTTTTGCTTTTTTATGCACCCCAAACAATTTCTCAATTATTTTATGTTTTATGTAAAATACTCAATTACGTTTTATATTTTTTCAGAATGGAAACTTTGACGGGGTATTTCGAGGAGGGGGCTTATTCGAGGGGGGTAGGGTTCAAACGATATATCGTATCGAATATCGAATATCGGATATCGACCATTTTTTAATATCGAATATCGAATATCGATATAGAAAATTTTGAAAAAATATCGAATATCGATATTGAATATCGACCATTTTTTCGATATATCGAACCTATATTGTGTCCCTAAAAAAAGTTATTATTTTTATTTTGAGATATTTATGATTGATCTGATGTGCTTGATCTGATCTGAGAATTGTATTAGACTAGCAGGATTCTCTCCGACCTTCGGTCGGGTTTTGTGGTTCTCTACAATTAATACCATTGGAGAAAATATGATACTTTAGTTAAGTTTGCCCACATGCTAGGCATGTGTTTTGAAATGCAGTATGTAATGTACCAACAATAACACGACCAATACCAAAGATGCAATGTTTTGGAATGGATTTTTGTAAACTTGGTTGGTAAAATGTAAAACTGTTAACTGTAAAATGGTTGGGCATGAAACTCGGTAGTAAAATGTGGACAGTTTGCGATTTGGTATGATGGTGTGCAGTGTGCATTCTGTGTGGTATAGGTTTTGTGATATGATAGTGTGGTTTTTGCAAGGTGTCAAACTTTGTTGTAATCTTCAATTGGTTACATTTGTGCTTTGCTGTTCTTTTTGTGTTTGTAAATCCTTGTGGTATTAATTGTAGAGAACCACAAAACCCAACTGAAGGTTGGAGAGAATCCTGCTATAGGTACCCACTACTCAGAGGCTTGCAAAAACTGACACCCCAATGGGGACCCCCCTCCAAATGGCACCCCCCGGGGAACCCCCCAAAAGTGGCACCCCCTGGGAACCGCCCAAAAATGAGACCCCCTAGGGCCCCACAAATATGGCACCCCCTGAGGACCACCGAAAAATGGCACCCCTTAGGGACCCCCCAAAAATGGCACCCCCTTGGGACCCCCCAAAATAGCACCCCCTGGGGACCCCCCAAACATGGCAACCCCTAGGAACCCCCACAAAAATAGCACCCCCTGGGGACCCACCCAAAGTTGGCTCCCCCTGGGGACTCTCCAAAAATGGCACCCCCTGGGGACCACCCCAAAATGGCACCCCCTTAGGACCCCCCTGCAAAAAAAATATAGCACCCCCCTGAGGACCACCAAAAAATGGCACCCCTGGGGACCACCCAAAAAATGGCACCCTATGTGGACCCCCTTGAAATGGCACCCCCATATGTACCTCCAGAAAATGGCACCCCCTGGAGACCCCCCAAAAATGGCACCCCATGGGGACCCCCTCTAAATCCTGTAAACACAGCCCCTAGTTTGGAAACTCCTGTAAACTCAGCCCCTAATTTGGAAACTCCTATAAACTCAGCCCCTAACTTGCAAACTCTCATAAACTCAGCCCCTAACTTGCAAACTCCCATAAACTCAGCCACTTATTTGTAAGCTCCCATAAACTCAGCCTCTAATTTGAAAACTCCCATAAACTCAGCCCCCAATTTTGGAAACTTTTGTAAACTCAACCCATAATTTGGAAACTGCTGTAAACTCAGCCCTAATTTGGATACTCCAATAAACTCAGCCCCTAATTTAGAAACTCCCATAAACTCAGCCCCTAATTTGGAAACTCCCTTAAAATCAGCCCCTAATTTGGAAACTCCCATAAACTCAGCCCCTAATTTGGAAACTCCCGTAAACTCATTTTCAGGTTTATGGTAATGTAGTGTGAAAATGGTATGAATATTTCAAAAAATCACTATCATCAATCCACAAATGCATCAATTCACAATTTTCAATTTTTTAGCCCCAAGGGTTAGACTTAAAAGGTTATGGTAATGTAGAGTAGAAATGGAGTGCACATCTCAAATCACTGCAATAAAAAACCCACAAACGCATCATTTCACAAATTGAAAGTTTTTGTGCCCAGGGGTTCATTATCAGGGTTTCCACAGATTTTATAATGGAAAACAAATGCTAATTAGAAAACTTGGGTTGAATGACCTAAAGACAGTGGAAAATTTCCTAGAAAAGGTGATGCTATAGCCCGTGATGTCATGTGTAAAAATTACAGTATCTAATCTGTTTCGTTTCCATTTTCCGGAAATACTGGTACGACTGAGTTGCACAAAATAAAAATAAAAAACTTCGTTTTTTCCTTCGCTTGCTCTGTATGGTTAGGACTACATCCTAAAGCTGTAAAAGCGCAAGGATTACTTGAGTGTTGGTTTGTTGACACATAAATACTACTTTCACGTGTGTTTAAGGAAGCCTAGTGAAAATACTGGTCGATATACAGATGCGACCGAATTTCAACTCTGGACGTGGACGCGCTGGCAGCAACGTACAGCGCGGCGCGAATACCAACTCTAGAAGCTTCAAGCGGCCGCGCATGGCGTCAAACAACAGCAGCCCCGCTGGGGGAGGAAGCAATGTGGTGGGTTTTCGTATATTTTTTACTTTGGACGTTTTTTGGGTCGGATGTTTAGGTAGAGTGTTTCTAGGCCGCACCAGGTGCTGCCAAACTGATGAGCCTTGGGCCTTGGTGTTGAAAAAACGGTCTTTGGGTTCAAGGCGAAACCGTTTTGTTACATACTAGTTAAAATTTGCTGTACGGTAGGTCTAGCTAAGGCTGTGGGCAACCCGCCTGGCTGGAAACCGCTGATCGGTTAGGTTTTTATTCCAACTTGGCGCTGTGCCAGGCTGCATGCTGTGCATCTGCCTGTGCGCAGTCCGTTTTTGCATGCTTGGCATCGCTAACGGACAGCCTTTCTGTTTTATACGTCCTGCACGCTGTGCGTCTTGACGTTCATTTGTAACGCTTTTTAAGCGTCTATACGTTTTGTGTAGACGTTACATACATCTTTGTCTCAGTACATTTGGCATGGTGCCAAGGGATACATGCTGAGCATTGCCCTGGCACCGACGTCTGATGCTTGCTGAGCGACTTCAGGCGATGCCATATTCTGCTTTGATGTTTTCATCTCGCAAGCTGTGCTTCCTGATGAAATCTACACATTTTTGCAGAATCGTGGTGGACGTTCGGGCGGCGGTGATGTGATACGACGCGGTGAATTCAACTCGATTGTTCAGAACCAGAACACCCATCGGAGGCTTTTGGAGAAATTAGAAGAATTTGCAACGGACTGCTGGCTGATCATCAAAGGGATACCGCTGATGGAGCGGCCGCTCAAGGAGACGCTGCGCGACATCTTCATGAATGGCCTCAAATGCACCGAAGAGCAATTTGGGTTGGTGTACAAGTTTAGGAGGCTGCCGAGCAAGGACGTTAAAGTCTCGCTGTGGAGCCCTATGTTGGTTAATGATATTGTGCAAGTTAAGCGCCAGCAAATGGCTGAAAGCGGGTATTATTTGGAAGCGCCTGGTGCTGATGGCGCGACCCAGTTTTGTGAGATAAAAATTTATAAGGAGCGTACCGAAAAGGAACGCTCGGAGGCGCAGAGTGTGGCGGGCGTGATTTCCGCGTTGAAGGATTGTGGTTGCGAGGTGTTTCAATACGATAATGCTCGTGTGGGTGTTAAGAAGGCGAATAGCGCCGAAATTATTAAGTTGCCCTGGTGGAGATGGGCAAAAAAGTTGTATGAAGGGTTTTCAGGTGACACCTCGGGTATTTTTAACTCGTCTAGCGCGGACAGCGGCGTGTCCAGCGGCGCCGTGTCGCAAAAAAGTTCTGTCTCTACGCCAACGGTTGTTCCGCCGGTTAATCTGGCACAGTTGTTTAGGGCGCCGCCACCCAGCCAAGAGGGGCCGTCCACCTCGGGTGGGGTCCAGAACTCTCGGGGGGGTGCCGCGCTGAGGTCGTTTGGTAGGAGGTTTGTACCGCCAAATAGGGGTGGGGGTGCCAGGGCCCCCGCCAGGAAGTATGAAAACGTCATTGACGTTGCTGTTGTGCAGGCCAAACGCGAAGCGTACGCCAAAAAAATGGCGGAGGCCAGTCGCAATATGGAGTGATTGATATGCCGTCCGAATGTGTTTTTTCTGCAGTTATTCCGCTCTTCCACGGGTGGTAAGTAGGGCGAGTGATTAGGATTCTTTTAAGTTACGTGTTCATGAGCTGCATGCAGCTTTGTTTTTTTCGTTTTTCTGTGCCGCAGCTGGGGGTTGATATGTACCCAACTGTGGGCATGTGGCAGAACTATTTAGTTCGATACGGCCGCAAAAAATCCGGGCAGCCCCCGGACAATAGGTATCACGTATCCTGTCCATTTGCCATAGGTGGGGCATGGACAGTAAATCACCTGCGACAACTAATCATATAAATCGTGGTGAGGTTTTGATTTTAGATACTTTTGACCCGGTAAAATTTAAATATACCGAAATAAATGGTACTGCCAATTTGGTTAGGTGTGTACGGGTTAATTGTTCTATTTGTAAGTATATCGAATTCACTCAGGAATTTGAAAGTACGATTACGGGTAGAAAGTTTGGCACCTGCCCAAGTGGTAGTTGTTTAGACTGTAATCAAGCCAACGTAATATATTTGATTAGCTGTAACTGCTGTGGTGTGCAATATGTCGGTGAAACAGGTAGAAAATTTAGAGTGCGGATGTTGGAACATTTACGACACATTCGCGACAATAAAAGTCAGCAACTTATTTATAAGCATTTCAACAACGGTAATTGCACAATTGATAATTTTCGGTGTAGGATTGTCTACACATGTGACAACAGCAATCAAAATCGACGACAGATCGAGAAAATATATATGTTGGTCTTGAATACAGTACATCCATTTGGGTTGAATGATAATATCATTGGCATCGGTAATATAAGTTCGATTTTTCCAAATTTTGACAGAATGAAATTTTGTCCGTATTTTTGTATAAAAGTGCCTAGGCGTCCTAGGAAACATGGTGCTGGGAAGAGAGAGGGTAAGACACAAGGTGATATTTGTTCGATTTTATTTGATTTGAATGGAAGTTCGGAATATTTTATTTATAGGCGGCTTACCAGACTTATAACTCAAACCCGAAATTCAGACTGGTTAGGCGCCTACGCACACTGTAGGCATAATCTTAGTTCTGCTATTAGGAAATTTTCTGAAATATTGACATTTATCGATTCGACGGTAACTAATCGCCCAATAAATACACCTGGTTACAGAATGATAGTGAAGTTTGAAAATAAAGTGTGTGACATGGTAAACATGAAATATGTACTGAGAAATCCGTTGGTTTTGAATACCTTACCGCCTGATATGTGGCGGGAGATACATAATGTATCTGTAACGTTTAAATACGGTACCCCCACTTTTTTAAAATTGTGCAACTATACTAAACGGCTGCGAGATTTGGATATGGAAAAGTTGAAACGTGTGCTGGAAAGGAGGTGCACATGTGATACATCTGCATACTGTTTGAATGCTTATGGACATGTTTTTACAGGTGACAGGAAATTCGTGCAGAATCGGAAACTACAACAGCTATTTGGGATGGGCAGCAAATTTAGACTGCCCAAACCGGATAATAGAGGTGAGGCATTTAATGCTTATGTTATGGGGTTAAATGGACTCCTGTCGTATTTGAAAAAGAAAGTAGGAAATGGACATTTTGTCCAAGAATTTGTCAGCAAGGTAAAAAAGATACTGCGAGATCATATATTTAAGCTACCCACTGGGGAGGACAGTAAAATTATTAACTATTCAGATTGCTGGATAGATTTGAATAAGATACATGATGAATATTTTATAGTCCCAGTGGATAAAGCGTCATCTAATTTCGCATTTATATGCGACAAATACTATCTTGAGGTACTTGCACGTGAATTGGGTTACAATTTTATGGAAAGTAGGTTTGGTGAATCTGTTAGCTATAAGCTGATTGGTTGTAAGGGTACGCAGTGGCCAAATTTGATTAAGAGACACCGAAACATTTGTAAAAGATACGCATATGGGGAAAGATTTTTTACGGAAACACTTCCGCTGCTTTTTTGGACGGCGAAACTTCATAAATCGCCTTATAAATACCGCTTTGTAAGTGGTGCTAGTAAATCGAGCACTAAACCCTTATGCCTACTTGTGTCTAATATACTACAAACGCTCTTAAAAATGCTCAGATCATACTGTGCTGTCATATTTGAGCGGACAGGGGTGCGACATTATTGGATGGTTGATAATTCACTGGAGGCGATTTCACAGTTTGAGAAGTGGTCTGGATTAAAGGTAAATATAGCATATACTGCTGATTTTACAACCTTATTTCCCAAATTACCTCCGGATGTTATGATGGGTAGTGTCAAGGACGCTGTCTCACTTTTGATTAAATCAGATTTTGTTAATGTGTTTACTCGACATATATCGGTGGATACTTTTGCTAAAAAGAAAGCAATTTTGACATTAAGTAAACTTGAACTCTTGGAATGTGTTGAGTTAAGCATTAGGGAGAGCTACATTGAATTTGCGGGACTTATTTTTCAACAAACATGCGGGATACCCGCAGGGGGTGCCCACTCACCGGCACTGGCAAATTTGACACTCGCAATGATTGAATATAAGTATGTTAGAGCAAATATTAATAGTCCGGGTATACATAAAGTTAACAACATTTACAGATATGTGGATGATTGTCTGGCTGTTGAATACTCTGACTTCTTGCAAGATGCGATGCAAATATATCCCACTGAGTTGCCTCTGGAAAGAGCATCAGACCCAGATACAGGTCTGTGTCCATTTTTAGACGTAGAATTGGATTTCAGGGGTGAAACACTAGAGTACAGTAATTTCGATAAAAGACGACTTTTCAATTTTACTGTGGTAAAACTAATTCAAAGAGACTCTAACGTTTCATCACGATTACTTAATACTGTGGTAATTGGTGGTTTGGTACGCCTAGCTAGGACAAGTAGTACTTTGGATAGATTTGTCCCTGTCGTTAGAGAACTGTTTGAAACATTACTTGGAAATAACTTTGAACTTAAGGACATATTACGGGCATTCCACAGATTTTATAATGGAAAACAAATGCTAATTAGAAAACTTGGGTTGAATGACCTAAAGACAGTGGAAAATTTCCTAGAAAAGGTGATGCTATAGCCCGTGATGTCATGTGTAAAAATTACAGTATCTAATCTGTTTCGTTTCCATTTTCCGGAAATACTGGTACGACTGAGTTGCACAAAATAAAAATAAAAAACTTCGTTTTTTCCTTCGCTTGCTCTGTATGGTTAGGACTACATCCTAAAGCTGTAAAAGCGCAAGGATTACTTGAGTGTTGGTTTGTTGACACATAAATACTACTTTCACGTGTGTTTAAGGAAGCCTAGTGAAAATACTGGTCGATATACAGATGCGACCGAATTTCAACTCTGGACGTGGACGCGCTGGCAGCAACGTACAGCGTGGCGCGAATACCAACTCTAGAAGCTTCAAGCGGCCGCGCATGGCGTCAAACAACAGCAGCCCCGCTGGGGGAGGAAGCAATGTGGTGGGTTTTCGTATATTTTTTACTTTGGACGTTTTTTTGGGTCGGATGTTTAGGTAGAGTGTTTCTAGGCCGCACCAGGTGCTGCCAAACTGATGAGCCTTGGGCCTTGGTGTTGAAAAAACGGTCTTTGGGTTCAAGGCGAAACCGTTTTGTTACATACTAGTTAAAATTTTAGTAATGTGGTGTCAAAATGGAGTGCATATTTGAGATCGCTACAATCAGAAACCCACAAACACATCATTTTATGATTTGAAAATTTTTGGCCCTGGGGGTTCATTTTCAGGGTTATGGTAATGTAGTGTCAAAATGAAGTGCATATTTCAAATCAAGGCAATCAAAAAGCCACAAATGCATCATTTCACAATTTCTAATTTATTAGCCCCATGGGTTCAATTTAAGGCTTACAGTAATGTAGAGTTGAAATTGAGTCATTTCAAATCAGTGCAATAAGAAACCTGCAAAATGCATCATTTTACAAATAGAAATTTTTGGGTCTAGGGGTTCAATTTCAGAGTTTTAGTAATGTAGTGTCAAAATGGAGTGCATATTTGAAATCGCTACAATCAGAAACCCACAAATGCATCATTTTATGATTTGAAAGTTTTTGGCTTAGGGGGTTCATTTTTATGGTTATGGTAATGTAGTGTCAAAATGAAGTGCATATTTCAAATGAGTGCAATCAGAAACCTGAAAATGAATGATTTCACAAATTGAAAGTTTTTGGCTCCAGAGGTTCATTTTCAGGGTTATGGTTATGTAGTTTTCAGGGTTATGTAGTGTCAAAATGGATTGCATATTTCAAATCAGTGCAATTAGAAACCCACATCGAATCATTTCACAATTTCTAATTTTTTAAGCCCTGGGCATATTTGAAATAGCTACACTCTGAAACCCACAAATCCATCATTTTATGGTTTGAAAGTTTTTGGCCCAGGGGGTTCATTTTTAGGGTTATGGTAATGTAGTGTCAAAATGAAGTGCATATTTCAAATCAAGGCAATCAAAAAGCCACAAATGCATCATTTCACAATTTCTAATTTATTAGCCCCATGGGTTCAATTTAAGGCTTACAGTAATGTAGAGTTGAAATTGAGTCATTTCAAATCAGTGCAATAAGAAACCTGCAAAATGCATCATTTTACAAATAGAAATTTTTGGGTCTAGGGGTTCAATTTCAGAGTTTTAGTAATGTAGTGTCAAAATGGAGTGCATATTTGAAATCGCTACAATCAGAAACCCACAAATGCATCATTTTATGATTTGAAAGTTTTTGGCTTAGGGGGTTCATTTTTATGGTTATGGTAATGTAGTGTCAAAATGAAGTGCATATTTCAAATGAGTGCAATCAGAAACCTGAAAATGAATGATTTCACAAATTGAAAGTTTTTGGCTCCAGAGGTTCATTTTCAGGGTTATGGTTATGTAGTTTTCAGGGTTATGTAGTGTCAAAATGGATTGCATATTTTAAATCAGTGCAATTAGAAACCCACATCGAATCATTTCACAATTTCTAATTTTTTAAGCCCTGGGCATATTTGAAATAGCTACACTCTGAAACCCACAAATCCATCATTTTATGGTTTGAAAGTTTTTGGCCCAGGGGGTTCATTTTTAGGGTTATGGTAATGTAGTGTCAAAATGAAGTGCATATTTCAAATGAGTGCTATCAGAAACCCGAAAATGCATCATTTCTCAAATTGAAAGTATTTGGCGCCATGGGTTCATTTTTAGGGTTATGGTAATGTAGTGTCAAAATGGAGTGCATATATCAAATTGGTGCAATCATAGACCCAAATTTGAAATCAGTGCAATCAGAAACCCAAAAATGAATGATTTCACAAATTGAAAGTTTTTGGCTCCAGAGGTTCATTTTCAGGGTTATGGTTATGTAGTTTTCAGGGTTATGTAGTGTCAAAACGGAGTGCATATTTCAAATCAGTGCAATTAGAAACCCACATTGAATCATTTCACAATTTCTAATTTTTTAAGCCCTGGGCATACTTGAAATCACTACACTCAGAAACTCACAAATCCATCATTTTATGATTTGAAAGTTTTTGGCCCAGGGGGTTCATTTTAGGGTTATGGTAATGTAGTGTCAAAATGAAGTGCATATTTCAGATGAGTGCAATCAGAAACCCGAAAATGCATCATTTCTCAAATTGAAAGTATTTACCCCATGGGTCCATTTTGAGGGTTATGGTAATGTAGTGTCAAAATGGAGTGCATATATCAAATCAGTGCAATCAGAAACCCAAATTTGAAATCAGTGCAATCAGAAACCCAAAAATGCATCATTTCACAAATTGAAATTTTTTGGCCCCAGTGGTTCATTTTCAGGGTTATGGTAATGTAGTGTCAAAATGAAGTGCATATTTCAAATCAAGGCAATCAAAAAGCCACAAATGCATCATTTCACAATTTCTAATTTATTAGCCCCATGGGTTCAATTTAAGGCTTACAGTAATGTAGAGTTGAAATTGAGTCATTTCAAATCAGTGCAATAAGAAACCTGCAAAATGCATCATTTTACAAATAGAAATTTTTGGGTCTAGGGGTTCAATTTCAGAGTTTTAGTAATGTAGTGTCAAAATGGAGTGCATATTTGAAATCGCTACAATCAGAAACCCACAAATGCATCATTTTATGATTTGAAAGTTTTTGGCTTAGGGGGTTCATTTTTATGGTTATGGTAATGTAGTGTCAAAATGAAGTGCATATTTCAAATGAGTGCAATCAGAAACCCAAAAATGAATGATTTCACAAATTGAAAGTTTTTGGCTCCAGAGGTTCATTTTCAGGGTTATGGTTATGTAGTTTTCAGGGTTATGTAGTGTCAAAATGGATTGCATATTTCAAATCAGTGCAATTAGAAACCCACATCGAATCATTTCACAATTTCTAATTTTTTAAGCCCTGGGCATGTTTGAAATAGCTACACTCTGAAACCCACAAATCCATCATTTTATGGTTTGAAAGTTTTTGGCCCAGGGGGTTCATTTTTAGGGTTATGGTAATGTAGTGTCAAAATGGAGTGCATATATCAAATCAGTGCAATCAGAAACCCAAATTTGAAATCAGTGCAATCAGAAACCCAAAAATGCATCATTTCACAAATTGAAATTTTTTGGCCCCAGTGGTTCATTTTCAGGGTTATGGTAATGTAGTGTCAAAATGAAGTGCATATTTCAAATGAGTGCAATCAGAAACCTGAAAATGCATCATTTCTCAAATTGAAAGTATTTGGCCCCATGGGTTCATTTTTCAGGTTATGGTAATGTAGTGTCAATGGAGTGCATATATCAAATCAGTGCAATCAGAAACCTAAATTTGAAATCAGTGCAACCAGAAACCCAAAAATGCATCATTTCACAAATTGAAAGTTTTTGGCCCCAGTGGTTCATTTTCAGGGTTATGGTAATGTAGTGTCAAAATGGAGTGCATTATATATCAAATCAGTGCAATTAGAAACCCACAATGCATCATTTCACAATTTGAAAATTTTGGCCCCATTTTGGGTTCAATTTCAGGGTTATCGTAATGTACTGTCAGAATGGAGTGCATATTTCAAATCATTGTAATCAGTAACCCACAAATGCATTATATCACAATTTATATTTTTTAGCCCCGGGGGCCTCACTTAAGGATTATGGTAATGTTATTGTTAACTCCCATAAACTCAGCCCCTAATTTGGCAAACACCCATCAACTCAACTCCCATAAACTCAGCCTCTAATTTTTAAACTTGTGTCAACAGCCCCTTATCTTTAAACTTCTGTCAACTCAACCCTAATTTATCAACACCCATCAACTCAACCCTGAATTGTAAACTCAGCCCCTAAAAACTCAAGTCAACCCCCTATACATGTGCAATTGCATTCTTGGGAAGCAACTTTGCCATCTACTAACCCTGTTTGTCAAGATTGTGGATCGTGTTTGTAAAGGGCATTTGTACTAAAAAATAGTGACTGCATTGTGTGCAAAAACACACACGAATCGGGCACAATGAGGCCTGTGATTGTGCCTCCTATCTTTTGCATTGAATTGAAGCATCCTTAGCGTGCAGTTCTCTCGAAATTGTATAGGTGGAGATGAGTAAAAGTACAGTACTTATAATGTCATTTTTGTTGGAGTGCTAAATTTGAAGCCAGAAAATGCTGATATTCTATTTTTTGCAACATGCCCTTAGCAATCAGGTTATCAGTATGAACTGTAATATCTACCAATTGTTATTTGTCTGATACACATTGATTCATCATGTTTGTTTCTACATGTTCTACTTTTGAGTGACGTAAACCTTGTTAAAATCACTTGTACCATTCACATTTAACTAAAGAGATGATTAACCATGCGTGCAACCACATGAAAATACAATATGTCACTTGAAATATGCCTCGCTATACCTAAAGCAAATCGCAATATCGAATATCGAAAATATCGAAATATCGAATATCGAATATCGACCATTTTTTAATATCGAATATCGAATATCGATATCGAGGTTCCATATCGTATCGATATCGAACATCGAGTTTCAGAAAAAAATATCAAATATCGAATATCGATATCGAAAAGTCATATCGTTTGAACCATAGAGGGGGGTGTATTAATTTGCCATAAATTTTTGTAAATATAGTAAAAAGTAAAGAATGGGCTTTTACATACACAAAACTGGTAATAAACATCACCAAACGGGACATATTAGAACGTACAAATGTAGATAAATACCAGTATTACCTCGAAACACCCACATGGGGGTTTATTATTTAGAATATTGTTTTCGAATTTTTCAGGGAATTCAAGGAAATAAAACACATTCTTAGGTTCTATGTGCTAAATCGATCGATAATTGATACGCGGTGCGTCTGGAAAAGTCTAACGAAACAGAAAAAACGTCAATGAACGTTGAAATGGTATCAATGGAAATGGAATCGGGGAATGCATTTTAGGGGGTGGGTGCACCAGACTTTGTGTCGCCACATTTTGTTGCACTCAACCAAATTGTTTTGTTTCCTTGAATCGTCCCCCAGTCCCAAGAAGGGGGGGGGGTGTCTATTTTCAAAAAGGGGTTGATTTTACATGGCAGATCTGGCTAGGTGACTTTGAAGCTTAATAACTCGGTCATTTCTTGGCGTATTTGGACCGTTAAATACTTAAAATGATCTGCAGAATGTAGATTCCATTTTTGAGGTTGGACTAGTGATGTATAAATAAATTATACAATTTGACCCAGTATTTCAATGTGTAAAATAAATTTTTCTGAACATGCCATCATATACTGTATATCCTCAAATACGTCCCCCCGGGGGGGGGGGGGTGGGGGTTATTTGTTGTCAGTGATTTTTGAGGGGACTTATTCAAGGGTGAGTTATTTGAGGCGGACTTATTGAAGGATTTATGGTAAATATATACCGTATTACCTCGAATTATCCCCCCCCTTGAATAACCCCCCCCCCCTCGAATTAACCCCCCTCAAAATCGGCTGGGGAAATAATAAACCCCCCCTCGAAATACCCCCCCCCCTTCGGAATGATGTACGTCATGTACATAATAAATACTTCATGTATGCAATGTACATGATGTATATTACTGTTTATCTGTATTGCAGCTACACATGGACATGTTTGTGTAGCTAATCTACGTTTTTATGTCCAAATATATCTTGTTTGGACACATTTATTACCTGTTTTGGGCATGCAAATGCCTACTATTAACTACGATCCTTACGGAAATTTCTGACGAAATAATAAGACCCCCCCTCGAATAACCCCCCCCCCCCTCGAATTAACCCCCCCTCAAATTTTGCTGGCGAAATAATAAACCCCCATGGGGGTATTTCGAGGTAATACGGTAGATAAAAATGTACAACAGAATGGAATGACACAAAAGTCAGGTGGACCCACCCCTCCCATAACAGCCACCCACAATTCCAGCTATGGGTGGACCCGGTCACATTGAGCAATGTGCAGGAATGCACCAAGCACCCATAACTATTTCAACATAACTAAAACTTAACAGTTCAAAGCTCTTAATTCAATATTTTTTGCAAAAAAATCGAAAAGTATGTAAAAAAATTCGAATAGGTAACTAAAATACTTATATAGGTAACTCTATAAATACATAGGTATACTTAAATACATAGGTAATATTTTCTACCTCAGCGTACATGACAAACAACGAATTTGCACTGAGAGTTCCAAAACATTCTGGCGAAGTAAGAAACTCCCCTCGAAATACCTGCCCTTCTATAACCCCCCCCCCCCCTCAAAATTAACACTATGAAACAATTTCGAGGGGTATTTCGAGGAAATAGAGTACATTGCAGTGTAGTCACCTGTCCCACATTGAATTCACAGAAATACATTTTCTTTACGCGTATGCTTCAAAAACGTACGCGTACACGTGAGTATGTTACTTTTTAAAAAAAGTATATGTCAACGTATTTACCGCGTACTCGTGTACGCGTATTTTTCGAGTAAACGTACATACCTTTTAACAACTTTGGTTGATACGTTCAAGTATAATTTCGTTCGCTGTATTTATTACCACTTTGGGGTATGAAATAGAGCATTCTTGGGTACGACCTGTCTCGAAAATTTCTGGCGAAATAATAACCCCACCCCCCTCGAATAAGCCCCCCCCCTCGAAATACCCCTCCCCTCAAAATTTTCTCAAAAAATAAACCCCCTGGCCCCAGATTTAATTGGGCAGACAGATTTCTGCTCTCCGCGCCCGGCACCTGACACACCCGTCATGCATGCCAGGCAAAATTTTGTAAAACAAGATTGAATTGCGGCCTGCATGCCAGGTGCCTGTCACCTCACGAGTGCCTGACTTGCCTGAAAATTGCAAAATGAGATTTAGTTGTGAGGGCATTTGTTCAAATTGCGGCGTGTGGCTGTGACAATGAGCGTGAAATCTTTCTTGGGAGCTGGCACCGCAATGGTGTCTTCAATGTGATCGTAAACGAGACCCATTACTTTGATATATTGTGACTGTTTCGGGTTGAGATCATCAGGTTTGATTTTCTCCGAAACAATACGCGAATTTGTCATCCATTCGCGCATGTTGAAATTTGCTCTGGCAAAAACAGCTTTAATTAAGCGATAGAGCTGTATTGCATATTTTTCATCATATACGCTGATAACTAAATTATCAACGTAAATGCTGTTGAGCAACCTGTTTGTTTTGCAATGTTTTGCATGCCTGGCAAAATTTCACAGAACATGATAAATGTGCCCTGACTCCTCAGAGAGGCAGGGCAGGTAACTTTTCATGTTTTCAGTTTGACTTTTTCCATAGTGTATCCAAATATTTTTTTGTATCCAAATCTTATTTTTCATCTATCCAAATCTTATGTTTCTGGTATCCTAATAATATGTTTTGTATCGAAAACTTATGTTTGTGTATCCAAATCTTATGTTCATGCCTGTCTTGCCAGGCACCTGACAGCTCCTGACTGGCACACAATTAAATCTCGCTCTGCCTGGCGGTCGGGCAGCAGCTGTCAGGCACCTGGCATGACGGGTGGGCGGCGCGGGCATGCCTGCCTGAACAAATCTCGAATTGCCAGACACGCCCATCATGTCCTCCCTCTCAGGGATAATCTGCCCAATTAAAACTGGGGCCTAAGGTTATTTCAAGGAAATGCAGTAGTTAGAAAATGGTATGATTTTCATATTTTAGCAACAAAAAATGTGATTTTAGCAACAAAAAATACATAGGTATTCTGTACAGGCTGTCCGGGAGGGGCACATACATATGTGCCCCTGCATGTGCCCGGTATGTATGTTCCCCATATTTGGGCACATGCATATGATCAAATCGATGTATGTTTCCAGCTTCGGGCACATGCAACTTTTGAAAAAATGCATGTGCCCGCACTTGGAAACATACACGCGTGTATGTTCCCCATAATTTCAGGCACATACATTTCAGAAAAACGTGTATGTGCCCAGTTACGGGAACATACAAACCTTTTAAAAATTGTATGTGCCCGTGTTTGGAAACATACACTGGAATATACACTGGAAACATACACTGGAACTATGTTTGCCCCCCACTTTGTTTCATTGCACTGAATAAATAGCGCGGCCAGATAAATACTTGAAAATGTATCATTTATCATCGAAAAAAAATTTTGGTGCAATGACAGGACATTTAAAATGAATTAAAATGGGCAATAACCTGTCTAAGAATTTCGCTTATTTTCTATACATCATCTGATAAACAAGCGTGGCTAAAGGTATAAATTTAATACCTAATTGCATCATTTACAGCGCTGGTAATTTAATGGCAGATTGAATTGTAATTATCGCAAATTCAATCCTCAAATTAATTGCACTACAGCACAGGCAATTTAATTGTGTTTTTCACACATTCAATCATGTAATTAATTGAGCAATTTGTATTCGCTAAAATTCTAATTGCTCTAAATTGCTAAGTTACAATTACTAAAATGTTTCATGGATATCATGAGTTTTAATTTAGCAAATGCAGGCAATTTGATTGAGCAATTGTATTAATTGCAATTGCAAAAGTGGTAATTGCTCAATTAAATTTCCTGCACTGTTGTGCAATTAATTGAACTGTGGCTTGTCACTTGAACTTCAGTTTGAAAAAACCAAATTTTGAGCCTTAAATGGACGCCTCATTTATATTTCAGATTTTGATTTTAATCCAATGATGGTTTGGACCACCACTGGCTTACTGGTGCCACACCCAGACCCTGTACAATGTCAAATCTCACGCAAAGTGTCAAAAGTCGTGTGAAATGCCCTGCAAAGTGTCAAAAGTCACATGACTTTTAATATTTGCATGACATTTTACATTTTACACGGTTTGGGACTGCCCCCTGGATAAGAAACACTTTGCTGGCACATTGCCGTGTTTCTGCACGTGTTTCTTATCCAGGGGGCAGTCCCAGACCCTGTAAAATGTCAAATGACATGCAAGGTGTCACAGGGTCTTACAAAATTCTCGTCAAAATTTTACAGGGTCTGGGGGACTGCCCCCTGGAAACGACAAAATTCATCTGAAGGGTAACATGAGACTGGAACAAAATTACGCAAAGGATTACAACGTCCCTAAAAATTTCTTTCGATTTCTCCCAATTTTTAAGTATCATTTTCTTATACTTGGCGGAATTCATCGATGGCTGCGTATCGCCGCGCATGCGCAGCGCGGCGTATCTACATAGGCTAGGAAATAACACACTCATTGCCTAAGATTGGTCTGCAACCCAATGAGAATGTGGTCCAATGTATTTTGCAGTAAATAGGATGCGTACTAAAAATCACTATTGAATCTGTACATATATTTGAGTAAATGCACACCAATCTATTTACACACGAGTAAATACACCTCAACTTTGAGGGTTGGTTAGCGCTGAGATGAAACGGCGGCCGCTAATTTATTTTTGCTAAATAAAATGGCAAGTAAAAAAATCGATGATAAAATATAACGGCGCTCTTCTTTTAGAGGCACATGCGTATCTGTAGCCACTGCATTTTTTCCCCGCCGCTAAATCCCATCGCACTGAGCCGTTCATCTATATTGCTGCCAAACACCCCTCCCACCCAATTTAAGTATTGATTCTTTGATAATATCGATATCGACTTTTGCAGCTCCATGTGAATAAATATACTTGGCGGACATCACACTTAGTATGGAAACCTACCATAACCCATCTGAATGATGAACCAAAAATTTTACAAGTTTTTTCATCATAATATTTTGTTTTCACTATAGAAAAATTAATTACAAATTTTATCACAAGATTTTGTTCATTAAATTATGGTAGGATTCTGCGCATACTTTGTGGTCTGTCGAGTGTGTGTTTTTGACTCACATGATTTGCTATCACTATTACCGGGTGGTTCGAAATGTTTTACATATTTGTCACCATAGTGAAATTGCAGTGGCAGTGGATGCGGGGTGGCCCAAAAAATGGCTTGATCAGAGAACTCTTTCATCCACCGATGTTTTATGGATTTTTAAGTGAAGATTTGTAAGATTTTGTCCTGATGGAGAAATAAAAATACCAAATTTTCAAATTTCAAAAACATTTTAGAATCTCCAAAACTTGCTTTGCAATCATTACTACTTTGATCTGATAGTTATTGCAGTATTAGTTAATAATTCCGTAAGAGTTGACCAAATACTTTTTGGGCCACCATGTACGCACAACAAACTATGGCGGCACCACTCAAAGTAAATAAAATACGTTCCGTTTGGGTGTGATTTGAATTGAAGTGTCAGCTGTTATTGATTCGCTCATTGCTGCTAATCATTTTGTGTGTACAATTATGTCGTTATAGACTTATTATTAGCATAACTATTTGATAAATTGTGCAGCATTTATCACAATTTATGTTGTTTCATTTATCAATTCTCGCTTCTATTTTTTGTCAATTTTTCAGCCAAACTTTTCGTCGCACATCCATGCACGTTCATTTACCTAGAGAATGAATCAGAGTAAATTTAGGTGCCCGGCTGATATCCCATTTTTTCGTTATCTAAAAAGTTTTTTTTCTTCAAAATATGTATGTGCCCGCAATGGGGAACATACAGATTTCTAAAAAATTGTATGTGCCCGCGTTTTGGAAACATACATGCGCGGGTGCGCATGTATGTGCCCAGCCGCGGGAACATACAAACATGCATGTGCCCGGTGGTTTGGGCACAAACAAACTGCAAACAAAAAGTATGTTTCCAAGTTTGGGCACATGCAAATTTGTATGTGCCCAGTGTACCCCAGTTTGTATGTGCCCTTCCCGGACAGCCTGATTCTGTAAACATGTACTTTTCAAAAGTACACATACAGTTGAGTATGGGTACTTTTTAAAGTATATGTGTGTTTTTACAAAGTACTCTAGGATCTATTTACATTTTACAATTTTCAGGGTAAATGTGAATACATTTTAAGAACTGAGCAGAATATATTTACATAAATGGTCCTTCATTGAAGTAGTATGTAGTTTCACTGATGAATGTTTATTTAGCTATTTATATACAGAACTACAATATTCAAATCTGTCAACGATATACTGCTCTAGATAATTGTCTAGATGTAGCCGCAAAATATGTTCCTAGAGGTGAGTGTACCTCTTCAAACCATGTTGTTTTAACAGCCACACACACGACTCACAAGTGTAATATTGCTTTACAGATTTACCTATCATCATAGACACAATCAGAATGAACACAAGCACTGGAACAACCAGGCGCCAGTCCCACACCATGTAAAAAACCTTGTAAAGTGTAAAAGACCCTGTAAAATGTCATGTGTTATGTTAAACACCATGTTAAGTGTCATCTGTAAATCTTATTGATAAAGTAGAATTTGGATGCAACAACACAAGATTTGGATGCAATACAATAAGATTTGAATAAATATGACATTTTACATTATCATTTTACATTAAGTTGTTTACACTTTAGTGGGTCTTTAACAGGGTCTGACACTGCCCCCAGGGCCACCAGCACTATCACAACTACTGGCCCCACAACTACTAGCCCCACAACTACTGGCCCCACAACTACTGGCCCCACAACTACTGGCCCCACAACTACTGGCCCCTCAACTACTGGCCCTTCAACTACTGGCCCCACAACTACTAGCCCCACAACTACTAGCCCCACAACTACTGACACCACAACTACTGGCCCCTCAACTACTGGCCCCTCAACTACTGGCCCCACAACTACTGGCCCTTCAACTACTGGCCCCACAACTACTGGCCCTTCAACTACTGGCCCCACAACTACTGGCCCTACAACTACTGGCCCTACAACTACTGGCCCTACAACTACTGGCCCCACAACTACTGGCCCTACAACTACTGGCCCTTCAACTACTGGCCCTTCAACTACTGGCCCCACAACTACTAGCCCTTCAACTACTGGCCCCACAAATACTGGCCCTACAACTACTGGCCCTTCAACTACTGGCCCCACCACTACTGGCCCTTCAACTACTGGCCTCACAACTACTGGCCCTCCAACTACTGGCCCCACAACTACTGGCCCTTCAGCTACTGGCCCCACAACTACTGGGCCCACAACTACTGGCCCTTCAACTACTGGCCCCACAACTACTGGCCCCACAACTACTGGCCCCAAAACTACAACCATAGACTACCAAAACTGCAGATTGCCAGCTGGGAACCACACGCGTGGGCCCAAAGTGACTATAGCCAGAGTGACTGGCAGGTGCCAGTCCCAGACCCTGTAAAATGCCCTGTTAAATGTTAAATGTCATGCAAAGTGTCAAAAGTCATGTAGAATGCTTGGTAAAATGGCAAACCATTCACATGACACTTTGCATGCCATTTGACATTTTACAGGGTCTGGGACTGCTCCCAGGTGTGTGCCAAAATCGTGGCTTCATTTCTGGGATCTGAGCTGCCGGATTGACTGCGACTGCGCCACTGGCCAGTGGGTGGGCACCATGGACAGTGGTGTGCCCTGCATCCCGCACCCAGCTGGGACGGAATGTGTTTGTTTCGTTTCACCACAGCTAGTGACAGAATTGGGCCATGGCATTGCTTCCTTTGAAAAGCACCGTGGTGACTACAGTGTTTACAAAAAAATTTTGTTATGAAAACCGGAAATGGTAAAAAATATTTGGAAAGCGGAAAACGGAAACGTAAAACGGAAAAGGAAGAACTTTGCACTAGCCGGAAAACGGAACGAAAACGGAAAAAAATATGCCTGCGGAAAGCGGAAACGGAAAACGGAAAGTTGACACCCTAACCATGGTTACCATTCTGTGAAACGCATTGAGTGTGAAATGTGTAAATGCATTCTCAACGCATTTCACACTTCCATTCACATGGTGCTATTCTGGCCATGTATTTTATACCAGCCAGGTAAATAGTTGTAAATATGTTGGTGCACAGCACCACATTTCACTTGGACATTTTGTCATGGCACTTTTCTATCACATAGTTTACCTATGTCAGTTACTTACATCACCATGTTTACTTGACTGGTATAAAACGTTACTGAAAATTTGTTGCAGCCTGGGGACGTGCTCAAAATAGAGAAATTTGATGTGCCTGGAGGATACCCTCCCAATACCATCAACCATCCCAAGTGTGGAGGTAAGAAATGGCTTTAAAATTTTTTAGTTGAGCATATTACCGTATTTACTCGAAATCCCCCCCCTTTTGAATTAACCCTCCCCCTCGAAATACCCGAGGTGTTTTCGAGCTGGGGAAAAAATACCCTCCCCTCTTGAATGATGTACATCATGGCATCATGCATACAATGCACATACATGATTAACGATCACTGCAAATAAAATGCTCGTGAAGTGCACTGAAGCGGTTGGAAGTGCCTCTCGTGATCACACTTCAGAGCCTGATCAAGCCTGATCACCGGGCACTTCACAGGCAATTTGCAGGTTTGAAGGTCACTATGAGAGGCGATCCAAAACCACCAGCCAACCAGGACAAGGAAATCACATGTGTTGTGGGTGTAAATTCCAGGGGCTGGTTTACCAACGTGAAGATTCCTGGAGATAAGAATTTGTCAAATAAGTGTTACTTTGAAGGGGTCCACAATTGTGAAGAAATTGAAGATGAACGACATCGATATGATGAATATTGTAATGATAGCTATCAAACTATATGTCGCTTGTAATGATTGGATTATGAGCTGGGATATCGCTTCCATATTTAAAAAAAAATGTTAATTTGTGATTTTTTTTCTTTTTTTGATATATTTATGATGGAAACCTCATCGAAATTGAACTTGATACACTTTGAGAGCCTGTAAAATGCCTTGCAGAAATGTAAATGCCAAGACATAAAAAGTAATGGAAAATGACAAATTTTAATTATATTTTATTGCAAATAAATATGACACCTCCTTTTATTGCAAATAAATATCTTATCTCCAGAACCCAGTGGGGATCTGACATGCTCCTGGCGGCAGTCCCAAGCCCTGTAAAGTGTAAAGTCAAGTGTCAAATGTAAAGTCAAATGCAAAGTAATGTGTCAAATGTAGAGTAAAGTGTAAAGTCAAGTGCCAAATGTAATGTAAAGTGTCAATTGTGTATCCAAATCTTATTTTTGGTATCCAAATCTTATGTTATTTATCCAAATTTCATGTCATAAAGTAAGATTTGGATACAAAAATATGAGACTTGGATACCAAAAAATAAGATTTGGATACACATTTGACACTTTACTTTGCATTTGACTTTACATTTGACACTTTACTTTGCATTTGACACTACTTTGCATTTGACTTTACATTTGACACTTTACACTTAGCTCGCCACTCAACTTCCCACGATCGAGCCAGAACTAATCACCAGTTGACTGTTGTTAATTTAATTTACTTATAATTGGCTGTTAGTAATGTTACACAGATGGTCCAAGTTCGTAAATAGACGGGAAACTTTATTTTGGCGAAGTTCTATAATCAAATAAGCACAAGCAGTGAAGTAGCACAACCAGGGTTGGTTTTATAAAAATTCATTTTAGTAAAATTGTATAAAAATTGTATAAAAATTTTATTTTATTTTTATTTTATTCTTCTTTCATTTTATTTTATTTTATTTTATTCCCAAAAGTCGTTAATAAAATACAATGACCCATTTTACAAAAATTATACATTAATTTTACAAAAATGTTACAAAAAATCAGAATCATGCATGCAAGGCCAGAAAAATTTCATCATTAGACATTATACATGAAAAACTTGTGACAAATTTTTCCATTACTTGACAAAAGTTGCATGCAGTAGGTATTGTGGCCACACAAGCTAGTTTTCAATGTTCCTTTTTGAAAACTCGTAAATCAGCATTGAACGTAATGAGTTTTCTAGAATAAGTCGTTTTTACTCTCTGTCAACTGTAGATGATGGGCACCTCATTCTAGAAAACTCAAATGCATTCAATGCAGATCTACAAGTTTTCAAAATTTCAGTTGAAAACTAGCTTGTGTGGCCACATTGTTAGCTAGCAGCAAGTGTAAACTTACCATTATTGATAACAATGGTTTGCATTTTTTAAAGGACTACTGGTGCCAGTTCCGCAAAATGAGAAGTGAGAAGTGAAATGGCAAAGGCGAAGTAATCGAGCAAAGGCAAAGTCAGAAAGGCTGAAGGTGGCGGCTTGGCCTTTGCGCTTTTACTTCGTCTTTGCCATTTCACTTCTCACTTCTTATTTTGCGGAAGTGGCCCCTGGACTGTGCTGGGCACATTTGTAAAATGTCATGCAAAGTGTCAATTGTCATGACAAATGTAAAGTAGTGTCAATTGTCATGCAAAATGTCAAGTGTCACGGAAAATGTAAATTGTATAACCAAATCTTAGGTTTTTCTATCCAAATCTTATGTTTAAGTATCCACATTTGGATACAGAATGTAAGATTTTGATACAAAACATAAGATCTGGATACAATACAGAAGATTTGGATAAAAGTGAAGATTTGGATATAAAACATAAGATTTGGATACAATTTGCTTGACAATTGGCACTTTAATTTATTTTTGTCATGACAATTGACACTTTACTAGTTATTTGCCATGACAATTGACACTTTGCATGGCATTTTTCATGACATTTGAGACTTTACAAAGCTTGGGACCGCTCCCAGTTCCACGAATAAACAGGTAGAAACTCAAGCAACAAGAAAAATATTTAACAAATAATATGAAGTTTTATACAATTTTACAAAAATATGAATTTTTATACAATTTTACAAAAATTTTACAAAAATTCGAATTTTTATACAATTTTTATTTTTATTTTGAAATTTTCCATTTTATTTTATTTTATTTTATTCTTAAATTTTCCATTTTATTTTTATTTTATTTTTATTTTTATCTGCGATTTTGCCAACTCTGAGCACAACCACTAAATGGTGAAAAAAACTAAACACCTTCCCGGTCACGTCCGGCACCCATTTTTTGGTTTTACTTCTTACATCCTATCCCCAGTTCTAGGGCGCCCCAGAGGCTGAAATTTTGGGGAGATATTGGCGCAACCCCCCTCTACTTCGCATGAATTTGGGGGGTCGCGGCGACCCTTCTAAGGGTGGGTCTCCCGAAGTGCAAATTTTTTTGTGGCTTTTTTGGTGTCCCACAACAGGTCCGGCACCCGCTGATTTCTGAGCTGTAGGAGGGGTATAAATCTCAAATTTTGGGGTTGTGTTACCAACACCACTCCCCTACTGTACACTATTCAATAATGTGAGATTAATGTGAAAATTTTCTCAAAAAAAAAGCTTATTCTCTAAAAAACACCACTCCGCAATAGATGGATGACAAAAAATTCACTTTTTGGAACTTTTTTATTAGAAACTTGAATGGATGGTTTACGATACTTCAAAGGGAAAGGTTTGATGTTTAAAGTTATGTAAAGAACCACACCTCTAAAATGCCTGCATTGCAAAATTTACTTAGGGTGAATTTTATGACATCATAATGACATCATTGCAGGAACAAAAATTTACAAAATTTACACTTTAAAATTCCCCCCAAGTAAATTTTGCAATGCCTGCATTTTAGAGGTATGGTTCTTTACATAACTTTAAACATCAAACCCTTCCCTTTAAAGCATCGTAAACCAGCTCTTCAAGTGTCTAATAAAAAAGTTCCAAAAAGTGAATTTTTTGTCATCCATCTATTGGGGGGTGGTGTTTTTTAGAGAATAATAGAATTTTTTAGAAATTTTTCACATTTATCTCACATTATTGAATAGTGTATAGTAGGGGAGTGGTGTTGGTAACACATCCCCAAAATTTTACATTTATACCCCTCCCACAGCCCAGAAATCAGCAGGTGCCGGACCTGCTGTGGGACACCATAAAAGCCACAAAAAAATTTTGCGCTTAGGGCGACCCACCCTGAGAGGGGTCGCAGCGACCCCCCAAATTCATGCGAAGTAGAGGGGGGTTGCACCAATACCTCCTCCAAGTTTCAGCTTCTGGCGCGCCCTAAAACTGGAGATAGGGTGTCACAAGTAAGGTCAAAAATAGGGTGCCGGACGTGACCGGGAAGGTGTTTACAAGGCAGCTTTATTTTATATCCGGGAGAGGTACCGTAAAATTATCATTATAAAATGCAAAGAAAAACGAAGTGACGAAAGATTTAAAGAAAGGAGAGATGGAATAAACTAAGAACGTCAATATAATTAATCGTGGCACAGTAATAAATATGAAAATATAAAAATTACCACAATATAAAATCACCCAAGCGGTAATTTTTTCATTGCACATGGAATAAATAACAGGAACGAAAGTCTAAAAAAAATATTCTTACTCCAGCCAGCGAGTTACAGGGAGCATACGTAATTTATAAGTGACAAGAAAAATTAATTCAAGGGCTACCGTAATTGAGGCATCTAGTTCCGAATGTCGGTAAAGACCAAAGTGTAAAAAAATGAGTTAAGTGCGGATCTGTGATAAGTGCACTTATTTCTTCATGATAGCAAAATAATTTTTTCAATATCTTATACCGTTCCCGAGATATATATATGCCGATTTTTAGAAAAAAACAAAAAAAATCATCCGAAACAGGGTATCTCCACCCTCAAATTGGAAAAAATTCACTCGAAACAGGGTATCTCCAAAAAGAGCCACCAAAAATTTCACTCGAAACAGGGTATCTCCACCAATGGAAAAAATCATCCGAATTACGGTATAGATTTGAAGCAAACAGTCCAAATTGCCATACAAAACAGAAAAAATCATCCGAATTACGGTATAGAATTCCAAACCAGTTTTTGAAAAAAATCATCCGAAACAGGGTATCTCCAAAAAAATCTTTGTCGGAAACAGGGTATCTCCAAAAAGTCTTTGTCCGAAACAGGGTATCTCCACTGCTCTTGGTAAGAAATTTGCTCTCAAGTGGGGCCAGCAGAACGGCAGCACAACCGCGCCAATTGATCCCATGGACTAAGTGGAGATACCCTGTTTCGAGTGATTTTTTTGAAAAAAATCACTCGAAACAGGGTATCTCCACTGAATCTGCTGACCTGCTATCTATCGAATCATCATAACTCTAGCTATATACGCCGGCCGCAGGGTTTAAAATATGGAAAATGTAGACAATTTCATAAGCTTTTCAAAAAGTTTTGGGCAAGACTTGTCACTTTAAAGTTGCACGCTCGGGCCAACTTTGAATTTTCAAATGCAATTTTGGAAAAACCTAAAATGATGGAGATACCGACATTCGGAACTAGATGCCTCAATTGACAAACAGGATTTTGTTCAGTACCATGACTTATTCTAACAAAAAAATTTCTGTGCACCATAATTGAATATTTAATTTAAACCCACCTTTCTTTTGCAGTTTCTATGCAACAGTATCTGTACAGATCAGTGTTTTATGACACAATGCAGGAGGGGTTGCTTTGAAGGTGAATGCTTTCATGTTCAATTTTGATTTTTATTTATTTACATATACTCGGTGGATTGCATGCTATGCATTTTTCTGAAGGAAACACTCCACTATGACGTCATCGTTAATTGAATAAAAATTGTTCTGAAAGTTGAAAAAGTTTCGAGAAAAAAACATTTGTCGCTTGTACACTGTCACTACCTACTCGGCCTTTTTTATATTTGTTATGCATTTTTTGTGAAAGTGGATGCATAAGTATGCTGCTAGAGCCAAATTGATTAAGACGTATGTACTTTTGGATGCATACTTTGCAGCTTGTCAAGTACCGTATTACCTCGAATTATCCCCCCCTTGAATTACCCCCCCCCCCTCGAAATACCCCCCCTAAAATTTGGCTGAGGAAATAATAACCCCACCCCCTCGAAATACCCCCCTAAAAATGAGTGTAAAGGGAACGTACAAGACAAAAACCGCAGTTTGTGATCTGTACAATGCGGAACACACATTAAAACTGATGATTGAGTGACGTTAGGGTAGGGTTTATGTGTATAAACAGTTATATATCCCTCTAACCACATATCTATCTATGTAATTGTTTGATTTTTCTATGTCTGAGTATGGGGAATTTCCGAAAATTTCTGGCGAAATAATAGACCCCCCTCGAATAAACCCCCCCTCGAATTATCCCCCCCTAAAATTTTGCTGGCGAAAAAATAAACACCTTGGGGGTATTTCGAGGTAATACGGTATACGTAAGTTATATGATAAATGCAAGGTATAACATAAATTGTGCAAAAATACATTAAAATGCCATCATTGCAGTTTTTGGAGTGGACTGATTGCCCATTACTTCCAACAATAAATCCATATGATACAAGGAAAACTGCATGGTGAAATTCTGGGGTTGTGTTTTACTGTGGTGTGATCAGTGATTACTTTTTTTGTGAGTAGAAATGATGTTCTGTAAAGTAGATACCAGATAAATCCTGTTCATAGGCGACTCCCGGACACTGTAAAATGTCAAATGACCAGTAGAATTAATTGAAATTGACACTTTACATTTACAGGGTCTGGGACTGGCACCTGCATTTTAGTGGTTACTGGGTACTGTTACAATTGAATTCACTTTCAGCTGCCCTGCAAAACCTTACATTCTCTTTTGACAACCCAGTTTATGTCCTAAAATGGCCTGATAGCCTGATAGGTTTTTGTTTTTGTACAAAGAAAACTCCAACAATACCTAGTGTATTATATTTAATAAAAATATTCATCTGTTACACTCGTTGGAGCAAATACTATGCATTTTTCTGACGGAAACACTCTATCTTGATGGCATTCACAGGGAATAGTACCATACTGACAACTGGCTGCCAGCTAGGAGACAACAAGCTGACATGCAGTTGTTTACACTTGGAGCGAGTTGTCAGCGTGCGGCAGCGAGCTGGCAGCTAGCTGTAAAAAGCTGTAGTGTGGTTGCCAGCGAGCTGGCAGCTCACTGAAAGCCAGAGTTGTTAGAAGGTACGTACGTTTACTCGAAAAATACGCATACGCGAGTACGCAGTAAATACATTTACATATACTTTTCAAAAAAATACCGTACGCACTTGTACGCGTACACTTTCAAAGAATACGCGTACGGAAAATGTATTTATGAAAATTCAATGTGGGACATATTTATAGAGTAACTACACTGCTAAATATGTATTTACAGAAGCGGTTCCGTTGAATATTCAAAATACACGCGGGTAGTGTCTTTAAAAATTTCCAAATTCGCAACCAAATCGAAATGGTTGTGGAAAACGAGTCGGGAGACCGATGATTTTTATCTCCTAGTATTAAAAAACTTTGAAACTATATCATCTGTCATTTGCTTATAGAAAAACATACGTTGTGCGTTACACGTATGAAAAAGTGCCCACTTTTACACATTCTATGAAGAAAAGTAGTCATTTCTACACTCACAAAAAAGTACCCAAATTTACGCGTATGTACGAGTAAAAAAAAAGTATTTTATGTTTTCTATACTTTGTGGTGAGTAAAAAAAATACTTTACGTTTACATATACTTTTAAAAAAGTTCAGTAATTCTAACAACTCTGCTGAAAGCACGTAATGGCGCTGCAGACACCAGTTTACTGCCAGATTTTGGTAAACTCATAAATAGGTTTTGGTAAACTCATAGATAGGTAAATAGGTTGAGTTTACCAGAATGAGGTGCCTGGCAACTGCAGTTGATGGGGATTAAGAATAACTCATTCCAGTAAACTCAAATGCGTTCAAAACCGATTTATGAGTTTTCCATGTTCTGGCGGTAAACTAGTGTGTGCACGCGCATTTCATAAACACAGCACAGCATTTTAGAAACATGTCAGCGAGCTGGCAGCGAGGTGCAAAAAAGTTGTCAGCAAGCTAGGCCTATTTTTTGCTGCTTGGCAGGCGAGCTGGCAGCGAGTTGTCAGCAAGGTGCTTTTCCCTGTGATTGTTAATTAAATAAAAATTGTTCCAAAAACGGAAAAACAATTGAGGAAAAAACATTTATCGCATATACGCGACTCAGCCTTTGACTTTTCAAATTTTTTTTGCGAAAATGCATACGTAACGTAAGTATCCCGCTTGCGTGTTATCGAGTACGACATAAATAATTTTGGGTGCATACTTTGCCGTCCGCCAAGTAATATCAGTTACGAACACATTTTGACCAAAACTATCCCTGTATGATTTGCACAAATGTCAAGGCTATAGTTTGAATGAAATTCAATGTTTCTCCTGACAGGATTCTTGAATCACATAAATTTTGTTCACATGACTCAACTCTTTTTTTATTCCACAGATAACATTCCTGATGTATTATTTTTAGGAATTATTTGTAATTGAATGAATATGAGCGCGTAGGTGCGATTACAGCTCCACAAATCACGCCAAATATAACCATGATGACAAGTGATGGAAAAGCGCCACAGCGCTGGCGCCTGGCGCAAACGCCAGTGGAAAAAACGCCAAGGCGCTTTTGGCGCTCGGCGCTAATCTGCTGTGGCTAGGGTGTCAAATAATTTTTTTTACGGAAAACGGAAACGGAAAAAAATTTTCGCGGCCGGAAAACGGAACGGAAAACGGAAAAAAATTTGCACTTGGCGGAAAACAGAAACGGAAACGGAAAAAAAATTACAGCGGCCGGAAAACGGAAAAATCAAATTTGCACGGAAATAGAAAAAACTTGCTGAAATTTTGCTGGAAAATGGATAAAATTTGCTGAAATTTTGCTGGAAGTGGAAAAAATTTGCAGTAATTTTTCCGGAAACATAATTTTGTTTACATCATTGACAATCTGCATGAATTTTTACCAGTTTGGCTGATCAGAAAACAGAAAGTTGAGCCAGAAAAAGGTAAAATGAAGCGGAAAAATGGAAAATTGAGGCGGAAATTGGAAAAAGGGTGGAAAAACTGGAAATTGAGGCGGAAAATGGAAAAAAGTCGGAAAAACTGAAAATTTAGCCGGAAAACAGAAAATGAGCCGGAAACACAGAAACGGAAAAAAAAGTTGCCGGAAAACGGAACGGAAAACGGAAAAAAAATTTCAGCAGCTGGAAAATGGAATGGAAAACGGAAAAAAATTGCCTGCTGAAAATGGAAAATGGAAAACGGAAATTTGACACCCTAGCTGTGGCGCCATTGACGCTTGGCGCCACACCCATGATGCTTTTGCGCTTGGCGCTATTGTTTGTGTGGCGCTGGCGCTTGGCGCTGGGGTTCGAAAAAGCGCCATGGCGCGTCGCGCCAACCAAAGTCCTGGGCTTTTTCCATCACTAATCATGACATAAAACTTGTTGCTATACATTTTGTCAACTTTTTTTTACAAAAAAAGGTATACCTAACTGCAATATCCAGTTAACCAACCCACTATCAGAATTATATGCAAAAATTGTATTGAAACCAGGAAATATTTACACAGTTATTTGAAGAATGACTGGCAATTTGCTGTTCTACTTTTTACTTTTTTTAATTCTATGGCTTTCAGTGTGCTCAAAGACTCCACTGGAGAAGGCCCGGGTAAACCGATTTTATTTTTCTAAGATGGAATTCTAGAATTCTAATGTAGAATTTTTGAATTGAAGCTCACTTCATCAACTGAATATCTCTGACTGATCGTGAATGTGAAGGAATCACCCCCTCCCCCAAATCGCCCAGCTATCTAGTAAATATCCCGGAAAAGAAATTTTTGGCCACTATCCCTTGCACCCCCCAGAGTTGCGAAAGCGTATTTACGCTTACCCAAAAAACCCGGGTAAATGGGTACCGGTATTTATACTTACGCTTTAGTAAAATACCCGTATGCTTTATTACGCTTTCCCGGTTGAAATACCTGGGTACTAAAAGCGTAAAAAACGTCTCACACAACCAAGTTTTACGCTTTTGAAAAAGAAATAAATAAACAGAAAGTGATTGAGAATGCGTACCAAAAAATAGCTGCGTGTGTGCGGTAACGGGCAATAGCGAAAATAGCGGCACATGTGCAAATTGTGTCTCTAGCAATATCGTGGCTTAGGATTAGGGATTTTGGGTCAGATAATGGATACTATATTTCCTCGAAATATCGAGTATTTCGGGATACTGTATTTCCTTGTTTTTCTTAAAGTGCAAAATATAAGCATCTATAAACTTACATAAGTATGTATTTATGTACCTAGTTGGTATAAGCCCTGTCCTAATATGACTCGGAATTATTTTTAACGTGTCTTCCGCATTGCACTGATACCAAACTACAGTTGATGGTAGGGTGTGAAAAAGCGTAAAACCACCAAAAAAGTGAACGAGAAGAGAATGAGGTGTACCAAAAATAAATGACTGCATGTGTGCAGTAGCGTACTGTACATAGCGGCACATGTAAACAGCGTTCGGATCAGGTCCGGCAGTCAGTTTCTGACCTGACTGCTGTCGCCATAACTCCCGCTGTGGGGCGTATTCAGAGATGAAATTTGGGTGGGACGTAGCCGACATTCCCCCCCTACTATACTCCAACGCAGGGGCGACGGCGACCCCCCTAAGTGTGGGTCGCCGTATACGCGCAAAATTTTTTACAGAATTTCGCTGTCCGCATCAAGTCCGGCACCCAGTGGTTTTTCAGAAACGCGGACACGAAATAGCTGAAATTTTGGGGGGTTATCGTCAACATCCTGTGGCACCATCGACTCACCAAAAGTGTCGCTCACTGCGTATACCGCGCTGTTTTTTACAGATACAGTGTACGCATCAGGTCCTGGACCAACTTGCGTTTCGCCGAGCCAAATTCACTTTAAATATATTTTTTATTAGACACTTGAAAAGTTGGTTTAGGATGCCCTCTAGGGAAGGGTTAAAGGTATAAAATTGCATAAAAAACCTTACCCCAAAAATGCCCCACTAAGGAATTTTAATGGGGGTACATGTGATGAAGTCACTTATGACATCATCACCATACAAATTTGTACTGTGATGATGTCATAGGTGATGTCAGAACAATAACCCCCATTAAAATTCCTTAGTGGGGCATTTTTGGGGTAAGGTTTTTTACACAATTTTATACCTTAAACCCTTCCCTAGAGGGCATCCTAAACCAACTTTAAAAGTGTCTAACAAAAAAATATATTTAAAGTGAATTTTTAGGATGCAACTGTAGGGGCATTGTTAAAATATCGCTTAACAGGTAACTTCACTGCATTGAACAGAATCGTATGGGTCTGTAGAACTGTAAAATTGCATTACATGACTGCATTGAGCATTTTTGAAAAAAATTATAGGGTGCCGGACCTGATGCAGACAGCACATTATTACAAACGCGTTATACCCGCTAGCGAAACCTTTGGTGGGTTGCCGGCGCCCGCCATTTAGTGTACAGTAAGGGGAGGGGTGTCGGCTATATCCCCCCAGTTTCAGCTTTGTCCTGTCCGCGTTTCTGGAGTGATGGCACCCGAAGTGATGAAAAACCACTGGGTGCCGGACTTGACGCGGACAGCGAAATTCTGTAAATTTTTTTGCGCTTATACGGCGACCCACAGTTAGGGGGGTCGCCGTCGCCCCTGCGTTGGAGTATAGTAGGGGGGGAATGTCGGCTACGTCCCACCCAAATTTCATCTCTTAATTCACTCCACAGCGGGAGTTATAGCGCCAGCAGTCAGGTCAGAAACTGACTGCCGGACCTGATCCGAACGCTGTTTAAATACAAAGGTGTCGAAATACAAACGTCTGGCCTAAATTGTGTTGTCTAGCAAAGGTTTAGATTAAAATTTTTTTGACCAACAATGAATTCTGACGACAATGTTATCGCCGTCGACATCGCTTACTGCGAGTTAGAAGATGGATTAAGTGTCACTGTCGATGAATTGCATCGACATCCAAGAGCAGACTACCAAGTGGGGATTGGAAAAATCTTGCTGAAAGCTTGTGTTGATGAGAAAAATTTGAAATTATGAATGGATATGATAAATAAATACATCTAAATGTAAAAGCACGCGGTTTTCCCATGCTCAACAAGCAAGAGCACTTTCAAAAAAAAATTACGCTTACGCTTTTTTTACGCTTTCCTAGGTATTTTAAAAATACCTTACGCTTTTAGTATCCATACTCAAAATCTGGAAAGTGTATTTACGCTTACGCTTACGCTTTCCAAAAATACCGGTATTTTAACAACTCTGCTCTTACTCTCACTGACATCTTATCTAGGGGCAGTGCCAGACCCTGAAAAAGCGCTATAAAATGTCAAATGTCATGCAAAGTGTCAAGAGTCATGTAAAATGCCCGTAAAAGTTTATACATATAGTTGAGTATGTGTAGCATGGGGTGTTATCAAACCCACGATGGTCATGTTTCATGTGCACTTGACCTATGCCTACTTGTGATGCACGATTAGTTCAGCACTGTGCAATAAATAGACTCTCCCAACTGTGTCTGGGGGTGTGGGCCCCCGCGTAGTCCCACATCTACTCCAACTATATTTGTCAAATTTTAATGTCCATATTACCAGAGTTGGAAAAACGTATTTACATTTACCCGAAATACCCGGTTATTCAGGTATTTATATTTACGTTTACGTTTTCCAAAAATACCACTACGTTTTGTTACGTTTTCCTGACCGAAATACCCGGCTACTTCGGAATACGTAAAAATTCAGATATTTAGGTGTTTTTAGTGGCTGCGCCCTCAGAAGAAACTGCATATTGCCATGAATTCTCTACCGATTTTGATGGTTGACCACTTAAAATGGTCAGAATGATGTGGCGATCACTTTAGTCCCGCGATTAGAATGAGTACAAACAACACCTCAAATATTTAATACACTCTTTTGTCCACTGACCGGAGTAAATGCTGTACATAAAAATGCAACTGTATTTTGTCATAAACTGACAATAAATTATGAACAAAATAATGAAAGGAATGTAATATTTATGATAAAAATTCAACACAATTTTTGGTTCCGTCTTCAGATAGGTATGGCACAGGGGTATCTTGAATTTTGACCCTCCGAGTGGTTGGATAGATAGCAAATCGCTCCTCCGGAGGGATAGATAGCTGAAAAATTTTCTGGGGGGGGGGGGGTTGGGGGGGGGTTTGGGGGGGGGTTGTGGTGGTTCGATATATAGGCTTTTTTGGGGCATAGAAAAAGGAAAAGGGAGAAAAATCGCTAAAAGTAGGTGTAAAATAGCTCAAAATGAGTATACAAGAGCATATAGTACTTAAAATAGTTGAAAATAGGCAGTTAGATGCATGAACTAGTGATTTTGGAGGTGAAAATCTTTATATATATATAGGTGAGAAAAATAGCGATTTTGAGCGAAAATTGGGGTATAGTTTCTGAAAAATTGCTCCAGATAGGTAGATAGCTGGGCGATTTGGGGGGGGTGTTTAGGGGGTAGTAGCCCAAAATTTTGCCTCCAGGATAGATAGATAGCTGAGCGGCATCCAGGATAGATAGATAGCTGGGCGGTTTGGGGGGGGGGGGTAACCCCCCCCCAACACCCCCCCCCCCATTCGAGACCCCTGGTATGGCAGATGTCACAGTATATTTGATGAAGCATTTTTCCAAAATAGGCTAGGCTAAACAAACAGTTTTAAAAGTTGCAATGCACTGAAACAGTGGCTGTAAAGTGTCCATTTAGCCATGCTGGGCTTTTGAAATTTGGTAAAAGGATCCATTTGGGATGTGGAAACATTTGAGCAAATTATTTATCAGACTGAATTACAAAAATATGTAATTTTTGCTCAATTTTGATATCAATTTCATCGTTGTTTGTGTTAAATTAGATTATCATTTGTTATAGTTGTCTGACTCGATGTTGTTCATTATGGTGAGCATGTAGTGCTAAAACATAAAGATATTGTATGGAAATCAGTGATTGACCCATATAAAGGTGAAAATAATGGTATTTTCTGAAGCAAAATGGCAAATACTACCCGTATAAAATTTTTACGTTTACATTTTTACGTTTACACGTATTCCTTGGTATTTTAAAAATACCTTACGTTTTAGTATTTATACTTTAGATTTGGAAAAGGTATTTACGTTTACGTTTACGTTTTCCAAAAAATACCAGTATTTGTACAACTCTGCATATTACCACAGGTCTGTATGAAACTGCTATGTGAGAAAAAATCTGGAGCGGCGAGACAATCATGTGCTCATGAGTGCACTGAGCTTGCGAAACACACATCGCGGTGGATGGTAAGTTGTCGGAATACTTGTGCACACTTAACTAGTGAGTAGTGATGGACGAGCGCCAGAAAAGAAGGGCGCCATGCATAGCATAAATCAAGGGTGGCATTTTAGGGGGGCGGGGTCCACCAAACTTTCATGTCGTCCCATTGTACATTGGCCGATTTTGATGTGGTTCAAGTATGTTGGGGTTTCAGGTTGGGGTTACGACCAAATTTTGTTGTTTCCTCAAATAATCCCCAGTCCCGAGATAATGGGGGTCTATAAAAACGTGGTTATTTTGCATGTCCGATCTGGCATTTTGAATTGAAAGCTCAATAACTCAGCCGTTTCTGGGCCAATTTGGATCGTTTAACACTTAAAATGATCGGAACAACCTGCAAGTACTATTTTTGTAGTTGTATTAGTGATGTGTAAATTCCGTATGCCAATTTGACCAATTCCGATCAAAAGTTATGACGCTTCAAACTCTTCCCTCCCATCCACATAAAAAACCACATGAAGAACGATGCATGCAACTTCAAAACTCCATATCTCGAACATTTGTCAGCCAATTTTCACCCATGAACACTTAAAATGATCAGAATAACATGGAGATATCATTTTTATTCACAGTTTATTTGTATGCATTTAGGCTACTGGCCCCAAGACTACTGGCCCTATGACTACTCGGCCCATGACTACTGGGCCCACAACTACTGGGCCCACAACTACTGGCCCACCAACTACTGGCCCCACAACTACTGGCCCCACAACTACTGGCCCCACGACTACTGGCCCCACGACTACTGGGCCCACGAATACTGGCCCCACAACTACTGGCCCTACAACTACTGGCCCCACGACTACTGGCCCCACAACTACTGGGCCCACGAATACTGGCCCTACAACTACCGGTTCCACAGCTACTGGTCCTACAACTACTGGCCCCACAACTACTGGCCCCACAACTACTGGGCCCACGACTACTGGCCCCACAACTACTGGCCCCATGACTACTGGCCCCACGACTACTGGTCTCACAACTACTGGCCCCACGACTACTCAGCCCACAATGACTCAGCCCACGACTACTGGCCCCACGACTACTGGCCCCACGACTACTGGCCCCACGACTACTGGCCCCATGACTAATGGCCCCACGACTACTGGACCGACGACTACTGGCCCCACAACTACTGGCCTCACGACTACTGGCTCCACGACTACTCAGCCCACAACGACTCAGCCCACGACTACTGGCCCCATGACTACTGGCCCCACGACTGCTGGCCCCATGACTAATGGCCCCACAACTACTGGCCCCACAACTACTGGCCCCACAACTACTGGCCCCACAACTACTGGCCCTACAACTACTGGTTCCACAACTACTGGCCCCACGACTACTGGCTCCATGACTACTGGCCCCACGACTAATGGCCCCACGACTACTGGCCCCACAACTACTGGCCCCACAACTACTGGTCCCACAACTACTGGCCCCACAACTACTGGCCCTACAACTACTGGTTCCACAACTACTGGCCCCAGAACTACTAGCCCCACAACTACTAGCCCCACAACTACTGGCCCCACAACTACTGGCCCTACAACTACTGGTTCCACAACTACTGGCCCCACAACTACTGGCCCCACAACTACTGGCCCTACAACTACTGATCCTACAACTACTGGTCCTACAACTACTGGCTCTACAACTACTGGCTCTAAAACTACTGGTCCCACAACTACTGGCCCCACAACTACTGGCCCTACAACTACTGGTTCCACAACTACTGGCCCCAGAACTACTAGCCCCACAACTACTAGCCCCACAACTACTGGCCCCACAACTACTGGCCCTACAACTACTGGTTCCACAACTACTGGCCCCACAACTACTGGCCCCACAACTACTGGCCCTACAACTACTGATCCTACAACTACTGGTCCTACAACTACTGGCCCCACAACTACTGGCCCCACGACTACTGGGCCCACGAATACTGGCCCCACAACTACTGGCCCTACAACTACTGGCCCCACGACTACTGGCCCCACAACTACTGGGCCCACGAATACTGGCCCTACAACTACCGGTTCCACAGCTACTGGTCCTACAACTACTGGCCCCACAACTACTGGCCCCACAACTACTGGGCCCACGACTACTGGCCCCACAACTACTGGCCCCATGACTACTGGCCCCACGACTACTGGTCTCACAACTACTGGCCCCACGACTACTCAGCCCACAATGACTCAGCCCACGACTACTGGCCCCACGACTACTGGCCCCACGACTACTGGCCCCACGACTACTGGCCCCATGACTAATGGCCCCACGACTACTGGACCGACGACTACTGGCCCCACAACTACTGGCCTCACGACTACTGGCTCCACGACTACTCAGCCCACAACGACTCAGCCCACGACTACTGGCCCCATGACTACTGGCCCCACGACTGCTGGCCCCATGACTAATGGCCCCACAACTACTGGCCCCACAACTACTGGCCCCACAACTACTGGCCCCACAACTACTGGCCCTACAACTACTGGTTCCACAACTACTGGCCCCACGACTACTGGCTCCATGACTACTGGCCCCACGACTAATGGCCCCACGACTACTGGCCCCACAACTACTGGCCCCACAACTACTGGTCCCACAACTACTGGCCCCACAACTACTGGCCCTACAACTACTGGTTCCACAACTACTGGCCCCAGAACTACTAGCCCCACAACTACTAGCCCCACAACTACTGGCCCCACAACTACTGGCCCTACAACTACTGGTTCCACAACTACTGGCCCCACAACTACTGGCCCCACAACTACTGGCCCTACAACTACTGATCCTACAACTACTGGTCCTACAACTACTGGCTCTACAACTACTGGCTCTAAAACTACTGGCCCTACAACTACTGGCCCTACAACTACTGGCTGTACAACTACTGGTCCTACAACTACTGGTCCTACAACTACTGGCTCTACAACTACTGGCTCTACAACTACTGGCCATACAACTACTGGCCCTACAACTACTGGCTCTACAACTACTGGCCCTACAACTACTGGCTCTACAACTACTGGTTCCACAACTACTGGCCCCACAACTACTGGCCCCACAACTACTGGCCCTACAACTACTGGCCCTACAACTACTGGCCCTACAACTACTGGCCCTACAACTACTGGCCCTACAACTACTGGCCCTACAACTACTGGCCCTACAACTACTGGTCCTACAAGTACTGGCCCTACAACTACTGCCTCTACAACTACTGGCTGTACAACTACTGGTCCTACAACTACTGGTCCTACAACTACTGGCTCTACAACTACTGGCTCTACAACTACTGGCCCCACAACTACTGGCCCCACAACTACTGGCCCTACAACTACTGGCTCTACAACTACTGGCCCTACAACTACTGGCTCTACAACTACTGGTTCCACAACTACTGGCCCCACAACTACTGGCCCCACAACTACTGGCCCTACAACTACTGGCCCTACAACTACTGGTCCTACAAGTACTGGCCCTACAACTACTGCCTCTACAACTACTGGCTCTACAATTACTGGCCCTACAACTACTGGCCCTACAACTACTGGCTCTACAACTACCGGTCCTACAACTACTGGTCCTACAACTACTGGCCCCACAACTACTGGCCCTACAACTACTGGCCCTACAACTACTGGCCCCACAACTACTGGCCCTACAACTACTGGCCCCACAACTACTGGCCCTACAACTACTGGCCCCATGACTACTGGCCCCACGACCACTGGCCCTACAACTACTGGCCCCACAACTACTGGCCCTACAACTACTGGGCCCACAACTACTGACTCTACAACTACTGGTCCTACAACTACTGGTCCTACAACTACTGGCCCTACAACTACTGGCCCCAACACTACTGGCCCCACAACTACTGGCGCCACAACTACTGGCCCCACAATTACTGGCCCCACAACTACTGGCCCTACAACTACTGGCCCCATAACTACTGGCCCCACGACTACTGGCCCTACGACTACTGGCCCCACAACTACTGGCCCTACAACTACTGGCCCCACAACTACTGGCCCTACAACTACTGGCCCTACAACTACTGGCCCTACAACTACTGGTTCAACAACTACTGGTTCAACAACTACAGGTTCCACAACTACTGGCCCCACAACTACTGGCCCCACAACAACTGGCACCATGACTACTGGCCCCACGTCTACTGGCCCCAAGACTACTGGCCCCACAACTACTGGCCCCACGACTACTGGCCCCACGACTACTGGCCCCACGACTACTGGCCCCACGACTACTGGCCCCGCAACTACTGGCCCCGCAACTACTGGCCCCGCGACTACTGGCCCCACAACTACTGGCCCTACGACTACTGGCCCTACAATTACTGGCTCTGCAACTACTGGCCCCACGACTACTGGCCCCACAACTACTGGCCCCGCAACTACTGGCCCCGCGACTACTGGCCCCACAACTACTGGCCCTACAACTACTGGCCCTACAACTACTGGTCCTACAACTACTGGTCCTACAACTACTGGTCCTACAACTACTGGTCCTACAACTACTGGCCCCACAACTACTGGCCCCACAACTACTGGCCCCACAACTACTGGCCCCACAACTACTGGCCCCACAACTACTGGCCCCACAACTACTGGCCCCACAACTACTGGCCCTACAACTACTGGCCCTACAACTACTGGCCCTACAACTACTGGCTCTACAACTACTGGCCCTACAACTACTGGTCCTACAACTACTGGTTCCATGACTACTGGCCCCACGACTACTGGCCCCACGACTACTGGCCCCACGACTACTGGCCCCACGACTACTGGCCCCACGACTACTGGCCCCACGACTACTGGGCCCACGACTACTGGGCCCACGACTACTGGCCCCACAACTACTGGCCCTACAACTTCTGGCCCCACAACTACTGGCCCCACGACTACTGGCCCTACAACTACTGGCCCTACAATTACTGGCCCTACAACTACTGGCCCTACAATGATTGGCCTTACAACTACTGGCTCTACAACTACTGGCCCTACAACTACTGGTCCTACAACTACTGGTTCCATGACTACTGGCCCCACGACTACTGGCCCCACGACTACTGGCCCCACGACTACTGGCCCCACGACTACTGGCCCCACGACTACTGGCCCCACGACTACTGGGCCCACGACTACTGGGCCCACGACTACTGGGCCCACGACTACTGGCCCCACAACTACTGGCCCTACAACTACTGGCCCCACAACTACTGGCCCCACAACTACTGGCCCCACAACTACTGGCCCAACAACTACTGGCCCTACAACTACTGGCCCTACAACGACTGGCCCTACAACCACTGGCTCTACAACTACTGGCTCAACAACTACTGGTCCTACAACTACTGGTTCCATGACTACTGGCCCCATGACTACTGGCCCCACGACTACTGGCCCCACGACTACTGGCCCCACGACTACTGGCCCCACGACTACTGGCCCCACGACTACTGGCCCCACAACTACTGGGCCCATGACTACTGGGCCCATGACTACTGGCCCAACAACTACTGGCCCTACAACTACTGGCCCCACAATTACTGGCCCCACAACTACTGGCCCAACAACTACTGGCTCCACAACTACTGGCCCTACAACTACTGGCCCTACAACGACTGGCCCTACAACTACTGGCTCTACAACTACTGGCCCTACAACTACTGGTCCTACAACTACTGGTTCCATGACTACTGGCCCCACGACTACTGGCCCCACGACTACTGGCCCCACGACTACTGGCCCCACGACTACTGGCCCCACAACTACTGGCCCCACGACTACTGGGCCCACAACTACTGGGCCCACAACTACTGGGCCCACGACTACTGGCCCCACAACTACTGGCCCTACAACTACTGGCCCCACAACTACTGGCCCCACGACTACTGGCCCTACAACTACTGGCCCTACAATTACTGGCTCTGCAACTACTGGCCCCACAACTACTGGCCCCACGACTACTGGCCCCACGACTACTGGCCCCACGACTACTCGGCCCACGACTACTCAGCCCACGACTACTGGCCCCACAACTGCTCGGCCCACAACTACTCAGACCACGACTACTCGGCCCACGACTACTCGGCCCACGACTACTCGGCCCACGACTACTCGGCCCACGACTACTCGGCCCACAACTACTCAGCCCACGACTACTAGGCCGACGACTACTGGCCCCACGACTACTCGGCCCACAACTACTTGGCCCACAAGTACTGGCCCCACGACTACTGGCCCCACGACTACTGGTTCCACAACTACTGGCCCTACAACTACTGGCCCTACAACTACTGGTTCAACAACTACTGGTTCAACAACTACAGGTTCCACAACTACTGGCCCCACAACTACTGGCCCCACAACAACTGGCACCATGACTACTGGCCCCACGTCTACTGGCCCCAAGACTACTGGCCCCACAACTACTGGCCCCACGACTACTGGCCCCACGACTACTGGCCCCACGACTACTGGCCCCACGACTACTGGCCCCGCAACTACTGGCCCCGCAACTACTGGCCCCGCGACTACTGGCCCCACGACTACTGGCCCTACGACTACTGGCCCTACAATTACTGGCTCTGCAACTACTGGCCCTACGACTACTGGCCCTACAATTACTGGCTCTGCAACTACTGGCCCCACAACTACTGGCCCCACAACTACTGGCCCCGCAACTACTGGCCCCGCGACTACTGGCCCCACAACTACTGGCCCTACAACTACTGGCCCTACAACTACTGGTCCTACAACTACTGGTCCTACAACTACTGGTCCTACAACTACTGGTCCTACAACTACTGGCCCCACAACTACTGGCCCCACAACTACTGGCCCCACAACTACTGGCCCCACAACTACTGGCCCCACAACTACTGGCCCCACAACTACTGGCCCCACAACTACTGGCCCTACAACTACTGGCCCTACAACTACTGGCCCTACAACTACTGGCTCTACAACTACTGGCCCTACAACTACTGGTCCTACAACTACTGGTTCCATGACTACTGGCCCCACGACTACTGGCCCCACGACTACTGGCCCCACGACTACTGGCCCCACGACTACTGGCCCCACGACTACTGGCCCCACGACTACAGGGCCCACAACTACTGGCCCCACAACTACTGGCCCAACAACTACTGGCCCTACAACTACTGGCCCTACAACGACTGGCCCTACAACCACTGGCTCTACAACTACTGGCTCAACAACTACTGGTCCTACAACTACTGGTTCCATGACTACTGGCCCCATGACTACTGGCCCCACGACTACTGGCCCCACAACTACTGGGCCCATGACTACTGGGCCCATGACTACTGGCCCCACAACTACTGGCCCTACAACTACTGGCCCCACAATTACTGGCCCCACAACTACTGGCCCAACAACTACTGGCTCCACAACTACTGGCCCTACAACTACTGGCCCTACAACGACTGGCCCTACAACTACTGGCTCTACAACTACTGGCCCTACAACTACTGGTCCTACAACTACTGGTTCCATGACTACTGGCCCCACGACTACTGGCCCCACGACTACTGGCCCCACGACTACTGGCCCCACGACTACTGGCCCCACAACTACTGGCCCCACGACTACTGGGCCCACAACTACTGGGCCCACAACTACTGGGCCCACGACTACTGGCCCCACAACTACTGGCCCTACAACTACTGGCCCCACAACTACTGGCCCCACGACTACTGGCCCTACAACTACTGGCCCTACAATTACTGGCTCTGCAACTACTGGCCCCACAACTACTGGCCCCACGACTACTGGCCCCACGACTACTGGCCCCACGACTACTCGGCCCACGACTACTCAGCCCACGACTACTGGCCCCACGACTGCTCGGCCCACAACTACTCAGACCACGACTACTCGGCCCACGACTACTCGGCCCACGACTACTCGGCCCACGACTACTCGGCCCACGACTACTCGGCCCACAACTACTCAGCCCACGACTACTAGGCCCACGACTACTGGCCCCACGACTACTCGGCCCACAACTACTTGGCCCACAAGTACTGGCCCCACGACTACTGGCCCCACGACTACTGGTTCCACAACTACTGGCCCTACAACTACTGGGCCCACAACTCTTGCACCCAGAACTCTTGCAACCACGACTTTTGCACCCACAACTTTTGCACCCAGAACAACAACTGTAGACTACCAAAACTGCAGACTGCCAGCTGGGAACCACACGCGTGGGCCCAAAGTGACTATAGCCAGAGTGACTGGCAGGTGTCAGTCCCATATGCTGTAAAATGCCCTGTAAAATGTAAAATGTCATGCAAAGCGTCAAAAGTCACGTAAAACGCGCAGTAAAATGACAAACCATTATTACTGGGCATGTTACATGCCTTTTTAACATTTTGCATTACATTTGACATTTGACAGGGCATTTTACAGGGTCTGAGACTGCCGCAGGTGTGTGCCAAAATCGTGGCTTCATTTCTGGGATCTGAGCTGCCGGATTGACTGCGACTGCGCCACTGGCCAGTGGGTGGGCACCATGGACAGTGGTGTGCCCTGCATCCCGCACCCAGCTGGGACACAATGTGTTTGTTTCGTTTCACCACAGCTGTGACAGAATTGGGCCGTGACATTGGATTTCTTAAGAAAAACACCATGGTCACCACACAATGGTTACCATTGTGCGAAACGAATTGAGCGTGAACTCTGTAAATGCATTCTCAACGCATTTCACGGTGCCCTTCACATGGTGCTATTCTGGCAACGTATTTAATACCAGCTATATTAAATACCGTATGTTGGTGCGTATTTAATACCGTATGTTGGTGCACAGCAGAGTTGTTAAAATACCGGTATTTTTGGAAAGCGTAAGCGTAAGCGTAAATACACTTTCCAGATTTTGAGTATGGATACTAAAAGCGTAAGGTATTTTTAAAATACCCAGGAAAGCGTAAAAAAAGCGTAAGCGTAAATTTTTTTTGAAAGTGCTCTTGCTTGTTGAGCATGGGAAAACCGCGTGCTTTTAAACACCTTCCCGGTCACGTCCGGCACCCCATTTTTGATCGTACTTGTGACACCCTATCTCCAGTTCTAGGGCGCGCCAGAAGCTGAAACTTGGGGGAGATATTGGCGCAACCCCCCTCTACCTCGCATGCATTAGGGGGGTCGCGGCGACCCCTCTCAGGGTGGGTCGCCCTAAGTGCAAAAATGTTTTGTGGCTTTTTTGGTGTCCCACAGCAGGTCCGGCACCCGCTGATTTTTGAGCTGTGGGAGCAGTATAAATCTAAAATTTTGGGTATGTGTTACCAACACCACTCCCCTACTATACACTATTCAACGATTACCGGGATTTATCCCCCGATGGACTTCTTACCCCGGGGGATGATATAGTCCTCGAGGACTATATCGGCCGACAGCCCTTTTTGTATGAGGACTATATCGACCCATTTTATATATATTACCACCTGTGTGCGTTACATTGACCCGCCTGTGCGGATAAATGGCGTTTTATACTTATTGTCAGTACTTTTCTATTGCATACGGCGCGTGGCTTGGGTCTACAGGTGTGCAACAGACACCATTATGCCACTTAAGCTGATTAACGTCGTAACGAGGCCAATGGCCGCATTCAAAAATAGTACCCTGCCTGTGTTATGCAAACATTCTGCGTATGCGTGTCAAGTTTATAAAATGTGAAAAACTCCAGAACTCCAGGGATATTCTAAGTTAAAAATATTGACATGTAATGTCTCAATTTATTTTTATTGCACATGTCGATTTTTCATGTTTTTTTCTTCAAAATATATCATCTCGCTCATCGAGTTTTAACAGTTATCGAATTTCAGAAAGTAAATATAGCGGTTCTATTTCACGCGCATACACAGAATATTCCATAGCACAGGCAAAAGACATATTTTTATGAACACGCCATTGACCCCCAAAAATCCAATATGGTGAAAAGCCTATAACTGGCGTCTGTTGCACACCCAGTGACTCACGCCACACCGTATGCAATATTTATTGCGATGCAAGAACACTGCTTGTATCAGATCAAAAATCTTTATTGACGCCTGGCACGCCAATATTATGCACGCGTCTGTTAGGCCTATTGCATCGATTATTGATTGTGTGGGTAAACAAAGAACAATGCATGCAACTTCAAAACTCAATTTCTTGGCCATTTCTCAGCCGATTTTCACCAATGAACACTTAAAATGATCAGAATCACATGGAGATTGCATTTTTATGTTCAGATTATTAAGAATTTGGTAAACTCATGGTAATCATGACAGACAAATCGCCAATATACTACAGACAAAACGTGAATGCAACACAGACAAAACGCGAATGCAACACAGACAAAACACCAATGGATCACAGACAAAATGCTTTGCATTTTGCTGTGTTGCATTGGTGTTTTGTCTGTGTTGCATTCGCATTTTGTCTGTGTTGCATTGATGTTTTGTCTGTGTTGCATTCGCGTTTTGTCTGTGTTGCATTTGCGTTTTGTCTGTAGTATATTGGCGATTTGTCTGTCATGATTACCTTGAGTTTACCGAATTCTTAATAATCTGAACATAAAAATGCAATCTCCATGTGATTCTGATCATTTTAAGTGTTCATTGGTGAAAATCGGCTGAGAAATGGCCGAGAAATTGAGTTTTGAAGTTGCATGCATTGTTCTTCATTTACCCACGCAATCGATAATCAATGCCAATAGTCCAAACAGATGCGTGCATAATATTGGCGTGCCACGCGTCAATAAATATTTTTGATCTGATGCAAGCAGTGTTCTTGCATCGCAATAAATAAAAGGAAATATCAAACACATTCCCCCATGGCCCAACAGATGCCCCAATAGTGTAATTATATATTTTGTATGGAGGACTACATCATCCCACGTTATAAAAGTCGGGTCGAAGTAGTCCTCGGGCTGATGTAGTCCTCGAGGGCTATATCATCCCAGGGAGTAAGATGTCCATCGGGGGATAGGGTACGTAAGCCCTATTCAACCATGTGAGATTAACGTGAAAAATTTCTCAAAAATTCACTTATTCTCCAAAAAAACACCACTCCTCAATAGATGGATGACAAAAAATCCACTTTTTGGAACTTTTTTATTAGACACTTGAAGAGATGGTTTACAATACTTTAAAGGGAAGGGTTTGATGTTTCAAGTTATGTAAAGAACCATACCTCTAAAATGCATGCATTGCAAAATTTACTTGGGGGGAATTTCAAAGTGTGAATTTTGCAAATTTTTGTTCCTGCAATGATGACATTATGATGTCATAAAATTCGCCCTAAGTAAATTTTGCAATGCAGGCATTTTAGAGGTATGGTTCTTTACATAACTTTAAACATCAAACCCTTCCCTTTCAAGTATCGTAAACCATCTCTTCAAGTGTCTAATAAAAAAGTTCCAAAAAGTGAATTTTTTGTCATCCATCTAATGGGGGGTGGTGTTTTTTTGGAGAATAAGCGAATTTTTGAGAAATTTTACACGTTAATCTCACATGGTTGAATAGTGTATAGTAGGGGGGTGGTGTTGGTAACACATCCCCAAAATTTTAGATTTATACGGCTCCCACAGCTCAAAAATCAGCAGGTGCCGGACCTGCTGTGGGACACCAAAAAAGCCACAAAAATTTTTTGCACTTAGGGCGACCCACCCTGAAAGGGGTCGCCGCGACCCCCCTAATTCATGCGAGGTAGAGGGGGTTGCGCCAATATCTCCCCCAAGTTTCAGCCTCTGCGGCACCCTAGAACTAGGTATAGGATGTGAGAAGTAAAATCAAAAAATGGGTGCCGGACGTGATCGGGAAGGTGTTTACATTTAGATGTATTTATTTATCATATCCATTCATAATTTCAAATTTTTCTCATCAACACAAGCTTTCAGCAAGATGTTTCCGATCCCCACTTGGTAGTCTGCTCTTGGATGTCGATGCAATTCATCGACAGTGACACTTAATCCATCTTCTAACTCGCAGTTAGCGATGTCGACGGCGATAACATTGTCGTCAGAATTCATTGTTGGTCAAAAAAATTTTAATCTAAACCTTTGCTAGACAACACAATTTAGGCCAGACGTTCGTATTTCGACACCTTTGTATTTACATGTGCCGCTATGTACAGTACGCTACTGCACACTTGCAGTCATTTATTTTTGGTACACCTCATTCTCTTCTCGTTCACTTTTTTGGTGGTTTTACGCTTTTTCAAAAGCGTACAACTGGACCGTATGATAGGGTTGGGGAACCGAACCGACCCGAACCGAACCGAACCGAGAACCGAGCACTATTTTGGAACCGAGAACCGAGAACCGGAACCGAACTTGAGAACCGAACCGGAACCGAGAACCGGCACTTATACCCGGAACCGAAGTAAATACCCGAAAGAACCGACATTTTCTAGGAATCTTAAAGTTTTTAACAGCGTTTTTTCAACACCTACATCTAAGCCTTTAAACAGCAGCTGAACATCTTAGTGCGTGTTAAGAATTGCAAAATTCATCTGTTTGCAAAATGATTGCGCGGGAGCGTGTAATTTCACATATACTACAGCGACATTACACCTTACAATGAAATCCACCATATCCCACCTGAATAAAAGAACAAACATAAAAAAATTTCATCATATTTATCAAATTGCTTTGATAAATATGATGAAATTTTTTATGTATGTTCGTTTATTCAGATGCGATATGATAGATTTCATTGTAAGGTGTAATGTCGCTGCAGTATACACATTATCACTGGTAGTAGTTTTCATTGGTTTTGTGGCAGTTTTAACCGTAGTTGGCAAAAGTTATTTATGTTTGTACTCAAAATAATATGCGTACTCACTTGCGCGTGTACTACATAAATACATTTACGTTTCCTCCAGAAAAAAATACCAGTACTCATTTACTTGTGTACTTTTTGATTGTACGCGAGTACAGAAAACGTATATGTTTGCTTTTACACTTTTTTAAATACCAGTATTATTATAACAACTCTGATTTCTGCATTCTACCATGAAATAATAAGCTGTGATATGCTCCTGTAGTATGAAATATCCAAACAATGTGCTTACACATGTAAACTTGGGTATATAGTTTTTCTGTTGTTCAGCTGATTATTACCCGATACCTGGTTATTTTATTACCCGGAACCGAAATTTTGATCATTTTAGAACCGAAAGAACCGAACCGGAACCGAGTTGAAGAACCGAACCGAGAACCGGAACCGAAAATTTTCAGGAACCGAGAACCGATACCCGAACCGAAATCTTTTGGAACCGAGAACCGAGAACCGGAACCGAAAATTTTGAAATTCCCAACCCTACCGTATGAAAAGTCTTTTTACGCTTTTAGTACCCGGGTATTTCAGCCAGGAAAGCGTAATTAAGCGTACGGGTATTTTACGAAAGCGTAAGCGTAAGCGTAAATATAAATACCCATTTACCTGGGTATTTCGGGTAAGCGTAAATACGCTTTCGCAACTCTGGTGCACAGCACTTCATTTCTTAGCAGTGCCACATTTTACTTGGACATTTTGTCCTGACACTTTTCTATCACATACTTGGTATGTCAGTCAGCTATTTACATCGCAATGTTTACTTGACCTGTAAATATAAAACTTTACTGAAAATTTGTTGCAGCCTGGGGACGTGCTCAAAATAGAGAGATTTGATGTGCCTGAAGGATACCCTCCTAATACCATCCACCATCCCAAGTGCGGAGGTAAGACATTGCTTAAAATTTTTTCAGTTGAGCACATTAGATATATTTGTTTATTGGGCATTTGTATACTAGCTTACAGTTGAAATTTCCAAAGCTGACAAATGCATCTTAAACACATTTGACTTTTCGAGTTTGAATGATCATTGAACTGTGTCAATAGCAGTTGGTTCAATTCCGATTACAGTAAGCTTAGATGAATTCAAATCTGACCTATCAATATTAGTGGTTGTCAGATATGGTTTTAAAGCCGGAATTAGAGCTCAGCATTGATTCGACGTGAAATGACATCGTGAAATTAATTACACGAGTGTGGATCATGCTACGGGTCCACAATTTTCTAAGGATATTGGCCCCACGCACACTAGTTTACTGGCGTTTTCAGTTTACTGGCGGTAAACTCAATTTTTTAGTTTACCGGCTAAATTTACGCATAGTAAAAGTGGGCGGAGTTTAGGCCGCCATCTTTATTTTTTTCAAGTTTGCCTGTGATGTGAATTTACGCTGTAAACATTAATTTCTAATTTCTTTAATTGTGGAAGAACGGAGCATTGCTCATGCAATTTTTTTGTGTCATCGTGTACAGTACGTTGTGTAGATGTTGTCAACATTTTTAAAATATTTTTAAGTGCAACATTGGATTTTTTATTGAATTTATCAGTTTTTTGTGTATATAAATTTTTATAAAATCACCTGTTACGTTTTTTTGTTTATTGAAATGTTCTAAATTATCAGTTTTCATTGCGCTATCGATTGGTGTACACGGCGGACATGAAATATAAACTCTCAATTTTTTATGATTTTATTTCAATTAAACGCAAAAAAATCACTAGCATGTGAACGGAAAGCCCGAATGCGAAAAAAAAATCACACATGAAAGAGGAACATGAGATGCACACATCACACAATTTTTCGCGGCGTGAAACAAAAGACTTGGCGAATTATGATTTAATCACAATTAAAAAAGAATTAATCAGCCAAAAATCGAATAGTGAAAGAAAATTGTCCATTCAACGACAGTGTACTACAGAACGACCATCATGACCGGTTGCAAGCGAAAAATGTAGTGTAGCTGTAGCAGATAGCATGAAAATGATTTTTTTGTATTTGTTACATCAGTTTACCATTCCAGTGCCACTTTAATGCTAACTGCCACTGCAACGGAAATTATTCAGTTTGATTTTTATATTCAACATAGTTGTAAATTCAGCAGTCAGCGGGATTCACCCACGCAACACGACCGGCGGGCATCATCATCCACTGCTTGATTGCATCCCTGAGGGGCGCGCTTCTCTTTCGTCAACGTCCCGTCGGATTGGCACATTCGGGATTGGATCCATGTTATCTGGCTTCTCTCTTGTCAATGTACATTTGTATTTACACTGGAGGGACAACATCAGGTTGAGTAAATTTGAGTCAGAAGATGCAGATATAAACAAAAATACTGCTTGTAGCACTAGTAAATTGTTCTACTATGCCTGATATTCTTTTATTTAATTTCTCACATTATTAGCTGTTGGTTACAAACATCTTATATGTATTCCTTTTTAAAGTTTACTATATGTATGAACTTTTACATGCATTCCCTTTTTTAGTTCACTATATGTTTGAATTTATACATTTTTCTGCGTCGCCACAATTTATGGCAAAATATTAAAAAATTCATAAAATTTTTTTTGGAAAAGAGTTAGGACTTGTAAAAAACACCATTAAAACCGTGATTTTTTTCTGCACATGTCAGTTAAAAAATGGCTAAAATCCGACCTACGAGTGACAAATGAAGTTACTTTGAAATCGGTGGGGGTCGCGGTCAAACTCAAGAAAAAGCGACGATTTTGCGACGTTTTTGGCGACTCTCGCGACGATTTACGACGGTTTAATTTAGAGTTAAACAGTAAAAGTAAACTGGCGACGCGTCGCCTTTTTTTAATTGAGCAGGGTTATGGTAGCGTCACAAGCGTCGCAAAAGTCGTTCAGTTTGCCGGTGCGTTTCATGCGACTATCATACTGTTAAAGTGCAAAAAGTAACAACTTTATGAGCAGAATGATAATTAACAATCATTATAAGCATCAAAATAAGACATACATGCTATAACAAGCACAAATTACATGATTCAGATGAAATTCATAAAACAGTAGTTTACATCTTATGTGCAACACTTTCTGCGTCGCACGCGTCGCTAGCGACGCGTCGCTGAAAATTGCATTCAGTTTGCCCATTACGTTTCACTTAAAAAATAATCTGGCGACGCGTCGCATTTCTGTGACTTGCCGAAACCACTAACCCCAGAAAGTGAAACACCACAGTAAACTAAAGTACACATGTCAATCAAAAATGTAAACCGACGCGCGACGCGTCGCGTTTCAGTTTACATTTTTGATCGACGTGCCGCGTTGGTAAACTAGTGTGTACACCCACAATATATGAATCAATACCTTTATCGTGTCCAATACTGAGTGTTATCAGCCACAACTAGAGCGAATTGAAAAATTCAATTTTTATCATTCCACATCATCGTTTTACGTCAGGGAACAACTTGACATTTCACGTCAGACTATTGCTTGCACATTCAATAGAACGACAGGTATTTGCTCATTTTTGCACTCATGAAAAAATAGAACGGCAGCCTCCAATAGAAAGGCACTTCCAATAGAACGGCAGGTAGATATTACATTGGAAGAGTGCCAAAGCACAGTAATATAATGAATGGATAGCGAGAACATTCAAGACTTTCAAATATTGATATTAAATAACAAACTGATGCTCTGATATTTGAATGCTGCTCAAGATTCAATAAAAATAGTATTGAGTACAAATTTCTGAAAATAATTGCTGAAAAGAATAGAAGGGCAGCCTCCAATAAAACGGCACCTCCAATAGAATGGCAGGTAAAAAAGTTGACAAAAAAATAGAATGGCACTATTAGAAGTTTTATTAGAAGAAATACATATATTGATGAACAGTCTGCCTCTTGGTAATACAGCACAATTACACGGTCATGCACAATGTGAAATACCTGAATAATCCCCCCCGGGAATTATTTTTTCGTCAGACTTTTTAGAGAAGGGAACTATTCAAGGGGGGAATAATTCAAGGGGGGAATTATTATTTTGTCAACACTTTTTAAGCATGTTTGTATGAACTGATTTCATGAAATATGCTGTATTTACTGAATAACATGTAATTTTTGTTCAAATTGGATGCAAAAACTTCATCATATGCCTAGGAGGGGGATTATTTGAGGGGAGATTATTTTTTCTCACTCGTCTGGGCGGGGGGAAGAATTCAATAAGGAATTTTGTTGAGGCGGGGGAATTATTTGAGTATATATGGTATAACATTAAACACTAGTTTTTCTTTTACTAATTTTGAACACTGATAACCAAATATGGTGTTTGAGCATCTTGAAACCCATCTTTGATTCCACCGACAATATCTTTTTATACCGGAAAGGCTGCCGCCAGTGCATATGATTGCATGGTGAAAGTCCCATCAAATGAAAATAAATGACCAGACGCGTGCACCAGATGCATGCCGCAACACACCACATCATATTAAATTGTTACATATTTATGCAACAGGCGCCTGCATGTGAAAATTCAGTCCCTTTGTGGACTTAATCCGATTTCAGTGGAAAATATGCCCATCACTTTGCATGGAACTTTTTGCAGTGTGTAATACTCTGGACACTATTATGGGGGGGGGCCTTATACACGGAGAAATATGGAAGTGTAAATACACTTTCCAAATTTTGAGTATGGATATTGTAAGTGTAAGGTATTTTTAAAATACCAAGGAACGTGTAAAAAGTGTAAGCATAACATTTTTTAAGAGTGCTCTTGCTGTTGAGCATTGGACCACACCCTCCCTTTCACTTTTAGTGAAACTAACTTCACTTTCACTTTCAATTTACTGATCATTCCATTAACTTTTCACATTATTCTCATCAAATACAATCATCACACAATAACACAACAAATACACACTGTTTAATTAGTGTGTTAGCTAATTGTTGCTAGTGGGACAATGTTCAGGCTGAAAAAATTTGGTAGCAAACATTAGTGATGACACTTCAAGATAAAACTGGGTTTTGCAGGATATTTGCATTTGAGATCTTGTGTAGTTGATGTTCATTGACTCATTTTTCCTCATTATTCATGTCCCCTTTGGGGGGTGACCAACTATGAATATGAGATGCTAAAACTTTGAGACCTGTGTCGCCGAGCGACGTTCCACACAAACACAACTACACAACATCTCAAACGCAAATATCCTCCAGTCGTTGGCTTCGTGGACTTGGCTTCGCCTCTTGCCCAAGGTCCACATGCCAATCCAGCTGAATTCAACTGCACATGTACAATCTGTGTGCCACGGACTCAGTTCGCTGTGAGCCCTGTTTCCCGTGCACACAACAACAGGGTTGTCATTGAAAAATGGGTTCAAAAAGTCAGTCATGTTTATCCATCATCCGACCCAAAATTCCCAATCTGATGCCACGATACACTGCAGAAAATGGGTGTGTGAATGCGCGGTGAAGCATTGGGAAGTGTCTTCACGCCGACACTTCCCGAACGCTTCAGCAAGCATGCCAGCGCTTCCACACACATCACGAAAAAATGCGTGAAGGCACAAATTCTTAATATGGCGCTCCCACACAAATTTATACGCGTGGGAAGCGTGTGGAAGCACCAGCGGCGTGAAGTGTCTTCCACGTGTTTGGATGCGCGTGAAGCGTGCTGTGAAGCTAGGTGAAGCGTGTGGAAGACACTTCACCCAGAATCGCGTGATGTTGGTGGAAGCGTGTGGAAGCGTGTGGAAGCGCGCCGCTTCACGCGCATTCAGCCCGCTTCCACACGCTTCACGGATCTATTTTTTGCTGTGATAAAATCCAAGAGACAATTTTTTACGACACACTCATATTTCAACACAATTTATATTTCTATCGCTATTTTCAGTGAGCTATTGCACACATGCAGGGTTTTTTTGACACACGCTATTGTTCAATTTCGTTTTTGTAGTTTTACACTTTTTCATTTTAGTGTAAAACCGGCTCGTATGAAAACATTTTTTACACTTTTGTTATCAGAGTAATTTTGCTGGGAAAGCCTTAAAAACGTGTTTGGGTATTTTATAAAAGTGTAAGCATAAGCGTAATTATAAATACCCATTTATCCAGGTATTTCGGGTAAGTGTAAATACACTTCCACAACTCTGCTAGCAGGCATCTCAACACATTTCACGAATTTCCAGGCATTTGAAAATGTGAACAATTAAGTGATAAAGTTTGTGAAGTTTCTGTGAAGTGCATGCCATTGGTGATCAGGTGTGATCAGGCTCTGAGGTGTGATCACAGGCTGTTAAGTGCTGTGAAGGCACTTCATGAGCACTTTATTTGCTGTGGCAGCTGCTGTTGCTGACAGCAACCTGTCAGCTTGGTGAAAAGATGCATTATATAGGTATTGTCCAAGGAATTGCACTATGACACATTCAACAAATTTGCAGGTTTGAAGGTCACTATGAGAGGCGATCCAAAACCACCAGCCAACCAGGACAAGGAAATCACATGTGTTGTGGGTGTAAATTCCAGGGGCTGGTTCACCAACGTGAAGATTCCTGGAGATAAGAATTTGTCAAATAAGTGTTACTTTGAAGGGGTCCACAATTGTGACGAAATTGAAGATGAACGACATCGATATGATGAATATTGTAACGATAGCTATGAAACTATATGTCGCCTGACTACAACCGTAGACTACAAAAACTGCGAACTGCCAGCTGGGAACAACACACGTGGGCCCAAAGTGACCACAGCCAGAGTTACTGGCAGGTGCCAGTCCCAGACCCTGTAAAATGCCCTGTAAAATGTCAAATGTCATGCAAAGTGTCAAAAGTCATGTAGAATGCTTGGTAAAATGGCAAACCATTCACATGACGTTTGACACTTTGCATGCAATTTGACATTTGACAGGGCATTTTACAGGGTCTGAGACTGCCCCAGGTGTGTGCCAAAATCGTGGCTTCATTTCTGGGATCTGAGCTGCCGGATTGACTGCGACTGCGCCACTGGCCAGTGGGTGGGCACCATGGACAGTGGTGTGCCCTGCATCCCGCACCCAGCTGGGACGGAATGTGTTTGTTTCGTCTCACCACAGCTGTGACAGAATTGGGTCGTGACATTGGATTCCTTGTGAAAAGCACCGTGTCAACAAAAACATTTTTCTGGAAAACTGCACTGAAATTTTTTTTGCACTTGTCGGAAAACGGAAACGGAAAAAATTTTGCCCGCGGATAGCGGAAACGGAAAACGGAAACGGAAACATTTTTGGTAGCGGAAAGCGGAAACAGAAAAATCTTTTGCACTTGCCGAAAAACGGAAACGGAAAATGAAAAACTTTGCACTAACCGGAAAATCGAACAGAAATGGAAAAAAATTTGCCTGCGGAAAGAGAAATGGAAAACGGAAAGTTGACACCCTAATGGCATAGTTGTTAAAACGTATTTACATTTACTTGATAATTACGGATACTCAAGTACTGTGTAAATACGTTTATGTTTCCTCGCGAAAAAAATACTGGTACTCACTTACTCGCGTACTTTTTGAAAGTACGCAAGTACATAAAACGTATTTTTAGGGGACAGAAAATGTCATTTCGACAAACAGAAAGTGACAAACATAAAACATTTTCATTTGAAATACTTAGCAAGAGAGAAAAATACATCATTAGTATATCATAGTAAAAATAAAAAAATCACTGACTTTTTTCTGAGGAAAATACCAACTTTAACGTTTTCTGTGAGAAAAAAATACCCGTTTTTCACGTTTTCTCCAGAAAAAAATCTCGTTTTTATGTTTTCTCTGGAAAAAAGTATTTTACTCAGGTTTTACGCAGTGTCAAATTATTTTAAAAATACTTTACGTTTTCTGTACTCAGGGGTGAGTAAAAGAAAAATAGTTTACATTTACCTTTACTTTTAAAAAAGTTCAGTACTTTTAACAACTCTGCCTAATGGTAACCACACCATGATTACCATTGTGTGAAACGCATTGAGTGTGAAATGTGTAAATGCATTCTCAACGCATTTCACACTTCCATTCACATGGTCGTATTCTCTGGCAATGTATTAATACCAGCCAGGTGAATAATTGTAAATAAATATGTTGGTGCACAGCACCACATTTCACTTGGACATTTTGTCCTGGCACTTTTCTATCACATACCGTATTACCTCGAATTATCCCCCCTTGAATTAACCCCCCCCCTCGAATTAACCCCCCCCCCTCGAAATGGGCTGGGTAAATAATAAACCCCCCCCCCCCTCGAAATACCCCCCCCCTTCCGAATGATGTACGTCATGTACATAATAAATACGTGATGTATGCAATGTACATGATGTATATTAAGCCGGAATTACAGCTCAGCCGCGTTTGACTTGAAATGATGACGTCGTAAAATTGATTACATCAAAATAGACAAAGGTACAGCATTGAAATTTCAGAATTAGATAGTTCTAGTAATTGTGTGTAATGTCCCAAAAAAAATTTACCAAATAATCATTATTTAAGTAGTTATCTATTTAATGTCAAAAATTTTTGGTGATGTAAAATGTTTGACGTGAAATGTTGACGTAGAATGTGTAAATTTTGATGTAAAATTAATAACTTATCAAAAATGATTATTTTCTTTATTTTTTAGGACATCACACACAATTACTAGAACTATCAAATTCTGAAATTTCGACGCTGTACCTATGTCTGTTTTGATGTAATCAATTTTATGACGTCATCATTTCACATCAAACGGTGCTGAGCTGTAATTCCGGCTTTACTGTTGATTTGCATTGCAGCTACACATAGACTAGTTTGTGTAGCTATCTTTGTTTTTATGTCTAAATATATCCTGTTTGGACACATTTATTACCTGTTTTGGGTATGCAAATGCCTACTATTTACTACAATCCTTATGAAAATTTCTGACGAAATAATAAAAAAACCCTCGAATTAACCCCCCCTCAAATTTCGATGGCGAAATAATAAACCCCCATGGGGGTATTTCGAGGTAATACGGTATGTCAGCTGTTTACATCACCATGCTTACTTCACTTGTATAAAACGTTACTGAAAATTTGTTGCAGCCTGGGGACGTGCTCAAAATAGAGAAATTTGATGTGCCTAAAGGATACCCTCCCAATTCCATCAACCATCCCATGTGTGGAGGTAAGAAATGGCTTAAAAATTTTTCAGTTGAGCATATAGTACCCCCGCGTATCTTTAATATTCAACGGAACCGCTTCCGTAAATACATATTTAGCAGTGTAGTCACTCTATAAATATGTCCCACATTGAATTTTCTGAAATACATTTTCTGTACGCGTATGCTTTGAAAATGTACGCGTACAAGAGCATACGGTATTTTTTAGACAGTATATGTAAATGTATTTACCGCGTACTCGCGTATTTTTCGAGTAAACGTACGTACCTTTTAACAACTTTGTAAATTACCACATTTCCTCGAAATGCTCCCCCCCCCACCTTTGAATTAACCCTCCCCCCTCGAAATATCTAAATGATGTCTTGAATAATGTACATCATGTATAGAATGTACATAAATACATGTAGTATTTATTGGGGTCAAATCTCATCGCATCGCAGCTATGCATAGAGTGGTTTGTATAGCTATCTACGTGTATATGTTCTAATACGTCCCGTTTGGTGAAGTTTATTACCTGTTTTGGGTATGTAAAAGCCCATTCTTTACTATGGTATTTTCGCAAATTTCTGACATTTTTTTTCTAAACAATTGAAATTTTACGATTGAAATTTCTATGATATTTAAGAAGATGTCGACTACATTACAGTAGAAATTTCCAAAGCTGATAAATCCATCTTTAACACATTTGACTTAAGAGTATGAATAATTATTGAACTGTGTCAACAGTAGTGGTTGACTTCTGATTACAGTAAGCTCAGATGAGCTCAAATCTGGCCTACCGTATTACCTCGAAATACCCCCAGGGGGTTTATTATTTCGCCAGCAAAATTTTAGGGGGGGATAATGCGAGGGGGGGTTTATTCGAGGGGGGGGTCTATTATTTCGCCAGAAATTTTCGGAAATTCCCCATACTCAGACATAGAAAAATCAAACAATTTCATAGATAGGTATGTGGTTATAGGCATATATAACTGTTTATACACATAAACCCTACCCTAACATCACTCAATCATCAGTTTTAACGTGTGTTCTGCATTGTACAGATCACAAACTGCGGTATTTGTCATGTACGTTCCCTTAACACTCAATTTTAGGGGGGGTATTTCGAGGGGGGGGGTTTATTATTTCCTCAGCTGAATTTTAGGGGGGGTATTTCGAGGTAGTACGGTATCTATATTACTGGTTGTCAGATATGGTTCTAACCTGCACAAAAAACTTGATGACAATCACTACGTTTTTAACTCAAGGAAAAACACTGTACTGACAAAACACATTGCCAACCTGAACTGTAGTTGTTCACATTTGACAGCAAAGTGCCAGCATATGGCAGTGAGCTGGCAGCTTGTTGTAGTACCGTATTACCTCGAATTATCCCCCCCCCTTGAATTAACCCCCCCCTCGAATTAACCCCCCCTCAAAATGGGCTGGGGAAATAATAAACCCCCCCCTCGAAATACCCCCCCCCCCCTCAAACGATGTACATCATGTGTGCAATGTATATGATGTATTTATTACTGCTAATTTGCATTGCAACTACACATAGACTAGTTTGTGTAGCTATCTACGTTTTTATGTCCAAATATATCCTATTTGGACACATTTATTACCTGTTTTGGGTACGAAAATGCCTACTTTTTACTATGATCCTTGCGAAAATTTCTGACGAAATAATAAAACCCCCCCTCGAATAAACCCCCCCCTCGAATTAACCCCCCCTCAAATTTTGCTGGCGAAATAATAAACCCCCATGGGGGTATTTCGAGGTAATACGGTAGCTCACAGTAGAAACAGTGCTGGTGTTCTGACATGATCTGCCGTGAAGTGCCTCATGCAGACACTATCAGGCACCTCAACACACTTCACGAATTTACAGGCATTTAAAAATGTGACCAAATTTAGTGATAAAGTTTGTGAAGTGCCTGTGAGGTGCATGCTATTGGTGATCAGGTGTGATCAGGCTCTGAAGCGTGATCACATGCATTCAAATGCTGGTGATCAGCATAGTTGTTAAAACGTATTGATGTTTACTAGACAAATACAGATACTCAAGTACTGTGTAAATACGTTTATGTTTTCCACCCCGAAAAAAATACTGGTACTCACTTACTCGCGTACTTTTTGAAAGTACGCGAGTACAGAAAACATATTTCAAACAGGTTTTTCAATAGGCTTTTTCAAGGCACCAAAGGAACCAAAGGTAGAGAAAAGCTTAATTTAATTAAATCAATAATTGAGCGGATCAATGCATGAGCATTATTAAAATTTTACCCATACATAAGGGACAGCCAAGATAACATCTGGTCCTTCCGCACAGAAATATGGACAAAATATTCAAAATGGCATAAAATTGTCAAAAACACAAACACTAGTGAATTTGATAGTGTAAAGTTCAAAAAGTAGTGATTTTGAGCGAAAATTGAGGCAAAATTTATCAAAAATACCCACTTTTACGTTTTTCAGGGACAAGTTTTTGAGTAAAAAATGAATACTTTACATTTATGTTTACTTTTGAAAAAGTTCGATACTTTCAACAACTCTGGTGATCAGGTGTGATAAGCTCTGAAGGTGAAGGCACTTCATGAGCACGTTATCTGATGTGGCTGTTGATGTCGCTGGCAGCAAGCTGTCAGCTTTATGAAAACATGTATTATATAAATAGGTATTGTCCAAGGAATTGCACTGTGTCACATTCAACAAATTTGCAGGTTTGAAGGTCACTATGAGAGGCGATCCAAAACCACCAGCCAACCAGGACAAGGAAATCACATGTGTTGTGGGTGTAAATTTCAGGGGCTGGTTTACCAACGTGAAGATTCCTGGAGATAAGAATTTGTCAAATAAGTGTTACTTTGAAGGGGTCCACAATTGTGACGAAATTGAAGAAGAACGACATCGATATGATCAATATTGTAACGATAGCTATGATACTATATGTCACCTGTAATGATTTCTTATGTGCTGGGATATTGCTTCTATTATTTTAGAAACAAATTTTATTGGTAGGTAATTTTTTATTTGTGATTGAATCTGAAGTTAGCTGTGATTTACCTGTCATTCAATTTTTTTTTCAAAATGGTGTTAAATTCAAATATGTTATTCTTGTTTAATTTAGTATGGGAATGTATTTTTGATGGAAACCTCGTCATACATATTTATATGACACTTTGCATGCCATTCTACATTCACAGCGACCCACACAACAGCGACATCTCACTGACATCTCGCAGACAGGCACCTGTTGTTGTCAGTGACCTGTCAGCGTTTGTCAGCCAGCTATCACTGACGTGTCAGCGATTGCAGCCAGCTGTCAGTGACCTGTCTGCAGGTTGTCAGTTGGCTGTCAGTGACCTGTCAGCATTTGTCAGACAGCTGTCCTGTCAGTGACATGTCAGCATTTGTCTGCCTGCAGTCAGTGACCTGTCAGTGTTTGTCAGCTGGCTGTCAGTGACCTGCCAGCATTTGTTAGCCGGCTGTCAGTGACATGTCAGCATTTTTAAGCTGGCTGTCAGTGACATGTCAACCTTTGTCAGCCAGACGTCAGTGACATGTCAGCATTTGTCAGCTGGCTGTCCTATCAGTGACCTGTCAGCGTTTGTCAGCCAGCTGTCACTGACATGTCAGCGATTGCAGCCAGCTGTCAGTGACCAGTCAGCCTTTTTATCAGCCAGATGTCTGTGGCATGTCAGCATTTGTCAGCTGGCTGTCCTGTCAGTGAAGTGTCAGCATTTGTCAGCCAGCTGTCAGTGACCTGTCTGCAGGTTGTCAGCTGGCTGTCAGTGACCTGTCAGCATTTGTCAGCCAGCTGTCCGTGACCTGTCTGCAGGTTGTCAGCCAGCTGTCAGTGACCTGTCTGTAGGTTGTCAGCCAGCTGTCAGTGATCTGTCAGCATTTGTCAGCCAACTGTCAGTGACCTGTCTGCAGGTTGTCAGCTGGCTGTCAGTGACCTGTCACGTTTGTCTGCCTGCAGTCAGTGACCTGTCAGTGACATGTCAGCATTTTTGACCTGTCAGTTACATGTCAGCCTTTGTCAACCAGATGTCAGTGACATGTGAGCATTTGTTAGCTGGCTGTCCTGTCAGTGATCTGTCAGCTGTTGTCAGCCAGCTGTCAGTGACCTGTCAGCATTTCTTAGCGAACTGCAGCTATTTCTAAAAGCACCCGGGTAGATGTCAATGAGCTGTCAGCGTATTGAATGTGGGTTCTCCACATGCATAAAGCCAAATAAATAGCACTTTGTCAGCCAGCTTTAAACAATCTGCTTGATGCAGCAGTTTTGTTTGTTATATTAGTTTATAGTCTATAGCAGATTTATAGTGAGTAAAAATGAAATACTTTACGTACCATATTTCCTCGAAATACCCCCCCCCCTCAAAATACCCCCCTCAAAATGGGCACTATGAACTTATAACCCCCCTCAAACTTCCCCCCCCCCCGCAATTTACTGTATAGAGAACATAATGCGGTTTGTGATCCGGGAACAGGGTTGGCAAATCTCAGAAAAAAATAAAAATAAAATGGAAAATTGAAGAATAAAATAACATAAAATAAAATGGAAAACTAATAAAATAAAAATACAATTTTACTAAACCTTGAATTTTTGTAAAATTTTAGTAAAATTGTTCAAAAATTTTGAATTTTTGTACAATTTTACTAAAATTTTACAAAAACTTGTGTGTCTGTAACATTCTATAAAAACTTTTCTATCCTCTTGCTTAAGATTCTATCTGCCAATTTGCAGAACTGGTGCCTTGTTGTGGCTTTCATTGTTGTAATTGAAAAATATTTTTGCTCAAAATCACAAATTTTCACATCTTTTGATATATTTTCACATTAACAATCACTAATTTCCCATTTTCTTCGTTCCATACCTTTAAAAAGCCTATGTATTGAACCCTGCAAGCTGAACCCAAAATAACAAGCACAAATGGGTTGCGACATAGGTATAATATCTTGAATTTTGAGGCTATTTACTCAGGTCCTGGCTGGGGACCGGGACCCGGCAAAAAATAATTTTTTGCAAAAGTGAATAATTGGCGTGTATGGGTTTTTTGCAAGTTAGTTAGGTGAATTATCACCAAATTAGCATTCACAAAATTTTTGCGAGACGGTTACATGGGCTGATGCAAAATTTTTTTGGGGGGTGTATAAATTTTTTTCGTTTTGTCTCAAATTTGGCATGTGTGTACTCCTTCGTTTAGTGAGTATGCATGCCAAATTTCAGCTCAGCGCGGTTACCGGTTGCTATTTTATTTATACTTCAATTTTATTCAATCACTGTATTTTTGTATAGTGATCGAAATCCTGCTGGGGACCGGTCCCCGGCACAATTTCGATCACTATACAAAAATACAGTGATCAAAAAAAATTTAAGTATGAATAAAAAACAACCAGTAACCACGCTTAGCTGAAATTTGGCATGCGTACTCACTAAATGAAGGAGTACTCACATGCCAAAATTCAGACAAATCCAAAAAAGTTTATACACTCCCCCAAAGAAAATGCATCAGCACATGTAACCGTCTCAAAACAATTTTGTGCATGCTAATTTGGTGATA
>OZ038453.1:7061386-7293386 GCA_964036195.1 Sphaerolaimus hirsutus | reverse complement strand
ATTATCGCAAGCCAAAGTTTGAATGCTTGTTCTGTGGCATCAAAGAGCACTACACCGTCGATTGCCCTCAATACGTCACACCGAAAGAGCGCATCGATCGACTGCAAGCTTTGGGCGAAGTGTGCACGCGGTGCACACGCAGAGGTCATCAAACAGCGCAGTGCACTCAACGATTGAGTTGCTACTATTGTCGCCAGATCAATCAGCATCACGGGGCGTTCTGTCCTACTAGACAGGCACCCGCAAGGCGTCAGGTAAACAATTCACAAAATAAAGCCTTTGTCACAGCAACGAGCGCTAATTTTGTCAACGCTCAGGTAATCACAACGGGCGCGGCTTCGTCACAAGCGCCGCCATCGTATCCGCCTTCACACACGGAACCGATGAGTGTGCGCGTCATCCCCCCTGACAACAACGATTTTCGGTGGGGACAGCAGATGCTGTACCAGATGGATATGGACGGCCCGCTGGACATGGGCGAATGGCCGAAACCCGCCAATGAGCTCCAGGCGAGAGCTCAGGAGGAAGCGCGCAAGTATCACAGCAAAAACGAGCTGTGGACGACGCTCCGCGCCGGCCTCATCAAGGACGGCATGGACATGGAGACCGTCGAGGCCAAGATCCGCGGCTTCCAACAGAAACGGTATGAGGTGTACCCACACCTCAACCCGAACCAGATGTCATCGTCGGTGCCACTTCAACCCAGTCACAGGCCCACGGTGGAGGTGCTGAGCGCACAGGCGGGTTACAGTAACCCCAATGCCGCTACCAGGCAGCAGGCCAAACAAGAGTGTGAGTTCGATTTTGCGCCTATTGTTTGTTTGCAAGTGGCCCAGGCTTCATTAGTTAATAAAGACGCTGAATTAAATCGAGTCACAGACCCTTTGTTAATATTCTTTGACATGGGATGCGAATATTCATACATCAAAGCATCCGTGGCAAATGAGTATAACTTTGAAAACAAAGGAGACGTCGTTCTTCAAATGAACGTGTTTGCGACAAAAACGCCAGTCACAGTCAATACGTTTTTGATCGAGGCCGTTATGCCTATTTACAAACACATCGACAATCAGGGCAATATGTTACAAATTCCGCTCACATTGCATGCGGTCGATACTTTGGCAACATATGCATGCCCACCTCCTTTGTCACAAGAAGACAAAAAAGTCATTTACATTGTGTATGGTAAACATGCACAAGAACAATTTGCGGAACCGCTTGAATTGACGGAAATGACTGATGAGTTTTGTCACAAACTATGTCAACCAGATGTGGTCATTGGTCAAGACTATTATTGGAAGTTCGATATTTGACCGACAGAAGTCGAACTCCCATCTGGATTGATAGTAGTTGAATCGATACTTGGATTGATGCTTGGCGGAAATGCGTCATCATAGTCATTTGTCACAACACCTGACATCATGCCACATCAATTCATGGTATCATGCTGTTCACACGCATCATCAGCTGTTGCTGTTGGTCAAGAGACATTATTTCAATTTCACAGTCTCGAGTCAATAGGCATCACAGACGATCCATTGTCACACGATGACGACATAGCAGAACAGTTAATTCTGGAATCAATTACACTCGATCCAGAAACTGGACGCTACAGCGTAGATTGGCCATTCACATCAACAATTCACGAATTGCCAACTAACAATGCAGAAGCATTTCGCCGCTTTCTGTCATTGTTGAAACGGTTTCAAAAAGATCCCGATTTATTCGCAACATACGCTAAAGTCATCTCTGATCAACTTCACAAGGGCGTCATAGAACCCGTCTATGGTTCACAAGACGGTTTGCAAGAACACATCTTACCACATCAACCTGTCATCACACCTGGCAGATCGACAACATGTCGAATAGTGTATGATGGTTCTGCAGGCAAGCCAAGTCTCAACAATTGCTTATTTCGAGGCCCAGTTCTCACACCACTGGCGCTCGGATTAATGCTTCGTTTCAGAGCCGGAAAAGTTGTGTTATTGGCAGATATCGAAAAAGCATTTTTACAAATTGCTCTTCACCCAAAATCACGCGCTTTCACAAAATTTTATTGGCTGCGTGATGACACCATTCCGACTCACGAAGATAACATTCAAATGATGCAATTCACAAGGGTGCTATTTGGTCTCACATGCAGTCCATCCATTTTGACGACTGTTATCAAATATCACCTGGAAGCGGAACTAGCTTCCATGCATCCCGCTGATTCACACGAACGAGCAAAATTGGAGTTGTTACTCAACAGCATTTACGTTGATAATTTAGTTATCAGCGTAGATGATGAAAAATATGCAATCCAGCTCTATCGTTTAATTAAAGCTGTTTTTGCAAGAGCAAATTTCAACATGCGCGAATGGATGACAAATTCGGGTGTAGTTTCTGAGAAAATCAAACCTGATGATCTCAACCCGAAACAGTCACAATATATCAAAGTCATGGGTCTTGTTTACAATCACATCGAAGACACCATCGCGCTACCAACTCCAAAGAAAGATTTCACGCTCATTGTCACAGCTACATGCCGCAATCTGAACAAATTGCTGGCTTCAACATATGACCCTATTGGCATCACAGCGCCCGCGTTATTTCAGTTGAAATTTCGCGTGTCACAAATAATTCAAAGGTGCAATATCACAGCCTGGGACGAACTCATCGAAGACCCAGAGGCGGATGACTTACTGGACGATTTGTAACGACATCTTTTGTCCATTAGTCAAGTCAAATTTCCGCGCTCATTTCACTCTTTTGGCATTGATGTCAAAGACAAAACATGTGCTGACCGTGGCAAAATGGATGGATAAAGAAATACAGAGAATTGATAATTAGGCTCATATTCGCATATTTACTTATTTGCACTATTTTACTTTTCATGCACTATATTTATTTACCACGCAAAATATCAAATTGTATTTCCTGCACTATATTATTTACCCATGGAGAATATTCGATTAGGAAAGTGCTCTATAAGTTATTGATAGGTTTATGTGGAATGTTTAGGTTAAAAGGTCAAATATGTTATTATTAGGTGTATTAATATAAAATTAGGCTCATTCAACTCGCCGTAATTTTCTGATCATGATTATACATACATTTGCATAGTTTACTTGCAGTTTACAAAAGTCAAATCTTGTAAATATTTACGTGCTGCGTAATTATCTAGGCCAGCGTCCTAATAGAGAAATGGTGCCCTGCGGGCAACTAGCATTTACTTTACAAAGCCCTTCGCATAGGTATAATTGTCATAACCCTGTTCACAACTAGTTATATTTACTTAATAATTATAATACCTTGCTCAATTGAATATATTATAAACTCTGCTCAATTACAATACCCATTTACCTCAAATAAGTCCCAATTTGCTAGACTATTCAACATACGTTTCCAGGAAGTGATTATTATTATCATGTTGAATATACCTTATTCTATTTACGTCATTAGGAACATTTGCACTACTATTTACAGTTTCAAACCCTAATTTATTAGTTCCAATGTGCGTCAATGTTTTCTGACAAATTGAAGCAAATTAGTAAATCGGCCGAGTTTGCCGACTTCGCGCCTCAAGATTAATAGTTTTTCCATTGGCCCAATTTGTACCTGGTATTTCTTTACCATAATTATTTGAATGTATGCACGCGCAGTATAAGGCAACTGTTTCGGCTAGTTGTGTTTATTTGTTGCATTTATGTCTTATTTGTGCATTTGTATTAGGAAATTACTGTAGCTGTTTTTCTATACGTGATTTCCGTGTCTTAGCTACTTTGAGAGTTTTTACTTCAGTCTGCGGACCCCAAGCTTCTGAACGAAAATAAGCTAGCGATAGAAACTTCGACTAGGAAGCTCGCTAGGCTTTGCGCTTTTATATTTGGCTGTATCTGATCAAATAAAGTACCTGAAACAATTCGAACCCCCTTTCTCAACACACAACTACGAAATAAACTCAACCTGGCTGTCGACAAGTGGACGTTCGGCTACAACGGGAAATCAACCACTCTAAAGGCCGTTTCTCACTACGGTCTTGGAGTTGCCGGATTCGGTGGTAGAAGACGCTGACTTCGGTGGCTTCATCACATGGCGCAGCGAGCAGGGTGATTGCATGACATTGTGCTATCACCAAGCCGGAACGGACATTGTGCGGCAGTTGGCAGAACTTCAAAAGTCCTGCTGAACATCAATTGGCCTTGGCTGAGCGTTGGCTGTTGATTTGCAGACAGCATTGTGCCAAAGTCACGGCACTCCTGTCTACATCCTGGGAGCGGTTCTACGCTCACGCGCGGAGGACACTGGAGTTCTGACAAGCCTGTCAGGATTTCAGGCAGCTTTCACCAGTGTTCTGGCAAGGTGCTAGACACTGGGCGGCACCGGCATTTGACAAGGAGTCATTGTCGGACGGTGGTCAAACTTTCGCTGGACGCTCTTAGACATCCGGACGCCAGTGACCGCTCGCACGTCCTTCCTATGCCAAGGGAGGGTGACCTGACGGAGACAGGATCACCACAGAGCCACGCTAGTCAAAGGGCTGTTTTTTGGGCATTCGCGGAGGTCCCTCGCTCCACTGGGTAAGAGTGGACTCATACCTCGGAAGTGCAAAAGTAGGGGTATCAGTGTACAAAGGGCTGTAGCTGACAGAGGGCTGTAGCTGACAGAGAGTGGATTTGAAAACCAAGTATTAGGATACTTGGTAGCGTGTAGGGGCTTTGCGGAGCTCCCATCAAATATACACGCTGTGCCTGCTCGGTACCATCAGATCAGACAGCACAAAAGTGCCAGAATTCTGCATTGCACAGGCGCAATTGCAGAGCAGTGTACAGAAACACTGCCCAGAATCAGAAAGTGCACCAGAGTGCACAGAAACGTGTCACGGGCGACACGGCAAGCGCAGCACTGCGCACAGCGGCACAGGAGCCGCTCAGGAAAGCAAGTGGCCAGCGTGGTCACAAGGCACACAGGCGTGCCAGAAAGAGCGCCAGAGCGCTCAGAAAGAGTGTGTACGGACCCTCTTTGGGCGCACACTGCTGGGCAAATAAATTGTTTATTGTCCAGGTGGATTTGACCGGTGTGTTGAAGTCAACGCGTGTAAACAATCACGTCAGGGGCTTTAGGAACACATCAGGAAAATTCATCAGCAAGAATGGTTTCACCAACGGGTCACATCAGAAAGACCCTGGGGCCAGCAAAGCACAGGGTGGAAAGTAGATTGGCAAGAGAATTTGCCAAATATGACCTGGAACTATTTGCGGAAGCATCAAAGGATGATAAGAGAACAGAGATGAGAAGAGTGATTGCATCTGTCAAACAGGAGGGTGCAAAATTGGAAAGTGCAATGAATGCAGTGAAAACTCAATTTGACGCATGGAGGGATATCGTCAAGGACATTGACGAACCCGACCAGATGGAACAAGAACAGAAGATATACCAAGACTCATATGAGGAATATGCAAATATGTCAGACTTGGTGACACAGAAAGTAGTAGCCATGAATGTGTACATCGAAGAGTTGCAAGACATGATCCAGCAACAGAGCGGAAATACCATGTATGAAGTCAATACAGCATTCATACAGCAGATGGCTGCACAGATGGCTCTGACAGCTCAGGGAGCTGCTCCGGGAGCCAGTTCAACCAATGCAACCACAGCAAAGAGCGTCAAATTGCAAAAACTGGAAGTGGAACAGTTTACTGGGGAAATTGTCAAATTTCGATCATGGTGGCAAATGTTCGAATCCCACATTCACAATCGGACAGATTTGGAGGACATTTCCAAGTTCTCATACTTGAGGAGCTTGCTGAAAGGCTCAGCATTTGGCATGATCAGTGGATTGAGTGTGACCGCAGAAAATTATGCGCCCGCAATTGCAATGCTCAAAAAGAGATATGACCAGCCAATTGTGGTCAGAAACACGCTGATGAGTAATATCATGAAGCTGCGACAGGCCAGGAATACCTGTCAGGATATGAGAATTTTGTTTGATGCAATTGAAAGGCTGCTCCAGCAGTTGGAGTCACTGGGTGAATCAGTGGAACATCCAATGCTGTTGAGCCAGCTGCAACAGAAAGTGCCACCCGAGGTTCTCAGAGAAATCCAGAAGGAACAGGGAACTGAGGAAGCCTTGACGGTGGAAAAATTCAGAAAGCTGTTTGGCCAGCAGCTAGCGCTCAGTGAGGCTGTACAGCACGCACAGCAAACTGAGGCACCAGTTCAGCAATCGCGCCAAGGGTTTGGGAATAATCCCCGCGCACAGCAATTCAATAATCGGTTTCAAGGCAATGGAAACCGATTCAGAGGGCCAGAGAACCCAAGGACCAGCACAGGGAGCATGTCTGTGATCCAGAATGGACAGAGTGCACCACAGGCTGGATTCATGAATCCTGGGAGGCCGTGTGTGTTCTGCAATGACACACAGCAATTACACTTTAACGATAAGTGTCCAAAGTTCAAAACTGCCAGAGAAAGGAGAGTGATTTTGTCAAAGGCAGAGCGATGCCTGAGATGCCTGCAGAAAGGGCATTACATGAATCAATGTCAATTCACGAGAAATTGTTTCTATTGCAAGTCCAATAGGCACCACACTGCGGTGTGCCCAGAGAAATTTGGTGACAATAGCAATGGAAACGCTGGACGGCAAATTCCAGCATTCAGAGCAAATGGTCAACAGAATGGCCAGCAATCAGCAAACAATGGCAGAAAGTCTGTGCCGACGGCCGGTCGACCAGCACAGAGCCAACAGAGAAAGGCCACAGTGAATTGTGTCACTGTGGAAGAAGCTGGACCAGAAATGGTAGAGACAGAGACCATATCCAGCACAGTGGTTACAGAACCAAATACAAAGCAACAGAATACGTCAGTAAACTTGTCAGTAAACAGGAATATGTCAATGCTGATGACAGCCAGAACCGTGATTGAGGCTTCAGAAATGGATACAGAGATGGAGCCTGAACAGCCACCACTACAGATTCAAGCGTTCTTGGACACAGGATCCCAGGGAACGTACATGTCAGAGAAAGTGGCCAAGAAACTCAATTTGAAGAGTACAGGTGAACACCACATCCAGGTGTACACATTCGGAAATGAAAAGCCGCACTATAAAGTAGTACAGCAAGTGGAATTCAGAATGCGGCTCAGAAATGGTCAGAAAGTTGATATGGTGGCTGATGTGGTCCCGACGTTGACCACAGAACAAGTCAAAGTGCCTGTGTCAGAACAGGACGAAAAGTACCTGCAGAAGTACTTCCCGGATGAGAGTTACTTTGCAGACAGAATTCCCAAAGAAAAAGGGACAGAGTGCAAGTTCAAGCCAGACATTATAGTGGGCTTGAATTATTTCTGGGACTTGATGTCCAGAAACACCAGCACCACCAGACTTCCGTCAGGATTGTATGTGATTCCATCAGAATTGGGATTGCTGATGGGAGGTGGGCAGCTGACGAGCAACAGAAATCAATGGACCACGGATGGCGCATATCTGGTGGTGGTCAACACAATTGTGCATCAAATTCAGAGAGAAAAGTGGTACGAGGAAGCACCGTTGTCAATTGCTCCTGTACCAAATGTCAAAGACATGGACAGACTGGACACCATTGGCATAATGGACCAGCCAGACCTCGTCGAGGACGATGAGGCTATCAAGCAATTCAATGAGAGTGTACAGAGAAACCCAGATGGACGGTACTCTGTAAAGTTCATGTACAAACCGAATTTGCATGAACTCCCAGATAACAAAGCAATGGCGTTCAAGAGGTTCAGGTACCTCACCAACAGGCTCAAGAGAGACCCAGAATTATTGGAGAAAATTCAGACAATCATGAAAGCACAAGAGGAGCAAGGAGTAATTGAGAAAGTCCAAGAGGATATTATGGATGGCAGAAAGTTCCATATATTGCCTCATCAACCAGTGATAACGCCAGAGAAAACTACCACAAAGGTCAGAGAGGTATATGATGCCTCAGCGAAACTGCCAGGCATGCCAAGCCTGAATGAGTGCATGTACCGCGGTCCAGTCATACTACCACAGCTGGTAGGGATGCTGATGCGATTCCGATTGCATGGAATTGCACTGGTCGCAGACATAGAGAAAGCGTTTCTGCAGATTAGTCTGCAGGATAGTGACAGAGATGTGACAAGATTTCTGTAGTACAAGGATCCCACGAAACCATCCATGGAGGACAACATTCAGATTTACAGATTTGCCAGAGTACCATTTGGTATAATCTGCAGCCCAGCGCTGCTGGCGCTGACAGTCAGATACCATCTGAATCAAGCTGGCACAGAAAATGCAAAGTTGATCGATGAAAATCTGTATGTGGATAATTTGATCCTCAGTGTGGACACAGAGCAAAAAGCAAACGAATTGTACCAGGAATCCAAAGTGCTGTTCACAGAGGCACAGATGAATCTGAGAGAATGGAACAGCAACAACAAGAGCTTTACTTGGCAATTGGCAGAGTCAGATGTGGCCAAGGAAATTGTCACAACAGTCCTAGGAATGAAATGGGACACAGAGAGCGACCAGATGTGGCTGAAAACGCCAAAGACAGTTCAGCAATCACAATTATCAGAAACTGACCAGAAAATCAAACTTCCCACGAAAAGGACAGTTGCAAAGGTGACTGCGGGATGTTTTGATCCAATGGGACTCGTCAGTCCTGTCCTACTGCCAGCAAAGAGATTTTTGCAAACGTTATGGCATTCAGGACCAAGTGCCAAAGAGTGGGATTCACCCCTGTCTGAGGAACAGACAGCAATTTGGCAGCAGTTAGAGACAGAGTTGCTCAAAGTTGGACAGATCAAGTTCAACAGAAATTTGAATTATCAGAGTGGTGCAGATGCACAACTGCACATCTTCGTCGATGCCTCAGCAATGGCATACAGCGCAGCGGCATACATATGCCAGAAAACAGAAAATGACAGCGGCACGTCAAGCCTGCTGTACTCCAGATTGAGACTCGCTCCAAAGAAACCAGAAGTGACAATTCCACGGCTGGAATTGTTAGCAATGTTGATTGACAGTCAGAATGGATTGTCAGAAATCATGAAAAGTATCTGTGGTACAATAAAACCACAGGGAATTATCAGTATTGAAGAGAGAGAGATTGCGTTAAGATATTGGATCAAAGTAACGCAACAGAATCATTACAAAGGAGTGGCAGAGATTCTGGCAACAAGCCACAGCAAAGGCAGCCAGAATGGCAAGAAAACAGCTGCAGACCAGCAGTTGATCAAATGGCTCAATGTGCAAATGCATCAGGATGGAATCCTGAAGTGCCACGGCAGAATGGAGCATACAGACCCACAGGAGGTCACAGTGCCACTCATACTGTTGCCAGCAACGGCTACAGTGACTCAGCTGATCGTCAGAGACCAGCATGAGAAGTTAATGCACGCAGGAGTGCAACACACATTGGCAGCGATCAGACAAAAGTACTGGATTACACAGGGTAGACGGGTGATCTACAATGTGACCAGAACCTGCCCAACCTGTAAGAAATTGGGAGCGAAGCCGTACCAGCTTCCACCAATGCCAGATTTGCCAGAAACCAGAGTTCAGAGAGCCAGACCGTTCCAGTACACGGGTTTGGATTATTTGGGACCAGTTTGGTACAAAGTGGACAAAGATCACAGGAAAATGTGGATCTGTTTGTTCACATGTATGGTGACACGTGCAGTTCACCTGGAAAGTGTGCTGGACATGACAGCACAGGAATTCCTGAACGCAGTCAGGAGATTCATTGCCAGGCGTGGAAAGCCTGAGGCAGTGATTTCAGACAATGCGACGCAATTCAAATTGACAGAGAAAGTACTCAGCACAAGTACTGACAAGGCCATCAATACTGGAAAGGAATGGTCAGAAATGGTCAAAAATGGAGCAGTACAGACATACTGCTCACAGCAACAAATCCAGTGGAACATGACTACTCCTATGGCACCATGGCAGGGAGGAGTCTATGAGAGAATGGTGGGCATCGCCAAGAAACATTTCAAAGCAGCTGTAGGGCACAGAATGTTAACCCTGCAAGAATTGTTGACACTTTTGCCAGAAGTCGAGGCAGTGATCAACAGCAGGCCAATCTCTTACATCTATGGTGATGTAAAGAGCCTCAGAGTGCTGACGCCAAAAGACTTCCTGACAGGGGAAGGTCAGATTGGAGCACCACAGTTTGATGCAGACAAAGATGGAGAATTTGTGCCCAGAATGGATAACGCAGCGAAACTGCAGAAATATTGGGAGACAACCCAGCAAACTTTGGATAAGTTCTGGGACTTGTGGCATCAAGAGTATATCCCGAGCTTGAGGGAAAGAACTCAGGTGACACACAGACATGGCAGATTGACAGCGACTCAAGAACCCAAAGTGAATGAAGTTGTGCTGATTTACGAAGAGAACATGCCCAGAGGTGCATGGAGGATGGGTCGCATCGAGCAGTTAGAGCCCAGCAAAGATGGACAGATTTGCTCAGCAAAAGTCAGAACTGCCAACAGAAATGTGGTCAGCAGACCACTCAATCAATTGTATCCGCTGGAAATCAATTCAAAGACAATGGATATCCCAGAGACAGCAGTGACAGTCAAAGTGGATTTACTGGACCCAGCAATTGTCCAGAAACATGTCAGAAATCAGAGCTCGAACAGAGACTCTGTACCAAACCCTGCTCAGAGGAACTCAGCATCAGATAGAATCCTGAGGAGTGCAACAGGGAAAACCACAGCAACCACCAGCAGTCTAATGATTGGAATGCTGTGCATGGTGTTGATGTTGACAGGCATGTCAGAGTCAGCAACGCTGAGAGAAGCCGGCAAAGCTTACAGCGAAGTATTTTCCAGAACATACGTTCTAGAAACCTCGACAGTAAGGCCACCATCATTGGCAGCGCATCATGGATTGCCGCCTTTGCCTTCAGAATGGCCGCCAAAGTCTGTCAGAGAGATGCAGACTTATGAGAGATTCAAAGACGCAATCAAGGATCATCCTGTGGAACAGGTGATCAGCTCACAAAGCCAGAAGTATCAAATTTGTACCAGTGGGAGGCATGGACATGCGCTTACAGTTCCTGAAGAAGTGCAGTGCCATATCCCACCAAGGAATTTTGTCAAGGCAATGAAAGTTACACTTTACGCACAGAGACAGATTCCACAGAAAGAGAAAGCATACAGATGCTACATCAGAATCAAAGAAATCATCACACACACCAGTTTCTGGGGAGCGAAAGGCATTACAGGCAATTTTGAGAAATACCAGCAAGTTGGCGTGGTAGCCTGTAACTATGCAAGAATTCACAAGATGTTCAGAGGAACACCTTTGGTAGAAATGGAACCCAGAGTGTGGACAACCAATCAAACCTTGAATGTGGAATATTCATGGTGTTGTCATGACAAAGAAAATGTCGTCAGTAACTTCTACATGGAAGAAGGAACCGTGGCTTCACTTGATGGAAAGACTGTAATCAGCGACTTGCAAGATTTCAGCCAGTGCAGAGCCATGATGGGACATTGCAGAGACCACAATTATGGAATCACAGTGTGGGATACGGAGAATTTCAAGCATCAATGTGCATATGAGAGAATTGGCAGATTCAAATCAGAGATATCTGGCCAGACGATTATTGTGTCAAAATTGCAAGCAGCATACTCCCACAGCAACAAGACAAAGAGGCCAATTGGTTCAGAATGTGTTCCGGGAGACACATACTACACCGATCAAGGAGGTGTATTCATCCAGTTTGACAGAAGAGAAGATGTGCCTGTGGAATGGGCAATGCCAGGAAAGATAGTGGAGGCGAGAGAGTCGACAATCAGTGGAACATTGTATGCCAGATTGGACGACAGAAACTCCAAGTTTCAATTCCTGCAACATGTGGTCAGAGAGATGACTCAGGCACAATTTGCGATTGTATGGCATCAGCTATGTCAACTTCGCAAGAACCAGCTGGACATGTTGACTCAGCTTTTCCGCATCGATCCAACATTGGGGATCCGAGCCATGCTGGGAAGACAGGATGTTCATGCAGAATGGGCTGGAGAAGCAATTATGTTTTGGGAATGCAAAGAAGTGCAGCCATACATAATTTATCAAACAGGGAAAGTGGGAGAGACATGCTACAAATACACACCAATGAGGTTGGACAAAGATGGGCCCTTGTGGTTCAAGAGCCCAGGCAGCAGAGACTTGGTGGAGAAATCACCAGAAGAGGACTGCAGCCACACCACACCGCACCTGTACAGAAATGAACATGGACAATGGAAGTCCGCACATGGAATGGTGCACGTCACAGAGACACCGATTGAAATGACATGGAAAAGACAGTGGCAGGCCTTCACGTTTGACGCGCCTCACCTGTTCACCAACATTGTTAACAGAGCAACCAATTTCATGGATGTCAGAGGCCAGATTCAGAGACTACAGAATTTAGAACATGTGCAGAATCAGTTGATTGATTACACAGCAGACATGTCATTGGATCCCAGAGTGATCAGAAATTCAATAGAAGGCATTGGAGCTGGAATTGGACAGACAGCAGCAGGAATCGGCAAAGCATATGGTCATTATATATCTGGAGTATCAAAAGGGTACACCAACTTTATGGGAGGAATGCTGAAAGGACCCTTTCAAGTGATCATCAACACAATCGCAATGCTGCTGGGGATCACAATCCTGATAGCCGGAATTGTAGCTGCAGGATACCTGTGGTACAATTGGAGGATTGCCACAGGGAAACCAGTGATTCCACCGTGTGTATACACATGCATATGGAAATGCATAGTATGTCCATTCAAATGCATATGGCTATGCTTCAGAGCCATCAGATACACTATCAAGAAATCAACTCAGAAAGAGACCAATTATCCACAAAGAAAAGTGCGCAAGACAGAGTTGAGACCAGCAATCAAGAGGAGAGCCAGATCCAACTCAACACAGTCCGTCAGATTTGCCAGGAGAGCAGAAACAGAGGACAGAATGGCAAAGTCACTATCAGCATACGTTCAACCAGATGAAAGTTCAGCTGATGAAGGACAAGTCAGAGCCAGGAACAGAGACAGTGTTCACATGCCCGATATCCGCAAATTCACCTCACGCGAACGCGCAGGAAGCGACACGGGCAACTACCTGCTTCATCATCAGGCTAGGTCGGCGTTGGCATCACCAACAACCGGACCTGCAACTTCACGCACACCCACGACTTCGCGCACGACCACGTTCACCACCGAGGCGACTGTGGAAACGCCACTCATCACTTTGGCGCCCACCACCACCAGCATGTGACGTTGCTGCAACAACGGGGTGCAGCAACTCTTCCACCCGGAGTGTGCTGACCGTGGCAAAATGGATGGATAAAGAAATACAGAGAATTGATAATTAGGCTCATATTCGCATATTTACTTATTTGCACTATTTTACTTTTCATGCACTATATTTATTTACCACGCAAAATATCAAATTGTATTTCCTGCACTATATTATTTACCCATGGAGAATATTCGATTAGGAAAGTGCTCTATAAGTTATTGATAGGTTTATGTGGAATGTTTAGGTTAAAAGGTCAAATATGTTATTATTAGGTGTATTAATATAAAATTAGGCTCATTCAACTCGCCGTAATTTTCTGATCATGATTATACATACATTTGCATAGTTTACTTGCAGTTTACAAAAGTCAAATCTTGTAAATATTTACGTGCTGCGTAATTATCTAGGCCAGCGTCCTAATAGAGAAATGGTGCCCTGCGGGCAACTAGCATTTACTTTACAAAGCCCTTCGCATAGGTATAATTGTCATAACCCTGTTCACAACTAGTTATATTTACTTAATAATTATAATACCTTGCTCAATTGAATATATTATAAACTCTGCTCCATTACAATACCCATTTACCTCAAATAAGTCCCAATTTGCTAGACTATTCAACATACGTTTCCAGGAAGTGATTATTATTATCATGTTGAATATACCTTATTCTATTTACGTCATTAGGAACATTTGCACTACTATTTACAGTTTCAAACCCTAATTTATTAGTTCCAATGTGCGTCAATGTTTTCTGACAAATTGAAGCAAATTAGTAAATCGGCCGAGTTTGCCGACTTCGCGCCTCAAGATTAATAGTTTTTCCATTGGCCCAATTTGTACCTGGTATTTCTTTACCATAATTATTTGAATGTATGCACGCGCAGTATAAGGCAACTGTTTCGGCTAGTTGTGTTTATTTGTTGCATTTATGTCTTATTTGTGCATTTGTATTAGGAAATTACTGTAGCTGTTTTTCTATACGTGATTTCCGTGTCTTAGCTACTTTGAGAGTTTTTACTTCAGTCTGCGGACCCCAAGCTTCTGAACGAAAATAAGCTAGCGATAGAAACTTCGACTAGGAAGCTCGCTAGGCTTTGCGCTTTTATATTTGGCTGTATCTGATCAAATAAAGTACCTGAAACAATTCGAACCCCCTTTCTCAACACACAACTACGAAATAAACTCAACCTGGCTGTCGACAAGTGGACGTTCGGCTACAACGGGAAATCAACCACTCTAAAGGCCGTTTCTCACTACGGTCTTGGAGTTGCCGGATTCGGTGGTAGAAGACGCTGACTTCGGTGGCTTCATCACAAAACACGTCCCTTAGAGTTGCACGTTTTTTGAGATGCCTCAAAAGACGGATATGCCGTTTGCGCTTATTTGCATCAACAAGCGAATTCACCTGATGAATACGGCTATGAGGATCTCCGACATTTTAGTGGTTTTCTCACAGCTCACACAAAATTAGCCCCACTTCCGTCAAAACAAGGTCAACCCCTCACAATCACACGCTTGGAATTGCTCGGTGTCACAATTGGTGCACAGCTCATCGATTATTTACATCATGAACTTGTTGAGCTAGGTGGATGGAAAATTCACAGCAATTTCTTATGGACCGATAGTACAGTTGTCCTCGGCTGGCTATATACTTCAAAGCCACTGGCTACTTTTGTCAATAATCAGGTCACAAAAATCCATTCATTTATGTCAAAGCATTGCATTCAAATCTGCAAAGTTGCTACAAAAGACAATCCGGCTGACATCGCGTCGCGAGGATGTACTTTTGATCAACTAATGATCGAAACAATGTGGTTCACAGGACCATCATTTTTCGCTGAACCCTTCACAGCAGACATTGTTGACATTTCGCAATATCAAGCTCAACCTGTCACCGAAGAGCTTGTGAAAGGCAACACTCACATAAGTCGACCTTTATACGCTGGTGCAGTAACTTCACAGCCTGCTTCACAGCCTGCTAATGCTCTTTCACAACAAGTACCTGTCAATTTGGACCCCAATCTGTCACAAAATGTCACTCCTCAGATCCTTTTGTCGAAAGTCGGCAACGTCACATCCCATCAAATCCGTTCGAAATAGATATTTGACGATTTTCAACACTGTCAAAATTGTTGCGCACTGTCGTTTATTTGCTTCGTGTCAAAATATATTGGCTAAATTGCTCTATGCATAAAGCTGCAAAACGCGACAGCGAATATCTGTCTAAGGCTATCACACAAGCCGACCTGAATGAAGCATTTCGACATGTGTTGCGCATTGCACAAGCTGAGGAGTGCGCCAGTTGTATTTCACAAGCACAACTGGGCAAGCACCACATGCTCAAATGGGACGCATGGAATAATTTATTATATTGTGTCATGCGTGTGTCTCACAAAGAACACCAAAACCCTTCGTTGTTTTACTACCTACCAAAAACAGGATGGTTAACAACGCTTGTGGTTACGCATTTTCATGAGCTTGCTGGTCACAGTGGCATGCTTCACACCTAAGCGGATTTACGCGAACATTGCTGGTTGTCAAGTGCCAAGCAAGTAGTTGCAAAAATTTTGCGCAAATGCGTCACATGCCGCAAAGCGGAAGGAGGTCCATTCACATTACCTGATTTTCACATGTTACCTGTCACTCGAACTCAATCACAAATCAAGCCATTTCAACACGTTGGCATTGATTATATGGGACCGTTAGTTTATTCACAGAACGGTACCCATCACAGTCAACACATTTTGTTGCTAACATGCTTCAGTACACGTGCCATTCATTTAGAGTCAACTAACAGTGTCTCGACAGCCGACACAATTATGGCTCTAAATCGCTTCATTTCGCGTCGCGGCATGCCGGACACAATTTGGTCCGACAATGCCCCCGCGTTTAAAAATTGTGTCAAATTACTGCCGGACGTAAAATGGCATTTTATCACAGCCAATAGTCCCTGGCAGGGCGGTGTGTACGAACGCATGGTCGGCTTAGTCAAACGCTTGCTCAAAAAAGCATGCGGCCGACGTTGTCTCACATGGCATGAGTTTCTCACAGTCATGCTTGACGTCAAATTCTCCATCAACACGCGACCATTGTCATATTTGTCAAACACCGACATTGGTGCTGCGATATTCCGCCCAATACATTTTCTTTGGGGCACCCCACCACCATGTTATATGGATGAAAAACGTGTGTTGGAACTCGATTCCACCACGATTAAGCCCATGCGAAAAATTCCAAAAGAGGAATGGGATGGGCCAACTGATGGATCTTTCAATCTGTCACCTTCACAAATTGAAAAATCCTACACATTCACACCCCCACGTGTCAATGACGTCAATTGCATTGACGAAATTGCACTCAACTCTGTGCCTGAAAAGGACAGAGATGACATCATATTACTTTGGGATCAAATTCGTCACAACCGTGAAGTGCTCTGGTATGAGTGGTCACGTCAATATATCGACCTACTCAAAGATCGAGCTAAAAATCAACGCTTGAAAAGGAGCACTATCAACAAGGCTCCCAAACGTGGCCAAGTGGTGTTAATCATTGACGATAAACAACCACGCAGTATGTGGCAAATGGGCCGCATTCACAAAATACACGTGTCAAGCGATGGCAAAATACGTGCAGTCACAGTATTGTCAAGCAACGGCCGTCGCACACGGAGATCGCCATCTAACCTTGTTCCTCTTGAAATCGATACAGAGGACGGTGTTGAATACAAAATCGACACCAAGGTCAAAGATGATGATAAATCACAACCACCACCCGACAATGGTGATGATTCACAAGCTGATCAATCACATCAACAATCACAATCTTCACATTCACAACAAGATGCAAGACGAGCAAACCCACGTCGAACGTGTCGCTACACTGGCACATATTCGTTCTGGGGAAATGTGTCACACTTAATGGCACTCACGTTGCTAATACAGTCAAAATTAGCCAACGCTCTCACATGGACAGATCAATATCACAAAACTTTCAATCTGTGCCATAAAACATGCACTGGTCATGCGATTCAACTTCCGGAAAAAGTAACATGTCACTTTCCTCAAGTTAATGCCATAGAGGATATTGTGATATCCATATGGACGTTGCGTGTTCAGCCACAAACGACACCTATTTATAGATGCTTTCAACAAGAGCATACTATAATCACATATATGAGTCTGGTGGGCGGAAAACCTATGCTGCCACCAGAGATCATTAAAAATCACACGAGTCACAACCTACGATTGCATGATCGCCTACCAAAATAAAACTTGGAAAGGCGAACCTTTAGTAAAAATCGGTCATGCATTGTGGAGCACCAACAAATCACTTCACATTGATTATTGTTACTTTTGTCACAATCTGAGTAACACGGTGATGAACTTTCACATAGAAGAAGGTGTGGTTGCAAGTCTTGACGGAAAGAAAATTGTTTCTGAAATTCAAGATTTGTCACATTGCAACCCACAAGCCGGCTATTGTTACGACAGCGACAATGGCGTCTCTTTATGGAATGCTACTGCTTTCAAAAAACAGTGTGCATTCCAAGAGATTGGTCAATTTAACGCGCAGTATTCACAAAACCATTATGTAGTGGAAACATTACAAGCTGCATTTTTGGTCACATGGAGATCACAACAATTTCCAAATAATGCAGAATGCGTACCGAAAGATGCGAAATACATTGACCAAGGCTCAGCATTCATTCAATTTCTTGGATACCAACCAACGAAGTTGAAGAAGCCGGAAGCCAAAAAGGCTCCTCTTCATTTTAAGCTCGCACCAGACCTCAATGTTGGTGTGTTTCACTTACTCACAGCCCGCCAACAATATGAAGTTGACAAAATTGCACGTCTTGAACGAAAACAATTTGGATCCATCTGGCAACAATTGTGTCACATCTGTCAAACCCAGCTGGATATAATTCATGCAATTATCACATTCAATCCCACGCTTGGCTTGCGAGCATTGCTAGGATGTCAAAATCTCTATGCTGAATGGCATGGAGATATATTGATGTTCTGGGATTGTAAACCTGTCACAGCAGAAATTATTTACTTTCAACATCAATATAACAATACTTGTTATAAATTTCTGCCGGTCAAAGTCACAGACCACCCGCATATTATGTTCGTTGCTCCTGGTACCAATGATCTAATCACACATTCACCAATAGATCATTGTCTCATGAAAGATCACAAATATTATCAATTAAATGATCAATCATGGGCCAACGAAAATGGACCAACAAACTTGCATGTCACAAAACTCCCAATCAAATTAATTTGGGCTGGCTCGTGGAAACCATTCACACTAAATGTTTCCGGGTCACCAGGTGTAAGCATAACTGACATTGCATTCAGTATCATGGCTGCACATCACCACTTTCAAAATCTGCAGCGACTCGAACAACAAGTCACACGTTCAGTCGATTACATTTCAACAAAATCCAACGATCCTAAAGCCGTGCAGGCATATATTGCTGGCATCGGCCAAGGGGTTGGTGCATATTTTGAAGGTGTAGGTAAAGAATTGGGTCACATCATTCACGGTAGCGTCACAGGTGGTGCGTCTGCATTAGATACGTTACTTTCTGGGCCACTTCAAACCACTGTGAACATTATACTCATTATTATCACAATTGCTTGTATTGGGTATATCAGTTATGTTTACATGCAGTGGCGGCTCGTAACCGGCAGGGGTATGCTGCCAGATGTCAAGGGGTTTTTCCGAAGAAAGGGCAGAAAGGACAAAGACCCAAACAACAAGGGCCACCGTCCGTTCAGCAAGGAAAAATCGGTAAGCGACGGCGACGTAACCGCCAGAAGAAACCAAAAAGCGGCTTCAATAAACCCGCTTTGTCAAGTCAACCCATCACACAAACATCAAGTTCGTCACAGTTACATTCAAAGTTTGTCACACCCCTCAAACGAGTTTCTCCATTCAAACGGCTTTCAGGACGCTCGGTACAGCCTAGATCGGATCCCCCGGTCGGTTATAGTGCCCAGCGCCCCTGAAGAAATCGAGATGGAGACGGGTGCGCGCCGGGTCACAAGACCTGCACCCCCCTGCGAGTCACAAACGCAGGGCTCATCACCAAACGCCAGATTCACAGTCACAGAGCCCGTCACAACGGAGGTCACAATGGAAGACGCGATCCCTGACCGCGAGCCCTTGCAAAAGCGACTCAAGAGATTTGCTGGAGTCACAGGGCTCCCAGGTGAGCAGCAATCGTCAAACCAGACATTTTCCTCTATACCCCAATCTTTTCACAAATTCAATAACGTCAATCAAGAACTGGTCAAATCAAAAGTTAAACGATCTAAAAAGATCCGTGACTTTCCTCAAACAAACACCTTCACAGTCCGACATAGAGCTCGGAGAGATGGAAGAAAATCACGTTCAAGATCTAGATCCCCCTCCGTACCATTTGACCAATTCAACTCAATCACTTCACAATGTTCGACCTCATTCACAACCTCCCACGTCCCCTTGCTACCAAGCAAACCGCTTGCAGCAACGGAACAATGGCAGCCCGCCGAGCCGTCGAAGACGAGCGTCGACGAGACCGACACACTCCGACAAGCCCTCGAGCAGCTCGTCAAGGAATCTGAGAAGCTCCCCAACTGGCCAGGTCGACCGGGAGGGGCCCCAGAAGACCAGGCGCCCGGGCACAGGGAAGGCTGCCAGCCTGAGGAGGATACCGTCGAACCCATGGACGAGCATCATGAGGAGGGCCGGGAAAATGCCGGCGTTGAAGACGCCGACGATCTGCTACCACAGGAGTGATGAAAGTATCACAGGCGTTTGATTTTGATTTTCACATCAAGTGCCGTGATTGGCTGTGTTAAAATTAAATTAGATTTAATTTTTAATTCTCGTTTCGGGAGTGTGTAACATTATCGTAAAATGTAAAACTTTTAATATTTAAGTTTACATTCTTATGTTCGCTTTTATATTTTAGTTAATTCAATTTATTAATATTCCTTTTCAGTTCACATTCCACCTTTTAACATTTTCACATTCATCATTTAATATCTCAAGCGATCATGTTTACAACGTGCGCTTTACGTTGCTCACATATTTAGATCTTAGTCATTGCTCACATTCCGCCACATTTCCTTGATAAGCGGCATGCAAATACGCCGACATGTTTATGTTAAGCGGTGGGCTCGCCCCAGGGAGGGGCCGGGCCCGCACGCCATTTCAAATGTTGTCTGGCTTGTCTCACATTTTCACTATCTTGCCAGTTTAGCTCGCTTTTCATCGGAAGAGCGAGCGGGCAAGAATTGAACTTTCACAATTGGAAATGTTGGGTAAAAATCGGAGATTAGAGCCGACCGATTGGCGCCAAGCTAGTCGCCATCGGTCTGGCCCTTAAAAGCCGATCTCACAGCTAAAATCGGCAGTGTTTGCAACCTTGTCAACTTCACACAAATCTCTTCCTAGGATCTAAATAAGCGCTGTTGTCACTTTTATTAAGTCGCTTATTTTTGGTGCTAAGTTTTAACTCTTGGTGCTTTAAAGTCACCTTAGTGCTTTATTCACACCCGCGCTATTTAAGGTGCTTTGTTCACAACCGCGCCACTTAATTATCGCTCCTTTTGTCGTAATTAAGTGCCTTCTTTAATTGCCTTATTTCTACGGTAATTTACGTTTAATTTACGTTTCATTTAAGTAATTAATTTAGTTGTAAATTAATTCCTTTTATTTTGTATATTTTATTTACATTTATTTCTTTGTATTTAATTGTCTAAATAAAAACGTTCGTCAAAACCTTTTGGAAACAATCTAAATTTGCTTCACACTAACTCACGTCAATTCACTTCAACTCAACTAATCACATTGATAAAATAGCGGAACGTCAACTAAGAGACAACGCTTCACGTCACCATTCATCCGTTCACATTCGTCCTCTTCCTCGGTTAGGAATAGGAGCTCGTTCACAAGTCAACTCAACTAGTTCCGTACTATTTTTACATTTATAATTGTGCAGCCCACAGCAAAATCGCTGGTCTAATTAAATTTCGTGCCTCTGGTTCAGCTCCAGTTTCAAAAGCACCCATACATTCGCGAAGCCAGTAATACATGTTGTAACAGAATGCTGCCCCACTTGTTTTATCTTCAATTGCCTCCAGCTTGTCTGCCCACTCATTCAGTGAATCTTCCTTATTTTCTGTGGAATGGTGTGTATTAACAGCATCAATTAGAAAGTTTTGTACCTACCAAAGTTCCTCAAATTGACCCCCCCTTGAATTGACACCCAACTGCGGTTGATGATCCATGTGAAGCAGAACACATGTTAAAAACAAAAGTTTTGTTAGTAAATACACAAACTAGTGTCTATGTGCTTATCTACAGACATTGAGGTTGACATCGAGATTTGAGTGGGAAGGGGTATTTTGAGGAGATATGGTATACCAGAATTCTCCACCATGGTCACCAACTATCGGATGTATTATTTGCAATCCGCCTGTAGTTCCCAATATCCCAGGTGATATCGTCAGTAACATCTTTTTTGAATCCCTGCTTGTCTTGTACATCCATCTGAGTGAAATCGGTGTAAATTGGCATAAACTGTAAATAGCTGGGGCCAGTCCCATCAGTCGACAAGTGCTTTACTCTTGACTCTTGGAGCCAGCAGTCAAGTCAAGAGCACAGGGGATTTTGGGGTTAGCATTTTAGGGGGAGGTGTCTGCCACTAAGCACGTGTTTATATCTCGGGAACCACTTATATGGAAACAAAACATCAGTGCACGTTACAGTGTAATTTGTAGGTTTCCCATGAAAATACATGAGTAAATAAATTATGTCCTTGATTGTACTGTTAAGCAGTGATAAATAGTTATTGTAACTTTCAAGTGACAGTTTTATACTGATTTTTGGTGTCATAAAGTAATAAGATAACATGCATATGTTATAAAAAAATAAGTTTCATGCAATATTTTTGCATTTATTTTGCATATTTTCCACACTTTTGTATGTAAAAGTGATGTCAAGTTATTTTTTGTATTATGATATACTCGGCAGACCGCACGCTATGCATTTTTCTAGAGGAACCACTCCATTGGAGGGGGTCACATTGTATTTTCCACCGACTCAACTGTTCGTGTAACTCTAGTATGAGCATGGCATTGTAAAGCAATATTAAAAAGTAATAATCACCACAAGGTCACAAAATTGGCGAATTTGTGAACTGGCCGCCTGAATTGCGACATCATTTCCTTATGCCGTTTTTTCTGTTTTTTTTAATCGTTTTTCGCTCGCCGTACTAGTAGAGTATTTACGGTATTTTATTATGCAACATTTAAACCAACTCGAAATGGCTGACTGTATGAAATAAAACTGACTGATTGGTAGAATGAGTTCCAACTGTCGGCATCCGCACAAAAATCTGTGCACCCTGGATCCAAGGCTGGCATTTCTGCTTTAACCTTTGCTGAGCAGTTCTTGGTCATATCAACGTAATCATAGAAGTAATTTCCTGCAACTGTTTTCACAGCCTGTGAGATAAGAAATAAGGTTGACATTTTACATGACAGTTTACACTTTTCAGAACATCTTACAAAAATGTATTTTGGAGTGCCTGCTGAACATGCATAAACATCCTGAACATGCATGAACGAATTTGTGATGAGAAAACCAGTTGTTAAAATGTATGTACATTTACTCCAAAAATACGCGTTCCCGAGTACGCGGTAAATACATTTACATATACCTTTCAAAAAAGTAATGCACTCACTTTAATTTTTCATTTTGTACTGTATATTTTAAAAGTACACGCGTACAAAGAAAATGTATTTTTTGTTGCTAAAATCACAATTTTATGTTGCTAAAAAAGAAAATTTAGGAGAAATCAACTCATTTTTCTAAAAATGCTAAATAATTGCTAAAGAAAGACTTATGTCTTCCAGTGTAAAACTCACTCTCACATGTAATAAAGTAGTGTATTTTACATTTTCTGAGGGGAAAATAGTATTTTACTCACATTTATGCATGAGTACAAGTAAAAAAGTTATTTGTAAATTGTGTATACAAATCTTGTCCAAATGAATGTGGTAAAACAAGTTTTGGATACACAAAAATATAAGGTATGGATACAAAAAATTAAGATTTGGATACACTATTGGCATTATTCTTTACATAACTTCTATACATATACTTCACTAACTATTACAGCATACTTTGCATGGTTTGTGAAGCGCCGGGAAGTGCCAACAAGCACTTCACAGCATCAGGAAGTGTTGACATGAAGACACTTCACGATGCATCACACACCCATTTTTTGCTGTGCTTCTGGACTGACTCGTATATCACAGCAAAAAATGGGGTTGTAAAGCGGATGGAAGCGGCGCGCTTCCACACGCTTCCACACGCTTCCACACGCTTCCACACGCTTCCACACGCTTCCACCAACATAACAAGATTCTGGGTGAAGTGTTTTCCACATGCTTCACCTAGCTTCACCATGCATGTCACATGCATCCAAACATGTGGAAGACACTTAACGGCGCTGGCACTTCCACATGTTTTCCCTACGTACACATTTGAGTGCCATGTTAAAAATCGTGAAGTGCCTTCATGCAGATATTCCTGATGCATGTGGATGCATGCAAGCGGCTGGCATTTTGGCACACTTGTGAAAAGCTATATTTCACAACACCCACGCCCACCTAATTATTTTATTGCATTTACTGTATATCCTTGAATAAGTCCCCCTTGAATAACTCCTACCTGTTTTCCAAGTGAGATAAAAATCACTCTCCCCTATAATAACGCCTACTTTGATCGGTAGCAAAGATGTCATATGTAATATGGAATTTGTATTCAAAGTTATGATTTATCATTCTAAATTAACCCCTTTTAGACGGGAAAATTGGTCACACATTTTATGCAAAAGTCTGATGGGAAACAAACTCCTCCCAATTCTTAAAAGTCTGTAAAAATAGCTCCCCGGGGACTTATTCGAGGATATATGGTAGGTAAGGTTCAGAGGGGATTGACTGTTCGGGTTCGGGACCGCGATTGGTCTCATGGTTTCGGGATGGGGATTGGCATTTTTGGGGAATCGGGATTGGGAGTTTGAAAAATGTACTAGTATTGAGGGGTTTTCTTTCACTCATTTTTTTCACTAAAAACGTCTAATAAAATAACACAGTTACAGGCCAGAGACTGGCAAAAACTGCATCACTGGACGTTTCTCTAAACATTCATCAGTGCGTAAAAGTCATTTGGCAAACTTTGAAAAAAATTCCGGGATCGGCATTGAGTTTTGAAAAGTTTCGGGATCGGGATCGGGATTAGCTTTTCTTAGGTTTTCCGGATCGGATCAGGATCGGAATAGGCTTTTCTTGGATTTTAGGATTGGGATCAGGATAGGGTTTTCTTGGATTTCGGGATCGTGATCGGGAATGGGACTGCCAAATCCCTAAATTTCGGATCGGGATCGGGGTGCCACACGAACCCTAATTGTAGACAGGGGTATCTTGAATTTTGACCCTCCGAGTGGTTGGATAGATAGCAAATCGCTCCTCCGGAGGGATAGATAGCTGAAAAATTTTCTGGGGGGGGGGTTGAGGGGGGGGGGGGTTGTGGTGGTTTGATACATAGTTTTTTTTGGGGCATAGAAGGAAGAAAAGGGAGAAAAATCGCTAAAAGTAGGTGTAAAATAGTGTCAGATATTTTACATTTTTACTAATTTTACTAGTTTCCGTTTTTTACCACAAAATACGCGGCGGAGAATTGGTGTTTCCGGTCCCTTTGCACTAAATGCATGTGTAATTGAATAAATGGTTGTTCTTATGGTACGGGGATTTTACACACAATTCAGGAACAGCACCAGTACCCCTTGGGGTCCTGGCAAGTTCCCGAGGACAGACACGACAACTTGCCAATCCCTTTCATAATTGCAGCTGGCGTTTTACTCCAATTAGTCGTTAATAAAATCGAAATTAAGCAGTTAATAAAATTAAATTAAAATTCAAAGCAGTTAGTATGCTTCAGGGGGACCAAGTTGATTTTCACGGGAACTTTGTTTAGCGATAGTCAGAGTCAATTCACAATAGCACAAGTAAGTCGTAAACCTCTAGTGGGTGTAAAAAAACAAAACAAAGGCAAAACTTTGATCACTGGAAAACGAACAATATAAAATTTAAGGCGCAAGAAAATTTAGGTAATAGCCGGAGAAATGACAGAATACAATCCAAAATAAAATGAACAAATAAATGAAACGTAGATGTAATTAAAATAACATAATTAAAATATCTCAGCGGTAAGTGTCATAAACTGGGCTTTTATTCAACAGTTACGGTACAATTTAGAACAGGTGGTGTGACACTATGTTATCACCTCGCGCCGTTCTAGGTAAGATATTTTATGGTACGCCCGACCAAGGCCACTGAAAGAAATGCTCATTGCGGGGGTTTATTCAAGGTTACTTCATTGCCGGGTAAGGGGTGGGAACTTCCGGCATGAGCACACGCTACAAAGACACTAGCACTTTTGAGTTCACCAATCACCCTGGGTGATGGGAATAATTAATTGGCACTGCTGTGCTCTTCACTTCATGCTGTGCTCTGCATGTGTCTTGTAGGCGCATGTTGATATTAATTTTTTTTTTTGCCGCTTTCCCGCCCATTACCTAATCCTAAAATAAAATGCACCTGGTCGGGGAAATTTCCGAATGTTATCTCTGGCGGCGCTACAGAGTGTCTAACAAAGTGCACACCTTTAACTTAACGAGAAATTTCAAAACATTTCTAGCCCATTTTCAGACACTACACCTTTTCGAACAAAATGTAAACTAATCAAAAATGAAAAATAGGAATAATTTGTCCAGAAGTACATTTGACAAAAATAGAAATAATCACTCCAGTCTACTTGACTTAAATGCAGGTAGAAACAATTTTAATTAAGCAAAAGAAAATTCAAAACAATTAAAAATGCGTGGGGATAATAAAGTAATTAACGGAAAATTTACTAATTAGTTTCATGGCCACAGCAGTATCCATTTGGGCGTACTGTCCTGGGGGCTGCAGCCTCGTTGGCGAATTGCAGTGCACAGTGAACCTCACGTTCACTGTGACTTCCCTGTGCACTAGGGTTGGGAATTTCAAAATTTTCGGTTCCGGTTCTCGGTTCTCGGTTCCAAAAGATTTCGGTTCAGGTATCGGTTCTTGGTTCCTGAAAATTTTCGGTTCTGGTTCTCGGTTCGGTTCTTAAACTCGGTTCCGGTTCGGTTCTTTCAGTTCTAAAATGATCAAAATTTTGGTTCCGGGTAATAAAATAACCGGGTATCGGGTAATTATCGGCTGAACAACACAAAAACAACATTCCCAAGTTTACATGTGTAAGTACTACAGGTTGGATATTTCATACTACAGGAGCATATCACAGCCTTTTATGTCATGGTAGAATGCAGAAATCAGAGTTGTTTTAATAATACTGGTATTTAAAAAAGTGTAAAAGCAAACATATACGTTTTTTGTACTCGCGTACTTTCAAAAAGTACACAAGTAAATGAGTACTGGTATTTTTTTCTGGAGGAAACGTAAATGTATTTATGTAGTACGCAAGTGAGTACGCGTATTATTTTGAGTACAAACATAAATAACTTTTGTCAACTACGGTTAAAACTGCCACAAAACCAATGAAAACTACTACCAGTGATAATGCAAGGTAGAAAATTATGTTTAGCATGTAGCACTGAAAATTGCAAAATACCTAACAGTGTGACCCATATACTCTATACCTGCCAAAAACTAGACAGAATGCAAAATGACATTGCCATTCGTCAATGCATGAATAACTGTGTGTCAAAATATGATTTGCTTGATGGAAATGTTTGGGTTCATCTGGGTTTGCCCATCATCGCATATCTGGGTTTGGCCTTTCCGGGTGATGCAAGCATCCGTAATTGATAAGTTGGAATGATTTAATTTCTTAGGTATAAAATCGCGACGGTGAACCTTATCGGAAGCAGTGGATTCTGAAAAAGCAGAAAATAGGCTTTCCAATGGTATGTATCATAGCAATTAGTTTTTCCTGGTTTTGGCCACAATTATGATGAGAGATTGCCATGTATAAGTGCATCAGGGCATTTTGATTTCTTAGGTATAAAAGACCTCTGAAGAACCCCCATAAAAGCTTGTGGATTCTGATAGAGGACATTCTGGGCTACATAACGGTGTAAAATATAGCCATTATGCGCATCTGGGTTTGGCCTTTCTGGGCCATGCAAGCGTCTATAATTGACGTGTTGTCACATTTTGATTTCTTAGGTATAAAAGACCTCCAGGGAACCCCCATAAAAGTTTGTGGATTCTGATTAGCATTGAAAAAATCTCTGGGAGATTTATATTTAAAAAATCTCAGAAAATCTTATATTTTCTGAGATTTATATTTTTTCCATGATTTTCCAGAGAGATTTTATTATATTTTCTCATGATTGAGAAAATCTCTCGAGAAAATCTCTCTATATTTGCCCATTTTCACCTTCAAATTCACTAGTTCATGCGCTTTTTGCCAATTTTCATCTATTTTTAACTATTTATATATTTGCTCATATACCAATTTTTGGCTATTTTCCCTCCATTTGTAGTTTTTCCTTCCTTTATCCGAAATACATTTTCTGTACTCAAGTACTTTCAGGAAGTATACATAAAAGAGAGTACTGGTACGTTTTCAGAGGAAATTTAGATGTATTTACTTAGTACTCAAGTATTTGTATTTTTGAGTAAATGTAAATATGTTTAACCCCTGGACCATACTGAACCCCTGCAGTCCCATGAAAACCCAGTGCTCAAGTATGGGGCTGTATTTAAGCGCTGAGTCTGAATTGGCGCTGGGTGTTGCTACTTGTGCAACGGGTAAACTTATGCATTGGGTTCAAGCCGTTTTAACGACAAAAGAGTTGACAGCATGTTTTGGAAATATAGTTATCAAATTTTGGTGAAAAAGTCATCTGATAAATTCTGTGGGGATCAGCACATGTGAAAGTAATTTATTCTACTATGAGGAAAAATGTGCTTAAACCATATTTTTGTTAATTTTTCAGATACTAAATACATGATAGTACAAAGTTAGCCATCAGAAGACAATATGCTATTATCATATGAAATTGTGAATGAAAAAGTCAAACAACACATAATGTGCTTAATTTCTACTATCAATGGCTCAAACACCTTGAAATATTGATAAAATCATACTTTAAGTTGAGAGATTTTATGAGATTTTTTTGAACTGCAAGAGATTTTCTCAGAGATTTAATTATATTTTCAAAAATGACCCAAGAGATTTAATTATATTTTTTGCTTGAGAGATTTTCTGAGATAATATTTAATTATATTTTCTCAAAATCGGTCGTTTTTTTCAATGCTAATTCTGATAGAGGACATTCTGGGCTACGTAACAGTGTAAAATATAGCCGTTACATGCATCTGGGTTTGGCCTTTCCGGGCGATGCAAGCATCCGTAATTGATACGTTGGCACGTTTTGATTTCTTAGGTATAAAATCGCGATGGTGAACCTTATGGTAAGCAGTGGATTCTGAAAGAGCAGAAAATAGGCTTTCCAATGGTATGTATCATGGCAATTGGTTTTTCCTGGTTTTGGCCTCAATTACAGTTAGAGATTGCCATGTATAAGTGCATCAGGACGTTTTGATTTCTTTGGTATAAAAGACCTCCAGGGAACCCCCATAAAATCTTGTGGATTCTGATAGAGGACATTCTGGGCTACATAACGCTGTAAAATATCGCTGTTACGCGCATCTGGGTATGGCTTTTCTGAGCTATGCAAGCGTTTATAATTGACGTGTTGTCACGTTTTGATTTCTTAAGTATTAAGAATCTTAAAAGTGTAAAATATAGCCATTACACGCATCTGGGTTTGGCCTTTCTGGGTGATGCAAGCATCTGTAATTGATAAGTTGTCACATTTTGATTTCTTAGGTATAAAAGACCTCCAAGGAACCCCCATAAAAGTTTGTGGATTCTGATAGAGGACATTCTTGGCTTTGTAATGGTGTTAAATATAACCATTACGTGCATCTGGGTTTGGCCTTTCTGGGCGATGCAAGCTTCTGTAATTGACGTGTTGTCACATTTTGATTTCTTAGGTATAAAAGACCTCCAGGGAACCCCCACAAAAACTTGTGGATTCTGATAGAGGACATTCTGGGCTACGTAACAGTGTAAAATATAGCTGTTATGCGCATCTGGGTTTAGCCTTTCTGGGTCATGCAAGCATCTGTAATTGACGTGTTGTCACGTTTTGATTTCTTAGGTATTAAGAATCTTAAAAGTGTAAAATATAGCCATTACACGCATCTGGGTTTGGCCTTTCTGGGTGATGCAAGCATCTGTAATTGATAAGTTGTCACATTTTGATTTCTTAGGTATAAAAGACCTCCAGGGAACCCCCACAAAAACTTGTGGATTCTGATAGAGGACATTCTGGGCTACGTAACAGTGTAAAATATAGCTGTTATGCGCATCTGGGTTTAGCCTTTCTGGGTCATGCAAGCATCTGTAATTGACGTGTTGTCACGTTTTGATTTCTTAGGTATAAAATCGTGACAGTGAACCTTATGGGAAGCAGTGGATTCTGAAAGAGCAGAAAATCATAGCAATTAGTTTTTCCTGGTTTTGGCCTCAATTAAGATGAGAGATTGCCATGTATCAGTGCATCAGGACGTTTTGATTTTTTAGGTATAAAAGACCTCCGGGAAACCCCCGTAAAAGCTTGTGGATTCTTATAGAGGACATACTGGGCTACGTAATGGTGTAAAATATAGCTGTTACGCGCATCTGGATTGTGCTTTTGCAGGCGATTCAATCACCTTACATGACCATCCAATGTTAAAATGCTTGATTATGCTATATATATGAGGAAACTGATACAATGAAATATGATTTTTTTATCAGTGCTATATAGGCAACAATTTAAGAAAATAAAAATTTTTTGGGTGTGTCCAACTTTTGGCTATTGACTTGTGCACTGACTCATAAACATCCTGAACATGCATAAACAAATTTGTGATGAGAAAACCACAGTTGTTAAAATGTACGTACATTTACTCCAAAAATATGCGTACCCGAGTACGCGGGAAATACATTTACATATACTTGTTCAAAAAAGTAATGTACTCACTTTAATTTTACATTTTGTACTGTACATTTTAAAAGCACACGCGTACAAAGAAAATGTATTTTTTTGTTGCTAAAATCACAATTTTCTGTTGCTAAACAAGAAAATTTAGGTGAAATCAACTCATTTTTCTAAAAATGCGAAATTATCGCTAAAGAAAGACTTATGTCTTCCAGTGTAAAACTCACTCTCACATGTAATAAAGTAGTGTAATTTTACATTTTCCGAGGGGAAAATAGTATTTTACTCACATTTATGCAGAGTACAAGTGAAAAAGTTATTTGTAAATTGTGTATACACATCTTGTCCAAATGAATGTGGTAAAACAAGTTTTGGATACACAAAAATATAAGATATGGATACAAAAAAATAAGATTTGGATACACTATTGGCACTATTCTTTACATAACTTCTATACATATACTTTGCCAACTATTACAGCATACTTTGCATGGTTTGTGAAGCGCCGGGAAGTGCCAACAAGCGCTTCACAGCGTCAGGAAGTGTTGACATGAAGACACTTCATGATGCATCGCACACCCATTTTTTGCTGTGCTTCTGGACTGACTCATATATCACAGCAAAAAATGGGGTTGTAAAGCGGATGGAAGCGGCGCGCTTCCACACGCTTCCACTCTTCCACACGCTTTCACACGCTTCCACACGCTCAAACCAACATAACAAGATTCTGGGTGAAGTGTTTTCCACATGCTTCACCTAGCTTCACCATGCACTTCACATGCATCCAAACATGTGGAAGACACTTAACGGCGCTGGCACTTCCACATGTTTTCCCTACGTACACATTTGAGTGCCATGTTAAAAATCGTGAAGTGCCTTCATGCAGATATTCCTGATGCATGTGGAAACACTAGCGTGCTTTATGAAGCGTTGGGAAGCGTCCGCGTGAAGACACTTCATGACGCTTCACCGCGCATCCATTCCACACACCCATTTTGTTGCTGTGATATTTACAATACCTCATTTTAGTATGTAATTAAATATGAAAAAACATGTTATGCTTCATGAGTGCCAATTTGTGGAGAACTTTTCACATTACTTCATGATCATGTATCAAATTTCTCAGAGAGTTTGCCCAGAGAAACGGACCAGCGCAAGCAGCAGGGCGCAGGCAGCCGCCCAGCGCAGCACCCGTTCCATTTTGTTCCCTTCCTGTCTTCGTGCCCCGGGGACCACTGGCCGCCTCTCTTTGCAGCTGCTCATGTAGAAGTGCACTTTGCTGGCTCTGTGCCAGCAAAAAGGCAACACACGGTGCTCTGCGGCTGGCATTTTGGCACACTTGTGAAAAGCTATATTTCACAACACCCACGCCCACCTAATTATTTTATTGCATTTACTGTATATCATTGAATAAGTCCCCCTTGAATAACTCCTACCTGTTTTCCAAGTGAGATAAAAATCACTCTCCCCTCTTAAATATAACGTCTACTTTGATCGGTAGCAAAGCTGTCATATGTAATATGGAATTTGTATTCAAGGTTATGATTTATCAAACCAAACTAACCCCTTTTAGACAGGAAAATTGGGCACACATTTTGTGCAAAAGTCTGATGGAAAACAAAACTCCTCCCAATTCTTAAACGTCTGTAAAAATAGCTCCCCAGGGACTTATTCGAGGATATATGGTAGGTAACGATGGCAAACCCTCCGAAAAAAAAGTATTTAAATTTTTAAGTGTTTTTTCCTAAATTAATTTTCGAATTTTTCCTCAAATTAATTTTCAAATTTTTGAATTTTCAAATTTCGAATTTTCGAATCTTTTTAGGCAGTTTTCGAATTTTTTTGGGTAATTTTCGATTTTTTTGGGGAAAATATTGAATTAACTGCTTTTAGCTGTTAAGTAGGTACCGTAAATCCTCAAATAAGTCCCCAGGGGGGTTATTTTTTCTTCAGAAATTTTTGAGGGGGAGTTATTTGAGGGGGGGGGGGGTATTTTTCCTCACGTTCAAAAGGGGGGGAGTTATTCAAGGGGGGTGAGTTTTTCGAGGGGTACTTATTTGAGGATTTACGGTATTTATGTTCAAATAGTTATGGGTGCTCAATTGGGGTGGGGTAGCTGTTATGGGTCGATTTGACCCTGTATTTATGTGATTTATATATATGTATATATATATTTACTGTAAATCCTCCAATAAGTCCCCCTCGAATAAGTCTAGTGGACCCACCCCCTAAAATGCCATTCCTGACTCCAGCTATGGGTCTGCGGTGGGGGTGGATGCCATTTCAACGTTTTTTGACGTGATTTTTTGTTTCGATAACTCTTTCAGACTCACCGCATATCAATTGTCTATCGATTTAGCTGATTGAACTTAAGAATGTATTATATTTCACTGAATTCCCTGAAAAATTCGAAAAGTATTTTCGAATTTTTGAATTTTCAAATTTTCGAATTTTTTTGAAAAAAATCGATTTTTAAGTGTTTTTTTCAGTAGTGAAATAAAAATTCGAAAATTCTGAAAAAATTCAAAAATTCGAAAATATTTTCGAATTTTCGAATCTTTTTTTGCCATCGTTAATGGTAGGTAAGGTTCAGAGGGGATTGACTGTTCGGGATCGGGACCGCGATTGGTCTCATGGTTTCGGGGTGGGGATTGGCATTTTTGGGGAATCGGGATTGGGAGTTTGAAAAATGTACTAGTATTGAGGGGTTTTCACTCATTTTTTTCACTAAAAACGTCTAATAAAATAACACAGTTACAGGCCAGAGACTGGCAAAAACTGCTCTTAACATTCATCAGTGCGTTAAAGTCATTTGGCAAACTGGAAAAATTCCGGGATCGGCATTGAGTTTTGAAAAGTTTCGGGATCAGGATCGGGATTAGCTTTTCTTAGGTTTTCCGGATCGGATCAGGATCGGAATAGGCTTTTCTTGGATTTTAGGATTGGGATCAGGATAGGGTTTTCTTGGATTTCGGGATCGTGATCGGGAATGGGACTGCCAAATCCCTAAATTTCGGATCGGGATCGGGGTGCCACACGAACCCTAATTGTAGGCAGGGGTATCTTGAATTTTGACCCTCCGAGTGGTTGGATAGATAGCAAATCGCTCCTCCGGAGGGATAGATACCTGAAAAATTTTCTGGGGGGGGTGGAGGGGGGGGTTGTGGTGGTACGATATATAGGCTTTTTCGGGGCATAGAAGGAAGAAAAGGGAGAAAAATCGCTAAAAGTATGTGTAAAATAGCTCAAAATGGGTATACAAGAGCATATAGTACTTAAAATAGCTGAAAATAGGCAGTTAGATGCATGAACCAGTGATTTTGTAGGTGAAAATCTATATATAGGTATGAAAAAAAGCAATTTTGAGCGAAAATTGGGGTATAGTTTCTGAAAAATCGCTCCAGATAGGTAGATAGCTGGGCGATTTGGGGAGGGGGGTTTAGGGGGTAGCAGCGCAAAATTTTGCCTCCGGGAGAGATAGATAGCTGAGCGGCCTCCGGGATAAATAGATAGCTGGGCGGTTTGGGGGAGGGTAACCCCCTCCCCCCAACCCCCCCCCCATTCGAGACCTCTGATTGTAGGTCAGGTATTGTGTCAGCGGGGATGTCTGCGTCGCGTGTGGTTGTGTGGGTGCCTTTGTGCCTCTGCTGTCTGCTCTGCTGTCCACCGGGTCCGCGATGTGTCCATTTCGGGCCGCCGACTAACTTTTTGTGCAATCCTGCTGGCATTTTGTTGGTTCGTTCACTTCCACAGATTTTATTTTTTTTTGAACTTGTGCATTTACACTGAAAAGCAGCTGTAATAATAGGGATAAATTAATTTGTCCACTTGTCTGTTTGCAAAAGTTCAGTACTTAAAACAACTCTGCTCTGGAGGGATAGATAGCTGAAATCATAATAAAGATAGCAAAATAATGATTTGGGTGTTTGGTAAAAAAATAGGATTTCAACTTGTACGCGAAAAATCGTGAAAATTGAGATAAAATAACTTGAGAATCAATTACTCCAGATGGAGCAAACAGCTGGGCAAATTGGGGCAGAGTTGTTAAAATACAGGTATTTTTGGAAAGCATAAGCATAAGTGTCATAAATGCACCATGGGACCATGCGCGCCAGCCAAAAAATGGCACCGCAACGACACGGTGCCATTTGAAAACAATAGCACCGGCACCCGGGGCACCAGCCGGCTGCTGGTGCTGGCACCGAAAGGCACCGCACCGGGCTGAAAGTTGAGGATTATTTATCGGGGCGTTTCTTAGAGGCAACACCTTCGGAACTGCATATTTCCATCAATTCTTTACCGATTTTGATGGTTGAGCATTTCAATGATCAGAATCATATGGCGATCACTTTATGAAGCAATCAGAACGATTACGAATGATGCTCAAATATTTTATATGCTCCAATCCACTTAGTCAGTATTAGTGATGTAAAGGCACCGGGGCACCGGTGCCCCGGTGCTGAGCACCGAAGGGCACGAGCACCGGTGCTGGTGCGGTGCCATTGCAATCTTCAGGGGTGCCATGCCGGTGCCGGTGCCATTTTTTTCAGAATAGCACCGGTGCCGGTGCGGTGCGGTGCCATTTTTTTGCCGGTGCCAAAGGTGCTAGCACCAGGGCCGAAGTAAAAGGCACCGAGAAAGGCACCGGCCAAGGCTTCATGTGCTGTGTAATTTTGTCCATAGTATGTGCTTACCGTATTACCTCGAATTATCCCCCCCTTGAATTAACCCCCCCCCCTCGAATTAACCCCCCCTCAAAATGGGCTGGGGAAATAATAAACCCCCCCCCCTCGAAATACCCCCCTCCGGAATGATGTACATCATGTATGCAACGTATATGATGTATTTTTTACAACTTATTTGCATCGTAGCTACACTTATACGCTCATTTGTGTACAGATGTACATACTTCTATAGCCCCAATATAACCTATTTTCTCACGTTTATTACCGTTCTTGTGTAAGAAAAACTGTCATCTTTACTATGAATTTCACGAAAATTTCTGACGAAATAATAAAACCCCCCCTCGAATAAACCCCCCCCTCGAATTAACCCCCCCTCAAATTTTGCTGGCGAAATGATAAACCCCCATGGGGGTATTTCGAGGTAATACGGTATTCATATTTCAAAAAACAGCGATATATTTACCCAACCGTTTTTGCCTATTTGTAAACCTCCCATCAAATAAATATACCTACTGTGAAATCCATAATGGCAATAGTGGCTATGGACATTGCAGTGAATTAAATATTGTATCTTTCATTTGTAATCATTGGAATTGCTTCATAAAAGTGATTGCCACATCATTCTGATCATTTTAAGTGCTCAACCATCAAAATCCGTTGAAAGTTCATGGAAATATGCACTTCCAAAGGTTATATTCACTTCAGAAATTCCAGCCCGGTGCGGTGCTTTTCGGTGCTAGCACCGGCAACCCGCCGGTGCCCTTCGGTGCCGGTGCCATTTTTTCCAAAAGGCACCGGTGCCGGTGCGGTGCGGTGCCATTTTCTGGCCGGTGCCCCAGGGTGCCAGGTGCCATTTTCATGCGATGGCAAAGGTGTGGGTGTGGTGCGGTGCCATTTTTCCCGGTGCCTTTAACATCACTAGTCACTATTGTCTACTCATCGAGATTGATAGTTACAGAAAATGTAGGTACCGTATTTCCTAAATAACCCCCATGTGTTTATTTTTTGAGAATTGAGTGAGAATATTGAGGGGGGAGGTTTCGAGGGTTGTAATTCGAGGTGGGGCTATTATTTCGCCAGAAATTGTTTGAACCCCCAGTATAGTAATAACGTGTGCAGACGTATAAGAAGAATGCAACAAAAACCACCATGTCAAACGTAACTCAATCATTGTTTTTAACATGTGTTACGCATTGCCCCAGTTATAAACCAACTCTTTTGTCATTGACGTTCTCTTTATACTCAATTGGGGGGTCTATTTATACGGCTCCGCACCTGTACGCACAAACGCCCAGCGCGCACAAACGCCTGGCACGCACAAAATGAAAGTCCGGTACGCACAAACGCCCGGTATGCACAAAACTGTAGCTGTGTGCGTGCCGCGCACAATGTGCGTGCCAGTCGTTTGTGCGCGCCGGTCATATGTGCATATATTTATGTCATATCATCTTTTTAAATGAGGCTCACAACTAGTGATGGAAAAAGCGCCAGGACTTTGGCGCCAAGCGCCAAAAGCGCCATGGCGCTTTTCCGAACCCCAGCGCCGAGCGCCAATGGCGCCAGAGCAAAATGGCGCCAAGCGCCAAAAGCGCCATGGCGCTTTTCTAGACTACGGCGCCAAGCGCCAATGGCGCCAATAGCGCCAGCGCCAAAAACTTTTTGCTTCTCATATATGCAGCCATGCTAATGCACTGCTATTTATTTGTTTTTGGCGCAAGATATAAGTCAACTCCAGTCACTTTTGTTATTTTTGTATTAATATTTTACAGCTGGGTGTTTGGGCTAACTATAGCAAACCATCTGTAAAAAGTGCTAAGATTTATAGGTGTTTTTTTAAATTACTTTAGGAATTTATTAGTTTTTCCCCTAAAATAATTTTCTAATTTTCAAATGAAGTATTCAATTTTTTGGAATACTTTTGATTTTTCTACTAGGCAATGGCAGTTTCCAGTTTTGCTAGTCAATTTTGAACACAGGATTTTGAGGTTTCAAATTTTGGATTGCCATTGTTGGAATGGCTTCAGAAAGTGATTCCACACCCTGTGATTAGAACTTATTTTGATTGAATGAAAAAAGAACTTATTTTGATTGAACTTTTGACATTTCGCATGACACTTAACAAAGTTGTATTTACGAAATTTTGGATGATGTTCTTTACTTAACTTTACACTTTACAGGGTCCTTTGACCCTGCTCAAACAAAACTGCAAGGAACAAGCTCAGTATAGTGATTTAGCTAAAACCTATGTGGAGAGTGTTACCAGTCCGATGAATAGTCACATAAAGCCTTACATAATTCGGATTAGATGGGAAAAGTGTTGAATACTAATGCAATCACAGGGACATTGTTCACAGAGTAATCAAGAATAAGGTATATTGATCCGGGAATACACTTACAGTAGCACATATACTTATGTAAATTCAATTTAACAGGTCATTCTGCATAAAATAATAATGAATTTTTAGTGTTTCTTGGCGCTTTTTTGGCGCTTTTTAAAACACTAGCGCCAAGCGCCAATGGCGCCACGGCGTCATAGCGCCAAGCGCCAAAAGCGCCATGGCGCTTTTCCAAACCCCAGCGCCAAGCGCCAATGGCGCCACAGCAAAAAGGCGCCAAGCGCCAAAAGCGCCATGGCGCTTTTTGCTTTGGCGCTAGCGCCAGGCGCCAGCGCCATGGCGCTTTTCCATCACTACTCACAACAATCAAAATGAGAGAATGAAATAAAAACATTACAAATTAAATTATATCAGTTAAAAATATGAACTTTATTTAAGTGTCTGCTGAATAATTTTCCACCTAAGGGTAGCCGGCTCATATTTTTGAAAGGTTGTCATTAATAATAAAAAACAGCCGAAAAATTTTAGCCACGCTGCCATGCAAAGGTTTGATGAAATTGCTTCCTCATGCTGCAGTTTGCTGTGTTAGTAGTAACGATGGCAAACCCTCCAACAAAAAGTATTTAAATTTTTAAGTGTTTTTTTCCGAAATGAATTTTCGAATTTTTCCCGAAATGAATTTTCGAATTTCGAATTTAATTTTCGAATTTTCAAATTTTCAAATCTTTTTTGGCAATTTTCGAATTTTTTTGGCTATTTTTCGAATTTTTTCAAAAAAATTTTGAATTTTTTTGGTAAACATATTGAATCTGAAGTTTTAAATGAAGCCTTTGGACTGTTTTGGAAGTGGCTATACTCGGCAGATGTGATACTCTACAAATAGATATGATTTATGTCTTCGGCTGGCAGACAGCCAACCTAAAATATGTGAACTGACTCCCCACTCCACTCCACTTCATCCCAACTCTCAACCGGTTCAGTGAGCCGTAAGTTCACTGCCAACTGCGGTTATGACGTCAGGATGGAGTGTTACCTCCAGAAAAATATACAGTGTAATGTCGCCCAAGTATAGCGCACTGAGTGTACTCAGTGCATACAGTGCTAACTTCACAAGATACATGTAAATACTTCTCAAACCACTCTTCTTTGATAATATCTTTGATCACATCTCTTTTACTTAAAAATATGTGCAGTTCCTATGGGCCGTCCCAGACACCTGTAAAATGCTCTGTGAAATGTCAAATGTTATGCAAAGTGTCTAAAGTCATGGAAATGCTGTGGAAAATTGCAAATATGTTAACCAATTTCCCGGGCATTTTCATAACTTTTGACACTCGCATAACATTCCACATTTTACAGGGCATTTTACATTTCAACGTTTTTGGACATTTTTTTGTTTTGTTTCGCTTTTTCATAAGCACCGCGTACCAATTGTCAATTTATTGAGCACGTTGAACTTAAGAGTACGTTTTGTGTCCTTGAATTCCCTGAAAAATTCAAAAAGTATTTTCGAATTTTTGAATTTTCGAATTTTTGAATTTTTTGTAAAATAAATCGATTTTTAAGTGTTTTTTCTAGGGGTGAAATAAAAATTCGAAAATTATGAAAAAATTCGAAAATTTGAAAATGTTTTCGAATTTTTGAATCTTTTTTTGCCATTGTTAGTTAGTAGCCTACATTTTGTTAGGATGTGTATACATTACCAGTGAAATGATATACTTCTTTTGATAGCTCAATGTGAAAATGGTATGGTATTTATATGATATATTACTTTGTGCATTCAAAAGCATACACATGTTTTGCTGCAGCGTCCAATTTTTGTTGGCTTCAGCCATTTTTGGGGGATCACAAATATGTCAAAATGACTGTCAGAATATCGAAAAAATGGTCGATATTCGATATTTTTTTAAAATTTTCGATATCGATATTCGATATTCGATATTCGATATGAAAAAATGGTCGATATCTGATATTCGATATTCGATACAATATATCGTCCCAACCCTACCAGTACGCACAAATGCCCAGTATGCACAGAGCATCAGATTTGTGCGTACCGGGCATTTGTGCGTGGCGGGCTCAATTTTGTGCGTGCCGGGCGTTTGTGCGTAGGAGACCTGGCCCTGTGGATCAGCTTGCACCATTTTCGCCGGGGCTGAATGTCTTCCAAAAAACGTTTGTGTGACTGCCCCGTCGGAAGACCCGCGAGCGATTTTTTGAACTGGCATCTGTATCCGCGGAAGTAGTTCGCCGCGGTTCTTTCTATCTAATTGTTTGGGCGGCTCTGTGCAGTGTGCACTCCTAAACGCAGCACGCCTTTAGCACGCTGAACTTAAGACTGTGTTTTGTCGCCTTGAATTACCTGAAAAATTCAAAAACTATTTTCGAATTTTCGAATTTTTTAAAAAATGAATCGATTTTTAAGTGTTTTTTCCAGGGGTGAAATAAAAATTCGAAAATAATGAAAAAATTCGAAAATTCAAAAAAATTTTCGAATTTTCAAATCTTTTTTTGCCATCGTTAATGATAGCATGTTCAGAAAAATTTTTTTGTTGTGTTGGAAAGCTGGGTCAAATAGGCATACGATATTTATACAGCACTAATCTGACGTCAAAAACGGAATCTTCAGGTTGTCCCGATCATCGTAAGAGTTGAATGATCCAAATCAGCCCAGAAATGGCCAAGTTATTAAGCTTCAAAGCAGAGTTGTTAAAATACCGGTATTTTTGGAAAGCGTAAGCGTAAGCGTAAATACACTTTCCAAATTTTGAGTATGGATACTAAAAGCGTAAGGTATTTTTAAAATACCTAGGAAAGCGTAAAAAAAAGCGTAAGCGTAAAAATTTTCTAGAAAGTGCCCCTGCTGTTGAGCATGGGGAAACACCCTAGCTTTCACTTTTAGATGACTTTATAACATTTCCATTCATTTTTTCACATCATTTCATCAACACGATCACCACATAACAACACAACTTCATCTAACTGGGACCCACCGTATTACCTTGAATTATCCAGCCCCCTTGAATAAACCCCATCCCCCCGCCCCCTCAAAATTGGCTCGGGAAATAATAAAAAACCCTCGAATAAGCCCCAATCGAATTAACCCCCCTCAAATTTTGCTGGCAAAATAATAAACCCCCACACGGATATTTCGAGGTAATACGGTAAGTGCTGTTGACGGAATCCATTGTCGCCCCAAAAATTGCTAGTCTGACGCCACGATATTGCAGGCGACAGAATTTTAGCACAATTTGTACATGTGCCACCATTTTCAGTGTGTTTATGCACACACGCAGTAATTTTTTTTGGTACGCATTGTCGTTCATATTGTTTTTTTTTTGTAGTTTCACGCTTTTGAGAACCGTAAAACTGCGCCGTGTGAAAAGTTTTTTACGCTTTTAGTACCCGGGTAATTCGGCCGGGAAAGCGTAATAAAGCGTACAGGTATTTTATGAAAGCGTAAGCGTAAGCGTAAGTATAAATACCCATTTACCCGGGTATTTCGGGTAAGCGTAAATACGCTTTCGCAACTCTGCTTCAAAGTCAATCACCCAGATTGGCCAGATTTTTTAAATTTTATTGACCACCTTTTTATAGACCCCCCTTATCTAGTTACTGGGGGATTATTCAAGCAAAAAATTTTTTAGTCATAGTCCCGACCTGAAAACCCAACATACTCAAACAGCATCAAAATTGGGCCAGGAACAAGCGACAGAGAAGCAACAAAAGTGTGGTGGACCCCCAGCCTCCCATTTCTCGATGGTGAAAAGTTTCAACTATTCTGACCACTAGTGTATTTATCTTACTTCTTTGTTCAAAATTTGTTGTCAGTTTATGACAGAGTATGGTTCCATTCTCTGCACAGCAACGACTCCTTATCAGTAGACTAGTGATGGAAAAGCGCCAACAAAAAGGGCGCCAAGCGCCAATGGCGCCATGGCACCATTCGGAACATGGGCGCCACAGAAAAAGGGCGCCAAGCGCCAAGGGCGCGATGGCGCCATTCAAAAAGTGGGCGCCAGGCGCCAATGGCGCCACGGAAAGAGGGCGCCAAGCGCTAGCGGCGCCATGGTGCCATTTGAAAGTTAGGGCGCCAGGCGCCAAGGGTGCCAGGGTAAATAAGTGCGTACAATACCCTGTGTGTTCTAAGACTAGAAGTGTTTTTCCAACACTGTATTGCACAAATTCACTTCTGTATTCACGTTCTCCAGGATGTAATCAACAAAAAATCAACATGATGCAAATTTCCATTAGACAAAACAATGCATTCACTTCACATGGATTCTACATGGGAGTTGATGGAAATGGAATTACAACAATTTGAATCCGTTTATTTAAGAGTTTGCAAGCTTGATGGTTCATCATTCTTAGCTTCTGATCGGTCAAACGCTCCATTGATGAACCGTTGGACAAAAAATTTCAATCCAATGTCACTACTTTGTCCATTTTTCTGGTGAATTTCCGTTATCCACTGACACACTTTTGTATTTTTTCTCATTCACGAACGAGGCACTCACGTTGAAACCCTGCTGGCGCCATTTTGGCGCGCCGCTCTTTGGCGCCCTAAAATGGCGCCAGCGCCATGGCGCCATTCCATCACTAGTGTCAGTGTGGTATTACTACTAGTACTACATGCATCAATTTATCAGACATAGGTAATTGTGCTCTCGGTTGTTCAAACAGCACCAGTTTTCCAGGCAGTGGGCTTGACCAGGTGCCAGTTCCGCAAATTGAGATGTGATATCTAAAATGGCAAATTCAAAGTGAATTGAGATGAAAATTATCAAAAGCTATTCGAAATCTAAAGTGTATGTCAAAATTGCCGCAGCTTGTATGCGCAGAATTCTACCATAATTTAATGAACAAAATCTTCTGATAAAGTTCTTAATCAATTATTCCACAGCAAAAAGTCTATATTATGACAGAAAACTATATACTTTTGGTTGATTATTCAGATGGGTTATGGTAGGTTTCCATACAAAGTGTGATGTCCGCCGCGTATAGCACATGGGCAACTGTACACTTGCGTATGCCAAATCCACTACACATGCAAAACCCCTTTTTCCCAATTTTTTAACCACATCGTGGAATTGGAGTGTATTTAAAAACTCAAGCGACTTTTCGTTATAATGTAATAACTTTCTATAATAAAAATCTCAGAAAATCTTATATTTTCTGAGATTTTTTAGATAAAAATCTTGCAGAGATTTTTCCAATGCTTTTGCCGATTTTGATGCAGTTCGAGTTTGGTGTTTGGGTTACGTTACATGACACTTTGCCAGGCATTTTCAGGCAAATAGTGAACTTAGCTAGATTTATTATTTTACTGAAATTTAGATAAATGACAAAAAAGTTTACTGCGCAAGAGATCACTTAGTAAAAGACTACTTTTTATCATTTAGAATGTTGATCATGCACAAATTTTACATCACAAGAATCTGGTGGTCACTTTTTCACTTGATGCAATTCAAATGGATGCAATGTAGCTGGTGAAAAGCAAGGTCATAGTAGCCACGAACTTTGTTCCACTCTGTGTTTGGGGGCAGGTTTACATGAATTGGTATATCATATTGACTGCACATTTTGTTGTAAAAACTGCACTGTGCCATTATGGTTCAAACGGGACCAGTTTTTGGGAGCGGGAAATTTTTTTATCGGGACAGGGACTGGGGTATCGTCAGTACTGGGACTAAATGTAATAATTAATGATGGCAAAAATGTGAAAGCGTGTTCAATTTTTTTTGCATTTCCAGCCAAATTTGAGTTTCCTGCTTTTGGACATCACATTTTCCCAATTCCTGGCAACTTGTGATAGTATTTAACTCATGTAAAATTTACCGAAATCATAGAATAATCGATATCCAGGAAATGCTGACAGTTAATGCCACATTGACACAATTATGGAATTTACTAAAGCCTGGGTTTCTTTCGGTCACTCTCAACTGAGTTGAGTTAAAGCTACAAGGGACCGAAAATTTTTACCTTCATAGAGAAATGTATGGGTTTTCTTCTGATATTTTGATGAGGTTTATTAATTCATAGTGCCCATTTTGAGGGGGAGGGGGGTATTTTTTTTTGGGGGGGGGGGGTATTTCGAGGGGGGGGGGGTAATTCAAGGAAATACGGTAGTTATGCATAGTGACAATACCGGAAAAAAATCAGGGCGAATGAACTTTGCATCTGTCAGGCTTGCAGCTCCTATTTTTGGTGTGTGAAAAAACGTGTGTGAATTTGGGAGTGTGATTATTTTTTTAAATCAGCAACAAAAATATGTGTTGCAATTTCACTTTAATTGTGACCCACACTGTAAGCCAATGTGCATTTTTGGCTATGGCGTGATTGTTGTTATTGAGAGAACATGTAGAGGTCACAGTCACACATATTTATCTCACATTGGAGAAAACTGTGATATTTTTTTGCCTGACATTTGTGTGTTACGTGTGAATAGCAAAACGTGTGAATTGAGCTGCAAGCCAGGGTTTAGTATATTTAGTCCATAGAAATTTGTTTACCTGTTGTACAATTATTTCCCCAGTTATGTAAGTAATTTTGTGATGATTTAACATTACCTTTTCACTGATTTTTGTTGATATGAAATTATTTTGTTTGATATGGCGGCTTGACTTGACTGGGTCTTGCAAAAAGCTTCAAAGGTCTTGACTGGGAAACAGACACATGAACTAATGAATTTGAATGTCAAAATGGCATAGAGGTACGGAAATGGGTAATTTGAGTGAAATTTGAGGTAAATTTCGCAGAAATACTGATATTTTCCATGGAGAAACAGTATTTTACTCGTGTTTACTTCAGGGGAGAGTAAAAATAAATAGTTTACATTTACATATACCTTTGGAAAATGGGACAAGTTTTAATTTTTATTTTACAACTTTGCAATTACCATGATGACATCGGTGTGGGCATTGTTTTTCATGGTTGTTGTGGCTGATTTTGTTGTTGTAGCTGATTTTGTTGTTGTAGCTGATTTTGTTGTTGTAGCTGATTTTGTTGTTGTGGTGGAACTCTTTGTAATTGCATTTGGAGGCCCACTGCTGAGGGCTTTTTCAGAAAGTGGCAGGAATTTGTCACAATCCTGGGGCGAAATTTAATTAGCCCAACACAACTTGTAGGCAGCACAATTATTTTTCTGTCTAACCTAAATATTGACAAAAACCACCATACTACAGGCGATATACCAAGAACACCTGCCTTAGAGGTTCTATTAGGGACCACACTTTTATTTTTTTGTGGCTCAAATAAAGTTAAATACCGTATTTCCTCGAAATACCCCCCCCCCCCCTGAAATACCCCCCCCCTCGTTTGACCCCCCCCCCTCTCGAGACCACTATGAAACAATCACCCCCCCCCCCCCTCGAAATACCCCCCCCCCCAAATTGAGTGTAAAGATAACGTACATGACAAATACGGCAGTTTGTGTTCTGTGTACTGCAGAACACACGTTAAAACAATGTCGGTGTCACGTTAGAACAGTGTGCATACCATCTACATACTAATATTAGTCTACAGAACCTTATAAATGGCGGTTTTTGTTGCATTTTTCGACGTCTGCGTACGTTTCAGACGACAATTTCGTACTTGGTTTTCAAAAATTTTCTTATGAAATAATAACCCCCCCCCTCGAAATACCCCCCCCCCTCGTTTAACCCCCCCCCCCTCTCGGGACCACTATGAAACAATCACCCCCCGGGGGGTATTTCGAGGAAATACGGTAAGTGTATTTCTATTAGAAGAAATACAGTATTATTGCCAGTTTCTGGCATAATTAGAGTTAGTGAAGTAATACCCTCCACTGCACATTGAGGTAAAACTATACAGAATATTTTTTATATTGACTCCAAAATATAGAGATAACAATCGATAGCATTATGCATCAGAAAATGCCTTTTCTGTCGAATATCTAAATCAAAAATCGATAAAATTTTTTGCTTTTTCTCTGGTAGAGGTTCTATTAGGGACCACACTTTTATTTATTTTGTGGCTCAAATAAAGTAAAATAAGTATATTTCTATTAGAAAAAATACAGTATTATTGCCAGTTTCTCTGGTACCCAGGTATTTCGGCCAGGAAAAGGTAACAACATGTACTGGTATTTTTAAAAAACTAAATAGCCTAAATTTCAAAAACTAAATAGAGTTTTTACACTCAGACAGAAAGTCTCAACCATTAAGCCAGAGTTAAAGGGAAATAGAAGGGACTTCGCTATTTCGCTTCGAAAATTTCGCTATTTGTCGACAACATTTCTCGTTGAGATTGTCGACAATTTCATTTGTTTTTCATTGATATCACAAGAACCACTAGAGCGTTTTGGATATTTTTTTGGACACAATGTAGATATCGGTTAGTGCTTTCTTATGGATGGATATCTTCAAACATTCTTGAATAATCGAATTTGCGGCAACATTTATTTGTCGCTTCACCTTCTATTTATCAGTATGCTCTAACTCTGGCTTAATGCACAGTAGTATTTATAATTGTGCAGCCCACAGCAAAATCGCTGGTCTGATTAAATTTCATGCCTCTGGTTCAGCTCCAGTTGCCCAGGCACCCGCCGTTTGCCCATAACATTCGCGAAGCATGTAATACATGTAGTAACAGAATGCTGCCCCACTTGTTTTATCTTCAATTGCCTCCAGCTTGTCTGCCCACTCATTCATGGAATCTGCCTCATTTTCTGTGGAATCGTGTATTAAGAGCATCAATTAGAAAGTTTTGTACCTACCATAGTTCCTCAAATTAACCCCCCCCCCCTTGAATTGACACCCAACTGCGCTTGATGATCCATGTGAAGCAGAACACATGTTAAAAACAAAGTTGTATTAGTAAATACACAAACTAGTGTGCATGTGCTTATCTACAGACATTGAGGTTGACATCGAGATTTGAGGGGGAATGGGGTATTTTGAGGAGATATGGTATACTAGAATTCTCCACCATGGTCACCAACTGTCGGATGTATAATTTGCTCTCCGCCTGTAGTACCCAATATCCCAGGTGATATCGTCAGTAACATCTTTTTTGAATCCCTGCTTGTCTTGTACATCCATCTGAGTGAAATCGGTGTAAATTGGCATAAACTGTAAATAGCTGGGGCCAGTCCCATAAGTCAACAAGTGCTTTACTCTTGACTCTTGGCGACTTGCAGAGCCAGCAGTCAACTCAAGTCGACAGCACAGGGGATTTTGGGGTTAGCATTTTAGGGGGAGGGGTCCGCCACTAAGCATGTGTTTATATCTCGGGAACCACTTATATGGAAACAAAACATCAGTGCACGTTACAGTGTAATTTGTAGGTTTCCCATGAAAATACATGAGTAGATAAATTATGTCCTTGATTGTACTGTTTATGCAGTGATAAATAGTGATTGTAACTTTCAAGTGACAGTTTTATACTGATTTTTGGTGTCATAAAGTAATAAGATAACATGCATATGTTATAAAAAAATAAGTTTCATGCAATATTTTTGCATTTATTTTGCATATTTTCCACACTTTTGTATGTAAAAGTGATGTCAAGTTATTTTTTGTATTATGGTATACTCGGCAGACCGCACGCTATGCATTTTTCTAGAGGAACCACTCCATTGGAGGTAACGATGGCAAACCCTCCGAAAAAAAGTATTTAAATTTTTAAGTGTTTTTCTAAAATGAATTTTGGAATTTTCGAATTTTTCTCCAAATTAATTTTCGAATTTTGAATTTAATTTTCAAATTTTCGAATCTTTTTGGGCAGTTTTCAAATTTTTTTGGTTAGTTTTCGAATTTTTTCGAAAAAGTATTGAATTTGAACTTTTTTTTCACTGCAATTTTGCATCACAAATGGTGGAAGCACTCATGTGGACCAAGGGGTCTCCAATGGGGGGGGGGTAACCCCCCAAACCACCCAACTATCTATCTGTCCCAGACGCCGCTCAGCTATCTATCTATCCCAGAGGCAAAATTTTGCGCTACTATCCCCTAAACCCCCCCAAAATTGCTCAGCTATCTACCTATCTGGAGCAATTTTTGAGAAACATAACCCAAATTTTTGCTCATAATCATTATTTTTCATACGTTTTTACAGATATTTACCTCCAAAATCACTAGTTGTTGTTCCTATTTATACTCGGCGTACGTGATACTCTGCCCTCGCACTGATTTATGTCTTGTGTTGGAAGCGTGCCAATGATTATTAAATCATGCGATTTCCGTAAAAATATGAAAAAAATTCATCGATGTAGATATGTTAATGAATAACGTTATAACAACAATAAATTTTGTCATCTGTTTATGAAACTCGGACGCGTTAACCATCGTTGGCACACTTCCAGTGGGAACCACGCGTGCAGGGTGTAAAGTAACCGGAGTATACCTATTGTTAGTACTATATGCTCTTATATACCCATTTTGTGCTATTTTACACCTACTTTTAGCAATTTCTCTCCCTTTTCTTCCTTCCACACCCCAAAAAGGCCTATGTATCGAAATATTTGCCAAGCAGTTTTGAGCTATAACTACGTGTTCTGTGACTACCACCCACCCCCATCCTAAAAAATACTACAATACATTTTCTCCAGTCACTTGACACCCCCTTTTTTGCCCATGCGATTTTAATGAAAAGTTAAAAAAGTCATCTCTGTTATAATGATATTCATTTCCGTAAATCCTTGCATAAGTCCCTCGTGGACATATACTAAAATTGGAACGATACAGAAGTCCCCTGGGGGGTTATTTTTTCCTCAGAATATTTTGAGGGAGGAGTTTAATGGGGGACAAGTGATTTTTTCTTCACGTTCACAACAGGGGGTGGGTTTCGAGGGGAGGGAGACTTATTTGAGGATTTATGGGTTTACAGTCATTTTTTATACAAAATCGCATGTTTCATCATAACTGGCGTGCTTCCTATGTGAGACATAAATGAGTGTGATTGCAGAGTATTATGTCCGCAGAATATACAGTCTACCTACGGGTCCGCCTCTGACGCCGCAGCTTCCAACGTTTTTGTTGATGTTTTTTTCATTACATTACACTTTTTCATATGTGCCACATATCAATCTCAATTGATCTAGACGTTGAACTTCAAAAATGTATTTTGTGGCCTTGAATTCCCTGAAAAATTCGAAAAGTATTTTCGAATTTTTGAATTTTCAAATTTTTTGAAAAATAAATCGATTTTTAAGTGTTTTTTCCAAGGGTGAAATAAAAATTTGAAAATTCCGAAAAAATTTGAAAATTCGAAAATGTTTTCGAATTTTCGAATCTTTTTTTGCCATCGTTAATTGGAGGGGGTCACATTGTATTTTCCACCGACTCAACTGTTCGTGTAACTCTAGTATGAGCATGGCATTGTAAAGCAATATTGAAAAGTAATAATCACCACAAGGTCACAAAATTAGCGAATTTGTGAACTGGCCGCCTGAATTGCGACATCATTTCCTTATGCCGTTTTTTCTGGGTTTTTTTTAAATCGTTTTTCGCTCGCCGTACTAGTAGAGTATTTACGGTATTTTATTATGCAACATTTAAACCAACTCGAAATGGCTGACTGTATGAAAAAAGACTGACTGATTGGTAGAATGAGTTCCAACTGTCGGCATCCGCACACCAAAATGTGCACCCTTTACGCAAAGCTGGCATTTCCGCTTTAACCTTTGCTGAGCAGTTCTTATCCTTATCAAGGTAATCATAGTAGTGGTCATTTCCTGACATTGTTTTCACAGCCTGTGAGATAAAAAATAAGGTTGACATTTTACATGACTGTTTACACTTTTCAGAACATCTTACAAAAAGGTCTTTTGGAGTGCCTGCTGAACATGCATAAACATCCTGAACATGCATAAACGAATTTGTGATGAGAAAATCAGTTGTTAAAATGTACGTACATTTACTCCAAAAATACGCGTACCCGAGTACGCGGTAAATACATTTACATATGCTTTTTCAAAACATAATGTACCTACTTACTTTTACGCGCACATTTTAAAAGTACTCGCTTACAAAGAAAATGTATTGTTGCTAAAATCACAATTTTCTGTTGCTAAAAAAGAAAATTTAGGAGAAATAAAGTCATTTTCCTAAAAAATGCTAAATAATCGCTAAAGATCTACCGTATATCCTCGAATAAGGCCCCAAGGGAGTTATTTTTCGTCAGAGTTTTTGAGGGGGGGCTTATTCAAGGGGATGAGTTATTTTTTTCCTCAGAAACTTGGACTGAATTCATTGTAGGAATGCATTGTGTCAACTCATGTAATCCATGTATGTAACAGTTCAACAACAACAAAAAAGTGTTTATACACTGCGTGCATGTCATGTATCTGCAGTCGCTGCCATACGTTAACATTCTTTTGTATTTTCATTGATCATTTTTGTAAATTTTATTGTAAATTTTATTGCATATTTTTCACCCAGAGGGGGGACTTATTCAAGAGGGGGAGTTTTTCAAGAGGGGGGGGAGTTATTCGAGAGAGGGAGTTATTTTTTCGTCAGTGTTTTTTGAGGGGGGAGTTATTCAAGGGGGAGGAGTTATTCGAGGCGGGGTCTTATTTCGAGGATATACAGTATTATGTCTTCCAGTGTAAAACTCACTCTCACGTGTAATAAAGTAGTGTATTTTACATTTTCCGAGGGGAAAATAGTATTTTACTCACATTTGTGCATGAGTATAAGTAAAAAAAGTTATTTACATTTTCTATACTTGTGGCGAGTAAAAAATAAATACTTACATTTATATATCCTTTTTAAAAAAGTTCAGTAATTCTAACAACTCTGGAAAAACCACTGTTCTAAGCAAACATTGAAACGCTGCTTTTAGATATTCAAAGCTCATTTGCGAAAAACTTCTTTGAACAATGTTTAAACTTGTTTTTGTGTGAAAAATGCATTTTATTTGAAAACACAAGTTTGCACCAAGAACATAAAAAAAATCGGATTACTGAACTTTTCGGCAACCCCCCCCCCAAAAAAAAACACAAACATTTTATTTAATTACCTAATTACTCACTGGTGGCAGCACCAAGCCCTGTAAAGTGCTAAAGGTGTCAAGTGTCAAATGACAAGTAAAGTGTCAAATGTCATGCAAAGTGTCAAATGTAAAATAAAGTGTAAATTGTGTATACAAATCTTGTTTAGCATATCCAAAGGTTATGTTTATATGTCCAAATGAATGTGGTAAAACAAGTTTTGGATACACAAAAATATAAGATATGGATACAAAAAATAAGATTTGGATACACTATTGGCACTATACTTTACATAACTTCTATACATACACTTCACTAACTATTACAGCATACTTTGCATGGTTTGTGAAGTGCCGGGAAGTGCCAACAAGCACTTCACAGCGTCAGGAAGTGTCAACATGAAGACACTTCATCACGCATCACACACTAGGGTGTCAAATTTCCGTTTTCCATTTTCTGTTTCCGTTTTCCACAGGCAAATTTTTTCCATTTTCCGTTTTGTTAGTTTTGTTTTCCGGGTGCTGAATTTTTTTTCCGTTTTACATTCCGTTTTCCAGCCACTTTTTTTCTGTTTCCGCTTTACCGGCTCATTTTCCGTTTTCCAGCTAAATTTTCAGTTTTTCCACCTTTTTCCATTTTCTGCCTCAATTTCCAGTTTTTCCGCTTTTTTCCATTTTCTGCCTTGATTTTCCATGTTTCCGCCTCATTTTACCTTTTTCTGGATCAACTTTCTGTTTTCTGTATCTGCCAAACTGGTAAACATTCATGCAGATTGTCAATCATGTAAAAAAAATTCTGTTCCCAGCAAAATTTCTGCAACATTTTTTCACTTCCAGCAAAATTTCAGCAAATTTTATCCATTTTCCGGCAAAAATTTCAGAAAATTTTTTCCATTTCCATGCAAATTTCATTTTTCGTTTCCGTTTTTCTGGCCCCTTTTTCCGTTTTCTGGCCGCTGAAATTTTTTTTCTATTTGCGTTTCCGTTTTCCGCCAAGTGCAATTTTTTTCTGTATTCCATTCCGTTTTCCTGCCGCTGAAAAAATTTTTCCGTTTCTGTTTCCGTTTTCCGTTAAAAAAATTTTGACACCCTAATCACACAACACACAGTTTTTGCTGTGCTTCTGGACTGACTCATATATTTATCACAGCAAAAAATTGGGTTGTGAAGCGCATGGAAGCGGTGCTCTTCCACACCCTTCCACCAACATAACAGGATTCTGGGTAAAGTGTTTTCCACATGCTTCACCTAGCTTCACCATGCACTTCACATGCATCCAAACATGTGGAAGACACTTCATGGCGCTGGCACTTCCACATGTTTTCCCTACATACACATTTGAGTGGGAGTGCCATATTAAAAATCGTAAGTGCCTTCACGCAGATATTCCTGATTAGGGTGTCAAAAAAATTTTTTTATGGAAAACGGAAATGGAATAAAAATTCAGTGGCCGGAAAACGGAAAAAAATTTGCACTTGGCGGAAAACGGAAATGTAAATGGAAAAAAAATTTCAGCGGCTAGCAAACAGAAAAATGGGCCAGAAAAACGGGAACGGAAAAATGAAATTTGCACGGAAACAGAAAAATTTGCTGAAACTTTGCTGTAAAACGGATAAAGTTTGCTGAAATTTTGCTGGAAGTGGAAAAAATTTGCTGAAATTTTGCTGGAAACAGAAAAAATTAAATAATTGACAATCTGCATGAAATTTCACCAGTTTGGCTGGAACAGAAAACAGAAAGTTGAGCTAGAAAAAGGTAAAATTAGGCAGAAAAATGGAAAATTGAGGAAAATTGGAAAACGGAAAAAAGGTGGAAAAACTGGGAATTGTCGTGGAAAATGGAAAAAAAGCAGAAAAACTGAAAATTTAGCCGGAAAATGGAAAATGAGCCGAAAAAACGGAAACGGAAGAAAAAAAAGTGGCCGGAAAACGAAAAAAAATTTAAGCAGCCGGAAAACGGAACAACAAACGGAAAAAATTTGCTTGTGGAAAACGGAAATTTGACACCCTATTCCTGATGCATGTGGAAACGCTAGCGTGCTTGGTAAAGCGTCGGGAAGCGTCAGCGTGAAGACACTTCACGACGCTTCACCGCGCATCCATTCCACACACCCATTTTGTTGCTGTGATATTTACAATACATCATTTTACTAAGTAATTAAATATGAAAAAACATGTTATGCTTCATGAGTGCCAATTTGTGGAGAACTTTGCACATTACTTCATGATCATGTATCAAATTTCTCAAAGAGTTTGCCCAGTGAAACGGACCAGCGCGAGCAGCAGGGCGCAGGCAGCCGCCCAGCGCAGCACCCGTTCCATTTTGTTCCCTTCCTGTCTTCGTGCCCCGGGGACCACTGGCCGCCTCTCTTTGCAGCTGCTCGTGTAGAAGTGCACTTTCCTGGCTCTGTGCCAGCATAAAGGCAACACACGGTGCTCTGCGGCTGGCATTTTGGCACACTTGTGAAAAGGTATTTAGGTTCCTACTTTTATCAAAAAAGTATGGAATACTGAGTAAATGTCTGTTTCTTTCCACAAAAGTAACTGGCTCACTACATTTTTTATTTAAGTATAAAAAGCGTGTGAGTGATTAAATTTAAAATATCGTAAATACTTAGGTATGTATATATTAAATGTCAGTAATTGTAACTCTGATTTTTGGTGCTATTTTGCTGTGGAACAATTTAACTTGTGTGCTTTTCACTAGGTAATATCTTGGCACTTTTTACATCACAGTTTACTGCCACACATTACACCGACGCCCATCTAATTATTTTATTGCATTTACTGTATATCCTTGAATAAGTCCCCTCTTAAATATAACGCCTACTTTGATCGGTAGCAAATATGTCATATGTAATATGGAATATGTATTCAAATTATGATTTATCAAACTAAACTACCGTATTTCTTCGATTTTATTGACCGTCAATGTATTGTTTCATAAGCCATTTTGGGGGGCAATGTAAACGAGCACGGCAAAGTGAATGAACATGGCAATGTATATTCCACATTGTATTTTTCATGTGCATTTCTTAATTAAATATGAATGTGGAATAAGTATAATGAAAACTACACTTCGCGTTCATCATAAACTAGGTAAATTTTCGCAGTAGTAGGGTTGTTAGACTCCTTAAAGCGGCAAACATAAAGTGATGAATAAGATAACGCAATATCAATATTTTCATACGCCAATGTATTCGAACATGGCAATGTATTTTTCGGATGCCCCACAGACCCGACAATGTAAACGAGCAAGCCAATGTAAATGAACAGTCAATAAAATCGAAGAAATACGGTAACCCCTTTTAGACAGGAAAATTGATCACACATTTTATGCAAAAGTCTGACGGAAAACAAACCCCTCCCTTTGAATAACCTTCCTCTCAAAAAAACTCCCCATTCTAATAAGTGTGATGTAAAAATGGCTCCCAGGGACTTATTCGAGGATATATGGTAGGTAAAGTTCAGAGCGGATTGACTTTTCGGGATCGGGATTGGTATTCTGAGATTTTGGGATAGGGATCGGGATTGGGGTCACGAGATCGGGATGGGGATTAGCATTTTTGAGATTTCGGGATCGGGATCGGGATTGGTCTCATGGTTTCGGGTGGGGATTAGCATTTTTCGGGGATCGAGATTGGGAGTTTGGAAAATGTACTAGTATTGAGGGGTTTTCACTCATTTTTTTACTCAAAACGTCTAAAAACACAGTTACAGGCCAGAGTTTGCCAGGCCAGGCAAAAACTGCATCACTGCACGTTTCTCTTCACATTCCTCGGTGCATAAAAGTCATTTGGCAAACTTTGAAAAAAATTGCGGGATCGGGATTGAGTTTTGAAAAGTTTGAGGATCGCGATTGGCTTTTCTTAGATTTCAGGATCAGGATCGGAATTGGCTTTTCTTTTTTTTCAGGATCGGAATCGGGATCGGGACTACGAAATCCTTAAATTTCGGACCGGGATCGGGGTGTCGCACAAACCCTAATGGTAGGGTAGGTATTATATGCATAAATATGACTAGGATAATGGGTTGGTTATATGTAGGGTGTCAAATTTCCGTTTCCGTTTTCCGTTTCCGCCTTTCCGCAGGAAAATTTTTTACCTTTCCGTTTTCCGTTTTCCGGCAGCCGAAAAATTTTTACCTTTCCGTTTTCCGTTTTCTGGCAGCCAAAAAAATTTTACCTTTCCGTTTTCCGTTTTCCGGCAGCTGAAAATTTTTTACCTTTCCGTTTCCGGTTTTCCGGCCCATTTTCCCGTTTTCCGGCTGAAAATTTTTTACCTTTCCGTTTCCGTTTTACCAGGCCATTTTTCCATTTTCTGGCTTGATTTTCAGTTTTCTGGCATTTTTCCATTGTTTTTCCAATCTGTATTTATCTTCAATTGGCTCATCCCATTGTGTTGTTTTTGTCTCTTGGAGCAGCATTGACAACTGGGATTTCAGGGTCAGTGAAACAGGTGCTGTGAACCCAATTGGGTCATATACTGACACCAATAATTTATTCAAGTTTCATCTGGTTGGTGTTGTGATGCTGTCAATTTGCAATTTTGGTGTTGATATTGCCAGCATGTCCGTTCGGTGATTTTATTTCATGCCCATTATTGCGACAATTTTATTCACCTTTGGACTCCTGTTGTTTTCTGCGATTTCATTCATGACTGATCTGGAGTTTGACAGCCATTCCCTCATGTTCATAGAACATTGGTTAAATAAAGCTTTGACTTTGTAATATAGTTCTAAAGCTTCAACTTCATTTGTGACACTCTTGATGAAGTTATCGACGTAAATGTTGTTTATTATCATCGCCAACTGATTTTGTCCCCCTTCATTTTCTTCATATTCATTCATGTTGTTTATTTTCACATTTAAATGGTATTTTATGACTGCTCCCAAAATTGCTGGGCTGCAGACAAGTCCAAACAGTACGCATTTAAAACGAAGTACTATTAAGTTATTTTCAGTTACTGGTTTTGAGGCATCTTTCAGCCAGAAAAATCGTGTGTAGTCTCTAGCTTGGTCATGCAATCCTATTTGCAAAAATGCCTTTTCAATATCGGCAATTAATGCTAGATTGCCTGTCCTGAACCTCAGGAGTAGGCCCAGTGCTAATGGTGTTGTAATTGGTCCTCTAAAAAGGCGCTTGTTGAAACTGGGCTTAAAACTTTCCGGTATTGTTCGAATAAGTTTGGATCTTTGTTGAATCTTCTTATCAGTGATTTAAACCGCACCAAGGCTTCTGCTTTTCCCGTGGGCAGGTCAATGATACTCTCTTTATACAGCCAGTCAATATAGTATCGTTTGTTGTTGTCATTGAATTTTATGCTATTTATTATCATCTCCTCTGCAATGTTGTCATCAATTGCATAGGGGTCATCAGTGATTCCCACTGCTTCTAGACTGTGAAATTGTCGTAGTGTTTCCTTTCCTATGGCCACTATGGCTACTTTTTGATGATTTTTTGTTGGTTCAGTTAAGCTTGAACTACAAGTGAAGTTACAGGCATGATCCATAGTTGCAGAATGTACAGCTACCACAATCAAAGCCAAACAGGCAAACCTGCATGTAGGTTTTCCTTCTGCAAATTTGTCTATTACTGTGCTAATTTCACTTTATTTTTTTCCATTTCCGTGAAAATTTTGCTTTCCGTTTTCCGTTTTCCGGCATTTCATTTTTCCGTTTTCCGTTTTCCGGCCAACAATTTTTTTTTACCTTTCCGTTTTCCGTTTTCCGCTGAGTGATATTTTTTTACCTTTCCGTTTTCCGTTTTCCGGCAGAAATTTTTTTTTTTACCTTTCCGTTTTCCGTTTTCTGTAAAGTGAAAAATTTTTACCTTTCCGTTTTCCGTTTTCCGCTGAGTGATATTTTTTTACCTTTCCGTTTTCCGTTTTCCGGCAGAAATTTTTTTTTTACCTTTCCGTTTTCCGTTTTCCGTAAAGTGAAAAATTTTTACCTTTCCGTTTTCCGTTTTCCGTAAAAAAAATTTTTTGACACCCTAGTTATATGGATACTGCAATTTTACCATTTAAAGTAGAAAAAGTTTGCACAACTTTCGAAAGTTGGTGTGATTCAGAAAAAATTGAATCAGGCATTGAATCATTGTTTTGAATTCTCTGGAATGATACCAGGGGCCACTGCCAGACTCTGTAAAATGTCATGCAAAGTGTCAAAATTCATGTGAAATGTAATGTGAGTAGACATAAGTCATGTAAAATAACCTGTGAAATGTAAAATGCCATGAAAAGTGTCAAAATGCATGTAAAATGTAATGAAGATTGTCAAACGGATCATTTTTGAGTGGTGATATTGCAAAAACAAAACAAAATGTCAAGCAAATTTTGACAACAAATATGTTGTCATGATTAGTGATGGAAAAGCGCCATGGCGCTGGCGCCTGGCGCTAGCGCCAAAGCAAAAAGCGCCATGGCGCTTTTGGCGCTTGGCGCTAAAACGCTCTGGTGCCATTGGCGCTTGGCGCTGGGATCTGAGAAAGCGCCATGGCGCTTTTGGCGCTTGGCGCCATTTTCTGGTGGCGCTATTGGCGCCTGGCGCCAGCATTTTAAATAGCGCCAAAAAAGCGCCAACCATGATTATAAAATTCTTATGATTCAGTGAAAATGGACAAGCCAGTTGATACATTTTGAGATTACCGTATTTCCTCGAAATACCCCCCCCCCCCTCGAAATACCCCCCTCGTTTGACCCCCCCCCCCTCTCGGGACCACTATGAAACAATCCCCCCCCCTCGAAATACCCCCCCCCCCAAATTGAGTGTAAAGGGAACGTACATGACAATAACTGTAGTTTGTGTTCTGTGTACTGCAGAACACACGTTAAAATAATGTCGGTGTCACGTTAGAACAGTGTACATACCATCTACATACTAATATTAGTCTACAGAACTTTATAAATGGCAGTTTTTGTTGCATTTTTCGACGTCTGCGTACGTTTCAGACGACAATTTCGTACTTGGTTTTCAAGTAAATTATTGTGAAATAATAAACCCCCCTCGAAATACCCCCCCCCTTGTTCAACCCCCCCCCCCTCTCGGGACCACTATGAAACAATAACCCCCCGGGGGGTATTTCGAGGAAATACGGTAAGTGAATAAATATTGATAAATATAAGGGTGTAAGGGGACATTTATATTAATTAAATATTGATTAGGTAATATTTGGGGCAAATGAATATACCGTATTTCCTCGATATACCACCAGGGGGTTTATTTTTTCCGAGTGCATATTTTGATGGGGGTATTTCAAGCGAGGGGTTTATAATTTCACCAGGAATTTTCGTAAAGTATCATGTGAAGAATAAGTATTTACATACCCATAACTGGTAATAAACATGACTAAATGGGATATAATATTTAGAACCTATCATCGTATGGCTGTTTGGCTGAAAAATAGGTGTATCCCTTGGGATTTTAATGATGTAGTGGTTGATTGAACTTTAATGGCAAAAGTTAAATCGACTACTGCGACATCAGCGGTATGTCACAATTACGAATTGATTATTCTACAAAACAAATTGCAGAAGAAAAGTTTTTTGGCGCTGGCGCTATTGGCGCTTGGCGCCATCACTCTCTGGCGCCATTGGCGCTTGGCGCTGAGGTTCAGAAAAGCGCCATGGCGCTTTTGGCGCTTGGCGCTATTTTGCTCTGGCGCCATTGGCGCTTGGCGCTGGGGGTCGGAAAAGCGCCATGGCGCTTTTGGCGCTTGGCGCCAAAAGTCTGGCGCTTTTTCCATCACTAGTCATGATTACCTATATTTGACGTGATTTGTTTATCTGTAATCGCTCCTAAACGTTCATATTCATTCAATAGAAAATGATTCCTAAAAAGAATAGATGTGAATAATACCTAATGTTATCATTAGAATAAAAATACGTTTAGTCACGTTTAGTGATGAAGGCACCTGGGCACCGGTTCGCCGGTGCTGGGCACCGAAGGGAACCAGCACCGGTGCTGGTGCGGTGCGGTGCCATTTTTTTGCCGGTGCCCAAGGTGCTAGGTGCCCTTTCTGAGGAATGGCACCGGTGCCGGTGCGGTGCGGTGCGATTTTTCCCGGTGCCTTTACCATCACTAGCCATGTTAACAGGGTTGATGTGATTCATTGATCATGTGAGGAGAAACATTGAATTTCATTCAAACAAGTATTTCCACAAAGCTTTGATCTTTGTGGAAATGGAATGATAGAGGGATATTTCCGGTCGCAATGTCTTACGACTGATATTTCTCAGCGGACCACAAAGTATGCACCCAAAATTAATTACCTATGTCTTACTCGATAACGCGTGCGCGGGGTACGTATACCGTACATTTTCTAATTCGGCGACAGGTCTCCAATAATACGACATCTCCAATAGTGCGACAGGTTTGGGCGCGTTGTGTGAAAATAATCCGACACTCTCCAATAATGTGACACTCTTCAATAGTGCGACACCTGAGAAAAAAAAAGCGCCGTAACGATGTGGCAATCTGCGGAAGCCGCGGATTCGGCGCTTTTGGACAAAGCGGCGGCTGGCGGCAGTTCACAACAGTCGCTCGGCAGTTCGCAAGGGTCGGCGGACAGTTCGCAAAGGCGCCAGTGTGAAACTTCTTTTCTATATGCTAGCATGTAATAATGAGTGATCATAAAAATATATTTGAAATATTCCTCTCAATGCATCTTGTCCGCACCTATTGTAAACACTTTCCAGTTTAATTGATTGCATTTGAATGTCACAAAATGTTCATTTGAAGTTAGAGTAAAAAGTAATAACTCAACTAAAAATGATTTGTTTTGTAGAAATTGCCAGTTTGAATGCTGGCTGCAATCTTATGTAAATAAAAATACGCTGCTATTACTTGGATATTGTAGTAATTCAATTAAATAATACACTTGGCAAATGACATTACGTTCCGAGTGACACTTGTACCTATTTATGGGAACATTGTATAGCAAAACATCTGCCCAGTTTACTCAAAAAAATGCACCACCTAAAATCACTCTGAATGATTATTCTCAGATTTCACTTCAAAAAAATTTCACAGTCATTTGATCACTTGATGAAATCCATCACTTAATTTGAAGCAATGTAGCTGGCGCAAAGCAGAATTGTGGGAACAATGAAAATTGCCCTTTTAGTAGCCGCAAACTGTGTTATATAGTTGGTGATTATACACAAATTCCCTTTATTTTGCGGACAAAGTGAATGTTATTTTTGTATTTTGTTTTGTTTCGCATCAAAAAGTTAGTTTTGTCGAATCTGATAAAATTCCAGAGTCCAGTAATTCCAAAGCAAATTTTTTGGGGCAGGGACAAAAATATTGTTGCGGAAAAAAACATTAATCAGTCCACCTGTTTACTGGAAATCAACTATTTATCAATTGGCTCAAAGTTATCAAAGTGTAAGCCTCATTTTTCTTAATCCATAAAATATTTCTACACAACCATGGATTTTTTGTTAGTTTAGAAAAGTCACACATGTTCATGTTTGGCTATATGTCTATGTTTGGCACACTGCCAACATTGGAAATAAATGAGTGTACACCGTAAATTCTATTACTGTGAGTGTGACCGCCCCCAAAATGCGACCCTTATATCTCTTCTTATATACCTATTTTGAGCTATTTTTAACCTAATTTTAGTGATTTTTATCCCCTTTCTTCCTTCTTTACCTTGGCAAAGCCTTTACAGTTTACAGTGTCATGCTCACACTTGAAATACCCATGTGATTGTGGACAGTTGAGTCATTGAGCTGAGGCAAAATAAAATGCGACCTTCCCTATTAATGCGACCCCCCCCCCCCCAATAGTATGACCCCTAAAAATTATCTGAAAATAATAATGCGACAGTTGTATTATAGCTGAGATTACAGCTCAGCGTGAATTTGATGTAAAATAACCACATAAAATTATGTCGTAAAATTAATTACATGAGTGTGGATGATGGTACAGGTCTACAATTTTCATGAATAATTTATGTATCAATGCCTTGATCGTGTCCAATACTGAGTGTTGTCAGCCACAGCTAGAACAAATTGAAAAATTCTACTTTTTGCATTTTACAACAAAATTTTACATCAGAGAACTGATATTACATTTCACGTCAATAATTGCATGCGACCATTGAGGTAAATTGTAAAATTATGGCGTAAAATGATGACATAAAAAAAAATTTACTTTTCCAATTTGCTCTAGCTGTGGCTGACAACACTCAGTATTGGACAGCATTAAGCTATGATTCATATATGATCCATAAAAATTGGAGACCTGTAGCATCATCCACACTAATGTAATAAATTTTACAACGTAATTTTACATCGTCATTTTATATCAAATTCTCACTGAGCTGTAATCTCGACTTAATAGAGAATTTATGGTATTGCTTTGTCTGTAGAGTATTTTCCAAAGTATTTTAATTTGCAATTACCATGATCACACTGGGCTGGGCATCGTTTGCTGTTGTTGTTGTCAGGGAAATTGGTGGCTTCCTTGCGCCCAGGGAATCCCCAGGAAATGGCAGGAATTTGTCACACCCCAGGGACGAAATTGAAATAGCCAAACACAACTATTCGGCAGCCTTATTCTGTTTTCCGCTCATTTTTCGGTTAGATTTCAGTTCAAAAAATTGAAGAAAAAAACATTTACCGTATATCCTTGAATAAGTCCCCCCTTGAATAACACACCCCCTTCAATCTCCCCCCTGTTGGCCAGGTGAGGAAAAAAACTCCTCCCCTCGGGGATAACTCGCTCCTCGTGGATAACTCCCCCCTCGTGGATAACTCCCCCCACGAGGAATTTGATATTTGTATCCACAACATGTATTTGAATGATTCAGATGCTGATGAACACTTATTTTTGCATGAAATGTTGGTTTTTGTTGTTTCTGAACTGTTTATACCTGGATTACATGAGTTGATGGAATGCATTGACTCAAAGAATATAATGCAAGTTCTGAGGAAACCCCCCTTGAATAACACCCCCCTTGAATAACAACCCCCTTGAATAAATCCCCCCTCCAAAACTTCTGACAAAAAAATAACTACCCTGGGGTCTTATTCAAGGATATATGGTAATCACAATGTTTTTCATCACATTGCAATATTCCCAGCAATCTGTCACACTTTCCTTTTTTTGTTTTGTCAGGGGGCACATCCAGACCATGTAAAAAGCCCTGTAAAATGTAAAATTTGATGCAAAGTGTCAAAAGGCATGGAAAATGCCCTGTAAGATGGCAACGTACGTTTGCCATTTTGCAGGGCATTTTCCATGACTTTTGTAGGGTGTCAACCTTCCATTTTCCATTTTCCGTTTCTGCAGGCAAATTTTTTTTCCGTTTCTCTTTCGTTTTTCTGGCTGCTAAATTTTTTTCCCGTTTCCGTTTCCATTTTTCTGGCTCATTTTCTGTTTTCTGGCTAAAATTTCAGTTTTTCCACCTTTTTTTCCGTTTTCTGGCTCAATTGTCTGTTTTTCCAACTTTTTTTCATTGTCTGGCTCAATTCTCTGTTTTCTGTTTCAACCGAACTTGTAAACATGCATGCAGGTTCTCAATTATGTGAATTGTTTCTATTTCTAGCAAGATTTCTGCAAATTTTTTGATTTCTGGATAAATTTCTGCAATTTTTTTCCATTTTCAGCAAAATTTCAGCAAACTTTTTCCATTACCGGCATAATTTCAGCAAATTTTTCCGTTTCCGTTTCCGTTTTCCGGCCTTTCATCTTTCCGTTTTCCGTTTTCCGGCAGTTGCAAATTTTATTCTGTTTCCGTTTCCGTTTTCCAGCAAGTGCAAATTTTTTTCTGTTTCCGTTTCCATTTTCCGCCAAAAAGTTTTTGTTGACACCCTAGACTTTTGATACTTTGCATGACATTTGACATTTTACAGGGTCTGGGATTGGCACCATGTGCATGACTCACAATATTGTAGCTAGAGGCAACGTACATGACACCCTGCACCCGCACTGATTTATGTCTCACATTGGAAGCGTGCCAACATAATAAAAGTACGTGATTTCTTTGAAAATGTGAAAAAATACATTTTTGGTAATACGTTAACTTAGAACGTTATAACAGCGATTAATTTCTCAACTTTTTATATAAATCGCATGCATTAAATGACGTTGGCACGCTTCCAATATAAACCACGCGTGCAAGGTGTAACGTCACTGTAGTATACAAGTAAAACCTGAGGGCAGTGAACATAAAAACTGCATACCGTATTACCTCGAAGTAAAAATACTTCCATGGTGGTTTATTTTTTTCGCCAGCAAAATTTGAGGGGGGGGGGGGTTAATTCGAAGAGGGGGCTTATTCGATGGGGGGGTTGATCATTTCGTCAGAAATTTTCGTAAGGTTCGTAGTAAATAGTCGGCATTTGCGTACCCAACACAGGTAAAAAAAATGTGTCCAAACAGGATATATTTAGACATAAAAACGTAGATAGCTACACAAACTAGTCTATGTGCAGCTGCGATACAAATTACCGTATTTCCTCGAAATACCCCCCGGGGGGTGATTGTTTCATAGTGGTCCCGAGAGGGGGGGGGTCAAACGAGGGGGGGGGTATTTCGAGGGGGGGGTATTATTTCACAAGAAAATTTTTGAAAACCAAGTACGAAATTGTCGTCTGAAACGTACGCAGACGTCGAAAAATGCAACAAAAACCGTCATTTATAAGGTTCTGTAGACTAATATTAGTATGTAGCTGGTATGTACACTGTTCTAACGTGATTCCGACATTGTTTTAACGTGTGTTCTGCACTACGCAGAACACAAACTGCCATATTTGTGATGTACGTCATCTTTACACTCAATTTGGGGGGGGGTATTTCGAGGGGGGGGGGGTGATTGTTTCATAGTGGTCTCGAGAGGGGGGGGGGGTCAAACGAGGGGGGGGTATTTCGAGGGGGGGGGGGGTATTTCGAGGAAATACGGTAGCAGTAAAAAATACATCATGTACATTGCATACATGATGTACATCATTCCGGAGGGGGGGTTTTCGAGGGGGGTTTATTATTTCCCCAGCCAATTTTGAGGCGGGGTTAATTCGAGGGGGGGGGGTTAATTCAAGGGAGAAAAAATTTGAGGTAATACGGTATCAAAAATTGCGTGTTTCATGCATAAATGAAAATGTGCATTTTGTGGAGGGAGAAAAAAAAAACATTATGCTATGTGCAAATTTCTGAATTAAAGTTTAAATTGTTGAGTCATTGTTACTCTTGATACACTCTACCGTATTTCTCCGTGTAAAGGACCCCCCGTGCACAACACCCAGGGTGTTATACAGCTGCATAGCACCCCCGGGGTGCTATGCTAGGTTTCAAAATGATTCCGCAGCACGCCACTCATTGTAATTCCGCAGCACGCATTTTTCCATTGAATTGATGCACACTGGGAATTAAAAAAATTGGATTTGGAGGTGTTTCCGTGTATAACACCCCCTGACCTAACACCCGGGTGTTATACAAGGTTTAAAAAAAGTTTGCTGCAAAGTGTCTCAATTTTGTATAGCACCCGGGTGCTTTACACGGAGAAATACGGTAATCAGTTCACAAAATTACACTGCCTTAATAAACATGTTGCTCTAATTGAATTTCATCCCTGTGGTTCAGTTGGGAGCCCTTCGTCACTCAAAAACATGGAGTAACCCGCAAAATTCAAGCATTTCAGCATAGTTGCTAAAACGTATTTATGTTTACTCGAAAAATACGTGTATTTGCATACAGAGTAACCGATTGCATACAGAGTAAGGCGTTTGGTTCCGTAACTCGATAACGACCAAAGTAAAAAAAATTGAATTAGCTGTGGATCTCATATACCGTATTTCCTCGAAATACCCCCCCCCCCCTTGAAATACCCCCCTCAAAATGGACACTATGAACTTATAAACCCCCCCTCGAAATACCCCCCCCCCAAATTTAGTGTATAGAGAACGTAAATGACAAAGGCTGCGGTTTGTCATCCCGGCAATGCAGAACACACGTTAGAAGCAATGACTATGTTATGTGAGAACAGTGTTTGTACGTCTACACACTTATAAATGTCTTTAGAGTCTTATAAATGGCGATTTTTGTTGCATTTTTCGACGTCTGCGTACGTTTCAGACGACATTTTAGTACTGGGATTTCAAAAAATTTCTGGCGAAATAATACCCCCCCCCCCTCGAAATACCCCCCTGTTAACCCCCCCTCAAAATTCTCACTCTGAAAAAATAAACCCCCAGGGGTATTTTAAGGAAATACGGTAAGCGTACATATCTGTATATGATGTAAAAACAATCAGCTCAATATCTAACACCATTCCCGAGATACAGAGACACCGATTTTTGAAAAACATGTAAATTTTCATCCGAAACTGGATATCTCCACCATCAAAATGGTGAATTTTCACTTGAAATACGATAACTCCATAAATATCTATCATATTTTTCACTCGAAACTCGATATCTCTACTGAAAAAACTTTGCATCCGAAACTCGTTACAAAATTTCCAAGGAAACAGCCAACGATGGCAAAAACACACATATTAAATACGGAAACTCATTGAGTTTCCGTGTTTTTGTTTTAACACAGAAACACGGAAACTCAACAATTTTGAAAAACACGGAAACTCAAATGAGTTCTTTTTTGGAGAACACATAAACACGGAAACACAGAAAATACGGAAATGTTTTTTGAGTTTTTTTTATCCAAGCAATTGAAGGCACAAGATTTGAACTGAACAATGTGTGTATGTGCACACATAAGGTATGCATGTATGTATAGTGAGTAAATATGTACATAGTATCCAAGTTTAACGATGAAATAACTATCCAAAAAAATGGTGTCTGCATCTCCTGGTGGTTTCGACAATATTAGGGACTGATCAAAGTGTTAAGGAGTGTCCACCAGGGTCTGCTAGCTCACACAATTGAGCTGAGGGCTCCTCACCTCCCAAGCTGTCAAAGGTATTGGTCACCCATTTGGAACTACCTCAAGTGAACTAATGGAAATTTTCCTTTTACATGACAAAATGTATGCAAAACCAATATTTGATAAGAAAACCACTGTTTCAACAGTAAAATGCAACTTTTTCTAGAACAACTTGAGTTTTTACCAAAAAAACTTGACTTTTTACTAAAAAACTTAGGTTTTTATAAAAAAAACTTGAGTTTTTACCACAAAACTCAAGTTTTTTCAAAAAACACATAAATAAAACACAGAAACTCAAGTTTTTTTCATGAAAAAAACTCAAAACACAGATATTCAGTTTTGAAAAACTCAAAATACAGAAAGTGTTTTTTTATTTTGAGAACTCACCCATCGTTGGAAACAGCTCAATCCCCATACAAAAATGAAGTTTGCATCCGAAACTCGTTATAAAATTTTGTTAGTTAAATTTGTTGCCGTAATGACAGTCAAATTGACCTAACTCTAGGCAAATTTGCCGGCCAGAGGATTGTAAATATGGAAAATGTAGAGAAAATCGTTGGCTTTTCAAAAAGTATTGGGCAAGGGTTGTCACTCAAAGCATGCCCGCTCAGGCCACTCTCAATTCTCAAAGTTTCAAATGCAATTTTCACAAAACTGAAAAACATGGAGTTATCGAGTTTCGGAAGCAAACTCCTCAAATACGTTTACTCAAATACGTAAATTCCTACAGAAAAAAATACTAGTACTCATCTTTATGCCTACTTTAAGTACGCGAGTACAGACAACATATTCAAATGGCAATTTAAAAATATTACCCTTGACTTGAAAAATAGAAACCTTGATAAACTCGGCGCACATGACTTTGCCCTCGTACTCATTTATGTGTCACGTTCAGGGTTGGCAAAATCTCAGAAAAAAAATAATAATAAAATAATAATAAAATGGAAAATTTCAAAATAAAATAAAATAAAATGGAAAATTTCAAAATAAAAATAAAAATTGTAAAAAAATTTGAATTTTTGTAATTTTTTTGTAAAATTGTATACAAACTCATATTTTTGTAAAAAATGTATAAAAATTCTTATTTTTTGTAAAATCTTTATATTGTTGCTTATGGTTCAACCTGCTTTTCGCGGAGCTGGGGTAGTCCCAAGCCCTGTAAAGTGTCAAATTTCATATGAAATGTCATGCAAAGTGTCAATTGTCATGACAAATATAAATGAAAGTGACAACTGTCTAGCAAATTGTATCCAAATATTATGTTTTGTATCCAAATCTTGTTGTCGATTTTGTATCCAAATCTCACATGAACATTTGGATACAAAAATGTAAAATTTGGACACAAAAACATAATATTTGGATACACAATTTATACTTTGCATGATATTTGTCATGACAATTGACACTGCTTGACATTTGAGATGTCAATTGACTCTTTACTTTACATTTGTCATGACAATGATCTCTTTCCGTGACATTTTACAAATGTGCCCAGCACACACCAGTATTCCTTCTACTGGAAATGCAAACCATTATTATCAAAAATTGTAACTTTACACTTGCAACTAGCTAACAATACCAACTGCATTCTATTTCTGCAAAGTAATGGAAAAAATTGTCACACGTTTTTATGTTTAGGTCTACCGTATTACCTCAAAATACCCCCATGGGGGTTTATTATTTCGCCAGCAAAATTTGAGGGGGGGTTAATTCGAGGAGGGGTTTATTCGAGGAGGGGTTTTATTATTTCGTCAGAAATTTTCTAAGGATCGTAGTAAATAGTAGGCATTTGCATACCCAAAACAGGTAATAAATGTGTCCAAACAGGATATATTTGGACATAAAAATGTAGATAGCTACACAAAGTAGTCTATGTGTAGCTGCAATATAAATTAACAGTAATATACATCATGTACATTGCATACATACCGTATTTATTATGTACATGATGTACATCATTCCGAAAGGGGGGGTATTTCGAGGGGGGGTTTATTATTTCACCAGCCCATTTTGAGGGGGGGTTAATTCGAGGGGGGGGGGGTTAATTCAAGGGGGAATAATTCGAGGTAATACGGTAATTTTATAACATTTTTCTGGCCTTGCATGCAAGATTCTGATTTTTTGTACAATTTCTGTAAAATTATTGTAAAATTTTTGTAAAATGGTTCATTTTATTATTTTATTTACATTTTGGAATAAAAAAAATAAAATAAAATGAAACAAGAATAAAATTAAAATAAAATACATTTTTATACAATTTGTATACAAATGATTTTCATAAAACCAACTCTGGTCATGTTGGAAGCGTGCCAATGATGACAAAGCATGCGATTGAAAACTCATTCTTGTGAATACTGTATTTCCTGGAATTGCCCCTGGAGGGTTTATTTTTTCAGAGTGGGAGTAATTCGGGGGGGGGGGGGTTATTATTTCGCCAGGAATTTTTTAAATGCAACTACTAAATAGTTGTCTGTAACAAACGCAGAGGTGGAAAAATGCAACAAAAACCGCCAAAACAATGATACTATATACAACGATGGCAAAAACACACATACAATACGGAAACTCATTGAGTTTCCGTGTTTTTGTTTAACACAGAAACACGGAAACTCAACAATTTTGATAAACACGGAAACTCAAATGAGTTCTTTTTTGGAGAACACGGAAACACGGAAACACATAAAATACGGAAATGTTTTTTGAGTTTTTTTTAATCCAAGCAATTGAAGGCACAAGATTTGAACTGAACAATGTGTGTATGTGCATACATAAGGTATGCATGTATGTATACTGTGTAAATATGTACATAGTATCCAAGTTTAACGATGAAATAAGTATCTCAAAAAATAATGGTGTGGGTATCTCCTGGTGGTTTCGACAATATCAGGGACTGTGATCGAAGTGTTAAGCGGGAATTAGAGCTCAGCGTCGATTCGACGTGAAATGATGACGTGAAATGTCGTCGTGAAATTAATTACACGAGTGTGGATCATGCTACGGGTCTACAATTTCCTAAGGATAATATATGAATCAATACCTTAATCGTGTCCAATACTGAGTGTTATCAGCCACAACTAGAGCGAATTGAAAAATTCAATTTTTATCATTCCACGTCATCATCATTTCACGTCACAGTGTCAGGGAACAACTTGACATTTCACGTCAGACTGCTGCTTGCAATAGTCTGACGTGAAATGTCAAGTTGTTCCCTGACGTAAAATGATGACGTGGAATGATAAAAATTGAATTTTTCAATTCGCTCTAGTTGTGGCTGATAACACTCAGTATTGTACACGATTAAGGTATTGATTCATATATCATCCTTAGAAAATTGTAGACCCGTAGCATGATCCACACTCGTGTAATTAATTTCACGACGTCATTTCACGTCATCATTTCATGTCGAATCGACGCTGAGCTCTAATTCCGGCCTTAAGGAGTGTCCACCAGGGTCTGCTAGCTCACACATAGTTGAGCTGAGGGCTCCTCACCTCCCAAGCTGTCGAAGGTATTGGTCACCCATTTGGAACAACCTCCAGTCCAGGGTTGGTTTTATAAAAATTCATTTTAGTAAAATTGTATAAAAATTGTATAAAAATTTTATTTTATTTTAATTTTATTCTTGTTTCATTGTATTTTATTTTATTTTATTCCCAAAAGTCATTAATAAAATAAAATGACACATTTTACAAAAATTTTACAAAAATTTTACAAAAATTTTACAAAAAATCAGAATCATGCATGCAAGGCCAAAAAAATGTTATAATTAGACCTATACATGAAAAACCTGTGACAAATTTTTCCCTTACTTTTCAAAAGTTGCATGCAGTATGTATTGTTAGCTAGCTGCAAGTGTAAAGTTACAATTATTGATAAGAATGGTATGCATTTTCAGTAGAAGGACTAGTGGAGTGTGCTGGGCACATTTGTAAAATGTAATGCAATTTGTCAATTGTCTTGACAAATATAAAGTAAAGTGTCAATTCTCATGCAAAATGTCAAGTGTCATGTCAAATTTCAAGCAATGTGGCAATTGTCATGACAAATGTCATGCAAAGTGTAAATTGTGTATCCAAATCTTGTATTTTTGTATCCATAGTATGTTTTATATCCAAACCGTATGTTTTTGTATCCAAATGTTCACATAAGATTTGGATACAACAACAACATAATTTGGATACAAAACATAAGATTTAGATGTAAAACATAAGATTTGGACACAATTTACTTGACAATTGATACTTTATTTTTTACATGTCATGACAATTTACACTTGACCTTACATTTGTCATGACAATTGACACTTTGCATGACATTTTACATGACATTGGACACTTTACACTTGGGACTGCTCCCAGATCCATGAATAAACAGGTAGAAACTCAAGCAACGAGATAAAATTTTACAAAAAATACGAATTTTTATACAATTTTACAAAAATACGAATTTTTATACAATTTTACAAAAATTTTACAAAAATTCGAATTTTTATACAATTTTTATTTTTATTCTTATATTTTCCATTTTATTTTATTTTATTTTATTCTTGAATATTCCATTTTATTTTTATTTTATTTTTATTTTTTTCTGAGATTTTGGCAACCCTGCTCCAGTCACAGCAAAAAATGGGTGTGGATGCGCGGTGAAGAGTCGTGTCACGCCGACACTTCCCAACACTTCACCAAGCATGCTGGCGCTTCCACACACATCACAAAAATCTGCGTGAAGGCACTTTACACTTCCTTATATGGCGCTCCCACACACATGTATACGTATGGGAAGTGTGTGGAAACGCCAGCGCCGTTAAGTGTGAATTGTGATCCACATTTTCGATGCGCGTGAAGCGCGCCGTGAAGCTAGGTGAAGCGTGTGGAAGACACTTCACCTAGATTTTCGTGATGTTGGTGGAAGTGTGTGGAAGCGTGTGGAAGCGCGCCGCTTCACGCGCATACAGGCCGCTTCCACACGCTTCATGGATCCATCTTTTGCTGTGAGTGAACTAATGAAAATTTTCCAATACGCGACAAAATGAATGCAAAACCAATATTTCATAAGAAAACCACTGTTTAAAAAGTAAAATGCTGAAAATGCATTTTTTTGTAAAACAACTCGAGTTTTTACCCCAAAAAATATGAGTTTTTATCAAAAAACTTGAGGTTCTACTAAAAAAACTTGAGTCTTTATCAAAAAACTTGCGTTTTTACCAAAAAACTCAAGTTTTTTTAAAAAACACAGAAATAAAACACAGTAACTCAAGTTTTTTTCATGAAAAAAACTCAAAACACAGATATTCATTTGTTAAAAACTCAAAATACAGAAAGTGTTTTTATTTTGAGAACTCACCCATCGTTGACTATATACAAGCATATAGGTGATATAAGCCCTGCTCTAACACAACTCAGCATAGGCGGCGCAAGGTCACAATTTGTGCTTGTGACATTCACAATCACATTGGCCAAAATTTGACCTTATGACACTTTTTACTAGGTAAACAGGTATTTCTGCTTGTGACAGCGAAAATTCCGCTTGTGACATTCACAAGCGCACAAGCACTTACGCCGCCTATGCAACTCAGTCATTGTTTTCGATGTATGTTCAGTGTTGTCCGGATCACAAACTGCATCTATTATCAAATACACTACATTTGGGGTTCTCTATACACTACATTTGGGGAGGGCATGTGGGGGGGGTGCGGGTGGTTAGGGTGTCAAATTTCTGTTTTCCAGAAGGTTAATTTTTTCCATTTTCCATTTCGTTTTCTGGCCGCTGAAATTTTTCTCCGTTTCCCCAGCCACTAAATCGTTTTTTTTCCAGTCCTGCTTTTCTGGCTCATTTTCCATTTTCCAGCTAAATGTTCAGTTTTTCCACCTGTTTCTATTTTCCAGCTAAATTTTCTGTTTTTCCACCTTTTTCCATTTTCTGGCTCAATTTTCTGTTTTTCCGCCTCATATTTCTTTTTTCTGGCTCAACTGTCTGTTTTCTGTTTCAGCCAAACTGGTAAACATGCATGCAGGTTTTCATTTAAGTGAGATTTTTACATTTTCCATCAAAATTTCAGCAGTGTTTTACCATTTCTAGCTTATTTCAGCAAAATTGTTTCCATTTTCTGGTCAAATTCCAGCATTTTTTCCATTTCTGTGCAAATATAAATTTTCCATTTCCATTATTTGGCTTTGTTTTCCGTTTTCCAGCTCCTGAAAATTTTTTTCACGTTTCTGTTTTCCGGTGAGTGCAAAAACGTTTATGTTTCCATGCAAAAGTTTTGGACCCCCTAGGGAGGTTTAAAAATTCATAGTGCCCATTTTTAGGGGGGTATTTTGAGCGGGGGGGGGGGTATTTCGAGGGGGGTATTTCGAGGGGGGTATTTCGAGGAAATATGGTAAGTTCACGTATAGAATTATAACAGCGGCGGCTTTTATAACTTTTTTTGAAAATCGCATGCGTAAAAAAATCATTGGCATGCTTCCAGCTGGAAGCATGCGGGTGTAAAGTGACTGGAGTAAAATATCATATCACATTCCTAAGAAAATACTTACTGTATTTTTTCTAATAGAACAACACCCTTCTATTTTTTCACCAACATTTTTACCTGCCTTTCTATTGGAGGTGTCATTCAATTGGAAGCTGCCATTCTATTGTGACACATGCATGTGTATAAGGCACACACACACATGCCGTGTCAACATGCGGATATGCTGCCGAAGTGATCTCAATCCAAAATGACAAATTTGTATTTGTATTGTATTGTATTGTTTTCGTGAGCGCAAAAACTTGCCAAAACCTGCCATTCTATTGGAAATTACGTTCTATTGGAAGTATGCCATTCTATTAAAAGAAATACGGTATCAAAAGAAAAAACACATTTTGCTGTCTTCCAAAGGAAAATATAATAAATAGTCGATTTTATGCTTTCTATGAGAAAAAGTCTTGCTTTTACGTTCTCTGTATGCAGAAATACTCGCTTTTACGCTTTATGCCAGAAAAATACTTGCTTTTACATTTTCCTGGAAGAAAAGTAATTTATTCACCTGTTTTTCAGTATCATAGTAAAAAAATTAGTTTAGGTACATTTCAGTACTCAGCGGTGAGCAAAATAAAAGTACTTCACATTTACATTTACTTTGAAGAAAGTTCAGTACTTTAGGCAACTGCATTCCAGTAGGCGATAGTAGGACAGTTCACAAAACGCTTTCCCAGTCGTTTTATGCTCAATTGCCTCCAGCTTGTCCGCCCAATCGTTCATATCTTTTATAAATGCTGGGTAATACTTGTAATTGTGAATACCTTGTGTAAGATTCACCAACTCAGTCAGGTTGCTTGCAGAAGTCTCGTACAGAGCAGCTGAGTGTTTGTGTGCGCGTGGGTTAGTGTCGAGGTTCTGTTGGATCTCAACCACAGTTGTAAAATCATATTTACGTTTACTCGATAAATACAGATACTCGAGTACTGCATGAATACATTTACGTTTCCTCCCAAAAATACCGGTACTCACTTACTCACGTACTTTTGGAAAGTTACATTTACCTTTGAAAAAGTTTTTGATAACAGTACTTTTACTTTATCTCGAGTGGGGATTTAGGAGTTTATTGATGTCTGGAGTTTCAGATGGGTCCTCCTGGTACATGATTTGGCAAATATCAAGGACTGCGGCGGTCCCAATCCCAATCCCAGTCCTTATTTATTCACTATACCAAACCAAACTTCACTTGAAGTCACAAATGTTAGACAAAAGGTGGTATAGGTGATGAGCATAGATGCCGTAAGTGCTTGAATGTCACAAGCAGAATGTTTCGTGTCACAAGCAGAAATTTCACTGTCACATTGTGACATTCACAAGTGTGTATTGTAGAAACAAGAGTGAAAGCACAAATTAGCTCAGAATCACTAAAATTTGCTCAATTTTGCCAGTCTTCACCTTTATAACCACTATTTTCATATATTTTTTTTACATGATTATATACATTTTTTAGCCAATTTTATTCATATTTATAGCAATTTCAATATTTTTGGCTGGCTGCCAACTTCACATCAGGCCTCTAATAAAGAAGTGTCACAAGGTGAAATTTTGGCTAATGTGAATGTCAAAAGTGCAAATTGGGACATTGTGCCACCTATATGATGAGTCGACGTAAAAATGGATGTTTTTGAATGAAATCACTGACTAAAATGCAATCCCACAGCGTGTGTACAGGGTGCGGCAATTTAGACCGACACTTTTTGACAGACTTTGATGACAGATTTGAATCACTTGACATTGGGTGGTCAGATGAAAGTCAAAATTTAGGTGAATATAAACAACTAAATGGGAAAGGTCTTACTCAGAAAATGAGCTGGAAAAACAGAAACAGAAAAAAAAGTTGCCGGAAAACGGAACGGAAAATGGAAAAAAATTTCAGCAGCCAGAAAATGGAACAGAAAACGGAAAAAATTTACCTGCGGAAAATGGAAACAGAAAATGGAAAATGGAAATTTGACACCCTAGTGGCACCCAACCCATTTGGCGACAGCACTGCTAGCAGAAAAGCGGCCCAGCCCCTCGTCCAGAACCAGCGACGTGCGAAGTGTGCCACACGAGTGACAGAAGCGACACAAAATGTTGACAGACAAAACCCCAGTAGCGGGGATGGTACCAGCCACAAAGCGCCATCAAGTGACATACACAGAGCGCGAATTCAGTGAGATGGTCACACAATGGGGTGACAGATGACAAAGGAAGTCCCTCATCAATGTGATTGAAGAAATCAACAAGTACCGAGGACTAGACTGGCCCAAAGGCACAGTAGCTGCAAAAGACAGCAATGCACTGCTGGCCCGCCGCCTCCTGCGCCTTGCGGACAAATACTTTAAATCAGTGTCAGTGAGTCAGATCATCATGGATGACCCTGACCACACAGACAGCGAACTCAGCGAGGACAGTGAGGATCGTGACAAAACAAACAACCAGCCAGTAATATGCCCCACAAGAGACCCACGCAACTCAATATTGCCTGCCCCCATTCGCTGAAATGAAGGCCCAGACATCAGACCGACCCACTATCATCTGAGTTATTCGTCAACTCAATCTACTAATCAAGTGAGTAATAAAAGTTGCTGGCTGAGCAAACAGTTGACTGAGTAAGCTTGTGATCAACTCAGTCAGCCAGGGTATTGAGTGAGTAAGTGTTATTTTTAGTCACAGAGAGGATTAAGTTTCAAGTGGATCAAGTGAGTAAGGAAAGCGCAGTTTGTCCCAATGCAAAGTATGTATTAAGATGTGTTTTTATATTGCGTGTTTTGAATTCCATGCTGCATTTATGATATGAATTTTAGTCAAGTGCGCAGATAGCTGGTTAAATTATTTATTATAGTGCAAATGAACGCGATGTGAATGCAAAGAAAATATAATTGATAAGTGAATATTTTAGATGATTAACAGCGGTGAGTGCATATTTACTGTGCGAGTGCAAATGTTAGAAACAAATAATCAGCGGAAATTCTGTGGGTTCCACCGCGCTGGTGGTACCGCTGCCAGCTGCTTCCGCAGGATCCACCGCGCTGGCCGTGCTACTGCCAGCGAACTCCACGGGATGCACCTGTGTATCCAGAATTATGGAACACCCAATACGTAATATTCCATGTGAATGACAATCAAAGACCAACATTCTTTGACTTCTTGCCCAAGCAATGGGCCACATGCAGTAGGTAATCGTCAATCCTCCCATCAAATTCACCCTGCAGCAACTTTTGCTTCGCCGCTTCTATAACCCTATCGTTTTTGACCCACTGTAAATCGCGCGCTTTGGGAGGCCTCACGTCGCAAGCCAAATCGTCAATACCGTCACAAATCTGACAAATTTTGTAAGAAAATTTTTGAACTTGTTCAATTTGGTGATTGCAACTGATGTTTTATCAACTCACACTATTGTGATACTGCTGCCACAAATGCAGCCACACACCCAAATTGACACCTTGCATACCCTCAAAAATATCACTGTACTGCGAGTGATAACTTTCAGCTGCATTAGTGGTGCGAGGCCCATTTGTAGAGAAAACGTCGAGCAGTCAGAATTTTTATCACTGAAAAATACATTTGAAATTACAATTTTTGAAATTTTTATCTCCCAAAATGAGAAGAACAGACGTCATCCATGTATTGCGAAAGTATGCAATAAATGCCAGGACGTGTGGATCATAATAAACTGAGTTGATGGGGGCATTCAGCAACAGGTAGTTCAGCACACCGGGCTTCATGTGAGTCAGAAGAAGACACATGGCAACCTCCAGCTTATGAACCCATCTGCGCAAATGCAATGCATTTCAACACAGATTTTATTGACATGTAATGATTGAAATTTGCAGCACTCACGCGCGGAACCTTTCAGAGCCCTCCCCATCACCATCATACAATGGCTTCAACTTCAAGAAGCCAATATTCCGCTGGACAGCTTGTGTGAAATGAAATACACAGGCAAAAATATACACATTGCCCATGGCATCGCGCAGGCCCTTGATCGCAGCGGTCTCAAAATCGAGGTGATAGTGTGCCCAGAACATGTTGCCAGGTGTGCCACATACCTCATTCACATGATTGAAAACCCATCGCAGCAGAGTGGCATACGATATTGCTGCACAGAGATTTACAAGTTGCTTACTTACATTTCTCATGCATTCAACATTCCCAAAAAGGTAACACACCAGTTTTATCCTGCGTAAGCAGCACAGCCACAGGATACGATTCTCGAGATCCATCGCTGTGGACGTGAAAGTGGCCAAAAGTGTGTAGATCTGAAATTTTTAAGCAGCTAAAATTTTCAAAATTCCCAATACCAATCCCGATCCCAACCCCAAAATCCCAAAACCCCATCCCGATCCCAACCCCAAATCCCAAAACCCCATCCCGATCCCAACCCCAAAATCCCAAAACCCCATCCTGATCACGACCCCAAAACGTCAAAAACCAATCCTGATCCCAACCCCAAAATCCCAAAAACCAATCCTGATGCCAATCAAACCTGATTGAATCCATGAGGTTTGTACTTGAACGACCCATCAAGCGTGATGTCCATGGCCTTGCTGAGCAATTTTGCCATGCTGTTAGTCATCAATATTAGCTGTGGATTGGCGTCGTCCATGTTGTTGTAGGCGACCAGATGCTCCTCGGCTCGCACTTCTTCAGCGGACAGGCCACCAATCCGCTGTCGCTCACGGTACGTAATCTACAAGTAAGTGATATATAGCATCATACTCCAACCCGATACCCGATCCGATACCCAACCCAATACCCAAAACGATACCCGATCCGATACCCAACCCGATACCCAACCCAATACCCCAACCCGATACCCAACCAAATACTCAACCCAATACCTTCAATTCAATTGGTATGCTGGTAATGTTGGACACAGTTGGACAGTTCTGCCGCGCGGCACGGCGGAAAGATTGCTGCACCGTCGTGTAGCTGTCCAACTTGTCCCTGATTGCATTTCAATGCTCGTCAGGGAGCGGCAAGGTGTCAATTTGATTCTTCATTTCACTTTCAAAATACTCAAACATTCAACTAATTTTTCCAGAGTATTTGCCATCATTTAACTTATTTAACACAACATTTAAATTACAAAACTTAAATATATAAAACAAACAAACATGCCTCTGGGCCTCCATATCGGCTGTGGTGAACGGTTCAAACTTTGAAAAATCGGTGCAGATATGCTGCGTCAGCGGTCGATCTGGATCGGAAATCACAACGCCATTCCTGAGAAAAATGGAAATATTGTATTTTGTGCATTTGCAGCCGGATTTTTATATGTAATATCTCAAAAGAAAGCAATTTTTCATTCTTTTTCATTTCACTCGCTCTTAATGAGACACAAAATCACACAAAAACAACGACAAACCATCTCCCCCCAAAAAAAACAACAACAACAACAACAACAACAACAACAAACAAACAACCAACTCACATATCAACTTTGACTGATGGCCGAACTTTGTGCTTGTTGCAATGTGTGCAGCGCAGTGACCCGGTGCCATTTTTCTGCTTGCTTAATGTGAATCGGTACCAGTGATCGGTAAGCAGTCTACTTTTGTAATAAAAACAGTTGGCACTTCTCTGGGAGAAGCCAATTTTCCAATCATCCAGCTTTCCAAAATTCGCCATTTCAAACAACAAAAAGCACTCATGGTGCAATGTGAAAAATCGCTCTTTTTTATGTGTTTAGGAAGGGCGGAAATAACTATTATCCAGCGATAATCCATGTGTCGGTGAAAACAAATGATTAGTGTCATTTAAACTATTGGCAATGCATGTGTGATAATCCTTTGAAGTCAGTGAATGTGACAACAGATTGCGTCCGGTTTAATCGGTTCAGTGCGTATGTAGTTTTGACTCACTTTGCACTATCAAGTGAGTAAACGCAGCGGTGGCATACTTTGCATTGGGATCAGTTGACACCCCTTTTGTAGATGACTTGACCGCCTGCGTGACTGAAACTTCCGCTGGTCTGCGGAGTTAATTACATGACTCACTTGACCACCAAAGTTGCGGACCTGATTACCTGATTCACTTGACCACATTACTCAGTTGGTATTTCCCCATCAGACCTTGCCGCAATGGTGTCTCTTTTCCAGCAGCAGCTTGACCAGCAGCAGAGGTGGGCAGAACAACAGGACAGGCGCATGGAGCAACAAGACAGGTGCATGGAGCAACTGACCCGAATGGTTGCAAATGTCACAGCAACCATTTCATCACAAACCCAAGCCCAGCAGAGGCGCAGTGAAGATCCATGGAAACAGACATCAGAGGACCACTTGGCAACACTGGCACAGGGACCATTGCTCAACCAGATGATTGAGTATATGGAGAAATTCGTTATCACACCAGAGGATGGACTGCAGCCCCTGTCCACTATCCGCCCCCCCCCCCACGAGACAAAGTTGGCATTGGCCATGTCGCAACCACAGCCAGCGAACATCTCAAATTTGATGGTGATAAAAGCAATAACAAAGGCCCATTTAGGTTCTGGCTCCACATGGTCATACAGCAGGCCATGGGTATCCCCAAATGTCAGCAGCAGCTGTTTTGGAACCATGTGTTTGCGCAGTGCCTCACAGGAGATGCCCAAAACAAGTACTGCACAATCTGAGTCAACAAATGCCATGACATCCTATATGTAGTTGACAACCTTGTGGAGGCATACCGATTTGAACACACTGTACATGCAGTATCAGAATGGTACAACCTCAAACCAGAAACAGGAGAATCTGCATCTGAGTTCCACACACGCCTGTGTGCCAATTGTCACCATGTCAGTGAGACAATGTCAGACTATGACCGGCAACACATGATCGGGGACAAGCTCGTCGCAGAAGCGCCAAAGCTGGCACCCGTCAGCTGCTGGTACATGTGGCGCACAAGATGGCAAGAAGGTGGCTGCACAGTAAACATGGGAATTGCCAATATGGATGCGGCAAGGAAGGAAGCAGACCGGACCCGCACCCAGCGACGAGAAGAACAACGACATTGGAGGGGCTGACCGCGCCACAATACAAACTGGCACAACAGACGTGCTAAGTGAGAGCTGTGTGAGTGAGTGAGTGAGTGCACATCAGAGCTGCATTTGAACCAAAGTCCCACAAAGGCCCATGGTGCACATTTTACATGCACTGCGCTCCCATGCCTCATGACCCCACAAAGTGCTACATCAACAGCAAATCACCCGAGTACCAGGCGGACAGGGCTGAAAGAGTCAAGCAGTCCTTGGCACGGCAAGGGAAAACCAAGAGTGATGCCAAGCGCAACATGGAGCAAAAATGCAGAGAAATGGGGATCCCATACAAAGAAGAGACCCTGGCAAGTAGATGCACAAAAGAACAGTATGAAGAGGACAACGACTCCTGGGGGGACAACACGGACAATGAAAGTGACAAATGGCCAGACCTTGAACAATGGATGCCAACAGTGGCAAGTGCTAGAGAATGCACCACCCAGATCCCAAAAACCAATCCCAACCCAATTGCAACAATCACATTCATGGGAGTTCTGATCATTGGGTGCATCGACACAGGATGCAGCATCGGCTTGTTCATTGAGGACACAGCACTGGAACAAATCTGGAAGGAGGCCAGAGCTGACCCAGCCAAAGAGGGTGCAAAATTCTGCACATACACAAATGGCCATATTTGCACATCTGGACACATCATTAAGCCAGAATGCTTACGTGTCTACATTATCAGACACCAGTAGGGTGTCAAATTTCCGTTTCCGTTTTCCGTTTCCGCCTTTCCGCAGGAAAATTTTTTACCTTTCTGTTTTCCGTTTTCCGTAAAGTGAAAAAATTTTACCTTTCCATTTTCCGTAAAAAAAAATTTTTTGACACCCTAGACACCAGACTCCAGATGGCCAGGAGCACAGCGACACCCTGCCAGCAATCGCGAAAGTCATGGAATTCCTCCCGGCAGGACACCCACTTTTGATTGGAGGAGCGGCAATTTGGGGACCACTACAGCAGCAATTTGGGGACCCCCATTATAATAGAACCACCTAGACCAATGATGGCTGAAACAAAATTGCGTAAAGAATGCAACCAACTATGCCAGATGGTCAAAGTGTTGGACGCAAAACTGCAAGTCGAGCAGGAGGAGAAAATGTTGGAACAAATGTTTGCAGATATGAGAGACGACAGCAGCATGCATCCACTGCAACAGTCAGCAGACCAGATTATTTTATCTCAGCTGACCCTGCAGCATGAGCGAGCAGTGAAGGGTTATGCAAGCAGTGGCCATCCTGACACAATGCAGACACCAGTTGCAGTGACCCATAGTGAAGCAGCAGTGGAATCTCCCCCTCCTCCCACCCCACCATTGACAATCAGCACATCAAACCACCACCCTGACCAACAGCAGCATGCAGGAGACACCCCCACCAATGAATTTTTGCGAGCCAGTCCACCAGCCATGACGTTCAATGGTGGGAGAAACCACAAGAAGAAGCGCAAGAAACACTAAGGCTGGGCAATAAAGCACTTCAATCCCATGATTTGGTGATATGATTTATTTTTTTTGTGAAATTGTCTTTCTATTGGTTCCATTTCTTTTTATGCTTTGTTTTCTGTCAGTTCCCCCCTGTAGGGTGAACTTGGGGGGGGGACTGTTGTAGTGACACTACATTCTATTTATTCACATGTATTTATTTATTCTGCAGTTGAGTAGGTTTTGGGTTCACTTCTGAACCCCTAAACTTTATGTTTCAGCCAATCCTTTATAAGTGGCTACTTGTGTATGTAAATCAGTTCAGTTCTTTTGCCTGTTCTCCTTTGCATTTCAGTAAATAAAGTTTATCTAACAACCTGAGGAACGTGTCGCACAGGGACAGTGCCCAAAAAATAATTAAACAGCGCACTCCGAACGCCTACACTCCTCACTTTTGTTGGCACCAGGTGACCTCGGCTCCATATTGCTGAGGCTCACAAAGTCGAATAGCACCCTGGGTACAGACTGCCATTGCTCTGAGCCCTGTGGGTGCAACAGCACACGCCAAATTCCTTCAGCATTCGGTAAGGCGGATTAGTGGCGGGCGTGCACGCATTAAAGGTGAAAAAAAAACAGGAAAAAAAACTGAAGAAAAATAATCCCGATCCCATAGTCGATCCCATTTGAACCCTATCACTAGGTTAAGTGACAATTACGGTTTGCGTGAATAACTTGTGAATGAGTGGAACTAGGGTTGGCCAATGTTTTTTTTTAAACGTTTTTTTTTTTTAAACGTTTTTTTTTTTTAAAACATGATGTCTGAATTTTTTTTTTTTTTTTAAAACATCGGCCAAAATTTTTAGTACTAAGCACTAGGTATTTTGCAAAATTTTTGCGCGCAAGCGCGCAATTTCACACGCAAATTGACATTGGTGGTTGTTTTCATTGGTTTTGTTGCATTTTTAGTATCAAAACATCCATTTCTATGTGCTACCATGGGTGAATAAGCCGTCATATGTTGCTGTAATATATAATATTGAGGTAATGTGCTTCCATGTACCTCCACAGTGTGTAACTTCACTCCCAAAGTGACAACCTCCTTTTATAACCTTGTTTGATCACCATTCCGTGCCAAACTTTACCTGAAGTCACGAACATTTGACTATAAGGCGATATACAAACGATATGTCGACAAAAAATGGATATTTTTGACACAAATCACCACTTATAATGCTATCCCATGGCTCCACAGCCATTATATGGTCATATTTAACATCACAGAGTATTGCCAGTGTCTGATATACCTATATATGTTGAACTAGGTCATATCTGGGAGCTTTTAAAAAAAAACGTTTTTTTATTTAAAAAAACATCAAGTTAAAAAAAACGTTTTTTTTTCCAACCCTAAGTGGAACTATCACAGCCATATTTTGAGGGAACCTTTTAGTTCTTAATGTTCACCTAAATTTTAACTTTCATCTGACCACTCTCATTTGTTAAGTTTTTCAAAATCTAAAGTGTCGATTTAAGTTGCCGCACCATGTATGTAGTGATGGAATGGCCCTTGGCGCTTGGCGCCCTTTTCCCATGGCGCCCTTGGCGCCTGGCGCCCTGATTTGGAATGGCGCCATGGCACTATTGGCACTTGGCGCCCTTTTTTCTGGCGCTTTTCCATCACTACCTGTATGTGCGTGCGTGCGTGCGTGTGTGCGTGTCTGCATGCGTGCATGTAAATATGTGTGTGTGTGCGTGTCGGTGTGCATAAATATGCACTAATATGATGCTCTCCAATGCTGTCATTTCTAATCCAACTTATTGTAGACACAGATGTTTGATTATAATGTTGATTGCTGCCACTGATGTCATTATTGTCATGATGTGGTGTCTAGTGATGGAAAAGCGACAGGAAAAATGGCGCCATGGCGTCATTCAAAATAATGGCGCCAGACGCCAAAGGGCGCCAGAGAAAAGGCGCCAGGCGCCATCTGAAAAAATGGCGCCAGGCGCCAAAATTGCGCCAACAATAAAAGTCACTATTTTAGCACGTAAATCATAACAGAAGCTTTTTTAGAAGAGCAATATGTTACTGTATTTCCTTCAAATACCCCTTTAATTGACCCCTCTTCGAAGTACCCCCAGGTCTGAGCGAGCTGGGGAAAAAGCAACCCCAACTCGACACCCCCATTTGTAATAAGATACATCATGTTTGCAACTAATTTACGTGGATGCAACTAAGTGGATGCCAATTTACATCGCAGATATACCGTATTTCCTCAGGATATATTTACCTTGTACCGTATTTACCCATAGGGGGTTTATTTTTCAGAGTGCAAATTTCGAGGGGTGGGTTTATTCGAGGGGTGGTTGTATTATTTCCCCATAAATTTTCGAGACAGTAGTAAAGATGGGCTTTTACATACCCAAAACTGGTAATACAAGTGATGAAAACAGGATACCTATATTTACATTTATATCAACACGGATGGCTACAGAAACTAGTCTCATGTATGGCTGTGATGCATAATGGCTAACGATGGCAAACAGTCGAAAAAAAAGTATTTAAATTTTTAAGTGTTTTTTCTGAAGTGAATTTTCGAATTTTCGAATTTTTCTTCAAAATAATTTTCGAATTTCGAATTTAATTTTCGAATTTCGAATTTTCAAATCTTTTTTGGCAATTTTCGAATTTTTTTGGCTAGTTTTCAAATTTTTTCAAATAATTTTCAAATCTTTTTGGAAAAATATTGAATCTGAAGCTTTAAACACAGAATTTGGACTGTCTTCATGTTCTGCTCAGTTGTTTTAACCTTATTTTTACCATAAATTAGCATTAAAAATGGTGGAAGGAGTTATGCAAACCAGTGTGCTGCTTCTTCATTTAATTCACACATTGATACATTTAATTCACCAACATAGCAAAGGCAATAAAAGCAACAATTTAAAAATTGGCGTCAAATAAAATATCAGCATAAAATACAAAATTGGCATCAAATACCATATTATTTTTTCAGTGTCAATACTTGGGGGGGGGGGGTTAAACGAGGGTGGGTATTTCGAGGGGGGTGTATAATTTTGCCAGAAATTTTTCGAAATCCCAGTATAAATTGTTGTTTGTAGTCAAGAATCACAGATGTCAAAAAATGGAACAAAAATGTATTTTTTAAGACTCTATGTACTTATACCACCATAGTGACAAAAACCACCATGTATAAGAGTCTACAGACTAAGTACGTAGATGGTACAAACCCTGTTCTACACAACACCGTCATTGTTTTTAATGTGTGTTCTGTGTTTCCCAGATCACAAACTGCATTACATTCTCTATACACCAAATTGGGGGGGGTATTTCGAGGGGTGTTGATAAATTAACAGTGTAAATTTTGAGGGGGGTATTTCGAGGGGGGATATTTCGAGGAAATACAGTGTAAAAACGGATATGTCAAAGTCCGCCTCTTCCGCCGTGGATGACATTTCAACGTTTTTTTTGTTACGTTTCGCTTTTCCATACGCGCCGCGTATCAATTGTTGATTTATTTAGTACGTTGAACTTAACGGTGTGTTTTGTTGCCTTGATTTCCTAAAAAATTCGAAAACTATTTTTGAATTTTTGAATTTTCGAATTTTCGAATTTTTTTCAAAATAAATCGATTTTTAAGTGTTTTTTCTAGGGGTGAAAAAAAATTCGAAAATTCTGAAAAAATTCGAAAATTCGAAAATGTTTTCGAATTTTCGAATCTTTTTTTGCCATCGTTAATAATGGCATCGATTAATACATCATGTACGTTGTGTACACGATGTACTCAGACGGATTTATTTCGAGGGTGGGTCATTTTTTACTCAGCTCTAAAAAACTGGAGGTATTTCGAGGGCCGGGGGTTAATTCGAGGTTGGTATTCCGAGGGAAAAAATGTACGTCTTTGAGTAACGATCTACGATAAAATGTCCAAAAATATCCTATTTGGTCACATTTATTCGCGGAATTTTGGCGCCATTTCTGGCGCCATCCAAAACAATGGTGCCGGGTGCCAAATTGGCGCCAGCGTAAATGGCGCCAAGCGCCAAGGGCGCCATGGCGCCAGGTGCCAGATGGCGCCATTAAAGGGCGCCAGCGCCATGGCCCATTCCATCACTAGTGGTGTCATTATTTCATTGTAGTCATGACTCATGACTAACCTCTTACAAAATTTTTTGCTCTTTCCCTGAATTCATTGCTATACTGAGCAATATCTTGAGGAAGATTGTACTCGAAATCCTGCTTCTCTTTTTCCCCCATCTGTGTAATGCAAGTGCATATTTGAGAAAATGATCAAATTTGTAACAAGGCAAAAAGTGAGTGGCAGTGGCAACAAGGGTAGAAAAGGGTGGGCGGGGGGGGGGGGGATTACCTCCCGCCGGTGCCCCTGTAGATAGATAGCTGAGCGGCCCCCGAGAGAGATAGTAGTGATGAAAAAGTGCCAGGAAAAAGGGCGCCCAATGTCGCCATTACGCGGCGCTCGGCGCCCTCAACGGAGGTTGGGGGGTTACCCTCAATTTTGAGCGTTTTTAGGAAATTTTACACTAAATTTAACTCAACATCGCTAATTGTCACCCTTTTTTTATAGATTTTCACCTTCAAAATCACTAGTTCATGTGTTTTTTTTGCCTATTTCAGCTTTTTTGTACTGTATGTGCTTATATATTCAGCTGCCATATTACCTCGAATTATCTCCCCCTTGCATTAACCCCCCTCGAATTAACGCCCCCTCAAAATGGGCTGGGGAAATAATAAACCGCCCCTCGAAATACCCCCATGTACATAATAAATACGTCGTGTACGCAATGTACATGTATATTACTGTTAATTTGCATTGCAGCTACACATAGAATAGTTTGTGTAGCTATCTACGTTTTTATGTCCAAATATATCCTGTTTAGACACATTTCTTACCTATTTTGGGTACGCAAATGCCTGCTATTTACTACGATCCTTACGAAAATTTCTGACCAAATAATAAAACCCCCCCTCGAATAACCCCACTCGAATTAACCCCCCCCTCAAATTTTGCTGGCGAAAAAATAAACCCCCATGGGGTTATTTCGAGGTAATACGGTACGTTATTTTTGACGAACACAGATTTTTACAATTTTTATACCTACCTATACGTATTTCCCATTGGGGGGATTAATCACAGGGGAAAATATTTTTCCTTAGTCAGCTACCGCATTTGCTTGAATAGTTCCCTCCCTTGAATAATTCCCCCCCTTGAATGGCCCTACACACACTAGTTTTCACCGTGACATGTGTGAAAACTGAAATGGCGACATGGCGACATTCAGCTTACTCTTATTGTATGCTATATGTGTTTTAGTTTACAAATTTTTCAATTGTAACTTTTATTAAATTAAATTCAAATTAAATTTTTATTTAATCATTCAACTGGGTTCATTTATTTGCATTTTAAAAAATTTCAGTTTTCACACGAAGTCACGGTGAAAACTAGTGTGTGTAGGCACAATAATCCCCCCCCCCTGTAAGACGAGTGAGGAAATAATAATTCCCCCCTCGAATAATCCCCCCTTTAAAGATTTGATAAATTTGTTATACCTAATTTTAACAAAAATGGCACATTATTGTGTTTATAAGGCACATTTCGTGAAATGAGTTGATGGAAACATGCTTGAAAATTTTGACGAAATAATAATTCCCCCCTTGAATAATTCCCCCCTCGAATAGTTCCCCCCTAAAAAATGTCTGACGAAATAATAATCCCGCAGGGGGATTATTCAAGCAAATACGGTAGGTTATTCAAGGGGGTGGGGCTGAGTTTTTTCGAAAGGTTTTTTTTGAGGATATACATCAATTTGTGTCGGTCATCCGAAAAAATTCTTTTTGGCACCCTATTCACGATTACAATTTTTGGCACCTGCGGTCAACTTTAACTGACCGATTGGTAGAAACTATTCCAACTATCAGCATCCAAACAAAGCCAGTCACATTTCTTCTTTTCGTCGAGTACTCCAGTTACATTTTCGGGACAATTTTTCTTCTCATTGAGATAATACATGTAGTTCTTTTCTTCATCTATTAGCGCAGTCTGCGTGAGAGAAATACATATTTATGAACTATCATGCTATGCGGAGTTGTTAACAGTAGGGTGTCAAATTTCCATTCCCGTTTTCAGTTTCCGCTTTTCCGCAGGAAAAATTTTTACCTTTCCGTTTTCCATTTCTGCTTTTCCACAGGAAAAATTTTTACCTTTCCGTTTTCCGTTTTCCGGCAGCTGAAAATTTGTTTACCTTTCCGTTTTCCGTTTTCCGGCAGCTGAAATTTTTTTAACTTTCTGTTTTCCGGCAGCCGAAAATTTTTTTTACATTTCCGTTTTTCCGGCCCATTTTTCCGTTTGCCGGCTGAAAACTTTGTACCTTTATGTTTCCATTTTTACAGGCCATTTTTGCATTTTCTGGCTCAATTTTCAGTTTTCTGGCATTTTACCATTATTTTTCCAATCTGTATTTATTTTTTTTCACTATGGTGTTTTTAACTACCAGGTTCTTGTGTCGTTCAAAGTTTTATCTGTATCCAAATCTGTGAAAAACACAAAGTAATTTTGGACACATACTTTGCAGTCTGCTGAGTATACATTTTACTGTTCAGATACATCAAAGTTCACTTTTGCTAAATTCGTATATTGTTGTGGTAGTGTACTTTTGCTACCTTTTGATGATTTTTTGTTGTGTCAGTTAAGTTGAACTACAAGTTAAGTTACTGGCATGATTTATAGTTGCAGAATCAGTACAGCTACCACAATCAAAGCCAAACAGGTAAATTTGCATGCAGGTTTTCCTCCTGCAAATTTGTCCATTTCCGTGCAAATTTCACTCTATTTTCGCCATTTCCGTGAAAATTTCATTATCCGTTTTCCGTTTTTCGGCATTTCATTTTTCCGTTTTCTGGCCAATAATTTTTTTTTTACCTTTCCGTTTTCCGTAAAGTTCAAATTTTGTCCTTTCCGTTTTCCGTAAAATAATTTTTTGACACCCTAGTTAAAAGTACCGAACTTTTTTCAAAGTGAATGTAAACGTAAAGTATTTATTTTTTACTCACCCCCTGAGTACAGAAAGTGTAAAGTAAATTTTTTTACTTTTACTCATGAGTAGACATGAGTAAAATACTTTTTTTCCCAGAAAACGTAAACATAGGAATTTTTTTAGAAATTTTGCCCCAATTTTCACTAACCATCACTTCTTTTCATACCTTTTTGTCCATTTTAACCTTCAAATTCACTAGTTCATGTGTTATTTGCCTATTTTCAGATATTTTTCATAATTTTTTTCCTACTATCAGCTTTTTTCTCCATTTTTCCTATTTATGCCTTGAAAAAGCCTATAAAAATCCTATCTGATATACATTTTATGTACTCGAGTACTTTCAAAAAGTATACGTAAAAGAGAGTACAGGTACTTTTTTCAAACTACACGTAAACGTATTTATTCAGTACTCGAGTATACGTACTTCTTGAGTAAACATAAGTACGTTTTAACAACTATGCTATGGCGAGCTCCGCTCACAGCTGAAATCGGGGTTAGAATTTTAGGGGGGGGGGGGCGGGGGGTTGGTCCCCGAGCACGTGTTTGTATCTCGGGAACCGCTTGGTGGAAAATGTTCATACCGTATAGCCTCAAAATACCTGCATGGGTTTTTTTTCGCCAGCAAATTTTCAGGGGTTTGGTTAATTCGAGGGGGGTCTATTATTTCGCCAGAATTTTTTTTTAATTCCACATACTGAGACATACAAAAGTCAAGCATTTACATAGACGTATACCGTATTACCTCGAAATACCCCCATGGGGGTTTATTATTTCGCCAGCAAAATTTGAGGGGGGGTTTATTCGAGGGGGGTTTTATTATTTCGTCAGAAATTTTCGTAAGGATCGTAGTAAATAGTAGGCATTTGCGTACCCAAAACAGGTAATAAATGTGTCCAAACAGGATATATTTGGACGTAAAAACGTAGATAGCTACACAAACTACTCTATGTGTAGCTGCAATGCAAATTAACAGTAATATACATCATGTACATTGCGTACATGACGTATTTATTATGTACATGACGTACATCATTCCGAAGGGGGGGGGGTATTTCGAGGGGGGGTTTATTCTTTCCCCAGCCCATTTTGAGGGGGGTTTAATTCGAGAGGGGGGGTTAATTCAAGGGGGGGATAATTCGAGGTAATATGGTATGTGTTTATAGCATAGTTGTTAAAACGTATTTACATTTACTCGATAAATACGGATACTTGAGTACTGTGTAAATACGTTTACGTTTCCTCCTAAAAAAATACCGATACTCACTTACTCGCGGACTTTCTAAAAGTATCCAAGTACAGAAAACGTATTTCAAACAGGCTTTTTATAGGCTTTTTCAAGGTATAAAAATGAAAGAAATGCTAAAAATAGGAACAAAACAGCCAAAGTACCATAAAAATAGGCAAAAACACATGCTCAAAAAGTACACAAATAAGTGAAAATAAGTGTTTTTAGCGAAATTGTCACAAAATTTGTTAAAAATACCCACTTTTACGTGTTCTGGGGACAAAATTACTTTACTAATGTTGCCTCATGAGTAGTGATGGAAAAGCGCCAGAAAAAAGGGCGCCAGGCGCCAATGGCGCCATTCAGAAAGTGGGCGCCAATTAAGCGCCAATAGCGCCACAGAAAAAGGGCGCCAGGCGCCAAGGGCGCCATGGCGCCATTTGGAAAGTGGGCGCCAGGCGCCAGTGGCGCCACGGAAAGAGGGCGCCAAGCCCCAAGGGCACCATGGCGCCATTTGAAAAAAGGGCGCCAGGCGCCAATGGCGCCAGGACAAATAAGTGGATACAATACCTTGCGTGTGCTAAAAATGTTTCTACAGCACTGTAGTAGACGCATTCACTTCGTTATTCTAGTTATAATGATGTCATGAACACAGACTAGACTAGCAACAATAAAAATTTCAGGACTTCCACGTGGCTCTCAATTAGAACACAATAACATTTGTCATTTAACAACAGTCCATACACTTCAAATAAATTTTTCCAATGGATGTTTCCTTGAAATGGACAAAAACAGAATTATGATGATTTGAATCCGTTGATTAACGAGTTTGCAAGTATGATGGTCCATCATTCTCTTTCACCGACACAAACCCCAATTCCATTTTTCTGTCGAATTTCGATCATCTATGGACACGCTATTTTATTATTTATTATTTACACAGCACTCACCTTGAAACCCTGCTGGCGCCTTTTTGGCGCCATTTTAAAGCAGGGCGCCAGGCGCCAAGGGCGCCACGGAAAAAGGGCGCCAAGCGCCAAGGGCGCCATGGCGCCTTTAAGAATGTGGGCGCCAGGCGCCAAGGGCGCCACAGAAAAAGGGCGCCAAGCGCCAATGGCGCCATGGCGCGGCGCCCTTTGGCGCCCTCAAATGGCGCCAGCGCCATGGCGCCATTCCATCACTACTCATGAGTAAAAGTAAAAAATAAATACTTTATGTTTTCTGTACTCACCTGTGATAAATAATCAATACTTTATGTTTTCGGAAAAGTTGAGTACTTTTGACAACTCTGGTTTATAGATGTCTATTAGTGTACATATTTACGCATAAACCCTGTCCTAACGTCACTCAGTTTTTGTTAAACGTGTTCTGCATCATACATATCACTAACGATGGCAAAAAAAAGATTCGAAAATTCGAAAACATTTTCGAATTTTTGAATTTTTTCGGAATTTTCGAATTTTTATTTCTAAACATCTAGAAAACATCTAGAAAAAACACTTAAAAATCGATTTATTTTTCAAAAAATTCGAAAATTCGAAAATTCGAAAATTCGAAAATAGTTTTCGAATTTTTTAGGGAATTCAAGGCAACAAAACACACTGTTAAGTTCAACATGCTAAATAAATCAACAATTGATACGCGGCGCGTATGGAAAAGCGAAACGTAGCAAAAAAAAAACGTTGAAATGTCATTCACCGCGGAAGAGGCGGACTTTGACACATCCGTTTTTATACTGTATTTTCTCGAAATATCCCCCCCCTCGAAATACCCACCCCAAAATTTACACTATCAATTTATAAACCCCCCTCAAAATACCCCCCCCCCCCCCACGTTGGTGTATAGAGAACGTAATGCAGTTTGTGATCTGGGAAACACAGAACACACGTTAAAAACAATGACTGTGTTGTGTAGAACAGGGTTTGTACCATCTACATACTTACCGTATTTCCTCGAAATACCCCCGGGGGGTTTATTGTTTCAGAGTGAGAATTTTGAGGGGGGGTTAAACGAGGGGGGGGGTATTTCGAGGGGGGGTTTATTATTTCGCCAGAATTTTTTTGAAATCCCAGTACTAAAATGTAGTCTGAAACGTACGCAGACGTCGAAAAATGCAACAAAAATCGCCATTTATAAGACTCTAAAGACATTTATAAGTGTGTAGACGTACAAACACTGTTCTCACATAACAGAGTCATCGTTTTTAACGTGTATTCTGCATTGTCGGGATGACAAACCACAGACTTTGTCATTTACGTTCCCTATACACTAAATTTGGGGGGGGGTATTTCGAGGGGGGGGGTTATAAGTTCATAGTGTCCATTGTGAGGGGGGTATTTCGAGGGGGGGGGGGTATTTCGAGGGGGGGGGGGTATTTCGAGGAAATACGGTATATAAGTACCTATATAGAGTCTTATAAAAAACAGTTTTTGTTGCATTTTTTGACATCTGTGTTACCTACAAACAACAATTGAGTACTGGGATTTTGAAAAATTTCTGGCAAAATAATACACCCCCCTCGAAATACCCACCCTCGTTTAACCCCCCCCCCCCAAGTTTCCACTCTGAAAAAATAATACGGTATTTAATACCAATTTTGTATTTTATGCTGATATTTTATTTGACACCAATTTTTAAATTGTTGTTTTTATTGCCTTCGCTCTGTTGGTGAATTAAATGTAGCAATGTGTGAATTAAATGAAGAAGCAGCACACTGGTTTGCATCACTCATTCCACCATTTTTAATGCTGATTTATGGTTAAAATAAGGTCATAACAACTGAGCAGAACATGAAGACAGTCCAAATTCTGTGTTCAAAGCTTAAGATTCAATATTTTTCCAAAAAGATTCGAAAATTATTTGAAAAAATTCGAAAACTAGCCAAAAAAATTCGAAAATTGCCAAAAAAGATTCGAAAATTAAATTCAAAATTCGAAAATTATTTTGAAGAAAAATTCGAAAATTCGAAAATTCATTTCAGAAAAAACACTTAAAAATTTAAATACTTTTTTTTGGACTGTTTGCCATCGTTACATATCACAAACAGAGTTGTTTGAAGAACAAAACTTTTTCAAAAGTAAACAAAGTATATACCGTATTTCCTCAAAATACCCCCGGGGGTTTATTGTTTCAGAGTGAGAATTTTGAGGGGGGGTTAAACGAGGGGGGGGTATTTCGAGGGGGGGGGGTTATTATTTCGCCAGAAATTTTTTGAAAACCAAGTATTAAATTGTCGTCTGAAACGTATGCAGACGTCGAAAATGCAACAAAAATCGCCATTTATAAGACTCTAAAGACTTGTATAAGTGTGTAAACGTATAATCACTGTTCTCACATAACAGAGTCATCGTTTTTAACGTGTGTTTTGCATTACCCAGATGACAAACCGCAGCCTTTGTCATTTACGTTCTCTATACACTAAATTTGGGGGGGGGGGTATTTCGAGGGGGGGGGGGTTTATAAGTTCATAGTGTCCATTTTGAGGGGGGGTATTTCGAGGGGGGTATTTCGAGGGGGGGGGGGTATTTCGAGGAAATACGGTATCGCTTATTCAAGGATATACGGTATATGGATTTGGCCTAATTTCCGGGTGTAAAATTTTGCACAAAACTTTGTTTTCAGACATGAAAGTTATCAAGAATTTATTCATAAAATTTTGCTATGATTTTGGACATACTTGGTGGTCCGCCGAGTATACTACTTTTTGCGTTGTTTTAAAAAAATGGGGTTAACATACATACACATTTAAACAACTACGGCAGGGACTGACTAGGGATGGCCAGCGCTTTTTTTCAAGCGCTTTTTTTTAAAATGCCACTTTCAAAAAAAAGCGCAAGTGTCCCAGCACTTTTTTTACAAATTTTTTTGTACTTATGCACAAGGTATTTTGCAATTTTTTCGCGCGCGAGCGCGCAATTTCACATGCAAGTGCCATTGGAGGTTGTTTTCGTCGGTTTTCTGGAATTTTAATGCCATTGCTTCTATTGCTGCATTGTATCATGTAAAAATAAGTTGTGATATGTCAGTCTAGTTTATAATATCCAGTCAATTCCACACACGTTTCTACAGTGTGAAACATCACTGTCATGTATTAGCCTTCTCTTATAGCCATATTTACCGTATTTCCTCGAAATACCCCCCGGGGGTGATTGTTTCATAGTGGTCCCGAGAGGGGGGGGGGGTAAACGAGGGGGGGGGGGTATTTCGAGGGGGGGGGTTCTTATTTCGCCAGAAATTTTTTCAAATCCTAGTACAAAATCGTCGTTTGTGATGTACACTGGGGTAGAAAAATGCATCAATAACTGACATGTATAGACTCCTGTAGACTAATAGTAGTACGTAGATGGTATAAGCACTGTTCTAACGTGATTACGACATCGTTTTAACGTGTGTTCTGCACTACGCAGAACACAAATGCAGTATTTGTCATGTATGTTCTCTTTACACTCAATCTGGGGGGGGGTATTTCGAGGGGGATGGGGTGATTGGCTATATCTCCAGCTGTAGTGGGTCGATTTATTCGAAATTTTGAGGTTATATACTAGGCATCCCACACTACTTTATGCGGGCTGGCGGAGGTCAACGACCCACCTGAGTGTGCGCCGCCGTATACATGAATATTTTTTTTGAAAAAATCGCTGTCCAGACCAGAGTTGTGAAAGTGTATTTACACTTACCCGAAATACCCGGGTAAATGGGTATTTATATTTACACTTACACTTACATTTTCATAAAATACCAATACACTTTTTTTACACTTTCCTGAGCAAAATACCCGGGTACAGAAAGTGTATTTTTTTCTTTCAGATGGCCCTGTTTTATGCTTTTGAGAATGCATAAAAAGGGTCATGTACAAAAAATAACTGCACTTTCTGTTCAATAACTGTTCATCATACTTTTGTAAAAAGGACACAATCAATTGAAATTCACCAACTGGACACAAAGTCAACTGGCTTTTGCATTGACATTTGCTGCATGTCTATTCTTGCATTTAAACAGTGTGTATCGCATTGCTTAATCAGTAAAATATCAACACTGAAAAATAGCCATCATTAGGGAACTCCATACCACTACAGCATTTGTTACAGTCTGAAATGTTTCATAAAAGGCAGTAAAATGTGAAATAATGCATTAAAATGACAAATAAGTTGATCTAAAGGTGAAAACAGTGGTGTTTTCTAATGCTCAACAGTGAGAGCTCGTTCTAAAAAAAATTTTTTACACTTACACTTTTATTACACTTCCCTAGGTATTTTTAAAATACCTTACACTTTTGGTATCCATACTCAAAATTTGGAAAGTGTATTTACACTGCCACTTACACTTTTCAAAAATACCGGTATTATAACAACTCTGGTCCACACCAGGTCCACCACCCCGCGTTGTTTCAATATAACGGGCAGCCAAACTGAAACTGTTGGGGGGAATTGATCGAAATTTTGAGGGAGTGTACACGACACCCACCCACTACTTTTCGCGGAAGGTTGAGCCCCCTGGCGACACCCTTTAGGGTGGACTGCGGGAAAATAAAATAATATTTTTGAGAATTCACTGTCCAGGTTTGGCACTGGACAGCAAAAATAAAAAGTACATTACGATGTCCCTTAGAGGACAATGTATACCACTGTTAAAAGTGTGTATTAAAAAGTGTGTATTAAAAAAGCAAATTTTAAAACGAAAATTTGATCTGGTACAAAAGTGTATTTGACACCCATACACAAGTTCCAGATTAAATTTCGATTTAAGTCAAATTTTTAATACACACTTTTGAAGCTGGTTTACGATGTCCTCTAGGAGATAATTTAAGGTAAAAATTCGCGTAAACAACATTGCCCCAAAAACCAACCATGGAGGAGATTTGATGGGGTCAACACAAAAGCTTTCCCACAAGGTAAATTTTGTTCCTGGAATGACATCATCGATGACATCATTACAGTGACCCCAATTGAAACTCCACCATGGTTCATTTTTGGAGCAATGTTGTTTATGCGAATTCTAACATTTAATCATCTCCTAGAGGACATCGTAAACCAGCTTTAAAAGTGTGTATTAAAGATTTGATTTAAATCAAAATTTAATCTGGAACTTGTGTATGGGTATCAAATACACTTTCTACCAGATCAAATTTTCATTTCAAAATTTGCTTTTTTATACACTCTTTTTACAGTGGTATACATCGTCCTCTAAGGGACATTCTAATGTAATTTTTATTTTTTGCTGTCCAGTGCCAAACTTGGACAGCGAATTCTCAAAAATATCATTTTATTCCCAGCAGTCCACTCTGGTGCTCCACACGCTGGAATGTCAACTGGTTTCAGTGTCAACTCGATTTTAGCTCAATTTTGGTTGCATGACAATTTCAAGTGCACATGCGGCAATGTCGAAGCGGAATCAATATTGCCATGTGCATCTGAACATGGTTTCGCAACCCATAAACTGAAATCTTGATGAAAACCGGTTGGTGCAGTTGACATCAGTTGACATCCCAATGTCAACTGGTCGAATGGTTTTCATCAAGATTTAAGTTTACGGGTAGTGAAACTTTGTTCAAATGCACATCGCAATATTGATTCCTTTTCGAATATTGATTCCTTTTCATATGCACTTGAAAATAATCCTGCTATTTAAATTCAGCTAAAATGAGTTGACTCCAAACCAGTTGACATTCCAGCGTGTGAAGCACCTCTAAAGGGGATCACGAGGGGGCTAAACCTTCCGCGGAAAGTAGTGGGGGGTGTCGTGTACACCCCCTAAAAATTCGATCAATTCCCCCCAACAGTTTCAGTTTGGCAGCCCGTTATATTGAAACAACGCGGGGTGGCGGACCTGGCGTGGACAGCGATTTGTTCAAAAAAAATATTCATGTATACGGCGGCGCACACTCAGGAGGGTTGCCGACCTCCGCCAACCTGCATAAAGTAGCGGGGGATGTCTAGTATAAAACCTCAAAATTTCGAATAAATCCCCCCACTACAACTGGAGATATGGCCACCAGCACCGACTCAGGAGTAGTGATGTAAAGGCACCGGGGCACCGGTGCCCCGGTGCTGGGCACCGAAGGGCACCAGCACCGGTGCTGGTGCGGTGCCATTGCAATCTTCAGGGGTGCCATGCCGGTGCCGGTGCCATTTTTTTAGAATAGCACCGGTGCCGGTGCGGTGCGGTGCCATTTTTTTGCTGGTGCCAAATGTGCTAGCACCAGGCCAAAGTAAAAGGCACCGGGAAAGGCACCGGCCATAGCTTCATGTGCTGTGCAATTTTGTCCATAGTATGTGCATATTCATATTTCAAAAAACAGCGATATATTTACCCAACCGTATTTGCCTACCGTATTTCCTCGAAATACCCCCCGGGGGGTGATTGTTTCATAGTGGTCCGAGAGGGGGGGGGGTTAAACGAGGGGGGAGGGTATTTCGAGGGGGGGGGTTATTATTTCACAAGAAAATTTTTGAAAACCAAGTACGAAATTGTCGTCTGAAACGTACACAGACGTCGAAAAATGCAACAAAAACTGCCATTTATAAGGCTCTGTAGACTAATATTAGTATGTAGATGGTATAAACACTGTTCTAACGTGACACCAACATTGTTTTAACGTGTGTTCTGCACTACGCAGAACACAAACTGCAGTATTTGTCATGTACGTTCTCTTTACACTCAATCTGGGGGGGGGGGGGTATTTCGAGGGGGGGGGGGTGATTGTTTCATAGTGGTCTCGAGAGGGGGGGGGTCAAACGAGGGGGGGGGGTATTTCGAGGGGGGGGGTGATTGTTTCATAGTGGTCTCGAGAGGGGGGGGGGTCAAACGAGGGGGGGGGGGTATTTCGAGGGGGGGTATTTCGAGGAAATACGGTATTTTGTAAACCTCCCATCAAATAAATATACCTACTGTGAAATCCATTATACCCGATACATGATCTGATGAGCGAATCTAAAATTTTGTTGAATTTTAAATCATTTTTATATTTTATATTTACCGTATTACCTCTAATATAAGGTACACCTTATATTGTTTTCGTCAGATTTTTCGAGCTAAAAGTTATGCCTTATATTAGAGGGTACTTTTTATTAGAGGGTCCCTTCAATTATTTCCACCAGATTTGAAAGAAATTTTACCAACAGTGAACAACGATACAATTCATTTTTTCAAATTGGAATGTACGAAATAGGTACAGTATCACTACAAAATGGCAGAAGTCGACGAAGAGTTATCGCAGTGCCCATTATGACCATGATCATCATTTTCCGCCATGTTTGGCGACCGTTTTTATGATTTTGCGCTTTTTGGCACACTGCCATCTGTGCCTTATATTAGAGGTATGCCTTATATTAGAGGGTACCTTATATTTCTTTCGTCGCGTTCAAAATAGCCAAAAGTTATACCTTATATTAGAGGGTACCTTATATTAGAGGGTACCTTATATTAGAGGGATGCCTTATATTGGAGGTAATACGGTATCTTACTTGTTTGTTCAAATTTTGTTGTAGACAATAGTGGCTATGGACATTGCAGTTAATTAAATATTTTATTTTTCATTTGTAATCATTGTAATTGCTTCGAAAAATTGATTGCCACATCATTCTGATCATTTTAAGTGCTCAACCATCAAAATCGGTTGAAAATTCATGGAAATATGCACTTCCAAAGGCGAGACCACTGAGAAACTGCCCGATATTTACTTCAGAAATTCCAGCCCGGTGCGGTGCCTTTCGGTGCTAGCACCGGCAACCCGCCGGTGCCCTTCGGTGCCGGTGCCATTTTTTCCAAAAGGCACCGGTGCTGGTGCGGTGCAGTGCCATTTTCTGGCCGGTGCCCCAGGGTGCCAGGTGCCCTTTTCATGCGTTGGCAAAGGTGCCGGTGCGGTGCGGTGCCATTTTCCCCGGTGCCTTTAACATCACTACTCAGGAGCAGGGTGGCGGACCTAACGTGTCCCCTGCTTATAATGCTATCTCATGATTACACAGCCATTCTGTGGCTATATATCATCACAAGTACTACCTCTTGTCTGATATACCTGTATATATTGACCCAGAACCATATTTGGGAGCTTTTTAAGTAACGTTGACTTTAAAAAAAAGTGAAAAAAGCGCGTTTTTGTTAAAAAAAGCGGGGCCGTTAAAAAAGCGCTTTTTTCCATCCCTAGGACTACCGTATTTCTCCGTGTAAAGGACCCCCCCGTGCACAACACCCGGGGTGTTACACAGCTGCATAGCACCCCGGGGTGCTATGCTCAGTTGCAAAATGTTCAAAGAAAACAGCATTTTTACACTTGACATTTTGCGGTTTTGCTTGTTATAGTCACGTTTCCATGTAAACATCCTCATTGACATAACACCCGGGTGTTATACAAGTTTTATAAAAAGGTTACTGAAAAGTGCCTCAATTTTGTATAACACCCGGGTGCTTTACACGGAGAAATACGGTACACTGCATCTGCAACATACCACTACATGCAGCATGGTCAAGGCAGCCACCCAGCACAACACAGATTGCATTTTGTTCATCGTCTGCGGTTGGCTGAATTTCAATCTGATTTACAACTAGTGATGTAAAAGTGCCAAGGCGTCAGTGGCTGGCGCTAGCGCCATGGCGCTTTTGGTTGATTGGCGCATGGGTGATTAGAGCTATTTGGCTTAGAGAGCCATGGCGCTTTCTCCACACAGTGCTCTTTTACATCACTGTTCGCAGGCACACACAATAGCCACACCCAATTATATTTACACTACAGGAGTTGCTTGATCAGACCCCAGTGCCTTCACCAGGCTTTCAAACACTTCAACAAGTATTCACGCTAGCACTTCCAGAAACTTGCATGATAACACTTGACATGTTTGAATGTGGTGTTGTGACTTGTGCTAGTAATGTAAATACCTATGTGGTAGCACCAGCACCGTGGAGTGACTTTCACTGGAAGCATGTGAAGAATGTGTGAAGCTAGGTGAAGTGGAAGACACTTCACTGATATACTAGTGATGCTGGTGGAAACACAGCACTTCACATGCGTCAGCCCACATCCACACACTTTGTGACTTCCTGATTTCACACTTCCACACATTTTTTGATGTGTAAACTTTTTTCAAAATATTGGTGAATTACACATCTCAGTGCTGGTGCTTCCACACACATCAGCAGCATATTCGTAGCATTTTGTTGTCTGCATCATACCGGAGTGTGAAGTGTCTTCACAAAAATCTGTGAAGCACATTCAGTACAAATACACTTCACAACACTTCATCACACTCACACATAGGGTTGGCCGATGTTTTTTAAAACGTTTTTTAAAAAAAACATGACGTCCAAAATGTTGTTTTTTTTAAAAACATCGGCCAAAATTTTTAGTACCAAGCACTAGGTATTTTGCAAAATTTTTGCGTGCAAGCACGCAATTTCACACACAAAATGACATTTGTGGTTGTCTGCATTGGTTTTGTGGCATTTTTAGTATCAAAGCATCCATTTCTATGTGCTACCATGGGTTAATAAGCCATCATACCTCCACAGTGTGTAACTTCACTCCCAAAGTAACAACCTCCTTTTATAACCTTGTTTGATCACTTTTCCGTGCCAAACTTTACCTGAAGTCACGAACATTTGAGTATAAGGCGATATACAAACGATATGTCGATGAAAAATAGATATTTTTGACACAAATCACCACTTATAATGCTATCCCATGGCTCCACAGCCATTATATGGTCATATATAACATCACAGAGTATTGCCACTGTCTGATATACCTATACATGTTGACACAAGGTCATATCTGGGAGCTTTTAAAAAACATCGAGTTAAAAAAAAACGTTTTTTTCCAACCCTACTCACACACATCACCTACATTCCTACCTACACAGTCCTGTGACTGTTAACTGCGTGCGGTTTGTGTGTGACTATGCAGCTGATACCTTTGTGCCTCAACTCCGATTTTGTGCTCATTTCACTCCGCGGACACTTTTTTCTAGCTTCTAGGGTGGATATCGTTGGTTCGTTCACTTTCAGGCGTGTTTTTTATATATTGGGTTTGTGTATTTACTGGTACAGACAGTTTGTTCACTGGATATAACGTAAATGTACAGCCAGGGATGGAAAACATGTATTTTAATGTCATTTTTAAAACAACGTAAAAATTAGTATACTCGGCAGACCACGAATATGTCCAGAATCATAGCATAATTTTATGAATAAACTCTTGGTATAAATTTTGTAATTTTTCCACAGTAAAAATCAAACACTATGATGAAAAACTGTATAATTTTTGGTTCATTATTCAGATGGGTTATGGTAAGTTTCCACACTAAGTGTGATTTCCAACGAGTATACGTTACGTTTAAACGCTATTGGCATTTTCAAAGCATATCTGCATACGTGTTACACTCTCACTTAAACTGTTATTCAAATCACAACTAGCAACTGCAACTTGCATCACGCAAGCACACTTTACCATCTGTAAGCCAATGATGTTCACATTTGTATATACTTACTATAGCTTATACGTAGATACCAGAACAACCACGCAAAAACAAAAAACAAAAACAAAAACAAAAAACAACTTCTCAACCCCCAAAAATTCCCTAATCATCCAATTGCAAATCGTCCAACATTTCGTGCAATTCAACGCGGGGAAGTTGTTCGTTTTCAGCCAGCGTTATTGCATCGGGATCGCAGGGGGCAGATTCCTTGGGGCCGGGCACACCGCTCGCTGCAGGGGCCAGATTCAATTGGAAGGTGAGGGTGAATAGGGACAGTAGTTGATAAGGAGAATAAATGTCTACTGGTTCCCGTCCCAATTCGAAGCTTGCTCACGAGTAACACTGCGCATTATTGTATACACTTTTGCATTTGGCCATCGTTCGTCGACTCGTGAGTATGAATTTGAAGCCAAGCTTTGAATTGGGATCGGAACCAGTTGACAATTAGTGTCATTGTCAACTAGTGGGTGTGTGGCGCCTAAAGGCGTCTGACACGCGAGTTTGCACAGAATTTGTGCGCGCATCTGGCGCATTGCGTTTCAACCAAATTTCACCAGAGATGTTATTTTTTTGTGGGATGGGGATGACGGTTTTTTAGAATGGGGTTTTTAAAAAGTTTTAGATTTTTAGTTTTAAGAAAATCCCAGACACAGGTTTAGAAAAGTTCGTCAACTGTTTGTTTTGGTCACATTTGAGTGTACTAGAAAAAATCACACTAAATAATTACAAGGGGTGGGGTTGTATTCAAACATACCTTTATATATATTCACTTTGTGTCTGCTAACTGGGTCCTCTTCCAAATCCTCCAAAAAGTCATCGAAGTCACTGCGAGAATAATGTTAAATATGTAATTATAAATATAATTAAGTTGAGAATGGGAGATTTGGGCCATGTATACTAGTACACCACCGTAATTTGGGAAAGTCATACATCTGTTTTGAACACATTTTTGAGTTTCCCAGAATAGTGAATAACGTACCGTCAACAGTTGACAGACTCCCCATTCTGGTAAACTGAAATCTGTTCAAAACAGATTTATGAGTTCCCCAAATTTCGATGGTCTACTAGCGTGCGCGATGTCATATAATCCCAATGTTTAATGGTACTTGGCAGCATGCCAACTAACAGTTGCATGGAATTTGTGTCGTAATCCTGTTCGGCCAAACGTCGCAGTTTCCAATTTCTGGTGCGTTTGCGAACTGTCCTGTCGTAAACTTTCTTCACGAGAATCTGCGACGAAAATCGGTTGTATGTTTTAGATATTTTTCCCACCTAAAAATTACGTTTTTCAAAGCAAAGTCCAGTACAAAACGCAATGATATAAAACCATTTTTATCCTTTTCTAAAATAAATTGCATTTATGTTTTTAGTTTCTGCATGCCATTTAAAACAAGTTCAAAAACCCGAACTCTCACAGCGCCCCAACCCCACCGACCACATCGGGGATGTCCTCCTGTTTTAGCGCATCGAAAACCTCGTCGTTTACGTTGATATTAAGCAGATCCAGCCTGGAAAACGGGATAAGTTCAATTTTACCGACCAGTTTTTATGGGGTTGTCCCATTCGTTTGACACGGTTTTGAATGAAAATGGGGGGAGGCAAAATTTTAAAAGGTTTCTGCACAAGTTAGCTAGCTGAGTGTTTAGGGGCGGGGGGGGGGGGTACCCTTATTCCCAAAATCCATGAAAAATTGAAAGACTTTGAGAACTGAAGAATTTGAGTTTACTACAAGAAAATCATTTTTGATCTCCATCTACAGCAGTTGACTGCCTACGGTAAATGAAAAATAACTCGTTTCAAAACAGAGTTTGGAAATTTCGGTTGTCAAATAATTCGTGTAGGAGCAAATGTGATCCCCCAAAATCCCCAAAATATTCCCCTCAAAAAATTCTAAAAATACCCCTACCCGAGCGCAGTATCTCCGGGCGCGAGCAAATGGGCCAAATGTGTCCTGGTGCTGTACAAACGCGCGCCAGATTTCCCCAGTTCAGATGACCGCTGCACCCACGCGTCGCCCAGACCGTGCTGGGGGGGGGGGTTAATTGGGAAAATGCCAAAAAAATGTTTAATTCGATTGTTTTTGCGTCCCGTGACCCCGCCTTTTCGCGTTTGAATTTGGTAAAATGAGGTTTGGTAAAAATAAAATTATTGAGTATTTTTCTTTTTTTGCCCGTGAACTAGATACGAAATGACTAAAAATGTAGAAATTTCATAATTTCGAGAGAATAAATATAGGAGAACACCCTGCAATCTTTCATCGAAAACTGCCTCCATATCAGAAAGAAAAATCAAATGAATATTTCCACCCCCCCCCCCCCCACCTTATTCGACAAATGCCCATGGCCAGCACTGAGCCCAGTTCCCAACTCCACATGCTCTATATCAATCACCGTGAACTGGGTGAGTTGACGGGGCTGGCACAGTGCCAGGAAGGGTTCCCGGAAGTACTGCTGCGCTGAGATGTCGCCCACTGCAAGGGGGTGGGCTGTTTTGACGGGTCTGGGGAAGATTACATTTGAAATTGAACTCGTTGAATTTGAAATTGAAATAGAGTTCTAATTAAGTCGCGGGTTACCATAACCGACGAAACGAAGTATTTAAAAATTTAGTGATTGGCCCTACACACACCAGTTAACAAGGACACCAAATGTCAACTGGTTCACAACCCAATGAAAGGCTTGCTGACGAGCATTGAAGCTCTGAATTGGGATGAGAATCAGTTGACATTTGATGTCGTTGTCAACTAATGTATGTAGGGCGTACAAACGGGTCAGGCCTATTATGCATGTAAACCAATTATGCATCTACATCCATTATAAACACATTATACCCGCAGGGGTAAGAAAGGGGGCGGGTTCCCCACCCCATACTGCCCAGCTATCTATCTATACCAGATGCAAATTTTTTTGGTTACTTTTCCCTGAACAGAACCCCCCCCAAGCAAATAGCCTAGCTATCTAGCTATCTGGATCGCTTTTGAGCACTTTTACCCTAATTTTCGGGCCGTACAAACCAACATTGCGCAGTGCTGGGATCAATGACGTGTACCAAATTGGAAACGCGTTGACAAATTACAAGTTGGCCCATGTTGCCCAGCGAGCGAGCCACACGTTTAGGAAGACACACGATGTTGTCCTGTGGGGTTCGATTTGACAAGTGAATGTTGACAATTGGTGTGTCAAGTGAAGTGTCAAGTGGAGTGGCAAGTGGAGTGGCAAGTGACAAGGAAGTGATGAGCGAACAAGTGATAGGTATTTTCATCTAGAACTGTGGTTTCGCGTGTGTACATATCAGTTGATGGTAAATTTATACATTTTTTTTGGCAGATCCTGCCAGTGGCGTAGCCAGGGGGGGGGGGCGGGGGGGGGGGCGGCCGCCCCCCCTTCCCGGGTGATACGTGGAAAATGTCCGGAGGTGGGGGTTTTAGGTACCGTTTTCATGGGTGCTGTCAAAAATTGTGCGCATTTTCCATTCCCACAACAGGTATTTTAAGTCCACCTGTCTCTGAGGCCTAGAAATCCTGAGCAAGTACGCCCAGGGTGTCAACTTCGCTGTAAAATACATACATTTTAAGCGGTCTTTGGCGCCAATGTCAACGCCAATGGCGCCATGGCGTGGCGCCTACGAATGGCGGCAGCGCCATGGCGCCATTCTCTTACTACAGGGGTAAAATTTTAGGGGGGGGCGCCGCCCCCCCCCGTTCGCCGGGCTCCGTATACAATCCGCCCCCCCCCCGCTCAAAAATCCTGGCTACGCCACTGGATCCTGCACTTTTACTGAGGGAAATATGTTATTTTTTGCATGATAATTTTCCTCCTAATTTGGGTTTTTCAAAGTTATTTTTATAAAGTCAAGTTTTTGTCTTTCTTAAAAAATCACCCCCCCCCCCAAAAAAAACAAACACCCACCTTGCAAATGGGCACAATCTCAACGGCATAAGTGTGCTTATAATCAAATACATTATTTTTCGCGTCGTGAGTGACCAATTCCTGGGCGTGTTGGTGGCGGCAGGGTAAACTTGCCGAGATGAAATCTACTAGTCTTCGGGCATCTTGTTGCTTCGCGTAGAATAGATCTAGACCCGCTGGGGGGTGGGGGGGGTGGGTAGGGATTGGAAAACACGTTTTTTCGACTACGTTTTTTTAAACCACAACTTTTTAAAAAAACAAAACTTTTCAGATTTTCAAATTTTTCTACTATATCACTGCATTTTTTAGTTTTTCCGGGTAATTTTAAATACAGACATGTAATAGTCCAGGCAATTACCGCAGACACATTTGCACATTTTTTACGTGCCTCCATGAATAGATCATGCACATTTGCACATTTCTTTTGCACATTCAATTGTGTTTCTCCGTTTTTCACACATTTTCAACCAAAAATAGAAAAACATTTTTTTGGAATTCACGTATTTTTTCAGAAAATCGCTTTCGTATGTTTCTTTCCAGTGGTGAACTGAAAATTCGAAAAATTCAAAAAAGTTTCGAAAATCGTCACCCCAAAAAGTGTTTCGGCACTTGGACCCCCAGTCTGCGAGGCGTTTTATGCTCATGCCAGAAACATATTTGGCTGACTGCGATAACACATGACGCACGCCACGCGCTGTCGCAGTCAGCCAAATATTGTTCTGGCACACAAACCCACTCAGCATTGACTGACTACGGTTTGGTCAACGCTGAGCGAGTAAAAACAACTGAATGGAGGCACCTGTGCGCGGCCCATTTATAAGTCACGCGGCACGCCATGTGCGCGGGTGCGGTGCACACGATAATTATTCACAAAAGTGCATGCGCGCAGTGCTAGTCACGTGATAATCACATGGCTGAGTGCATGCACATGCGTCCCTGATTATGGTAATAATTAAATATCGATGACGTCATGGTTCTCAGCGACCTATGGCGTCGTCAATATGCCGGAACAACTCCCCCGTACACCCATTTCTTTAAACATCAACCTCCTTCCAAAAAAGAAAAATCAGGCGAGGTAAAGAAAAAAAACCGCGCCAACCCCCCCCCCCCCGATATTTTGGTCAGTCCCACCGTACTACAGCCAAGTGTTTCAATTTACCAACCGGGCATAGGCTTCAGTCCGGTGCAATTGCTGTGCATCTTGTATTTGAGTATGAGTTGTTCCAGGTAGAAAAGTGTTTTTCTGTGCTCGCAGCGCTGCCGCACCTGATGTTGGATAAAGTTTAAAGTTGCAATATTTGACATTTTTAGATAAGTTATCCGATACCAAATATACAAAATTATATTTATATCGTACCAAATATGTAGCATTAGTTAATATCGGGAAAAACCCAGATTTTCCTTCAGTTGAAAAATGAAGTGCTACACTTCGCTGATCAGAGTCCGTGATCGTCCGTTCTTTCTCAACGAATCCGTAATTTTTTCAAAACTTTTTTTAAGGACTTTTTAAATGATGCTTTTCAAACCGATCAACGATAGTTGCGATCAACAATCAATCATATACTCCAGCGACATTACACCTTACAATGAAATCTACCATATCCCATCTGAACAAAAGGACAAACATAAAAAAGTTTCTCATCATATTTATCAAATTGCTTCTACTTTGCGTGAATTTTGTGCAGGTCTCGATGTCACTTTATTCATCAAAATATAGTATCATTCATTGTAAAGCGATCTGTCTGTCCAGATCACAATACAATCACAAATCTGTGTTTTTTTCAAAATTTAATCCCAAATCGCACCTGTACAACCGCGCGCCAAAAATCTTTAGCCTCCGCCCTTTGACACTGGCTGCACATTTGATTATGCACGGTAAATTCTACTACGAAACTCTGCTGTAGAAGCACGCCGCCTAGAACCTGGGATAAAACGAGGGTTTAAAGTAGGGTTGGGGTGATATATTGGTTATAGGGCAAAAAGAAAGGGTTTTTCAACGGCCCTACTTTTTTAAGTAGTTTTTTTTATAAAAACCCTGTATCTCAGCATAGGTAAATAGACAGTTGAGTACTGGTGGTAGATAGATAGCCAGAGATTTGAGGGGGCTACACACAAACAAGCAAAATAAAATATATATTGCCTAAAATTTCAACAAAAAAAGATATTTCATTGTAAATTTTTTGCCAATTGCGGGTCTTGCCATTTTAAAAAAATCAACAAAAAATGTTTTTTAACAGTTGAAAATGCGCTAACCATCCCTAGAAACAGCGCAAACAACTCCAAAACACTAAAAGTCACAACAAAAAGCCCCTCAACGAACATCTTTCTGCACGGTCAATTTCAGCCTAATCCTTTTCGAATGGGGCTCGGTCCAAACGAAACTAGCATCAGTCAGCTTCACGTTAGAAAGAGCGGCCCGAAGCCGTTGCAGACACAATGCTAGTAACTGGGGGGACTCCAAAGGGGCGGAGAGCCATTGGTCTGGGGGCTAGGGGTAAGGTTTTTAGGTACAATGTAAAAAGAGTAGTACAAATAACAGAAAATTTGACACTTTACATGACATTTTACATGACTTTGCATTAGGGGTCTCCTAGATTTCGGCTCTCTGGGGGGTTGAATAGATAGCAAATCACTCCTCCGGGGGGATAGATAGCTGAAAATTTTTCTGGGGGGGTTCGGGGGGCGGGTTCGCGGGGGTTCAATATATAGGCTGTTTCGGGGTGTAGAAGAAAGAAAACGGGGGAAAAGCGCTAATAGTAGGTGAAAAATTGCTAAAAAAAGGTATATAAGCACATATATAGACAAAATAGCCGAAAATAGGCAATAATAAACATGTACTAACGATTTTGGAGGTGAAAATCTATAAAAAGGCATGAAAAGTAGGGATTATGAGCAACAATTTTGGCAAAATTTCTTAAAAATCGCTGCAAAAATGTTTTGCATGTGACTTTACAGGGTATAGGTCCTGGTACTGGCACTTGGTGGCAGTCTCACACCACCCTGTAAAGTGTTAAGTAAAGAGTCATGTAAAATGTCATACAAATTTGTCAATTGTCAGGTAAAATGTAAAAAAAATCTGTGATAAAAACTTTTTTACATTCACATTATACATATTTACTTATTATTTTTCTGTTCAGTTATAAAATCTCCTTTTACTTGACATTTTACATGACATTTCACACCCTCCATTTCCAATCCAACCCCCCCCCCCCAACCTGCAACCACCGATCGCAGAACTTGCACCAGTGTAGCGCGGCCGCCTTGGGCAACGTGTCGGTGATGTCGACGCGGGCGCGCACGCACGCCACGCACATGTTTGCAGCGTTCGCTTGCACCCCCGCGCCGCACTCGCAGCACGCGCTGGGGGTGGGGGGGGTGGGAGGGTAGACAGGTGGGGGGTAGGCAATTAGGGGGGTAGACAAGTGGGGGGTAGGCATTTAGGGGGGTAGACAAGTGGAGGGGTCAGGGGTCTCCAAGATTTTGGCCCTCGCGAGGGCCGGATAGATAGCAAATCGCTCCTCCGGATGGATAAATAGCTGGAAAATTTTCTGGGGGGGATGGGGGCTGGGGGGCTGGGGGGCTGGCGGGGGCACAATATATATGCTTTTTCAAGGTTAAGAAGGCAGAAAGGGTGAAAAATCGCTAATAATCAGTTAAAAGTAGCCAAAAGCAGGTTTAAAATGGCTAAAAATAGGTATATAACCATGTATATAGCCGGAAAGCAAGATTTGTGAAAAGGTGAAAAACTATAAAAATGTGCGAGTGGGGGGTAGGCAATTAGGGGGGTAGACAAGTGGGGGGGAAATGATGGTCATGTTTGTGGGGGTGTGATTGGGGTTGGATCTGTTTTAAATGGGATTCAACTAGGGTTGGCACTTGATTTTTGTTAACTGATTTTTTTTTCAAATCAAAGGGTGAAAACTGATTTTAATTTTAAAAAATCAAAATGAAAAATTTCTGGTAGACTTGCACTAGGTATTTTGCAATTTTATTGCGCACAAGCGCACAATTTCACATACACATTACCATTGGTGGTGTTTTCGTTGGTTCTGGGGCATTTTTAGTGCAAAAACTTCCATTTATGCTACTGTGTAATAATAAGCCGCTTGGGTTGTATATAATATCCTGCCAATGTGCTCCAACATACCCCTAGTGTGTAGCATCACTGTCAATGTATTAGCCTTCTCTTACAACCTTTTTTAAGCACTATTCGATGCTAAACTTCACTTGAAGTCACGAACTTTCAACAAAAGGCGATACACATAATAAGTCAACGTAAAATGGATATTTTTGAAAGAAATCACTGCTTAGAATGCTATCCTATGACTGCACAGTCATAATATGCCCACAATAGACATAACAATACATTGTCTGACACTTAACATACACATATTTTTTCTCTATACCCCCATTTTGGGCGATTTTAAAAAAAATCTGATTTTAATTTTAAATAATCAAAAAAATTTTTAAATTGAGTTTTTTTTTATCAAGGCGTTTAAAAAAATTAATTTTTTTCCAACCCTAGATTCAACGCTGCAATTTTAAATGGCATTTTTATTTATGGCATACCCACCCTCACTCAGGCCCTGGTTTTATCTCTATGTTAAGGCAAAAGTTATTTTTCCACTAATTCCTGTGACTCGCATAACAATTTTTTGTTCAAAGTTGTCAAAAAATCCCTCTAAAAAGCTAGTCGGTCTATCTTTGCTATATTTGAGCTGAAGTTGACTTTGAAAGTCGGTAATTTTTGCGATATATAGCAATTTTTCACCTACAAAAATCACTGATTCTTATCACCTGATTACATTTGTGATTCAAATCATCGGTATTCTTTTTGCGACTTTTTTGATAATGTGCCAAAAATTCGATTGGGATCATAGATTTGGATACGGTTTGTACTTCACACTTGTTTGGTTTGGATATGCTTTACATACAAATTTGTAATATTTTCACAATATTTTAGGCTCTGCTTAGGCTTAGGTCTGAGTATTTTGGTGACACGCTCATTCTCTGGAAGGAGGTACGAGTGTCACTTGGACCTAAGCCAATTAGTAAACGAACACTGAGAAATCGTTTGCCGGATAAATATTACATTTACCCATCTAAATATGTCATCTACAGCCAGTATGGTCTCGCGTTGTATTTTAGGGGTTTTTTTACATCGTCCTTTGAGTTGACCTTGAGTTCTTTGGACACTCTGCTTTCCGATACAGAAATCGCTAACAAATTGTCATAAAACTGAAAACAAACGTAGCAATAATATGAAGCATTAAATCATCGTTTCAATTTGAACCTACCTATCGCAGGGGTCCAAATCTACAGAACCCCGCACTTTACTCACCAGCACTTAGCACTTGTTTTGTCACTTTTCCACTTAACAAAAAGTGCTCACATGGTAGCGGGAGTGCGGCCCGGCTGCGGCGCCCCTACACTTTCTGAATCTGCCGGGTCAACGTCCATATTTTACGATCCTTTCGTTGAACTTTTTCTTTTTTTGTTCGGACAAAAGATTTGGATACGAGATATATTTGGAGTGTCGTTTTCCATTCGAGTTCCATCTATGAGTTGTCATTCGATACCAGCGACAAAAAAACGTACAGCCAACAATTTATCGATGATAGTAACAATTTGTTTGTAATGTTTGTTATTTTTGTTACTGTGGTTATAACATGAGGCGAGTAGAACAGTCTACAAAATTTGGCAACCTTCCAATAATTATTTCGCAATGTATGCAAATATTGTAGGTACATACATATTTAAGGTGCGTTCATACGGTTTGATGTGACTAGGTACAACAATGTTTCAGTGGAGAAAAAATAAAATTGACAATTCCAAAAATGACAAGTCCCATTTGGAATAAAAACATCATACAAAAGCATTATATTTATGTACTAGAACTCTTATTATATTCATTCACTTAGAATACACCATGACTTTATAGTGATTTTTACTGATGCTTTTCGAATATACTCGGCGAACATGATACTCTACCCTCGCACTCATTTATGTATCACGTTGGAAGCGTGCCAATGATGATAAAGCATGCGATTTTTGTATAAAAGACAAGAAAAATCATTGTTGTGATTCCAGCAGGAACCACGCGTGCAGGGTGACCACCTCTCTGACAACTATCTGCCAACTTGCTTGCAGAATGTCAAAAATAGGGCCAACTCGCTGACAAGTGAAGTGCAGCTTACTGACAACTCGCTGACATTTCGTTTTGTGCATGCATTAGCTGGCTGACAACTCGCTGCCAAAAGCACATTTTCAGCCTTCATTTGACACTTCACAAACATGCAATTTACTTACAACCAGGGTTGGTTTTATAAAAATTCATTTTAGTAAAATTGTATAAAAATTGTATAAAAATTTTATTTTATTCAAATTTTATTCTTGTTTCATTTTTTTAATTTTTTTATTATTCCCAAAGTCATTAATAAAATAAAATGACACCATTTTACAAAAATTTTACAAACAATCGGAATCATGCATGCAAGGCCACAAAAATGTTATAATTAGACCTTTACATGAAAAACCTGTGACAAATTTTTCCCTTACTTTTCAAAAGTTTGCATGCTGTAGCTGCAAGTGCAAAGTTACAATAATTGTTAAGAATGGTTTGCATTTTCAGTAGAAGGACTACTGGAGTGTGCTGGACACATTTGTAAAATGTCATGCAAAGTGTCAATTGTCATGACAAATGCAAAGTAAAGTGTCAATTGTCATGCAAAATGTCAAGTGTCATGTAAAATTTCAAGCAAAGTGTCAATTGTCATGACAAATGTCATGCAAAGTGTAAATTGTGTAAATAAATCTTGTGTTTTTGTATCCATAGTAGGTTTTGTATCCAAATCTTATGTTTTTGTACCCAAATGTTCACATAAGATTTGGATTCAACAACAATGTAATTTGGATACAAAACATAAGATTCAGAAATAAGACATAAGACATAAGACATTACACTCTACAAAGCTTGGAACTGTCCCCCAGATCCATGAATAAACAGGTAGACACTCAAGCAATGAGAAATAATTTTACAAAAAAATATGAATTTTTATACAATTTTACAAAAATATGAATTTTTATAAAATTTTACAAAAAAAATTACAAAAATTCGAATTTTTATACAATTTTTATTTTTATTCTTTAATTTTCCATTTTATTTTATTTTATTTTATTCTTAAATTTGCCATTTTATTTATTTTTTATTTTTTATGTTTTTCTGAGATTTTGCCAACCCTGCTTACAACTCGCTGCCAACTGTGCAGCTGCTTTTTAAAACACATGCCAACTCGCTGCCAAATGCTGACAACTACCTACCAACGCGCGGCCAAATGCTGACAACTCGCTGCCAAACGTAAACAGAGCATTGTCAGCTTGTTGGAAGCGAGTTGTCGGAGAGCTGTGTTTCACTGTGTACCCCCCTCAAAATTTCCACTCTGAAAAAAAACCCTGGGGTTATTTCGAAAAAATAGGGTACATATTAAGGAGAAAGGAAAATCGATATGCAGTAGTACTTATTCCCTTTCACAACTACTGTTAAAGGAGTTAACTTTTCTTTGAACTTTTTACTTATCAGTTATCATTTATCACTTCAAAATTGTTGTTTTGTTCACTTCTCAACTAATGCAATTGACCTCTTGCCAATGTGCACACCCACGTGTTTGGTCTACGTCGATTAGTGATAGAAAAAGCGTCATAACTTTGGCGCCAAGCGCCAAAAGCGCCATGGCGCTTTTCCTATCCACAGCGCCAATGGCTGGTGGCACCATAGCGAAATAGCGCCAAGCACCAGAAACGCCATGGCGCTTCTTACTTTGGCGCTATGCCAAGCGCCAGCGTCGGGCATTTTGTTCCTGGCGCCACAGAAAAATAGAGCCAAACGCCAACAGTCATTTCGCCAGCCCATTTTGAGGGGGTTTGATTCAAGGGGGGGGGGTTAATTCAAGGGGGATAATTCGAGTGAATACGGTAATTGAAATGTGTAATTGAAAAAAAGTTCAAAGATGAAAAGTTAAAGTTAAAAAATGAATACTTACATTTACATATACTTTGAAAAAGTTCAGTAATGCTAACAACTCTGCTGCAAACTACACTTCCTTCAATATTATCTTATCTTAGTTTTAATATTTAGAATGTTTATTTTTATCGGTTATTTAGTCTGATCTCAGAGTTGTAAAAAATACACTGGACAAGATCAATGGAAATTCACCAGCTGGACACAAAGTCAACTTTTGCATTGACATTTGCTGCATGTCCATTCTTGCATTTAAACAGTGTGTATCGTATTGCTTAATCAGTAAAATATCAACACTGAAAAACTGCGATTATTAGGGAACTTCATACCACTACAGTTTTTGTTACAGTGTTTCATAAAAGGTGGTAAAATGTGAAATAGTGCATGAAAATGATAAATAAATTGATTTAAAGGTGATAACAGCGGTGTTTTCTAATGCTCAACAGTGAGAGCTCTGTCTAAGAAAAAATTTTACACTTACACTTTTTTTACACTTTCCTAGGTATTTTTGAAATACCTTACACTTTTGGTATCCATACTCAAAATTTGGGAAGTGTATATACACTTACACTTACACTTTCCAAAAATACCGGTATTTTAACAACTCTGGAGCAAACGTCGGAAGTCATCGCTTTCCCTACCCGTCACAACCTTCATCATTGCCACTGTGATTTTCACAGCTACTTCAATTCGTTTGAATAGTTTTTGTTTGTTTTGCACCCCATTAATTTTTTGGAATTACGTTTCCTGTACTCGCGTACTTTCAAAAAGTACGCGAGTAAGTGAGTACCGGTATATTTTTTGGGAGGAAACGTAAACGTATTTACGCAGTACTCGAGTATACGTAAAAGTCGAGTAAACGTAAATACGTTTTAACAACTATGCTGATCTTGAAGCATAATCATTTGCCTAGGCTGTTTTTCTCAATTTTTTTTATCAGGCAACTTTTTTAGGAAGTTCTTTCCTGTTTTAGTTTTAGTATCGTTTTTTTATAAAATATACTGATTCCTGAAATCATGGTATATAACAGATAATGTGATGAAACCGTACAGACCAATCAGAAAAGCAACAAAATGTTTTGTCTGAATCTTTTTTTTACTTGAATGTATTTCAAAATTGACATGATTCAAACGCTGGCTGAGGAAAAAAGTTTTTGTATGTTTATTTGAGAATGCATTTCCAGACAAATAAACTGTAATGTTTCATGTCATTTTTTATTGCGCCAATGGCGCACGGTGCCATTTTCTGGCACTTTGGCATCACTGCTATTGTGCCAGAAAATAGCGTTTGCCAACCGCTATCACCAAATCATTTTGATAAGACTGAATAAACACAGGAATAGCATCTATCTAAAAAAACTAGGACTCGTTTTCCCATCACTCTGAAATAGAAGATAAAAACACCAAAAATTTACAATTTGAAAACCAAATTACAGCCCAGGACCCAAAATAAAACATCACACAAAATAAAACAACATGACATCACCCAACAAAAACAAAATGTCAAAATTAGTAAATATGGGCGTTTCATTCACGCATGACTGTGAAAACATTGGAGGGCATGATGTCACAATGGAAATGGTGGAAAAAGAAATTTTGGCAAATGTCCAAAATTGTGGATTTGAGGTGGCTGAGGGGACTTGTGTTGGTGCGTGTAGAGATGCCGTGCAGATTGCAGAAGGTTTGTGATGTTTTCCTTTATGGTAGGGTGTGTGATGTGCTGTGAAGTGTTGTGAAGTGTCTTCAGATAGATCGACATGGAAACACTTCATTGTGCCTCAGATCACTTCACAAACCAGTTGAAATATGCCAATTTGCCAAAAATGAATCATTAAGTTGCGCTTCACAAACTATGATATTCCTGGTGCCAGTTGAAGCCTGAAGCAGTTGCATATGAATCAAGTCTTCAAAAGCCTTAACAGGGCATTTCCACATGCTCCACAAACCCATTTTCCAGTTTTGTGACAGGGACAATACCCCCCCCCCTGGAGGCTAATTAGGGATTTACAGTATACAGTATATTCATTCCTCAAAAGTCATTTGATGGGATTAATTTATATTTTTTTGGTATTTGTACACCTGTATAATCCTGGTGGCAGTCCCAAGCCCTGTAAAGTGTAAAGTAAAGTAAAGTCAAATGCAAAGTAAACTGTCAATTGTCATGCAAAGTTCAGTAATAAAATCTTTTCTTTTTTTTGTTTTGATTGACACTTTACTTTGCATTTGACTTTACATTTGACACTTTGCTTTACACTTTACAGGGCTTGGGACTGCCCCCTGCTCCAGTTACACAAAACATTTCTCAGGCAAAGGCTTTCTATCCTATGTTGCAAAATTGAAAATGACTTGGGAACCAAAAAATGAACACCTCCCAAAATCAGTTGTGATTAAAATACCACACACGAAGAATGTTGCAAAATGGGCAGAAATGGGTGGCACTTGGGAACATATGTATAACACGACTTTGAAAAATTTACCAAAGGTAATTTTCAAATTGAACAGTCTTTTAGTTTGAATTATTATTTTTGCACATATGTGTATTTTCTAGATTTCTTTCATTTTTGCAGTTGCACCTAGCTGAGGTTGTTCTGTATAAAAAGTTTGGCATGGAGTTGAAAAGCAGGTAAGTGAATTTGTTATTGGCAAAAACTCTAGCAGAAAGAAGCTTCAGTATATTATCACATTGTCATTACATCGTTCTCACTTGTTATACCTAGTTGAATCTAGTGCTTACTTTTTAATGGTAATTTTGTTCTTTAAAATGCGGCAATGATCTTTGTAGATCAGTCAGTACCGCATCCCGTAAAGTACAAAGTTAAGTGTTATAATGCATGTAATGCAACACTTCATACAAATTTGTCCAATATCAAAAGTTTTAATCCAGTAATCAAATCTTTCGATACCATATTATAAAGCCACTATTTATTTGCAGTGTGGAAAGTATGCTCCAACGTAAAAGATAGGACGTTTCTGCTTCTGCCCGATTCGTGTGTGTTTTTAAACACAAAGTGGACATTTTTTATCAGCACAAAATGCCCTTTACAAACACAATCCCTTTACAATCTTGACAAACACGGTTCACATATGGCAGAGTAGCTTTCCAAGAATGCAATTGCACATGTAAAGGGGGTTGACTTGAGTTTTTAAGGGTTGAGTTTACAATTCAGGGTTGAGTTGACAGGAGTTTATTAATTAGGGTTGAGTTGACTCACGTTTAAAAATAAGGAGCTGTGTTGACAAAAGTTTACGAATTATAGGCTGAATTTTATGGGAGTTGAGTTGATGTGAGTTTACCAAATTAGGGGCTGAGTTTTTGGGAGTTGACAATAACATTACCATAACGGAACCCTTAAGTGAGGCCCCTGGGGCTAAAAAATATAAATTGTGAAATGATGCATTTGTGGGTTTCTGATTACAATGATTTGAAATATGCACTCCATTCTGACAGTACATTACCATAACCATGAAATTGAACACCTGGGGCCAAAACATTCAAATTGTGAAGTGATGCATTGTGGGTTTCTAATTGCACTGATTTGATATATGCACACCATTTTGACACTACATTACCATAACCCTGAAAATGAACCCCTGGGGCCAAAAACTTTGAATTTGTGAAATAATGCATTTTTGGGTTTCTGATTGCACTGATTTCAAATATGCACTCCATTTTGACTCTACATTACCATAACCTGTAAGTATAATGCCCAGAGCTTAAAAAATTAGAAATTGCACTGATTTGATATATGCAATCCATTTCGACACTACATTACCATAACCCTTAAAATGAACCCCTGGGCCAAAAACTTTCAATTTGTGAAATAATGCATTTTTGGGTTTCTGCTTGCACTGATTTGATATATGGACTCCATTTTGACACCACATTACCATAACCCTGAAAATAAACCCCTGGGGCCAAAAACTTTCAATTTGTGAAATAATGCATTTTTGGGTTTCTGATTGCAGTGATTTCAAATATGCACTCCATTTTGACTCTACATTACCATAACCTTTAAGTATAATGCCCAGAGCTTAAAAATTTAGAAATAGCACTGATTTGATATAAGCAATCCATTTTGACACTACATTACCATAACCCTGAAAATGAAACCCTGGGGCCAAAAAATTTCAAGTTGTGAATTAATGCATTTTTGGGTTTCTAATTGCACTGATTTGATATACCGTATTTGCTTGAATAGTCCCCCCTTGAATAATTCCCCCTCAAATAATCCCCCCCCTGTAAGACGAGTGAGGAAATAATAATTCCCCCCCTCAAGTAATCCCCCCATAAAGATATTTCAACAATTAGTTATGCCAAATTTTAACAAAAATTGCACGTTTTTGTGTTAAACATGTGCATTTTGTAAAATCACTTGATAGAAAAATGCTCAAACATTCTGATGAAATAAAAATTCCCCCCCTTGAATCATTCCCACACTTGAATAGTTCCCCCCTCAAAAAAGTCTGGCGAAATAATAATCCCCCAGGGGGATTATTCAAGCAAATACAGTATGCACTCCATTTTGACACTACATTACCATAACCCCCGGGGGCCAAAAACTTTCAATTTGTGAAATGATGCATTGTGGGTTTCTAATTGCACTGATTTGATATATGCACTCCATTTTGACACTACATTACCATAACCTTTAAGTATAATACCCAGAGCTTAAAAAATTAGAAATTGCACTGATTTGATATATGCAATCCATTTTGACACTACATTACCATAACCCTTAAAATGAACCCCTGGGGCCAAAAACTTTCAATTTGTGAAATAATGCATTTTTGGGTTTCTGCTTGCACTGATTTGATATATGGACTCCATTTTGACACCACATTACCATAACCCTAAAAATGAACCCCTGGGGCCAAAAACTTTGAATTTGTGAAATAATGCATTTTTGGGTTTCTGATTGCAGTGATTTCAAATATGCACTCCATTTTGACTCTACATTACCATAACCTTTAAGTATAATGCCCAGAGCTTAAAAATTTAGAAATAGCACTGATTTGATATAAGCAATCCATTTTGACACTACATTACCGTAACCCTGAAAATGAAACCCTGGGGCCAAAAAATTTCAAGTTGTGAAATAATGCATATTTGGGTTTCTAATTGCACTGATTTGATATACCGTATTTGCTTGAATAGTCCCCCCCTTGAATAATTCCCCCCTCAAATAATCCCCCCCTGTAAGACGAGTGAGGAAATAATAATTCCCCCCCTCGAGTAATCCCCCCATAAAGATGTTTCAATAATTAGTTATGCCAAATTTTAACAAAAATGGCACGTTTTTGTGTTAAACATGTGCATTTTGTAAAATCACTTGATAGAAAAATGCTCAAACATTCTGATGAAAGAAAAATTTCCCCCTCAAATAATTCCCACACTTGAATAGTTCCCCCCTCAAAAAAGTCTGGCGAAATAATAATTCCCCAGGGGGATTATTCAAGCAAATACAGTATGCACTCCATTTTGACACTACATTACCATAACCCTGAAAATGACCCCCGGGGGCCCAAAACTTTCAGTTTGTGAAATGATGCATTGTGGGTTTCTAATTGCACTGATTTGATATATGCACTCCATTTTGACACTACATTACCATAACCCTGAAAATGAACCCCTGGGGCCGAAAACTTTGAATTTGTGAAATAATGCATTTTTGGGTTTCTGATTGCACTGATTTCAAATATGCACTCCATTTTGACTCTACATTACCATAACCTTTAAGTATAATGCCCAGAGCTTAAAAATTTAGAAATAGCACTGATTTGATATATGGACTCCATTTTGACACCACATTACCATAACCCTGAAAATGAACCCCTGGGGCCAAAAACTTTGAATTTGTGAAATAATGCATTTTTGGGTTTCTGATTGCAGTGATTTCAAATATGCACTCCATTTTGACTCTACATTACCATAACCTTTAAGTATAATGCCCAGAGCTTAAAAATTTAGAAATAGCACTGATTTGATATAAGCAATCCATTTTGACACTACATTACCATAACCCTGAAAATGAAACCCTGGGGCCAAAAAATTTCAAGTTGTGAAATAATGCATTTTTGGGTTTCTAATTGCACTGATTTGATATATGCACTCCATTTTGACACTACATTACCATAACCCTGAAAATGAACCCCTGGGGCCAAAAAATATCAAGTTGTGAAATAATGCATTTTTGGGTTTCTGATTACAATGATTTGAAATATGCACTCTGTTCTGACAGTACATTACCATAACCCTGAAAATGAACCCCTGGGGCCAAAAACTTTGAATTTGTGAAATAATACATCTTTGGGTTTCTGATTGCACTGATTTCAAATATGCACTTTATTTTGACTCTACATTACCATGACCTTTGAGTATAATGCCCAGAGCTTAAAAAATTAGAAACTGCACTGATTTGATATATGCAATCCATTTTGACACTACATTACCATAACCCTGAAAATGAAAGCCTGGGGCCAAAAAATTTCAAGTTGTGAAATAATGCATTTTTGGGTTTCTAATTGCACTGATTTGATATATGCACTCCATTTTGACACTACATTACCATAACCCTGAAAATGAACCCCTGGGGCCAAAAAATATCAAGTTGTGAAATAATGCATTTTTGGGTTTCTGATTACAATGATTTGAAATATGCACTCTGTTCTGACAGTACATTACCATAACCCTGAAAATGAACCCCTGGGGCCAAAAACTTTGAATTTGTGAAATAATACATCTTTGGGTTTCTGATTGCACTGATTTCAAATATGCACTTTATTTTGACTCTACATTACCATGACCTTTGAGTATAATGCCCAGAGCTTAAAAAATTAGAAACTGCACTGATTTGATATATGCAATCCATTTTGACACTACATTACCATAACCCTGAAAATGAAAGCCTGGGGCCAAAAAATTTCAAGTTGTGAAATAATGCATTTTTGGGTTTCTAATTGCACTGATTTGATATATGCACTCCATTTTGACACTACATTACCATAACCCTGAAAATGAACCCCTGGGGCCAAAAAATATCAAGTTGTGAAATAATGCATTTTTGGGTTTCTGATTACAATGATTTGAAATATGCACTCTGTTCTGACAGTACATTACCATAACCCTGAAAATGAACCCCTGGGGCCAAAAACTTTCAATTTGTGAAATGATGCATTTTTGGGTTTTTGATTGCTCCGATTTCAAATATGCACTCCATTTTGACACTACATTACCATAATCCTAAAAATGAACCCCTGGGGCCAAAAACTTTCAATTTGTGAAATAACACATTTTTGGGTTTCTACTTGCACTGATTTGATATATGGAGTAGTGATGGAAAAAGCGCCGGACTTTTGGCGCCAAGCGCCAATTTCGGACCCCCAGCGCCAAGCGCCAATGGCGCCAGAGCAAAATAGCGCCAAGCGCCAAAAGCGCCATGGCGCTTTTCTGAACCCCAGCGCCAAGCGCCAATGGCGCCAGAGGGTAGTGGCGCCAAGCGCCAATAGCGCCAGCGCCAAATTTTTCTCTGCAATTCGTTTATAATATGATGCATTCATAACTGTGCCGCACCGTAGTAGAAGACATAAAATCCCGTTTTCTCACAATAAACTTTTAGTTATCAACGTTTATCAGTTAAGGCTTAAAATGAATAAGGGCGAAGGCGAAAAACTACCGTATTTCCTCGAAATACCCCCATGGGGTTTATTATTTCGTCAGCAAACTTTGTAGGGGTTAATTAGAGGGAGGGGCTTTATTATCACATCAGAAATTTTCGTGAACAATTATAGTATAGAACAGACTTTTACATAACCAAAACCGGTAATTTATGTGATCAAACCGGATATCTTTGGACGTATATGCATACCTACCTATATACATATACAAACTACCGTATTACCTCGAAATACCCCCATGGGGGTTTATTATTTCGCCAGCAAAATTTGAGGGGGGGTTAATTCGAGGGGGGGTTTATTCGAGGGGGGGGTTTATTATTTCGTCAGAAATTTTCGTGAATATGATAGTAGAGAATACGCTTTTTCATACACAAAAACGGTAATAAACATGAGAAAATAGGTTATATTGGGGCTAATGATGTACATCTGTACGCAAATGAGCGTATAAGTGTAGTTGCAATGCAAATTAGTAGTAATAAATACATCATGTACATTGGATACATGATGTACATCATTCCGGAGGGGGGGTATTTCGAGGGGGGGGGGGTTATTATTTCCCCAGCCCATTTTGAGGGGGGGGTTAATTCAAGGGGGGGGGGATAATTCGAGGTAATACGGTACGTTTTTCATTCAAGGGAGGGATAATTTGAGGAAATATGATGAATACATTTGTCCCCAAATATTATGTACTATAAATGTCCCCTAACACCCTTATATTTCTCAATATTTAATCAGTTGTTCTCAAAATTGATCAACAGGGGCCAGTTCCGCAAGTGTACAAGTTACTAGTTAAAACATAAGAGTTGAGTAAAAATACAAATGGCAAGATAAGAGTAAAGTAAAAGTTTAAGAGAAAAATTAAAATATAAGAGTTGAGTTAAAGGTTAAAAGTTGAGTTAAGAGTTAAGAGACAAGTGGAAAATGATGGTAAAGTAAAAAAAATGAAAAAATGTGAAATTGGCTGTTCGCTGGCCTGGTGACAATTTGGAATGCAAGACATTTGAAAAAAACGTATCGAAAAAAATTATCGCTAAAAAGAGAAAAAAAATCGCGGAACGGTGTTGCAAACAACGCTCTCAAGATCCGAATTCATTTTTTTTTACATTTTCCCCCATTTGTCTTTTAACCTTTTTCTTAACTCTTAACTCAACTTTTCACTCAACTCTTAACCTTTAAGTCAACTCTTAACATTTAACTCAACTTTTAAATCAACTCTTAAATTTTAACTTTTCTCTTAAACTTTAACTTTACTCTTAACTCGCCATTTGTCATTTTGCTCAACTCTTATGTTTTAACTAGTAACTTGTACACTATGTAACTTTATTATCACAATTTTTATAATCATGGTTGGCGCTTTTTTGGCGCCATTCAAAAAGCCGGCGCCAGGCGCCAATAGCGCCACCAGAAAATGGCGCCAAGCGCCAAAAGCGCCATGGCGCTTTCTCAGATCCCGGCGCCAAGCGTCAATGGCGCCAGAGCGTTTGAGCGCCAAGCGCCAAAAGCGCCATGGCGCTTTTTGCTTTGGCGCTAGCGCCAGGCGCCAGCGCCATGGCGCTTTTCCATCACTAATATGGACTCCATTTTGACAGTACCTTACAATAACCCTGAAAATGAACCCCTGGGCCCAAAAACTTTCAATTTGTGAAATGATGCATTTTTGGGTTTCTCATCGCACTGATTTCAAATATGCACTTCATTTTGACTCTACATTACCATAACCTTTAAGTATAATGCCCAGAGCTTAAAAAATTAGAAATTGCACTGATTTGATCTATGCACTCCATTTTGACACTACATTACCATAACCCTTAAAATGAACCCCTGGGCCAAAAACTTTCAATTTGTTAAATAATGCATTTTTGAGTTTCTAATTGCACTGATTTGATATATGCACTCCATTTTGACACAACATTACCATAACCCTGAAAATGAACCCCTGGGGCCAAAAATTTTCAATTTGTTCAATCACCATTTTTAAGTTTCTGATTGCACTGATTTCAAATATACACTCCACTCTGACACTACATTACTGTAACCCTAAAATTTAACCCCTGGGGCTAAAAATTTCAAATAGTGAAATGATGCATTTGTGGGTTTCTAATTGCACTGATTTGAAATATTCACTCCATTTTGACACTACATTACCATAAACCTGAAAATGAACCCCTGGGGCCAAAAACTTTCAATTTGTGAAATGATGCATTTGTGAGTATTTTCATGCACTGTTTCAAATATGCATTCCATTCTGACACTACATTACTGTAACCCTGATAATGAACCCCTAGGGCCAAAAATTTCAAATTGTGAAATGATGCATTTTGTAGGTTTCTAATTGCACTGATTTAAAATATGCACTCCATTTTGACTCTGCATTACTGTAAGCCTTAAAATAGATCCCCTGGGGCTAATAAATTAGAAATTGTGAAATGTTGCATTTGTGGGTTTTTGATTGCCTTGATTTGAAATATGCACTCCGTTGAATATATGCATTACACCCTCAACCCTTAAATTAAACACCTGCATCTAACAAATTTGAAATAATGCTTTTTTGTAGGATTAGAACACTACAAAACCCGACCGAAGGTCGGAGAGAATCCTGCTAGTCCCTTATAATTTTAATTGACACTGAATTGACATTTGACACTTGACATAACTGCACTTTACAGGGTGCGGGACTGCCACCAGTTTTCAAGTCCCTACTTAACATATTCATTAAAACCCCCACTTGACATATTCCTGAGAACCCCCAAATGTCACAGACATGAAACCTGGCCCAAAGTGCCACTTTGTTATGCTGCAGTTCCATTTGACAGTGGAAAACAGGGATATTTAGTGATGGAAGACTTGTCTGAAACTTGCAGTTCGACTGATCCACAGGATGGCATGAATTTGGAGCAGTGTTTTTCAGTATGTTTTTTGTCATGATTTTTAGTATTTCAACAAATTTCACTTTGTGACATGTTGTGGTGGGGTGTTGGTGTTAATTTGAGTATACTCCGGTTACTTTACACTCTGCACGCGTGGTTCCCGCTGGATGTGTGCCAACGATGGTTAACGCGTGCAAGTTTCCTAAAAAGATAATAAAATTGATTGTTGTTATAATGTTATTAATTAACATATTCACATCGATGAAATTTTTAAATTTTTACGGAAATCGCATGATTTAATCATCATTGGCACGCTTCCAACACGAGACATAAATCAGTGCAAGGGCAGAGTATAATGTACGCCGAGTATAACTGCTTAATCGACTTTCATGCAACCATACAACATGGTAAATAGAACATTAAAAAGACAGACCAAGAAAAGGTCTAACAAACACAGAAAAAAATAAGACCACCTTGAATAACTACTCCTGCTGTCTTGAAGAGGAAAAATAACTCTCGTCTCTTGAATAACTTCCCCTCTGTGATGGGTTGAAAACGTGAAAAAAGTGAAATGAAAAGTACAAAATAATGTTAGCCTATGGCAGCGGCAGCAGACACATAATGTGTAGGTGCACACTTTTTCTGAGGAAAAATCTCCCCTCCTCAAACCCCCCTTGAATAACCCCCTCAAAAATTCTGACCATATAATAACTCCCTGGGGGTCTTAATCGATTGTTTACGGTAACTTTATTTACAGAACTCATTGTTCCCCCAAAAATTCTCACAGACGATCGATGAAATCACCACAGTGCAAGCATACTCGCTAAACAACACCTGGTGGTAGTCTCAAGCCCTGTAAAGTGTAAAGTTCAGTGTCAAATGTAAAGTCAAATGCAAAGTAAAGTGTCGAATGTAAAGTTAAATGCAAAGTAAACTGTCAATTGTCATGCAAAGTTCAGTAATCAAATCTTTTCTTTTTTGTTTTGATTGACACTTTACTTTGCATTTGACTTTACATTTGACACTTTACACTTTACAGGGCTTGGGACTGCCCCCAGGGAATGCCCAGAGTTGTGTTTCACATTTGCAAACTTTGTTTTGTCGAATCAAGAAACCATAGACAAAGATTGGCAGAAATTCACATCATGGATTTTCACTGATGGAATTAGGGGGTCATTTAATTCTGAAGATTTGGAGAAATTAAAGAAAATTGTGCCGCCAAACATCGAGAGATTTCGCCAGCACATCGATCATGTGCATAAAGACCATGGTAATTTTTATGAAGTTGTAAAGCCATGTAGCAGTATGGAAATCTATGCCAGAAAATTCAGCTTAATGACAAATAATTTTTTCCTTTTTCTGTGATGGCATCACTCTCAGGTATACTCGGCGGACAGCACATTTATTATGAAAACCTACAATAATTTAATGAATTAAAGCTTGTGATAAATTTCGTAATTTATTATTCCAAATAAAAACGAATTATTATGATGAAAAAAACTGTAAAATTTTGGTTCATAATTCAGATGGATTACGGTAGGTTTTCATACTAAGTGTGCTGTCCGCCGCGTATACTGGGTGCAGTTTTTTGAAGTCACCAAAGTAAAAGGGTCCCAAGCGCTGTAGGCACCATGGTGCCATTCAGAACAGGGCACCAGAGAAAAAGGGTGACTCAAGAAGCATGGTTGTCACGGCACCATTCCAAACATGCACTACGGAACAAAGGTATCAGATGCTGTGGTTGTCTTGGCACCATTCCAAAAAGGGTGCCACAGAAAAAGGGCACCATAGCAACATTCTATTCTTAGCATTTTAATCCCCCAATAAACTACAGGCATGCCAAATGTCTTGGTTCATGGTGACTGCTGGGAGCACAATATCTTGTTCAAGAAAAATTCCGACGGCTCTATGGGTGACGAATTAAAGTGCCTAGTAGACTGGCAGGTATGATGTGAGATTTTTACGCAAGTATTTTTACACAATTATTTTGCAACATTTTTACAATTTAGATGGCGCACATGGGAAATCCGGCACAGGATTTGGCTAGGCTGTTAATTTTTTCAGTGAGTGCAGCAGTGAGGAAGGAGAATAAGTCCACCATTTTGGACTAGTGAGTTTAAACTTTAAAAGTGATTGCGTAAATGTGCAAATTTTAATGTGATGTGTTTTTCACGATTGACTGTATTTTTCGTCCGGCCTAGGCTTGGCTTGGGTTGCACGCGGGACGTTTTTTATAAAGCGGGCGTCTGCTGACCAAATTGTACGCATGTGGTTGATTTTCTAACGAAAGACACGGCCCCCACACTGCACGCGTATTAATTGCGCTGATTGAATCGACACTTTTCATGCCAACAGTTTTGTGCGGAATGGATCAAAGGTTGAATGCGACCGGATTAATACTTTCCACGTGTATTTACATGTCATGTCAATTCAACGTTTACATAGGAATAAATCGTTGGCAATAGTGAATTCAAACTTTTACAAAAGTACATTTTAGAAATACATCTACAAATTTTTAATCAAGTCTAGATGTAGAGTGAGAAGAAACATGAGAAGTAATAAATAAAATGCCAAGTAAAAATGACGTGAACTTTCTTCTTCCCATTGTACATCGCTTTTTACTTGCCATTTCACTTATCACTACTCACTTCTCAAAGGATTTAATGTTTCCACTTGCGGAAAACACCCCAGATTATCGCCTATAATTCCCATGCAAACAGCTCTTAGCTCATTTCCGGTCAGAATCATTTTTACGTACATGCACAGAGTTACCGATGACAATCTGTGTCTGTGTCTGTTCAATGCCCATCAAAATTCTGCCGGTCATAAGTACACACACAAGTATTATTAAAGGCACCACACCCAACTAATCCCGAGTGAGTGCAAACTTAATCCCATGGCATTCAACCTTTGATCCATTCCGCCGCCGACCCCGACCTGAGTTCATCATCAAGGCGGGGTCAACGCCTAAAAAACTCCCAAGCGCAAGCAGGCAGCGAGCCAAACCGGACGGAAAGTAGAATCTAGCGTTTTTCACATCCTTCACTGAGCATCGCACTGAATTCAGGTGCTTCCAAAATAGTGGAGGACACTTCCCGATGTTCGTGCTTCCGTATATTTAGCAGAGTTGTTAAAAAGTACTGAACTTTTCTCAAACTAAACCCTTTTACGCGGAGTAAACGTAAAGCAAATTATACTTTTTTCACTTATGAATGAGTAACCGTGATCAAAACAATTTTTTGTTTACTTTGAAAAAGTTCCGTACTTTTAACAGCTCTGTTTGAAAGCATTATTGGGAAGTCACTTCACAGTTGTTAAAATGTACATACATTTACTCGAAAAATAGGCGTACGTGAGTACGCGGTAAATTCATTTACATCTACCGTATTACCTCGAATTATCCCCCCCTTGAATTGACCCCCCCTCGAATAAACCCCCCCTCAAAATGGGCTGGGGAATTAATAAACCCCCCCTCGAAATACCCCCCCCTTCGGAATGATGTACGTCACGTACATAATAAATACGTCATGTATGCAATGTACATGATGTATATTACTGTTAATTTACATTGCAGCTACACATAGACTAGTTTGTGTAGCTATCTACGTTTTTATGTCCAAATATATCCTGTTTGGACACATTTTTTACCTGTTTTGGGTATGAAAATGCCTACTATTTACTACGGTCCTTACGAAAATTTCTGAGGAAATAATAAAACCCCCCTCGAATAAACCCCCCCCCCCCTCGAATTAACCCCCCCTCAAATATTGCTGGCGAAATAATAAACCCCCATGGGGGTATTTCGAGGTAATACGGTACTTAAAAAAAGTAATGTACTCATTTTTACGCGTACATTTTAAAAGTACTCGCGTACAGAGAAAATGTATTTTTGTTGCTAAAATCACAATTTTCGGTTACTAAAAGATGAAAATTTTGACAAAAATCATATAATATTTCTAAAAAAGACTAAATAATCACTAAGGAATGACATCCATTATGTCCTCCAGTGTAAAACCCACTCTCACATGTAAAAAGTAGTAGCTTTTACGTTTTCTGGGAAAAAATACTCGCTTTTACATTTTCCTGGGAAAAAAGTATTTTACTCACATATACACATGAGTACGCGTAAAAAAAGTATTTTACATTTTCTATACTTTTTGGTGAGTAAAAAATAAATACTTACATTTACATATACTTTTAAAAAGGTTCAGCAATTCTAACAACGCTGAGTCACTTCATGGCGTTTCATCGCGCATCCATATCAACCCCCCCCCCGCTTTTGCTGCATTGACATTTGACAGTTTTTGTTTGACGTCAATTGCGATAGCAGTTTGTACTGGTTTGGTGCTTTGCGCCAGCTTTTGTGGTATTATTGGCACATGGCTAGTGATGGAAAAGCGCCATGGCGCTGACGCCTGGCGCTAGCGCCAAAGCAAAAAGCTCCATGGCGCTTTTGGTGCTTGGCGCTATTTTGCTGTGGCGCCATTGGCGCTTGGCGCCGCACCCATAAAAAGCCCAATGGCGCTTCTGGCGGTTGGCGCCATTTTGCTCTGGCGCCATTGGCGCTTGGCACTGGGGTTCGGAAAAGCGCCATGGCGCTTTTGGCGCCTGGCGCCAAAGTTCTGGCGCTTTTTCCAGCACTACACATGGCGTTGCGTATTTGAAAGGCTTGGCTTATTTCACATCACTAGTGAAATGCAAATAGGTATATACTTAGAAATATTCGACAAATTTTCATCTAAAAAACTTCCTTTTTTTCAGCTACTACAAAAGATTATGCTCGAAACTGAATTCCGACCCTCCGTTCAAATTGAGCCAATTTGAGGAAGTATTCGCAAAAACGTATGGTGCTATTGCCGCTTTGTTTTTGCCACACTATCCCCATTTTATCGAGCTGTCTGGAAAGGGACTTTGGGCCAAAACGGATGATATAAATGGTTATAAGAGAAAGATGTTAATTGATGCAAGTGTAACATTGAATGAGGCGCTGGTATATTTGCAGCAGTGTGATTAGCATTTCAAAAATTGGTGATTTTCACAAAATGTAATCACTGAAACTCTCTAAAAATTTAGTGTAAATCAAGCCGCCATGAAAAACTTGAAGAAAATACACATAAAAATATAAGATTTTAGTATTAAAAAAAAGATTTGTATTCTTTTAGATTAGGTAGATATGGGAATACTCAGGTGACTGCATACATGACTTCGTGATTTAATTGTTCTTTAAAGTTCTCTAATGATTCTCTAAAATTATATAATGGTTCTCTAAATAGTTAAACCTTATGAACCCTGTTATTGTTTTCTGAATAATGCCTACGTGGCGTTTTCCCATCACTTAAAATTCGTACTTTTTTATGTTTTTTGAAAATATAAAATTGTGTATGCTACATTTTTGTACTTTATATGTTTCTTTGTAGGTACTAATTTTCCTTAATGAACCCGTTTCAATTTATGTTTGTGTTATGGCTAGAAAGTACCGTATTTACTCGAATAATTCCCCCCACTTAAATAATTCCCCCCCTCGAATAGTTCCCCCCTGCTAGACGAGTGAGGAAAAAATAATTCCCCACTTGAATAATCCCCCCCTCCCTATGAGAGGATAGATAATGCACGTACATTTAAAAAAACTATCAATGAAATGAAACCGAGTGAAAAAGCTGTGCCTGGACTGATTCATAGAATATAAATGCAGCACATCCGGTATGCAAAGATGCAATGGAATGTGCATTACCAATTGAAATTGGACGTACATGCGTATGTAGTGTGATGAAAACATACCTGAAAATTTTGAGGAAATAATAATTCCCCCACTTGAATAATTCCCCCCCTTGAATAGTTCCCCCCTCAAAAATGTCTGAGGAAAAAATAATTCCCCGGGGGAATTATTCGAGTAAATACGGTATTTTTACATTTCCAGTGAAAATGGACAATATTTTTCTATTGTTTTTCTCTTTTACCTTAATACTTTTACATTTTCAAGGAAACAACTTTTATTGAACATGTTTTTGTGTCTTGGCAGTGAATAAAAAAAAGACATATAATCATTTACTTGTCTACCTTATATATAATTATTTATTGATATTTCAAAAGTTTTTTGGACAATAGAGAGCAGAGTTGTTAAAATACCGGTATTTTTGGAAAGCGTAAACGTAAGCGGAAATACACTTTCAAAATTTTGAGTATGGATACTAAAGCGTAAGGTATTTTTAAAATACCTGGGAAAGCGTAAATACTTGCGTGAGATTTTTATTGGAGGGTTTTTGCTCAGTTAATTTTTTTCCAAATCGATCTCTCAACGACATTTTTCGGATGTCCACTAAGTAGTCTGCCCTCATATGTTGTTTGGCAATTCATCAGCAGCGACACTTAAGTCATCTTCATCTTCTAACTTGGAGTTAGTGTTGTTGACGGCGATAAAATCGTCGTCGGAATCCATTTTTAGCCCCAAAATTTCTAATCTGAAGCAACAATTTTGCTAGACGACACAGTATAAACGAGACATTCCTATTGAGACACAATTTGTACATGTGCCGCTATTTTCAGTGCATTACGTACAACACACACACAGTCACGTTTTTTGGTACGCAGTTTCGTTCAATATTTTTTTTGTGGTATTACGCTGTTTCAAAACTGTAAAACTGAACCATGTGAAAAGCTTTTTTACGCTTTTCGTACCTGGGTATTTTGGTTGGGAAAGCGTAAAAAAGCATATGGGTATTTGATGAAAGCATAAGCGTAAGCGTAAGCGTAAGTATAAATACCAATTTACCTGGGTATTTCGGGTAAACTCGGCAGACATTATAGGAGTCAATATCTGGAAGGAACCACTCCATCATGACGTCATAAAGCGAACGTCGTAGAAGGTAATGGTAAACACAAACGAAAACGTGACGAAATAATATGTCGAATATCAACGGACGTTTCGCTTTATTTATTTTGTGATATCATTTTGTTCAACTTAGATAGGATTAACTCTGTCGTCATTGTAAACTCTTACACAGTTTTTTAACCAAAAAATTAAATTGGTATTTCACTTACCCGTCGTTTCTCTTGTTCTGTTCAGATGGGATATGCATTTGCGGCAGACATGAGTTTTTATTTATTTATAATGCTTAATCCTAAAGAAGCAAAAATGAGACAATAAAACGGGCTTCAATGTCTCATTTGAGCATATCTAGGATATTTAACAGTTTTTACTGAATAAATACTAATTATTTCCGATTAAATTCTGAAATTTTGAATAAATTAGTAATTAGAATTTGCGTTAGCTCAATACGATATTATTCTGGTGGCAAAAACGGTGTCGCAGTTTGCGACAATCTCTTGTTATCGCCGACCAGCAAATGCATTTTCTATTTTTATTTTTGTTTTTATTGTAAATAGGGATTGGGTCACGTATGAGAACTTGGCCCTCATCCCGGTTACTTTGTGCGTGAATTACAAATGACAGTAAAAGTTCAAAGTTAGCTCAAAATCGCTAAAATTTGCTCCACTTCGCCAATTTCCACCTTCATAATCGCTATTTTCGTTTATATAAGTGGTTATGTATCTAGAGTTAGCGAATATTATTCATATTTATGGCGAATTTCGAAATTTTGGCCGGCTCCCAAGTTCTCATACGCGGACTTTTATCTATTTATTGAAGAGTCCGCGTATGAGACCTTGGCAGCCAGCCAAAATTTCGAAATCCGCTATAAATGTGAATAAAATAGGCTAACTCTTTTATATAACCAAGTATATAAACGAAAATAGGCAATTATGACAGTAGAAATTGGCAAAGTGGAGCAAATTTGCGATTTTGAGCGAACTTTGATCTCATTCGTATAGTATGCAACTAATAACTGGGATGAAGGCCAAGTTCTCTTACGTGACCCGATCCATAAATAGGCAATCAACGAACATAAGTTTTTGGTTGACGCTGGATATATACTCGGCGTACAGAATACTCTGCCCTCGCACTCATTTATGTCTCACGTTGGAAGCGTGCCAATGATGATAAAGCATGCGATTTTTGTAAAAAAGATGACAAAATAATTGTTGTGAATGTTAACGTAAGAGAGAGATGACCTTTTTCAACTTTTTATGAAAATCGCAGGCGTAAAAAGATCGTTGGCCCGCTTCCAACGGGAACCACGCATGCAGGGTGTAAAGTGACTGGAGTATAAGTGCCGGAAAGCTGACTCGTTTCATGTCTGCCGAGTTTAAGCGTAAATACGCTTTCACAACTCTGATAGAGAGTAGACATATAATAAGCAGTTTCAGCATCTCTTATGGGTCTTTTTTAAATTGCAAACAACAACAACAACAAAATGGTATATTCAAACAATGCCATGCAAGACAATCAAATGTATCACTTTTTACTTCAACTAGATGTTCAAAAAAAAATTCTTTTTTTCTTCTCATTTCTAAAAACATAAATCCCCCAATCCTTAGAAGACTAATATTATGATCACATTGATGAAGTCAAATTTTGGCAATTCCCAGTAGCATTGCTGTGCACAGCCCATTGTGGGTAGGTCTCAATGTTGAACATGTGCCAGCCCCAAGTGTGGATGCTCAGGAGCACTTCGAGCATGCAGAACAAGTTCATCACAAAGCCAGCTGCCATCATGTCAACGACTGTTAGTAAACCTGGGTGGGACTTCAAAGGTTCAAATTTGCAATATAATGGTTAGAGTGGCCAGCACCGCACCCAGTAAAATGTCCACAGATTTGTATTAGTTTTATTTAATGACTGGTAAAATTGTCACACAATAAATCCTTGATAAAGTCACTCCCCCTTCTCGAAACACCCCTTAAAATAAGCCCACCCCCTTGATAAGTGAGGATAATATAACTCCCCCTTGACAAATCCCCACTTTTCATGGCTGGTAAAGATATCGCATTTTTCAAACATGTGTTCTTTAAATACCTGAGCTGACCCAGACATAAAAACCAACTTCCCAAATCCCAAACACACCAGAACTGAATACAATTGCATTTGGAGGGGTGGCCACTGGCAGCATGTATGCAAAACTTGCCGCCTCACTCACAGGCATAGTCAAATAGAGTGGATTGAAGCCTCTTTTCTCAGCCAGATCCATAGTGATTGGCAGCACTATCTGACTAGTTGCTGTGTTGCTGGTGAATTCAGTCATGTATGTCATAAGTACCAGACTGAGTACACAAGTCCAGAATTGGGATAGGTTCAGCTGTGTTGTATGAAGAAGACAGTGTTTTTGTAGATACTACAGTTTTACATTGGATTGAAACAATCCCCAATGATGAATGTTAAAGATGTATTATTAAAAAAATGTTGGATGCAAATGTTGAAAATTACATTGCAACATGTACTTGGTTGTGCAAGTCAACCTATTAAAAAACTCACCTGTGCCAGCTGGCAAGCAATCATTCCAGACAAGCCAGATTTCTGTGCTGCCTTGGCCAGTGCAAAACCCCCACCCAAAAGGAAAACCACACCCCATGGCAACTTCTCGTGCACATTCTGCCATGTTAACAATGGCTGATAGGTGATGCATGTCAATTTTTGACCGGGACTGTCATCTGATTGCATTCTTTTTAGAGGAAGTTTTCTGGGCCAAATGAACAGGATGAGGCAGACAAACATTATGCAAGTGCCATCAGACACATAAATTGTTGTTTTGACATCTGTATGCACTGAACCATTTGGATCTGTGACATTTTGATCTGTGACATTCTGATCTGTGATCACCTCTGTGTTGAATAAAGGTCCCCAGCCTGTTGAGGAGGGTGGGTTATTTAGCTCTTTATAAGAAGAAGTTCATATCAAAAGGATCAAATTTACACAATCCACTTTCTTGTGCATGTGTGATAGTGTTTCCTATTTCATAGTTTTTATATTTGACAGTTGAGCTGCACATAGACAAGCGGCACCCAAGCAGCCAATAAACTGGTAGCTATATGTACACCACAATTCAATCATTCAAAAGTTTATATTGTAATGCATCTGTGATACTGTTTCCCATTTCAAATGATTTCAAATTTTACAGTTGTACCCCAAAAATTATACAATTGCACAGCAACCAATGAACCAGTAGCTGTCAATCAACTCTGCCAACTCTAGAATCTTGACAAAAGTTTTGGGTTGCAATGTCAAATATTGCACCGACCAGCCAGCTCCCTGGTCAGCCACAGGAGCAACGCGAGTGCGAACCAGCAAAGCACACTGAGCTCTGCAAATGTCCAGCTGCCCAGAGCTGCCACTTCCCTCGCAATCACATTCTTCACTGCTGTACTTGCTGCAACGGACTGTTTTTTGCATGAAACGAATGCCCTGGGACCAAAAAATAGTAGTTGAAGCCAGTGCCAGGCGAACAGAATATTGATTATTAAGCCTGGGAGAATGAAAAATGGTTTTGCAATGTTGGGATAGGAGTTTGGAGCAGTGATCGACATCAACTTTTCTGCTCACCTTTATGCAGTTTTCTATAATACCTACATGTTACCCACTCACATATAAAAATACATTTCTGCAAAATGCAAGTGTGCCTAGCAGGAACCAAAATAAACTAAACCTGGCCCATTATATCCGATCCAAGTAGCATAGTTAATTGGATGTCCATCACCATATCTGTCATCCAAAAGACCCTTCATTACAATATTTGGCGGTGTGCCAGTTAAGGTTGCAGTGCCTCCCAATGAGGCAGCATAACTTGTGGCAAGCAGAAGTGCCTTGGTTAGCCTGTGAAGAGATAGATTCTGATCTGACAACAATTCCCTTAATGGACAAGAAAAGTTGTAAGAAATGTCAACAGACAATTGTACTTATTTACAAAAAGTGACAGCTATTCTGATGCAGTTTCGTAATTTACTTGTCATTCACTATTGTTAATTTTTTGAGGGCAAAGAAATCTGATCTGATCTGGATTCTGATCTGACAACAATTCTCCTAAAGGATGTGTAAGAAGAAAAGTTGTAAGCACATAGTTGTGTGGAGCTATAACTGACAAATTAATTTATTGTATAATAATTGACCACTATTTAAATTCAATTTATGTAATTTACCTGTCATTTACCAATTTTGATGACACTTGACCTGACCTATGAATTATAACCACACACAACATTTCTCATGTTTCCTTTCTAATTTTGTCACTTGTCTACTTGTATTGTATACTTGTTTTGTCTACTTGTTTTGTCACTTGTCTACTTGTACTTGTCACTTGTATAATTGTCCCAAGAATTATATAAATCTCACCTGTTTCCCATTTTTGATAACATGCAATTGTCTAAAGGAAAATTATCCTACTATGAATAATTTTTTCTGATTGCTGAAACATTTTTACCCACTTTTTTGTGTTTCCTGCAACTAAAAGTTTTACCACCTTTCCTGTTTCCATCAGGTGATCATTTGCAAATGCAATACAAACCAGATTCAATCAGACAGCTCATAATTACAAACACGATGATCAAGAATTTAAAACGATTGTAATATTTTTGAAATCTTAAAAGAAGATTGTGAATTGAATAAAATAAAAGATTTAAGATTTGAAACAATAATTGGAATTTGATTAGATGTGAAGAATTTAATTTTTTAAGTTAATTGGGTTTAAAAATTCGACACCTGATCTCACTGGGGCTCAACTGTGATTTTTCCATGATAACAGCATGTAGATTGGCATTGGTATGATAATCCTGATTGAGTGGTTAAGAAATAGTGATTTAATTTTACAGGAAAACAAATGGAACAGGTTCTTCAATTTTTTTTGTGAAAACAAACATTATCCTGGCCCTCAATGTCCTCATTTTCATCATTCTCTTGTGTATGAGTTCCATTCGATTTCGCAATACACCTCACACTCAACTGAATTTCATCTTTTGGCCCCACTTTGTCAGCTTTCCTCAAAGAAATCGGTGACAACCTGTGACCTGTCCCAGAATTGTCAGCCTGGTCTTCAACATGTTGCTTTGCACTGATCATCCTGTCAGTTCTGATGAGTTCTGATGCAAGCGTCACAACCACGGGCATCATCATTGCAGTGGTGGCTGTGTTGCTGATAAACATTGATAACAGTGATGTGCACACCATTATGCCTGCATTGGGGCGAAATGAGAATTCTTAGTGGCCATCGATATAAAAAAATTGCAATGTTGAAAAACCTGCATGCATTTTCACCAGTTTTGCTGAAACAGAAAAAAAGAAAGTTGAGCCAGAAAATGGAAAAACCAGAAAAATGGGAAATTGAGCCAAAAAAACAACAACAAAAAAGCAGAAATACAGGAGGTTGAGCTGGAAAATGGGAAACAGTGAAAAAACAGAAAATTTAGCTACAAAATGGAAAATGTACCGGAAAAACGGAAACGGAATACAATTTGCAGCTGGAAAACGGAAACAGAAACAGAAAAAAAATTTAGCAGCCAGAAAAAATAAACAGAAATGGAAAAGTTTTGCCTGCGGAAAAGGAATACCTACTAAGAATAAGGAAATGAAAAGGAAAGGAATACACCCTACTGCAAAAATTGCGATACATTTGACCAGCCAAGGGCAGAATGGTCACAGAAAGTCCCACAATTGTTAAGGGAAGTGGAAAACACTTTTTACAGAAAATGGAAACAGAAATTTTTTGGCACTTGCCGGAAAATGGAAATGGAAAAAATTTGCCTCTGGAAATGTAAAACAGAATGTTGACACCCTAAATGCAACTGATGCAAAAAATGCAGTCAAACTGTACAATGAAAATTTTGTTTGGATTTTGTAACCAGAAGAACTTGTAACTGATGGTAGGACCATTTCTTGTGTGGAAAATGTTTAGAAACAAATTACCTGTGAAAATATTGAAATGGTAAAAAAATGTAAAAAGTGAATGTGTGAATAAACCAATGCACAAACCAAACATGAGCCACCTTGGCTGGCTTCCAGTCATTCTGAGTATGTTTAAAGCAATTCTCCTGTGCAAGCCAGTGTTTTCCACAGCAACTGCAACAACTAAACTGCCAATAAATAGCCATGATGAGTCCTGTGTGCATTAGTTGAGATTTAACAAAAATTGTAGAAAACTTGTAAATGTGTAGGATGTAGGTAAATTAGACATAGTGTCAAGCAAACTATCAAAAATTATAAAACATTTTTTCTTCATTATTTGACATTTCTCATGACATTTGCATCACTTTTTAACCATTGCAAGACATTTACTATTTTACAGTGAATTTTTCAGGGTCTGGCTGTGGTTCCTGGAGTTGGGGTATAATGAGTGTCTTAACCCAGTTTGAACATTTTTCCAACTCACAGTCAAGTAATGAGTTGCCACTTCCTTTGCAGTGGTAATTTTGAGAACTGGAAATGCCAGCAGAGGCACCAATGCTGTTACAGTCAGAGGTACAACTTCTGTGACCCAATACACAGCCATGATTAGAATCACATACAGAGTTCTGCTGATTACAGCACCTTGGGCAGGTTGCCAAGCCAGTGGAATCGGTAGTAGTATTATGGGTGTTAATATGAACAGCACTACCTTCCAGTAGGACAAGATAGAAGAATATCGGTTCATTTTGGGTAAAATTTTGTCAAAAATACAGATTTCTTTATAATGTTTGTAAATGTTGTGTAGCCGTGAAATTTGTTCCGGTTGTGAAAGTGATTTCTCTTCCCGCATACGTTCTTTTAAATCAATGAAAACATTGCTTAGGTGAGATTAAAAAAATTTATGCTGACATATTGTTTTCTAGAAAACTGTCACAATCGCATGTGATGCATATGGAAAATTAGGAGCAGGTAACGATGGCAAACGGTCTAAAAAATATTTAAATTTTTAAGTGTTATTGCTGAAATGAATTTTCGAGTTTTTCTCCAAAATAATTTTCGAATTTCAAATTTTCGAATATGTTTTGGCAATTTTCGAATTTTTTTTGGTGATTTTCGAATTTTGTCAAATAATTTTCGAATTTTTTTGGAAAAATATTGAATCTGAAGCATAAAACACATAATTTGGACCGTTTTCATGTTTTGTCACTTTTTTATGTTATTTTCACCATAATATAGCAAAACAATGATGGAAGGAGCCATGCGTTGCCTTGCGTGTTTGCACATTGCGACGCCGTTTTCCCCAGGCCTGGGGCTGAATGCCTGCCAAAAAATGCTTGTCAGACTGCCCTTTGGACGACCAATGAGTGATTTTTTTTATGTAGCGTCTGTCTCTGCGAAAGTAGAGCGCAGTCGGCCCATTCATTCCTCAACGGATGTGTAGGGTTAGCGATGGAAAAGCGCCATGGCGCTTGGCGCAAAAACGCGTGGCGCCATTGGCGTCTGGCGCCGCACATGGGAAAAGCGCCATGGCACCTGAGGCGCTTGGCGCCAGAAACCTGACGATTTTCCATCACTAGTCGGTGTCCGCCATTTCGACATTTTGTCGAACATTTTTTTTCTTCACTTTTTTCGACATTTTGTCAAACGTTACGTTTCAGTTTTTCATGTGAGCCGCATATCAATTGTCAATGTTTTTAGCACGTCGAACTTAAGAGTGCGTAGGGTTTTTTCTAGGGGTGAAATAAAAATTCGAAAATTCCGAAAAATTTCAAAAAATTTAAAATGTTTTCGAATTTTCGATTTTTTTTGCCATCGTTAGGAGCAGGCATTTAATACAAACACCACCCACACGAATGAAAGTTGTCACATTGTCTGCATGATTACATTCCTTGTCAATCAAAATACTGGCAGTTTTTAAAACACATTTTTTGCTGATTTTTCAGTTAAATTTTTTGACATCTGGAAACATTTTGGCTTCTTTCACATCATCAAGCATAAAACTACTTTCATCTCCCTGAGTAAATTGTTTGAGTCTGTGTAATTTTTCATTCTTTTCTGGGTCATTATTACATCTCATAAAAAATGGCTAAAGCCAACAAAAAGTGGATGCTGCAGCGAAACATCAGAGTTGTTATAAGTACAAAATTTTTACAAAAGTACCCGTTCTGGTAAATACTTTATTGCTTTAAAATTGCTGGGTAAAATACTTTGTTTTTACCCGGTATTTAGGCAAAACTGCGTAAAAGTATTTTTTCAAGTATTTTTTAGTATTTCTGAGTACCGTATTACCTCGAATTATCCCCCCTTGAACTAAACCCCCCGAAATACCGCCCCCCCTAAAATTCGGCTGAGCAAATAATAACCCCCCCCCCTCGAAATACCCCTCCCCTAAAATTGAGTGTAAAGAGAACGTACATGACAAATACCGCAGTTTGTGATCTGTACAATGCAGAACACACGTTAAAGCTGATGATTGAGTGACGTTAGGGAAGGGTTTATGTGTATACCGTATTTCCTCGAAATACCCCCCGGGGGGTGATTGTTTCATAGTGGTCCCGAGAGGAGGGGGGTTAAACGAGGGGGGGGGGGTTAAACGAGGGGGGAGGGTATTTCGAGGGGGGGGGTTATTATTTCACAAGAAAATTTTTGAAAACCAAGTACGAAATTGTCGTCTGAAACGTACGCAGACGTCGAAAAATGCAACAAAAACTGCCATTTATAAGGTTCTGTAGACTAATATTAGTACGTAGATGGTATAAACACTGTTCTAACGTGATTCCGACATCGTTTTAACGTGGGTTCTGCACTACGCAGAACATAAACTGCCGTATTTGTCATGTACGTTCTCTTTACACTCAATTTGGGGGGGGGGTATTTCGAGGGGGGGGGGGGGTGATTGTTTCATAGTGGTCTCGAGAGGGGGGGGTCAAACGAGGGGGGGTATTTCAAGGGGGGGGGGGGTATTTCGAGGAAATACGGTATACAGATATAAATACATGGTCGGGCTGAAAAGTCCCCGGGCAGTGCTCGCCATTCGCGCTAGGGGTAAGCTACGGTTATAAAATTTTAACACGTTAATATATCAGGTGTTTTGAGTTTTCACCCAAAATATCGCCCCTCCAGCTCCACCCACTGCGGAACTGTGGGGGTTACAATTTCGGTCATTTTGTACTGATGTACAAATGGTGCTCTAGCTCAACACTACTTTAAGTTGTGATCATGATACTTTGGCTAGTGTAAGCCACCAGTGTTGGCAATGTGCCAGCACTAACCAACATTATCTATGATATCATAAGCCTAGTCAATATTGCCATTACTGTCACTACTCTCACTACCAAATTCATCATTCTGCCTCCACGGCATAGGCGGCGTAAGTGCTTGTGCGCTTGTGAATGTCACAAGCGGAATTTTTGGTGTCACAAGCAGAAATACCTATGTTTACCTAGTAAAAAGTGTCACAAGGTCAAATTTTGGCCAATGTGATTGTGAATGTCACAAGCACAAATTGGGACCTTGCGCCGCCTATGCTCCACGGTTGGTCAATACAGGTTAATACAGGAGGCGTTTTCCATGCACACTGCTGTTGAACACAGGTAATGTGTCCACTAAAGATTAGTAATGAAACACAAATGAAATTTAATTCACATAATAATTTACTGCACATTTCAAAACAACATTAAAATCACTGCAATACAACACTATCTCAGATGATCACCAAAAACAACCATAATATGTGGTAGGGATATCTGCGGTTGGTATGTTATTTATGGTGCCCATTGTGGTAGGTTGACTTATGAACCAAAATTCAACACGTTGACTATTGCCTGGTGTTTAGAAAACACTTGCAAAAGCTTAAATGAGCACCATAAGTACATACGTGGCTTTAGAACTATTATAAATGTATCTAACGCAACCCAGGCGCTTTTGAGCAAGTCCAAAAGGGAGAGAGATTTTGAGGAGAACAGGGAGGGGGTTGAAATGGAGGGCATGACCACCTCGCCCGCGTTTTCTGCAAAAGAAATCGCGGAATTGAGGCAAAAATTCGTGACGCTGACACCGACAGAGCGCGTGAAACACGTCAGCGATCTAGTGGAACAACGTGCGCTGAAGTACGACAAAATGACGTGTCATTTGAACAACATTGACCGTCTGATGAAAAAAGACCCCATGAACATTAGTTGTCCCATGAGTTTCTTTGGGGTAAATATCTATCAACACGGTGTTTTTATTGTTGCGGCAAGGAAAATTAAATGGCAAATGTTTCACATGATAAACATTACAATAGATTTTCCGAATTACATCACCGGAGTGTGCTATGCACTTTATATAAACATAAACTGTCCAATATTTAAACACACTCAGGTGGATACCGTGGGGGCGTATGCGGTGCTCACAAAGGAAGTGCTTTTGAAACTGAAAAGCGCTGTCTACATGAGCTGGCAGATCGACCTGGGCCAGGCCATGATCATGGAGTCCATGAATGCCGAAAATATGCGCCACATTGACGTGCTCAGGGATGAAGTTGGCTCGTTGCGTGCGCTAGTTGAGACATTGCAGCGCGGTTTAGTGAACAAAGGGGTCGATCCTTCTGTGGACGTTAGCGACCTCTTTATGGTCAGCTCAAGCGAACCACAGGATCCAATGTCACTATTGGCCAGGACCAACTTCCTAGGTTTTCACATCCGCTGGAAGTGCATTCTCTGCGCAATGATATGGCACAAAGGCCTGGTCGTAGGCGACGTCACTCTGCAAGAGCAGGCGATGAAGATGAATAATTCATTCATTCAATTTGAACCTGCCGCCGTTCAGACCATGGGCAAGTGCTGGGCGGAATGGCGCACAGAAAGCTGGAAGTTGTACTTCGAGGATGGTGAAATCGACCAGACAAATACCTGGTACGATAAATCCATCTCGGACGACACAGCTAAAATGCGCGCCACTCCTGCCTATAAATCGCTCATTGCGGTTCTAAACATGGTTGTCAAAGGAAATAAAGGGTTTGCCATGTACCTGAAACTCACCGATGCGAAACATATCGTGAACGCGGCAAAGTCCCACTGGTTCCTGGGAATCGGTTACAACAAAACGAATTTCGACGGCATATCCAGGCCGCTAGATAAAACCGACTTAAATATGTACAGTCTAGTGCTGGAAAAAATATGCGTGTCGCCGGAGTTTGCGAACCTGTCGTTCACACAGGACGAACAGGATGCTTACTCGGCGGAATTCGTTGCGTTTGAGCACGATCTCCTGTGGAGCGTTGGACCAAAATTAGAGGGCCACAAAATACGCGCCAAGGCAATATATACAGGTAGGACTGGGGGTCTTAGCTCATGTTCTGTTAAACCATATAAATGGAGAAAACTTATACATGATATCAGACACTACCTTGAATTTTCTGTGGGTGAATCAGAATTAGAAGATGGTGAGATTTGTGAAGTTATGGTGGGGAATGAAATGGTTTCCAAATACAGTTCCTGTCCCCTTCCACTACGCCATAGAACTCACTTCCTATTGTTAACTAATTCACTCGCAGCGAACCAGTTCACGTACGAGCACGTTGACCGCAAAAAGAAAAAGGGGAAATTGTCTAGCGGTGCGGCAGGCCTGGCAGCTGTGGTGGCACCGGTGGTGGACGATGCCGTTGACATGGAAAATGAGGTAATTCAACGGTACCACTTGGACTTTGAAGACAACCCTTTACGCCAATGGGGTGGCCATGTTGTGAAAGTAGCCGAGAGCTACACGCCGCAGGCACTTGGTGATCGCTGCCCAGCGGCCATAAATGCCACAAGAATGGCGTTAGTTGTGGACGCTAGGGGCGGCACCAAAAACTGGGATGATAAGGTGTTTGTGGACAATTTGGGCTGGGTGACAATCAAAAGATTGCTACGCACTTTCCAAATTGATCCTGACATCTGGCACCCCTACGTAGCGCGCGATACAAGGCGGCCAATCAAATGGCATGAACCTGAGTGGGCTCGGTCGGTTATGCCGTCAAACCACTTATCTGACAGATTTGCGCGCGATGATGATCAAGGGATAGACCGCACCGGTCATAAACTGGGATGGCTGGGTGTACCCTTTGATCACACACCTCTGCGGGTGTGGCTGTTAGGCGATAGCACGGCAACGTCGATTAGGGTGCCTCTAAAATAAGTGTTGCACAACAGTGTTGTGCACACGGAGGCGTGCCAGTTGTAAGATACAGTGACCATATCGGACATTTCCGAATGTTACGGTGGCTGTAGAATTGCATCGTTCACGGCCGCAAGTATCCTGATGGACTTCCGTGAAGTCGGAGTGATCATGCATAAAAGTGTGTTGAACTTCGTCGACACGGTGTTTAGCATAGTGAAAACGGGTAATAAGGAGTCCATTGAAAAGTTTGTGTTTAATGTCTACGTCGCATTGATACACTTGCGCATGGCGTTATTCCAAATGGGACTACCCCAAATCCCGATAGTAGCATGCTATACGCAGCCATTCTTCCCCGCACAAGATGGAATTGCGCATAACGTATATGCGGAAACGATTCTCATGCGGATCGGTAGGGACATTGAATCGGCCCTAGCAAAAATTTGCAAAAACATACCGGGCGTTTCGATATCCCAACCGATAAACTACCTACTGCGCAACAGAAAAACTGTTATGCTGCACTTGGTAGAAGTGACCCCAGTCGGCCTATACGAGGGGATTGTCAGCGTAGATGGAATCCACCTCACGCGATACGAATCGTTTTTTGGGCGCTTGCTGGCTAGGGACTGTGTTATGGCGCTTGACGACTACGGTGCGCAAAACGCAGAAAGGTGGGTGAGTAGGTATAGTAACGAAGCACATAAAAATGTATTGCTAGATGCACTATACCTGCACCCACACAAAGGTACTATTACATATGTATACTTGAATGCACTCAAACTCACAGTAATACCTGACGCAAAAACAACCTACAAACCCTCAACACTTTCAGGTGGAAGGCGAAGTATGCCAGGACCGATCCCGACCCGTACAGCGCGGACCTCAGCGCGTTATCGGAGCGGCTGTTGCGGGCATGGGAGGTCTGTCCATCTAGAATTCTTTAGGTGAGATTGTATACATATTTACCATCTCGCACTGCCACAGGAAACAACCGCAGCGGTGCGGGAGGCTTTCCGGGAGGGCAGAATGCGGGCCGAGCTGGCAGCGCGTCATCGCAGCGTGGAGCCAACCGCGGCCGAGCGAGCTCAACTGGCAGCGGATCCCAGCGGGGGCGAGGCAACCAACAGCAGAATAATAATGCCGGGTTGGTTATGTCTCTACTGCTTGACCTATCTGCTGCCGGATAAAAACAAAATCCAAATTCTGATACACCGATTATATGTTAACATCAATTTATTAGGTGTGTTCATTAAAATGGAGGGTGCGGCCCTGTTTTTGTATATAATACACAATATTCTAAAAAAGATAATTAGGGTCTACTTAGGGGTGGGAGAACTAACAAAGTTCACACACACCAAACTCATTGATATCATCTCCCACTTACAGTGCTGCACGGATTGCCCCGCCCCGGAGCACCTGGCAATCGCGGAGCGGGTGCGAATCGTGGGCGCGGCGTGCGAAGTGGCGGCCCACCAGGCGGCCCGCCAGGCAGAGCCAAGAAAGGGCACGGGTGGTACTACTACGGTCCCGATCCCGGGCAAGGGTAGATGACGGTTGGGTAAAAATTTCTGATCTCACCCATGGCACGGTTAGGCGCACTAGGCTCGCTACGTTTTTCTATATGTTTAAACGTTATAGACCGTTGGCTGAATATACGGCCAAGCTTGCCATACTCCTTGTTATTGGTTGTTGTTTTAGCACACGGCTGAATAGAAATGTTGGCACATTCTCGAGTTCTGTATTGGACAAAATTCAAGTATCGCTTGAAACACTTTTGATCCGCAACGTTGAAATAATGTCATATCTACAAAAACAATCAGTCAGGAATGCTATAGCAACCTCCAAATTGTTATTCCATAAAATGACCTCGCACCGTACTAAAATGAAAAAGCGTTATAATACGGTATTATCCGGGTTACTCGTGGCGTATCTCAGCTTGGAATTGTTAGTGGTACATATGTGCCATGCCGCTCTCTTAAGGAAACGGCATCTACAGGTTTATTGGTCACACAAAGTGCAATATATGTACCACACAATTCAGTGTGCCAAAATTAAACCCTATGTACTGGTACTATTTTCTGTAGTGTCGCTTAGTATAATGAAATGGAGTCATGTCACTAAGGGTCACAAGGTAGTATCAAGTGCAAGCCAAAATGTGGGGGCTGGAAATAACCAGCAATCGTCACATTCTGATAGTATCTGCTCAAAACTCACGGACACCAAGATTTCATTGGATATTGGAGACAACTCTCATACCAAATTGAACCAAATCGTGACAGATTGTTCGAGAGGGCTGAACATTTTCTATCAAAACGTGAATTCCATAAAACATAAAAAATCGCAATTGTTATCGGTTGCATCTAAGAATTATGACATATTGGATCTCACGGAAACTAATGCCACCTCTAAACTAGACCTACCGGACCTCCCAGGGTACATGCTTAACACAATCTTTAAATCCACACAGCGGAATGGTGGGATTGCTGTGTACACAAAGGAGGAATTGCGCTGTGTCGTAATAGGAGGGGACTATTGGGATGATTGTGAAAATGTACTATGGGTAAAGGTTATATATAATAACAACCCTCATCCTATATTGTTAGGAATAGTATATTTACACGATGCAGGTAAACTCGGCAGGAACAAGGATTTCCTCTCTCATAATGAAGAGATTTTTAAAAACCTATCTCAAACGTTGTCAGATAACCGTAAACAAAATATGTTGTCTGTCCTAATAGGTGACTCTAACGGTCATATAGGTAATAACCTATCTGGGTTTGAACGTAATCGCCCGGAGTTAAACGACACTGGAAGATTACTTGTATCTTTCACGGAGGTCAATGACCTAAGTCTATCTCCATCAAACAATAGTATCTGGTGGAGCTACGAATCAGGAAAAACCCGTACGTTACTGGATTACGTAGTATTAGATGATTTAATTGACTGGTGTGAATCAACTTATCACACAGCGCCGACGTCAATTGATAGTATTATGTCGGACCACTGTGCGATAGTAACAACTCTCAGACCACAAATAGTGGGCAACATTATAAACGCTGCACCACTATTTGAACACGGCTGGATTGTTAAAGGTGAATCTAAAATTGAGCCGTTTAAGACGGAATTAGATAAAGTAATGGAAGACCGCAAAGGGATTATCAGTACATACGATTCCATCTTATCGACTCTTCAAAATGTAGCTAAACATGCTTCCCGATTAGATCACCAAAACTACCCTCTAACGATACTGAAAACAGTATACGACGGTACAAATCAGAAATACAGAAATTAAGGAGGCACTTAAAGCTGGATCTGATTTTGTATACCGAATTTAAATGTAGAGTTGATAAACTATCGCGAAAACATAAGATGCTGCGAAAGTGAATACAACCTTGCGCAAAAGCAAAAACGACTGGAGCGCGAATTGTACACACACAGTGTTAACACTGATCTGTACAAAATGGCTAAACGCTTTCGAGAAAGCGGGGTGGCGTTTCCTATGCTGCGAACTAAGGATGGAGACCTTGCGGATACACCCAATAAAATATCGGATGTCCTACGCGGTTTCTGGACTAAAGTTCAAACAGCAAACCCTATGTTAGACAGTACGGATAATTCCACGTCACTTTCTGGTGTTATCACCAGTGACCTGCAAGTCCGGCTGGGAAATAGAATTTCAATAGGGGAGGTGGATTCAGCCATAAAACGGCTAAAACTAGGCAAATCTCTGGGAACTACAGGGATATATCACGAAATGCTGAGAGGGCGAGGGCACAAAATGCTACACGCTCTCACAGATGTATATAATACCTGGTTCGAAGGGGGGGTTATACCACAACGGGCAAAACTATGCAAGTTGTCACTTTTACACAAGAAAGGACCTAAGAGTAACATAGATAATTATAGATCTATAGGGTTACAATGTAACATCCTGAAATTATACTGCTCTGTCCTAAATGATAGACTCCTTAATGTGTTTGAGCAAGTAGGAGGGTTTGGTTGTATGCAAGGTGGGTTTTGTAAAAAAACAAAGAACCACAGACAACCATGTTATCATTCAGGGGTGTCTCAGATCAGGGAAAAAACTGTCTGGGTGCTTTGTCGATGCAACCAAAGCATTTGATAGAGTCCCGAGAGACAAGCTATGGTCGAAATTAGCTGACTATGGATACCCGAGCAAATTTATACAGGCTATTTTGGGTACATATGATGACCTGAAATGTATCATTCAATATGGTGATACCTACAGTCCGGAAATGGACTACACCCTTGGTGTACGCCAAGGATGTTGTCTATCACCAAGCCTGTATGTGCTATTCATGGCAGACCTTAGAACAGATCTGGAACAATTGGGCATAGGTGCTAAATTAGATGACACATATGTACCGGCTACATTTTTTGTCGATGATATAGTTCTCCTAGCAAACAATGACAAGGACCTTCAGCGGATCATGCACCACTTTACAGAATGGTCATGGCATTGGGGGGTTGCCGTAAATCCAGATAAAAGCAAAGTAATGCACTTTGGGCAAAAAGCTCAAAGTCACAAATGCTGGTTTCTGGGTAGGAATTGTAAAGGAGCATTACAATCCATTGGCGAGGTAAATGAAATAAAATACTTAGGTATAACACTTTCATCAGACAAGGATTGTTTTATTAAACAACGCTATCTCACAATCCAATGGGCTCACATAGCTGCTACATTAGTTACAGAGTTGAGCTCCTACTCTATTCACCCGTATTGGGCAGTTAATAGATTATGGACGCTTTATGCCATGTCAAAAATATTCTATGGCGTAGAGATATACGGCCTGAACAAATGTATGTTACGAAGGCTCGTAGGGATACAAATGTCGGTGTATAGGAAGGTGACACAATCACCATCTTATATATCGAATAGGTGTCTGGCTATCGATGGTGATGTTACCACTATGAGAGCATGGTATGCCCAAATTGTGATTAACCATCAGAGATACCTCGATAGCACTAAGGTTAATAAAACTACAAAACTGGCATATACAAAATGGACTAGGTTACAAAACAATAGCATCCGTAGACACAGTCCATTAGGTAGATCACTGACCGAACAGAAAGAAAACGGTGTGGACCACTCTACAGGCAAGAATATTATTCGATTAATTACGAAACAAAATGCCTGGAACAACATATCTCTCGGATCACTGAAATCCTCAAGATCAAGATTCGAACGATATCTAGTTGGATCACCGGCACCGTTAAATGTGTATGAAACATTATCCACTCAACTTGCGTGGGTGTTCTTTAGACATGGCTTGTTTCAAAACTATATACAATATAAGCAACACCCGAACCGGGAGAGAAGCTGGACCAGCTGCTTATATTGCTTAGAGTATAATACAATGCTCTGGCCAACAATGCTGCACTATTTGTATGCATGTGCGCATACAACTGTATCTCTCTGAGAAATATGCTATTTAAAGCACTGAGGACAGAATGTTGTGGAAAATTGTGCTGCATGAACATAGTGAATGCAGCACCCATAGATCAGTGTAGAACAATCCAAGCAATGGAATGTTCTAAATCTCGATCAATATTCTCCTCGCACTTGTCTGCCCTTGATAAAATTCGTGTGACCCAAAGTGACAAACCGATACACAGTTAATGCATGAATAATTATACATATAATCATACTAGATAAAAATGTGTAAATATTGTAAGTGCATATCGGGGAAGTGGAAGGCATGCACGCATTTGAAATGATAGCACTGCATGACTAGAAAAACCAAATCTGCCCTAAACATGAGGCACATAATAAATGTGCCTGTAGTTAGAGTATGAAATGGTGAATGACAATCTCCACAAGAATGCACAGTTGAAACAATAAACTTGTCTCTATCTGATGCACTCCTAGAAAACCCATGGGAGAGTGAATAACATATAACTCAACCACAAAAGCGGTTTTCTATTACCCAAATCCACCAATTTTACCTCACCCGCCTACTTTGTAATCGATTTTTATACTGTTATTGTGCCTCGCTATTATAAGCTCAAATTTTAAATCCAAGGCCTTGGTATCGTCAAAAACGGTTATTACTCGTATGCAAGATATTACATCTGGTTATTTAAACTTTTACCTTTGAACGTTTTTCTTTAGTCCACCAGTCCACCCGCCTATTACCTCTCAGGATGTACTTGTTGTATGTTACAATCGCATTTTTTCTTTTCTTTTGATATACAGTTTATATCCATGACTAGCATTCGAAAAATAACCCGTGATTTATATTTTCGAAAATCACAATAAATATAAATAACCCGTGATTTATATATATTTATATTTTTTTCAAATTCTGAGTGATATATTTATATATATTTTTCAAATTCGAAAAAAAATCACTGAGAAAATCACTCATACTAGATACATTGTGGTGCAAGTATTGTGCTTCATGACTAAAACATGTAATTTGTGCAAGAGAATTTTGAATTTTGCAAGAGAATTTTCTCCTGAAAATCTCTCATCAGCTCATGTAGAGCATTATTGAGTTAAAATAGTGTTTGAAGCAGGTAAATATTGTGCCTACACACACTAGTTTTCACCATGACTTTTTTGAGAACTGACATGGCCAAAAATGGTGACATGTCACCATCCAGTTTTCCACAATAGAATGCTGTAGATGTTCAGTTTTCACAAATAGCATGAATTTCAGTGGGGTTGTTTTGGCAAGTCACTAGTTTGCCACTGTGTTTACCTAATGTGAAAACTCAAATGATGACAAATGGTGATATCACCATCACTTAGACTTCATTATGTGTGTGACAAAGATGTAAACTGTTTTAGTAACTTTTTATGTCATCCTGCTATGAATTGTATAGTCACATTTTAGTGTATAAAGCATCTCTCTATCTTATAACATACTTTTCTGAAATAAAACATCACATTGAATCAAAAATACCTGCTTGATGTCATCAAAAATGATCTACAGCAGGGACGTATCCAGGATTTTTGAGTGGGGGGGGCTGCTTGTTTACGGGGGCCAGCGAACGGGGGGGGGGGCTAACATTTTTCACTATATAGGTACAAAAAGGCGTTTTGGCGCTAGCGCCATACATAGGCACCACGCCATGGCGCTGTTGGCGTTGGCGCCAGCACCGAGAACTGCTTTATATGTATGTAATTATGCATACATGTACAGCAAAAAGTTGCAAAAATGTGTTGATTTCCAAGGATATTGGTTTTAAGGGACCAATCCGCTTAAAATACAATGCATGGGGAAGGAATTGCGCAAAATTTTTAAGAAACATCAAAAATTACATGGGAAAAGGTGCACTTTTTTGGTCTCACCCCGGGAAGGGGGGGGGGCTGCAGGTACTAAGCACCCATTTAGTCAAACATCACTGCCACAACCAGGCACTATAGGTTAAGTGCAACATGTTTGCAGTGCAAAATGTTTTTGAAGTTGTCATTGAGGTTGTAGGTTGAATTTTTCTGTTGTGATATTTGCGTGATATTTTCACTTGTCAATATTGTATGAAATGAATACTGCTTGTGAAGCAATAATAAATAGATTGTGGGATGTTAGAGTACATTTTTGTGCTTGCAAATGGTAAATTAAGCCTGCAATAACCCACAATTTTGCTTGTAATTGAAATAAACCGCAAGTGATTTTTTGTGATTTTTTTTGAGCTTAGAGTTATTTTTTCAGTGATTTAATTATATTTTCTGAAGGCTTTGAGTGATTTATATATATTTATATTTTTTCCAAGTTTGGGGTGATATATTTATATATATTTTCCAAACAATTGGTGATTTTTTTGAATGCTATCCATGACTCATGTAGCCACCCGTGGTATCGTTGTTGAAATGAAATGAAATCCATCACAGTTCCCACGTTTCTTGCACATCACCCTGATCTGCATATTAATTTTACCTTAATAGCAATGATGTTGATGAAAGTGTTGAATACTATCAGCACATTACCAACACTGGTGGCTTACACTAGCCAAATTTTCATGATCACAACTTAAATCAGCGTTGAGCTAGAGCACCATTTGTACATCAGTATAAAATGACCGAAATTGTTACCCCCACAGTTCCGCAGTGGGTGGAGCTAGAGGGGTGAAATTTTGGGTGAAAACTCAAAACACCTGATATATTAACGTGTTAAAATTTAATAACCGTAGCTTACCCCTAGCGCGAATGGCGAGCACTGCCCGGGGACTTTTCAGCCCGACCATGTATATGCCTATAAACACATATAGGTAAATACATCGACGTAATTGTTCGATTTTTCTACGTCTGCATATGGGGAATTTCCGAAAATTTCTGGCGAAATAATAGACCCCCCTCGAATAAACCCCCCTCGAATTATCCCCCCTCAACGTTTGCTGGCGAAATAATAAACCCCCTGGGGATATTTCGAGGTAATATGGTAAATTGAGTATTTATTGCCATGGGAATGTAAAATCGATCATTTTTGGGGTATATGGGTGCTTAAGGTAAGTTACACTAGGTTTAAGCAATATATGGCTGCATTCTAAGAACAAATTACACATGAAAATAAATACTAATTAATGCAGGCATACAGTGAATACATTGTTACTTTTTGCCTTTTGTGTGCACAGTTGAATTTTCTGAAATACTCAGAAGTATACTAGTACTGATACTGATGTACTGATGAAAAAGTACGCATACAGATGGGTACTGGACTGGTACAATTAAAGTATATTTACCCATGAGTACTTACCCAGCAGAGTTGTACAAATACTGGTATTTTTGGAAAACGTAAACGTAAACGTAAATACCTTTTCAAATTTTGGAGTATAAATACTAAAACGTAAGGTATTTTTAAAATACCTGGGAATACATAAAATAAAACGTAAACGTAAAAATTTGTATAAGTGCTAACACTATCACAGAATATAAAAAGAACATTTTTACAACATTATGTATGTTCCTATGATCTTCATTGACATCATCTGTTTACCTACATACCTGTATTTTACCTATATTTTATATAGAATTTTGGGATTGGGATATTGAATTGGGATCGGATCGGAACCGGTTGAGATTTGGCGTCATTGTCAACTAGTGGGTGTAGGGTCATATTTAAGGTGCCAATTCCTTTAGTGGAGAATGGCAAGTTGAGTGGCAAGTGAAAAGTAAAATAACAGTAAATTTATAAGTGGCAAGTGAAATGGCAAGTTAAAGGACACATGGCAGGTCACGAGAAGACACTTAAAACGTTTTTGACTTTTGACTTTTTTCACTTTTCACTCATAAATTTACATTCCTCTAAAGTTTTTACTTCCCACTTATAATTTTTAAATTGTTTCAGTTCTCCACTTGCGGATTTGGCACCCTCTTATCATTTAAGCATGATGAACTCGTCATAATACACTACATTTGTCAAATAATACAGTTCCGTTAACTTATTTTTTACGTTTTCTCTGGTACCCGGGTAATTGTGCCAGGAAAACGTAACAAAACGTAACGGTAATTTTTGAAAGCGTAAACGTAAACGTAAGTATAAATACCTGAATAACCGGGTATTTTGGGTAAATGTAAATACGTTTTTGCAACTCTGTTACCCAGTACGCAGTTTTATGCGTATTTCAGATTAAATGTAAATACTGTCTCACTATTCACTGTTTACCCACTGTCAACTCTGCCAAACATGTGTATGCTTTTGAATGTACAAAAGTAATATAGGTACGGTATTTTCTTGAAATACCCCCTCGAAATACCCCCCCTCGAAATACCCCCTCAAGATCCCCCCTCGAAATACCCTCCTCAAAATGACCACTATGAACTTATAAACACCCCCTCGAAATACCCCCCCCAAGGGAATGTAGATGCAGTTTGTGTTCTGCGTAATACAGAATACATGTTAAAACCCCTCGAAATACCCCGCCTTCCCCCCCTCAAAATTGCTACTATGAAAAAATAAACCCCCCAGTGGTATTTCCAGAAAATTCAGTATCATATAACATGTCATTTTCAGATTGAGCTATCAAAAGAAGTATATTGTTGTAGTCAGAGTCCACTACATTCTATATACTTGCATTCCTACAGTTAAAAAGGTTTTGAGTGATTGGTCTGAACCACTAAACTTTGTTTTAACCAATGTTAGGTAGTGACTACTTTAGGGTATTTAGGTCAGTTTACATATGTTCATTGACTCATTTTCCCTCATTATTCATGTCCCCTTCAGGGGGTGACCATGATCATCTATGTTTACCTAGTAAAAAGTGCCACAATGTCAAATTTTGGCAAATGTGATTGTGAATGTCACAACCACAAATTGGGACCTTGCGCCGTCTATGGATGCAAGACTTTGAGACCCGTGTCGCTGAGTGACTTTCCACCAAAAACACAATGAAACCACATCTCAAATGCACTCATCTCAATCTCCTCTGGTCATCAGCTTAGTGGACTTGGCTCCGCCTCTTGCCCAAGGTCCACATGCCAATCCAGCTGAACCCCACTGCACGTTTCTCATCTGTGCGCCGCGGAGTCAGTTCACTGTGAGCCCTGTTTCCCGTGTGCACAACAATATCAAGTGTAATGCATACAAATTGTAATAATATAGGTAGGCAACCAAGACAGCAAACTGCATCACAAGGAAACAATTTCACCAAACTTTTACATGGCTGCCTGAGCTGTGTCAAAGTGCTGCAGACTTGAATGATACAAAAAGCTGATACACTTGAAATCACTTTAAAATTATCACTTGAAAAATATAAATAATTGTTTTTGAATAAAAGTACGCGAGTACAGGAAAACGTAATTGAGAAAAATTTTGGGTTCATAAAAAAAGCCAGTCAAACTGATTAAAACGGCTGCGAAAATGGCAGCAGAAATGATTGAAGTTGCGATATGTGGGTGAAGCGACGGCTCTCGCTTTTACTTTTACAAATTTTTATGCCTTCATATGTACACAATCTAAAACAATTTTTACTTTTACGTTTTGCCTGAGTAAAAAAACTGGTTTACTCACCTTTTACGCAGCGTAAAAGTAAAAAAAATTTACTTTACATTTTCTGTACTCAGGGGTGAGTAAAAATAAAATACTTTACGTTTATGGATACTTTGAAAGAAGTTCAGTACTTTTAACAACTCTGGCGAAAACAGGTGTTCTGGGCCTGTACATGTGTTTCTGGCTGAAACTCAACTTGTTTGCGACTCTGTTACCTACTTGTGCTCACCCAGTGCCAGTGTACACGCGTACTTGCATACCAATATTTAGCAGCCAAATTCACTCTCCTACACTAGCATATGAGAGTTGTGTATTTCTGGTAAAATAGACTCACAAAAGCATGCACCTATACATCCCAAAACAGCTGTGTGCAGAGACGTATTTATAAAATGCTGCCTAAAACAAACATTGGAATGTGTAAAGATACACCAGTTGCACGCAGCAGTGCACTCGCGGCTAACTAGCAAACCTACTATTGTTGGAAAAACACCAAATAATGGTGTTAGATGCACCTATTAAAATGGAAATGCGCATGCGCCTAAATATTGCACAAGTGATTGCTGCTGATGTTAAAAGATGGGGCGCAATATAAATCATGTAAAATATAACTAAATACTATGGAGCTTGCCAAACACTATGTAGAAAAGGAATGCTAGCACTTGCTTGGAATGGTTTACACCATTTGGCGCACTACAGTAAACCAATTGGCTTGGTGCCAACAAGGTTGGCTTGTCTGGAATTTTGAAAATTCAAATTTGAGGTTCCAAATTTGAAAATAGCTTGCACTCTCACCTGTCAGCTGTCAAGAAGAAGCTTAGATAAGATCTAAGCAAAGATGATTGATGGCACTGACTTCAGAGGGAAAAACCAGAACCCAAAAATGATTGACAGCTATTTTGGCGCACTACAGTAATCTAGACTTGGCACCTTGCCAAAAGATGGCTTGTCGAGACATTTGAAGCAAAAAAATCTAGATAAGCTCTAAAAACTGCTAAAAACTGAAGCAAAAAGACCAAGATAACAATCTAGAGTTGTCAATCATAGTGCATAACTGACAGAATGTGCACACATGTTGCAAAAATGTTGAGCATTTGTTGACAGGCAAGCGCAGGTGCCATTATGCAACAATGCAAATAGTCCCCCACAGAGAGCATTGGTGGGGAAGTAGCTTGTGCAAAAGCTATTGAATCATGACAGAAAATGTACCCAGTTTTGAGTTGATGCAAAAGTCACCAATTAAGGTGAAACTTCGGTCGTACACTAGGGTGTGTCTGTCTTACACACATGCCTAGTGATTTTACTTGCATCAAGCGTTTTATGAATATCACTTACCTGCCTATGTTAAACTCCGCCCACTCAGGTAACAAAACTGGAGCTGTCATGTCAAATGGAAAAGCAAAATTGGTTTTGGAGCTGCAACCTTTTTGCTTGGTGAAAATCAGTCTGACTTCCAATGAGAATACTCTGTTTCTGTGCTGAACCTATTTTTAGCTCTGTGCTATTTTTGGCTGTGTGCCAATTTCCATTTTCCTAGGTCACTGGACTTAAAGGGCCACTGGGCTGGTGTAGCTGCTGAGGGCTGCTTAGCCTAGTCGCGGCCGGGAGCTTGAGAAGAGCTCTCACAAGTCTGTTTGCAGTGATAAGTGATCCCTGCAATTTGCATATTCACATTTTACCTATCTATTTTGCATATATTCACATATTTTGCTTGTTTTACCCTACTTACTGCTAAATTGCAATTAACCCTAATTTTTGCCGCAATTTATTCCCCATTTACTGCAATTTACCATTTTTTGCTGCCTAAGTTGAGTAGAACCTACTTTCCACCACTAGTTCTACTTATTTGTGAAAACATTTGCTAGTAGCTCAGTTTTATTTTCACAACTGCCTACCATTTATTATTTTACCCCATTTACACCTAGTAAAATTATCTAAACAATCTAAAGAAAACAATTTTGCTTGCACTCATGTGCCTAGGAATAAGTGTAACATTTAGAGATATTTGCATTTGCGGTACAGCAATTTCCATTTGTGTTCAACTCTTCATTCTTTACAATTGGCTAGCTTCCAGATATTGGAGTTTTCTTCCTTGTCCCACCGCGCCATTCGAGTAAGAACCACGCAGCGTGAATTTACCGCATTAGGTACCGGATTTTTGCTACCCAATTTCCACAGTAATCAATCAGAATAAGTAAAACTTTTGTCTGTGGAATCTCAAGTATCTTAACTTGAGTATCTTATGGCTATAAATTATGAACTAGTGAATTTATGAGCCAAGCTATACTACATTACATTGATTTGGCTCAGTGCCAAGTTTGCATTGGAGATTTGACTTGTCTGTGTTGGCCTGAGCGAACATCAAAAGTGACTGTGGACAAGGTTTGAACGATATGACTTTTCGATATTGATATTCGATATTTGATATACTGTATTTCCTCGAAATACCCCCAGGGGGTTTATTTTTTCAGAGTGAAAATTTTGAGGGGGGTATTTCGAGGGGGGGCTTGTTTGAGGGGGGTATTATTTCGTCAGAAATTCTCGTGAAATTGGTAGTAAATATTGTGTGAAAACATGCCCAAAAGGGGTAATAAATGTAACGAAATAGGATCTATGTGGGCACATTTACGTACATCGCTAATCACAATATGTGTAGAGCTGCGGTGCACCGGCATCAATAAATACATCATGTACGTTACATACATGATGTTCAGCATTTAAAAGGGGGGTATTTCGAGGGGGGTTTATTTTTTCCTCAGCTTGAAAACATCTGGGGCTGGGGGTATTTCGAGGGAGGGTTTATTCAAGGGGGGGGGGGGGTATTTCGATTTTCGGTATTTTTTCTGAAACTCAATATTCCATATCTATATGATATGGAACCTTGATATCGATATTCAATATTCGATATTAAAAAATGGTCAATATTTGATATTCAATATTTCAATATTTTGATATTTGATATTGCAATTTGCTTTTGATATAGCAAGGCATATTTCAAGTGGCATATTGTATTTTCATGTGGTTACTGGTTGCACACATGATTAATCATCTCTTTACTGAAATGTGCATGGTACAACTGATTTTAACAAGATTAAAACATCACTCAAAAAAAAAAATGGAAGATAAACATGATGAAACAAAGTGTATCAGACAAGTAACAATTGGTAGATATTACAGTTCATACTTATAACCTAATTGCTTATGGGCATGTTCCAAAAAAATAGCATATCAGCACTTTCTAGCTTCAAATTTAGCACTCCAACAAACATTATATTTAAATACTGTAGTTTTACTCATCAAATACAATACTATAAGCACATCAGATCAATCATAAGTATGTATCTCAAAATGCAAATAATAACTTAATTTAGGGACACAATACAGGTTCGATATATTGAAAAATGGTTGATATTCAACATCGATATTCAATATATTTTTTAAATTTTCGATATTGATATTCAATATTTTTTCAAAATTTTTGATATCGATATTCGATATTAAAAAATGGTGATATCCGATATTCGATATTCAATACGATAGATCGTTTGAACTAGTGATGTAAAAGCGCCATGGCGCTGGCGCTTGGCGCAAGCGCCAAAGCAAAAAGCGCCATGGCGCTTTTGGCACTTGGCGCCTTTTTGCAGTGGCGCCATTGGCGCTTGGCGCTGTGCTACCGAAAGCGCCATGGCGCGCCATGGCGCTTTTGGCGCTTGGCGCTATGATGTCGTGGCGCCATTGGCACTCGGCGCTATGATGTCGTGGCGCCATTGGCGCTTGGCGCTAGTGTTTTATAAAGCGCCAAAAAAGCACCAAGTAGTACAAAAAATAATCATTTTCCTTATGTAAAAAGACCTTGCCTGCATGAGTTACATAAGTAAATGTGTTACTGTAAGTGTGTTACAGGAAGAACAAACCCTCTACTTGCTTATTGTACATGTGCACACTAGTTTACCAACGCGGCACGTTGATCAAAAATGTAAACTGAAATGCAACGCGTCGCGCGTCGGTTTTCCTTTATGATCGACATGTTAAAATTAGTTTATTTTTGTGTTTCACTTTCTGGGGTAAGTGGTTCCGGCAAGTCACAGAAATGCAACGCGTCGCCAGATTATTTTTTATGTGAAACGTAATGGGCAAACTGAATGCAATTTTTGGCGACGCGTCGCTGGCGACGCATGCGACGCAGAAAGTGTAGAAAGTGCACATAAGATGTAAACTGCTGTTTTTTGAGTTTCATCTGAATCAAGTAATTTGTGCTTGTTATAGCATTTATGTCTTATTTTGATGCTTATAATGATTGTTAATTAGCATTCTGCTCATAAAGTTGTTACTTTTTGCACTTTCACAGTAAAATAGTCGCGTGAAATACACCGGTAAACTGAATGACTTTTGCGATGCTTGTGACGCTACCGTAACCCTGCTAAATTAAAAAAAGCGATGCGTCGCCAGTTTACTTTTACTGTTTTACTCTAAATTAAACTGTTGTAAATCGTCGCGAGAGTCGCCAAAAACGTCGCAAAACGTTGCTTTTTGACTCAGTTTGACGCCAACCCCCACCGATGAAAAAGTAACTTTATTTGTCACTCATAGGTCAGATTTGAGCCATTTTTTCACTGACATGTGCAGAAAAAAATCGCGGTTTTAATGGTGTTTTTTACAAGTCCTAACTTTTTTCCAAAAAAATTTTATGAATTTTTCAAAATTTTGCCATAAATTGTGGCGACGCAGAAAAATGTATAAATTCAAACATATAGTGAACTAAAAAAAGGAATACATGTAAAAGTTCATACATATAGTAAACTTAAAAAAGGAATACATATAAGATGTTTGTTTGAGGAATACATATAAGAGTAACCAACAGCTAATAATGTGAGAATATAACTAAAAGAATTTCAGGCATAGTGGAACAATGTACTAGTGCTACAAGCAGTATTTTTGTTTAAATCTGCATCTTCTGACTCAAATTGACTCAGCCTGATAATGTCCCTCCAGTGTAAATACAAATTTACATTGACAAGAGAGAAGCCAGCCACATGAGAGGAATGATCAAGAATTGTATGCTTACTCCGCTGGTTGTGTTGCATCGGTAAATCCTTTATATTGTTGAATTTACAACTATGTTTTATGTTAAAATCAAATTGAAAAATTGCTGTAAAAATAGCAGTTTGCAATTCAGTCACATACTCACGTTAAACTTGAATGAAAAATTAAAAAAAATCATTTGCATGCTATGTGCCACACTTACAGTCAATTTTTCAAGTGCAATTAGTTACAATGGTAACAAGCAAACAAACTGTCATTTCATTGACAAGTTTTGGTCATTTTTTAATTTTTTACAGACTTCTTTAATTAGAAAAATGAAAAAATCATAAGTTGAAAAGTCTTTCATTTTACACTGCGAAAATTGTGTTATGTGTGCATCTTATGGTTGTCTTTCATGTGTCCAATTCCTGAATGATTCGTGCATTCCATTGAATTTTTATTGATTAAAATGTATTTTTATGAAATAAATTCATGAAAAATCCTATTTTCATTTTTAATGTCCACCGTGTATACCAACCGATAGCTGAATGAAAACTGTTCATTTCCATCCATTAAATAAACAAATAAACGAAACGGTTGATTTTATATGAATTTTTATCTGCCGAAAATAAATAAATTTGATAAAAAATCCAATTTTGCTCTTCAAAATATTTTGAAAATTTTGACAACATCTACAGGACGTACTGTACACACTGACAAAAAAAAATTGCATGAACAATTCTCTGTTCTTCCACAATTAAAGAAAATAAAAATTAACATTTACAGCGTAAATTCACAGCACTGGCAAACTTGAAAAAAATAAAGATGGCGGCCTAAACTTCGCCCACTTTTACCATGCGTGAATTTAGCCGGTAAACTAAAAAATTGAGTTTAGTGTGCACGGGGCCATTTTGTACACCATGTCCATGCAATTGCAAGGACATTCAAAACTTTTACCAAAAAATGGGCCTACACGCACTAGTTTTCAATGACATTTTATGTCAACTGGTTTTCATCCCAATTCAAGGCTTGATGACGAGCCGACGAACAGTGTTCAAATGCATAGTGTTGCGTTATATTGCAAATGAAGTTGTATTGTTGCTGTGGTATGAAGTGCCGGCATGAAGTACCTTCTGTATTTCCTTGAAATACACCCAGGGGGTTTATTTTTTCAGGGTGAAAATTTTGAGGGGAGTTTCGTGGGGGGCTTATTCGGGGGTAATTTTTATGAAGGGTTGTAGTAAAGTATAGTTTTTTGTACCCAAAACGTAATACGATGACCAAATAGGATATATTTTCTTCATATTATCATAGATTGTTCTGTAAACAAAGCCATGTATAGCTGCGATGTAAATTTGCAGCTATTAATGTATCATGTTCATTGGATACATAATCTACCTTATTCCAGACGGGGTGTATTTCAAGGGCGGGGGGGGGGGGGGGTTAACTGAAGGGGTGTATTTTGAGTTTCTGTATTTTGAGTTTTTTCAAAAATGAATATCTGTGTTTTGAGTTATTTTCACAAAAAAAAACTTGAGTTTCTGTGTTTTATTTCTGTGTTTTTTGAAAAAACTTTAGTTGTAAAAACTTTTTGGTAAAAACTCGAGTTGTTTTACAAAAAGTTACATTTTACAGCATTTTACTGTTGAAACAGTGGTTTTCTTATCAAATGTTGGTTTTGCATACGTTTTGGCGTGTATTGGAAAAATTTTCATTAGTTCACTGCAGAGTTGTAAAAGTGTATTTACACTTATCCAAAATACCCGGGTAAAGGGGTATTTATATTTACACTTACACTTACACTTTCATAAAATACTCATACACTTTTTTTACACTTTCCTGAGCAAAATACCCGGGTACAGAAAGTGTATTTTTTTTCTTTCAGATGGCCCTGTTTTATGCTTTTGAGAAAGCATAAAATAGGGTTATGTAAAAAAAAAATAACTGCACAGTGCACACATGCCGTTATGCATTGAATGTAGAAAATATGGCAAATGTACAAACTAGCCTCTGATCTTCAACCTTTGATCAGTACTCATGGTATTCTACAGTTTCATCATACTTTTGTAAAATGGACAAGATCAATGGAAATTCACCAGCTGGACACAAAGTCAACTGGCTTTTGCATTGACATTTGCTGCATGTCCAATCTTGCATTAAAACAGTGTGTATCGCATTGCTTAATCAGTAAATATCAACACTGAAAAAGTGCCATTATTAGTGAACTTCATACCACTACAGTATTTGCTACAGTCTGAAATGTTTCATAAAAGGCAGTAAAATGTGAAATGATGCATAAAAATGACAAATATATTGATCTAAATGTGAAAACAGTGGTGTATTCTAATGCTCAACAGTGAGAGCTCTTTCTAAAAATTTTTTACACTTACACTTTTTTTACACTTTCATAGGTATTTTTAAAATACCTTACACTTTTGGTATCCATACTCAAAATTTGGAAAGTGTATTTACACTTACACTTACACTTTCCAAAAATACCAGTATTTTAACAACACTGGTTCACTGGAGGTAGTTCCAAATGGGTGACCAATACCTTTGACAGTTTGGGGGTGAGGAACCCTCAGCTTCATTGTGTGAGCTAGCAGAGCCTGGTGGACACTCCTCAACACTTCGATTACAGTCTCTGATATTGTCGAAACCACCAGGAGATGTGGACACCATTATATTTGGATACTTATTTTATTGTTAAACTTGGATACTATGTACATATTTACACACTATACATGCATACCTTATGAATGCACATACACACATCGTTCAGTTCAAATTTTGTGCCTTCAATTGCTTGTATAAAAAAACGTATTTTCTGTGTTTCCGTGTTTCCGTGTTCTCCAAAAAAGAACTCATTTGAGTTTCCGTGTTTTTCAAAATTGTTGAGTTTCCGTGTTTCTGTGTTAAACAAAAACACGGAAACTCAATGAGTTTCCGTATTTAATATGTGTGTTTTTGCGATCGTTGGTTACCGTATTTACCCGAAATGTGTCAGAGATACATTAATTTACATTTATTCTGTACATTCCAGGTGGAATTTCATATTCTGGTGAACTGTCATGTGTTTTTATCATACGGTCAGCTATTGCATTTTTACAGCAAGCTTAATAAGTTGTTTGATCACAATGTCAAAGTCAAATTTGCGCAATTCCCAGTAGCATTGCTGTGCACAGCCCATTGCGGGTAGGTTTCAATGTTGAACATGTGCCAGCCCCAAGTGTGGATGCTGAGGAGCACTTCGAGCATGCAGAACAAGTTCATCACAAAGCCAGCTGCCATCATGTCAACGACTGTTAGTAAACCTGGGTGGCATTTGGGTGGTTCTAATTTGCAATTTAATGAGTAAATGCATCATTTTGTGGGCAAGTAACAGCTCTATACTTTACTGTACTGTATTTGCACTGTATTTGCTCAAATAGTGTCCCCTCTTGAAAATTTCCCCTCAAATAGCTCTCCCTGATGTTGAGATTGGAAAAAATTTTCCACTAAAGTAAACCAATTGCAGAAAATGGAATTTGAAAAATCAAACACATTTCACACAAAATGCACATTCTGGACATATAAGCTTTTAGAAGTCAATTCCTCAATCCTGAAAACACATGCTAGGATCCAGATTGAACTAAGAATTATGGCTGTTAGAAGGAATTTTCATTTCAGCATGATTATTTGGGTCTTGCCAGTTTTTAGGTCACCTTTGCTACTACAAATTTCTGGTTGCAACGTGTCATCCCTGTGGTGCATGAATAAATGTGTGGTCGATTCAGACATGTTCCTTTAGAAAATTTCACAAAATTTTAGTTTTCAGAAATAACACTGTACAATGTGAGCTAGGCCAGACACCAAGACCAAATTCGCAAATCCCAAACACACCAGAACTGAATACAATTGCATTTGGAGGGGTGGCCACTGGCAGCATGAATGCAAAACTTGCTGCCTCACTCACAGGCATAGTCAAATAGAGTGGATTGAAGCCTCTTTTCTCAGCCAGATCCATAGTGATTGGCAGCACTATCTGACTGGTTGCTGTGTTGCTGGTGAATTCAGTCATGTATGTCATAAGTACCAGACTGAGTACACAGGTCCAGAATTGGGATAGGTTCAGCTGTATAGCAAAAAAATGGGTGTGTGATGCTTGGTGAAGTTTCATGAAGTGTCTTCACACATAAATATGTACATGCACATACAGCATGACGACACTTCACTGTGCATCCAGATTCTTCAGAGCATGTGCAAAGTATGCTATGATGGTTCATCAAGTGCACTTCACAAATTTTTACATCATGATAATATAGCTGATGAATTGTGTAAAAAGCATTTCTCCTTGAATCTCATGAGTCAGTCTTGACAGTGTCTTCACAGGCTCCACTTCACTTACATCCTGTCCTACCTGCTTCTACAAATCCTATTATCCTAATGTTTTCAGTGTTAAGTTGTATAAAAAAGCACTGAATATGAACATGTAGAAGCAGGAGGTACAGAATAAAATATAGCAGTTTTACAATGGATTGAAAAAGATCACTGGTGATAAATGTGTCAGAACTCACTAGATTTCACTCACATCACTTCACACAGTCATTGTAGGCTAATACTCTCACATGTTGCAGGTCAATACATAAATAGCAAATTGTGTGTGCAAAAATCAAAGGAGCAAGTCACTGATGACATGGTTGATGGAATGGTGTTATGGTGATTATTCCAATTGAGGGCAAAAAATGGTGCCATTTGGTGCATAGCAGTGGTACACTTGGCGGCTGGTGCCATTTTTAAAATGTGTTATGAAATCTCCAGTGCCTGGCACTATTTTCTGGGTGCCATTAGTATTGGTTCCTTTCCTGTGGCACCTAACAGTTTCTAGTATTACAATTTTTTATGTTGTGCATGGAAATGCATTACTACCACCTTTCCTGGTTTATGCCAGTTACCATCAAATTGTTTTGCAAGTCAAACAAAAATAGCTCACCAGTGCCAGCTGGCCAGCAATCATTGCAGACAAGCCAGATTTCTGTGATGCCTTGGCCAGTGCAAAACCCCCACCCAAAAGAAAAACCACACCCCATGGCAACTTCTCGTGCACATTCTGCCATGTTAACAATGGCTGATAGGTGATGCATGTCAATTTTTGACCGGGACTTTCATCTGATTGCATTCTTTTTATAGGAACTTTTCTGGGCCAAATGAACAGGGTGAGGCAGACAAACATTATGCAAGTGCCATCAGACACATAAATTGTTGTTTTGACATCTGTGCACACTGACCCACTTGGATCTGTGACATTTTCGACCACCTCTGTGTTGAATAAAGGTCCCCAGCCTGTTGAGGGTGGTGGGTTATTATATCTTTATAAGAAGAAGTTCATATCAAATAGATCAAATTTACACAATTCGCTTTCTTGTGCATGTGTGATAGTGTTTCCTATTTCATAGTTTTTATATTTGACAGTTGAGCTGCACATAGCCAAGCGGCACCCAAGCAGCCAATAAAATGGTAGTTATGTACACCACGATTCAATTCATTCATTCAAAAGTTCATCTTGTAATGCATCTGTGATACTGTTTCCCATTTCAAATGATTTCAAATTTTACAGTTGTACCCCAAAAATTATACAATTTCACAGCAACCAATGAACCATGAATGCTGTCAATCAACTCCGCCAACTCTAGAATCATGACAAAAGTTTTGGGTTGCAATGTCAAATATTGCACCCACCAGCCAGCTCCCTGGTCAGCCACAGGAGCAACGCGAGTGCGAACCAGCAAAGCACACTGAGCTCTGCAAATGTCCACCTGCCCAGAGCTGCCACTTCCCTCGCAATCACATTCTTCACTGCTGTACTTGCTGCAACGGACTGTTTTTTGCATGAAACGAATGCCCTGGGACCAAAAAATAGTAGTTGAAGCCAGTGCCAGGCGAACAGGATATTGATTATTAAGCCTGGGAGAATGAAAAATGGTTTTGCAATGTTGGGATAGGAGTTTGGAGCAGTGATTGACAGCAACTTTTCTGCTCACCTTTATGCAGTTTTCTATATAACCTACATGTTACCCACTCACATATAAAAATACATTTCTGCAAAATGCAGGTGTGCCTAGCAGGAACCAAAATAAACTAAACCTGGCCCATTATATCCAATCCAAGTGGCATAGTTAATTGGATGTCCATCACCATATCTGTCATCCAAAAGACCCTTCATAACAATATTTGGCGGTGTGCCAGTTAAGGTTGCAGTGCCTCCCAATGAGGCAGCATAACTTGTGGCAAGCAGAAGTGCCTTGGTTAGCCTGTGAAGAGATAGATTCTGATCTGACAACAATTCCCCTAATGGACAAGAAAAGTTGTAAGAAATGTCAACAGACAATTTAATCTATTTACAAAAAGTGACAACTATTCTGATGCAGTTTCGTAATTTACTTGTCATTTACTATTGTTAATGTTTTGAGGGCAAAGAAATCCTTTCCCCTTTATTTTCTGTTTCCAACAGCTAAGAGTCTTTTGCAAATGCAATACAAACTACCTAGATTCAATCAGACAGCTTATAGTTACAAACACAATGATTAACATCACCCAAAAATAATTAGGTTTTGAAAATTTCACACCTGATCTCACTGGGGCTCAACTGTGATCTTTCCATTACAACAGGTTTTACATTGGAATTGGTATGCTCATCCTGATTTGGTGATCAAGAAATAACAATCAAATTACACAAAACAAATTTTACAATTTTCTGGTAAAACAAACATTATTCTGGCCCTCAATGTCCTCATTTTCAACATTCTCTTGTGTATGAGCTCCATTCGATTTCACAACACCCCTGACACTCAAATGAAATTCATCTTTGGGAGCAATTTTGTCAGCTTTCCTCAAAGAAATTTGTGACAACCTGTGCCCTGCCCTAGAGTTGTCAGTGTTGTTGTCAACGTGCTGTTTTGCACTGATCATCCTGTCAGTTCTGATGAGTTCCGATGCGAGTGACACAACCACTGGCACCATCATCGCAGTTGTGGCTGTGTTGCTGATAAACATTGATAACAGTGATGTGCACACCATTATGCCTGGGGTGGGGGGGGGGCAGATTTGCATACGCAATACACAGAAAATAATGTGTGCAGTTTCATGCATGATATGTTTTCATGCCACGTACTTCATTCCTGATTTCACACACTTGGGAAAGTGGGTTAATGTACAACATAAAAGAAGTCTCTCATTGGATAAGGACTGTGAAGTCACTTCACATGCTTTACTTTTGCTGTGTCAATGAAATACCTACCATATTACTTCCAGTAGTAGGCATCTTCTCTTAAAAGGGGGGTCCTCTAATAAAGGGGTACTCTGATAAAGGGTGAAATTTTTATCTTTTTGAAAGTGATGAAATAAATAATATGCATCCCTGCAATAAGAAGCACAGCTGACAGCATGCTTCCTTAAAGAAGAGTAAAAATGAAACAGTGAATAAATCAATTCACAAACCAATCATGAGCCACCTTGGCTGGCTGCCAGTAATTCTGAGTATGTTTAAAGCAATTCTCCTGTGCAAGCCAGTGTTTTCCACAGCAACTGCAACAATTAGACTGCCAATAAATAGCCATGATGAGTCCTGTGTGCATTAGTGGTGATTTCAGAATTAGTTTGCATTGAATTTTTGCAATAGAAAAGTTGTAAATGTGTAAGCTTAGACCAGAAAAAATAAAAAATATTGCACTGCGATGGGAAATGGGCCCAATCTAGTACTTCATTGTTTTCATGTTGTCCTTAGTTTGTGCTGGTAATAATTTTGAATGATCAAAATAATAATTGAATACAGCAGCATACAGCATATAGCAGAATTTTTTGCTCAACTCACAGTCAAGTAATGAGTTGCCACTTCCTTTGCAGTGGTAATTTTGAGAACTGGAAATGCGAGCAGAGGCACCAGTGCAGTCACAGTCAGAGGTACAACTTCTGTGACCCAATACACAGCCATGATTAGAATCACATACAGAGTTCTGCTGATTACAGCACCTTGGGCAGGTTGCCAAGCCAGTGGAATCGGTAGTAGTATTATGGGTGTTAATATAAATACAATTACTCTCCAGTAGGATAAGATAGAAGATAGAAGATAGAAGTAGGATAAGATAGAAGAATATTTGCTCATTTTGGGTAAAATTTTGTTGAATATAATATCTCTTATTTTCGAATAATATTTGTTAGTGTTGAGTAACTGTGAAAATGTTTTGATATTTTAAAAATGATTTCTGTTCCCGAGCGTCCGATCTTTTTGAACTGTAAAAACATTGCACAGCTAAACCATAAGGTAATATTTATCTACAATTTTTATGCTGAGATATTGTTTTCCAGAAAAATGTCACAATTCCAATGGAAAATTTTTAACGCTCTGCAAACGCAAACATTCTAGGTGTAAAAAGTATTACCTACAGTGACATCAATGAGAGTTGTCGTATTGCATGCATGATTTGCAGTTAGGAAAACCCATTTAGACATTCTCGATTATCATATTTGTGTGTTATTTCCTCCACAATTGATTGATTTTTATGCTGAGTTTCTTTATGTATTTTGATAGAAAATATTTTTTGAAATACAAACTTTGTGCTATACTCATACCAGTGAACTAAAGCATATCCATCCATCCATCCAAAACTACTTATGTTGATAATGCGCAGGGTGCAGTCCCAGAACCTGTAAAAGCCCCTGTAAAGAGTAAAAGGTTCTGTAAAATGTCATGTGTCATGAAAAGATGATGTAAAATTAGAATTGTCATGTAAAGACCCATGTAAGGTGTCATGCATATCCAAATCTTGTTTTGTATCTATCTTGTATTCTTATGCATGCACTTTTACAAAAAAAATATTTAAGAATAAAATGGTTGAGTCAACTTGTTTGCATCAGATTTGACAAATTTGAATGACATTTTACATGACATTTGACACCTTACTTTACACACTGTGCAGGATGCAGATGTTTCACCTGGTGGCTACCTCTATATAACAAATGTGGTACCATAAATTAAAAATTGATGCACATTGTGTTTAAGAAAATAAAATATTTTATATGTTGGTTCTTGTTTTCAGCTTTGTAAAAACATTTTTTAAATATTACATGCAAATAGAACATGCAAATAGAAAATAAACCCCCATCCCTAGGGCTCAAAACTCGTTTTTTTTTCAAACTCGAGTTTGAGTCGCAACTAGTGATGGAAAAAGCGCCAGGCTTTTAGCGCCAAGCGCCAAAAGCGCCATGGCGCTTATCCTACCCACAGCGCCAAGCGCCAATGGCGCCAGAACAAAATAGCGCCAAGCGCCAAAAGCGCCATGGCGCTTTTCTGGATGTCAGCGCCAAGCGCCAATGGCGCCACAGGGTAATGGCGCCAAGCGCCAATAGCGCCAGCGCCAAAAATTATTACTTCAATTCGTTTGAAGAATAATGACTACATCACTGCGATGTAATACTGCTGATGTCGATGTAGTCGATTTAACTTTGGCCATTAAAGTTCAATTAACTAAGTAAGGGGGGAACTATTCAGAAAGGGGATTCAATGATTAGAAAACAAAAATCCATTTTCTTGAAATCAATCATCTCTTGTGTCTTAATCATCAACGTTTATAAGTTGAGGCTTAAAATGAATAAAGGTGGATACAATACCAGTACATTTTTTAGAAAACAGAAGGCACTTGCTCCACGTCCAAATATGAGGACCTTTGAAAACAAGGCACAATAAAATACCTTTACTTGTAATCTTTGTAAATAAAGTTGTATCCTAATATTAATCAAGATTTAAGAAAAATGTGTCCCATAACACCTCACGTTACCTAATCAATATTTATTCAGTTCCCCTCAAAGTTGATCAACTGTTGTTTCGAGTACACAGTATCATAACAATTTTTATAATCAAGGTTGGCGCTTTTTTGGCGCCATTGAAAATGTCGGCGCCAGACGCCAATAGCGCCACCAGAAAATGGCGCCAAGCGCCAAAAGCGCCATGGCCCTTTTTGAGACCCCGGCGCCAAGCGCCAATGGCGCCACGCTAAAATAGCGCCAAGCGCCAAAAGCGCCATGGCGCTTTTTGCTTTGGCGCTTTTCCATCACTAGTCGCAACCACAAATTTTTTTCCGATCGAGTCGGCGAGTCGAGTCGGCCGAGTTTGTGAAAAGTCAAGTCAAGTCAGGCAAAAATCTCTAGTCTCGAGTCGAGTCGGATGCGTTACTTTTTAGAATGACGCTCGCTGAAATTTCAGATACTGGTTTCTCTACCAATGTTTTCACACACACACTTAATGAAGTCTAATGCAAACAGTTCATTTTCATACCAAGATAAAGCAAAACTAAAACTTTTTGTCACACATTTTCACTCTCTTGATGTTCCCACAAAAAGTTGCAACAAAACCAGCCTGGCAATGGAAAAACAACATATTTTATTGACCCAGTTTTTTATAATAAGTACAATTTTTTATAGAAAACCATTGATAAAATTACATCCCTAAACCAGCCAGGAAATTACATGCATAGTTGTTAAAATGTATTTACGTTTAAATGATAAATATGTATCTATACTAGAGTATATACGCACTGAAACATTTTGCATTCAGCGCTGAAATGCATGAAAAAATGTTTCAAAATTCATATTCGATTAGATATCTTTGACATGCTTCAATGGCGATTTTGGCAAATTTCGAGTCGAGTCAGGCAAAAACCTCGAGTTTCGAGTTTGGGCCATATTTTTTTGGTCGAGTCTGTCGAGTCGGGTCGGTACCCAATTTTACCCTCGAGTCACGAGTCGAGTCGAGTCGAGTCGGGTCGAGTTCGAGCCCTACCCATCCCCATATGTCTGAATTTGCTGTTTTTTTGCCTTCTGATTAAATAACACTAAAAAAAATAAGCACACTGGATAAAATTTTGTCAACACTCACTAATGACACTGCAAATAATTATGTTACTCAATGAATGTAATGATAACAGGTGAATCACTTTCAGCTATATACAAATTTATATTAGCAAAAAATATATGAAATAATGACGTATTTCATTTTCATACACACTTTAGCCTCAAATTGTGCAAGATAAAAATTAGTCAAAAATGCACGTTTTTACTGAGCGCAGAAAAAATCTGAAGAACTTTGTTTACAACACAAATTTATACAGAGAATCAATATTGACCCTGACGTTTCCAAACAATGACGCATATCGATTGAATGTTTTTTTCGTGTTTTTCTTGTATACAAAAATGAATATAAGCATGAAACAGATTTCAGAAATGTAAATGTGTCTAATTTGAAATTTATTTCAAATAAACCATTGGCGTTTTGACAAGAAATAGTTACTGATAAAAACATATCGTAAGCTCAAGATTTGTCATCAATAAATGTTTGCACATTTTTTATTAAAGTATGACCCACCCACTCACGTTTCTATGGGAACGATTTATTACATTTTGCATGATATGTATACCGTATATCCGTGAATAAAATCCCGGGTAAGTTATTTTTTAACAGCAGTTTTTGCGTGGGAGTTATTCAAGTGGTGTTATTCGAGGGAGAGTTTTTCAAGGGGGAGTTATTCGAGAGGAGGAGTTATTCTTTCATCTGATTTTTAGAGCAATTCATGATCCATATATTGTATGAATCAGCTTCTATGAACCTGTAATTCAGAATAAAAATAGGTTTCAAAATTTAAAATAAGAAATAAGATTTAAAATAGAAATACCGTATTTCTTCTAATAGAAGGGCGCCCTTCTATTTTTTTCGTCAACTTTTTTACCCGCCCTTCTATTGGAGACGCCCTTCTATTGGAGACCGCCCTTCTATTCGTTTTAGTGATGTAAAAAGCGCCAGACTTTTGGCGCCAAGCGCCAAAAGCGCCATGGCGCTTTTCTGGAACTAGCGCCAAGCGCCAATGGCGCCACAGCAAAATGGCGCCAAGCGCCAAAAGCGCCATGGCGCTTTTCTGGACCTTAGCGCCAAGCGCCAAAGGCGCCAGGGGGCCATGGCGCCAAGCGTCAATGGCGCCAGCGCCAAAATGATATTGCCTTTAATCGTACAGGTGAGACAAAGGATTTACTAATTTCTTCACTTTCAATAACTCGTATTGCCTCCAAAAACACAAACACAAAATGGTCAAAAAATAGAAATCAATAAGTTTTCTTGCTCAACACACAAGGGTAACTAAGACTGGTTCAAATAGATAGCAAATTGCCTCTCTGAAGCTGTAGAAGCTGAAAGATTGTCTGGGGGTTGGGGGTTGCAGCGTTTCAATATACACTACCATGCAGAATAGTTGAGACTTTGGGGTGTTGACTACACATGCCCGGGATGACCGCCCCTCGAGTTCAAATCTGCATATGTTCCTAGTGTACAAACATATGAACTCTGTCTGTTTGTGTTTCAGAATAGTTGAGACTTTTCTTGTTTTGGGCAGTAACCACCAGGTATCTCACTTTAAAGTCTATATCCAATTCCTATGTTCATTTTTAACAAAAATTTTACTATGGCAAGTGCTTGCCTGCACTGCTGAGCTCTGTGTGCAGCAAGAAACATTCTAAGCATGAACAGCATATGACAATGCATAAATGGAACTGTGGCATTTATTTATTTTTGCTGCAGTTTTGCATCCATTGCCAGTAACTCAGAAATAGGGTAGGCATACTACTGAGTGGGGCTATTTGGTGTGTAAATTTGAGGTTCTGGCTTTGCTCTATTAGGGAGAAAAGTTGGCCCAACTGTGAATGAGTAATGTGCAATTATTTGTATGGAATGAAGATGGAAGCTTGTAAATGCTATAACTTTTGATTCAGAAGAGATATTGAAAAAAATTTTTGTCACATTAATTCTCTCTGTCTAAAGTATTTTATAGACTGTTCAGTAACAAAAAAATTTTGCTGAAAACCCCAGTAAAATCAGCATAAAATATTTAGACACCATTGATAACTTTGAAGTACCATAACTTTTGATTGGAAAGAGATATTTAACTCATTTTTGTCTTGAATGAATCCCCGTTGTCTAAAATATATGATAGCATGTTCAAAAAATAATTTTTCCACATTCAAAAACTGGGTCAAATCGACATACACAATTTAGACATCACTAAACCAGCCACAAAAATAGAATCTGCAGGTTTTCCCAATCATTTTAAGCGTTGAATGATCAAAATCAGCCCAGAAATGGTCGAGTTATTAAGCTTCAAAGACACTCATCCAGATTGCCCATTTTTGTATATTTATTGACCATCTTTTTATAGACCCCCCCTTATCTCGGGCCTGGAGGATTATTTGAGCAAACAAAATTTTTTTGTAGTAGCCCCAGCCTCAAACCCCAACATACTCAAACGGCATCAAAATTGGGCAAGAGACAAGAAATTGGGAAGCAAAAAATTGGACCCCCGGCCTACTGTATCTCTATGTGTGAAAAGTCTCAACTATTCTGCACGGTAGTGTATTAGATATTGCAAGATTTACAGTGCAAACTGTGAGATAAATAACAGGGTAAAAATAGCTAAATTACATATCTGTGTAAAATAACTATGTAAATTTTTTTACATACATGGCCAAAAATTGCTGAAAATAGGCAATAAGGCACATGAACACCGCGGTGCAATTATCACTCTGGCGCTTTTTGGCGCTTTAAAAAACGGTAGCGCCAAGCGCCAATGGCGCCACTGGAAAGTAGCGCCAAGCGCCAAAAGCGCCATGGCGCTTTTCGGAAACACGGCGCCAAGCGCCAATGGTGCCACAGCATTTTAGCGCCAAGCGCCAAAAGCGCCATGGCGCTTTTTGCTTTGGCGCTAGCGCCACGCCAGCGCCATGGCGCTTTCACATCACTAATTCGTTTCACCATTTTTTGTGCGAAATTCTTTCATGTTCTGCCAAGGTTTTCCAAAGTGTTACATCACAGAAAGTTCATAGAATGATGATATATTTAGGTATGGTTCATTCAACATTTTATGTTAACCCAAATCAATGGACCAATACCATAAAATCACAGCGTTCGCTGATATTTTAGTTTTTTTATGTTATGCATTTGGCACAATTCCAGCACTTTGTGTACCTTCTATTAGAGACCCGCCCTTCTATTAGAAGAAATACGGTAATTCAGATTCAAGCGATGAAATCAATTCTAAAATACACACACAGTAAACAACAATTGCAAAAGAACACAGAGGTCACATATTTACATGTCACCACTTTCCCACCCATCAGAAGGGGGTTTTATTCGAGGGGGGAGTTATTTTTTCTTCACACGGCCAGCAGGGGGTTATTCAAGGGGGCTTAGTTGAGTATATACGGTATATCAGAATATGTATTTGTATCAAACTGTTCGATTATTTATTCTGAGCAAGAAAACAAATATATTTTTACAATAGGTAGCGCATTTGGACACCAAAATGCACGTTTTGTATATGTGTGTGACATGTTTTTTCCGTTTGCATTGTAAAAATTCGACAAATTTTTCTAAATATGGATTTGTTACTGTGTAAAAATCTCAGTTGTAAAAAAATTGAGTTTTGACTGAAAACACAAAAATAAAGTGTTTGTTGCTGAAGTTTTTTTCGGCAAAAACAAAACAAAACAAAACAAGACAAACACGGGTAGGTATTCAGTTTTGGAAAGCTCCAAACAAAGAAAACGTTGTTATAAATACCGTATTACCTCGAAATACCCCCATGGGGGTTTATTATTTCGCCAGCAAAATTTGAGGGGGGTTAATTCGAGGGGGGGGGGGTTTATTCGAGGGGGGGTTTTATCATTTCGCCATAAATTTTCGTGAAATTCATAGTAAAGAATACGGTTTTTTTTACACAAAAACGGTAATTAATGTGAGAAAATAGGTTATATTTGGGCGTTTGATGTACATCTGTACACAAATAAGCGTATAAGTGTAGCTGCGATGCAAATAAGTAGTAATAAATACATCATGTACATTGCATACATGATGTACATCATTCTGGAGGGGGGTATCTCGAGGGGGGGGGGTTATTATTTCCCCAGCCCATTTTGAGGGGGGGTTAATTCGAGGGGGTGGGTTAATTCAAGGGGGGGGATTATTCGAGGTAATACGGTATACGTTACCTACCGTATTTCCTTGATTTACCCCCCCCCCCCCCCCTTGAATTAACCCCCCCCCCCTCGAAATACCCCCAGGTGTTTTTGAGCTGGGGAAAAAATAAAACCCACCTCGAAATACCCCCGTCTGGAATTATGTACATGATGTATGCAATGTACATGATGTATATGTTGGTCACAGTTTGCATCGTAGCTACACCTGTACTAGTTTGTGTAGCGATAGACGTTGATATGTCCAGATATACCCTACTTAGACACGTTGGTTTTGGGTATATAAAAAGTGTACTCATTACTACGAATTTCGTGAAAATTTCTGACGAAAGAATAAACCCCCCCTCAAATAAGCACCCCCACCCCCCTCGAAATACCCCACCTCAAAATTTCCACTCTGAAAAAAACCCTGGGGTATTTCGAGGAAATACGGTATCTTTGGACTTAGCATTACCGTATTTCTTATAATAGAATTGCGGTATCCAATAGAAGGGTCAAACACTGCTGGCATTGTGCCAAACGCATAAAAATTCAAAATCTCAGCGGACGCTGTTATTCAGTGAATTTGTAAAGTAAGTGTGGTGAGTAAAAAATTGATGCAAAAAATTAAAGGCGCACATTTCTTTAAAGAATAACGTTAGAATGACGGTAGAAAGTCGCCCCGGAACTGCGGAAAACGAAAACCAGTGAATCAGTTAATTGAAATATTGTTAGATTCAAAGCGACATTACAATTGCTTCTGAATCGAGCATTTTGACTCAAAACACGTGAACACGCCTCGCGCACCGATATATTTTTTAAATCCTGTGTATCCAAAACACTGTTTTTGGTACGTTGCCAACTTTTGAATAAATAAAAAGTAAAAAAGGAAGTGAGCCGTTGCCACGGGTGATTGCAGCTTACATGCTTCAAATCGACAATTATAACTCTAAAAATGTCCGAAAACAGTTCATCCATACGGAGATCAGCTTTAGCGCCTGGGGGAAACAGTAAAAGGTGCCTTTTCCCTTTTAAAATGATTTTTAATTTTTTTGGCACTGTTCCAAACATGTTTTTTCAGGGTCCGTTTCGATGTGACCAGTTATAGAAATGCCATGCTCACTCGAATGATCGCGCACATCGGCGTGCAGAATGTTAAATTTGCTGTTGAAAATGTTGTCAATGATAATGGTGGTTTGTTAAAAAAATATTTATGCTTTTGATTGGTATCTTTGTGAATTTTGGGAATAATTTTCCTTTAAAAAAATAGATTTCAGATATCAGCTTTATTTCAGCTCAAACTCGGGTGCCATTCTACGGCGTTGTATATATTTATAACATTTCAGTACTGAATACTCAACTCTGAAAACGGGGCCGATGAAAAACGACAACATTTTTTCCATTCCTAGTAATTTCAAGTGACAGAAGAGTCACTTTCAAGTGCTGATGCACGTATCTTTAACAGAAACGACACCTTAAAGTTTAAACCCGAGTTTGGACTAGGGATGGCGTGGGGCAGGGGTCTCCAAGATTTTGGCCCTCGCGGGGGCTGTATAGATAGCAAATCGCTCCTCCGGAGGGATAGATAGCTGAACATTTTTCTGGAGGGGCAAAATATATAGACTTTTCCAATGCATAGAAGGCAGAAAGGGACAAAAATCGCTAAAAACAGGTTAAAAGTAGCTAAAAAAGGCTCATAATGGTCAAAAATATAAACATATATAAACATGTGTATATACCTAGGCGAAAGTCGCCATTTTGAAGGTGAAAAAGTGAAAAAAATTGCCTCCGGGTCCGGGATAGATAGATAGCTGAGCGGCCTCCGGGGTAGATAGACAGCTGGCGGATTTGGGGGGGCAGCCCCCCCCCCCCCTAGGAGACCCCTGGCGTGGGGTTTCCAAACGTTTTTTTCATCCCAAATAGTAGCCAATTTTTTTTTTTTTTGGGATAGATAAATAACTGGTGCAGTTTCGCAAAATGATAAGTGAGAAGTGAAAAGGCAAAGTAAAAGCGCAAAGGCCAAGTGAAATGGCAAGTGAATTGGCAAGTGAAATGGGAGAGCAAAGAGAAATTGTTTTTTTATTTTTTAATATATTTTTTAACTTTGCTTTTGCCAATCCACTTGCAATTTCACTTCGCCTTTGCCATTTCACTTCTCACTTCTCATTTTGCGGATCTGGCCCCTGAGCGGCTAGGGCCCATTCCACATCAAAGCCCATTCCGCATGTAGACCCATTACAGACACATTATGCCTGCAGGGGTAAGAAAGGGGGGTGGGTAACTAGGGTTCAAACAGGACCGCGGTCCCGGTACATGGTTCGGCAAAAAGTCGGGACTGGGGCGGTCCCGACTAGGGTTGGAAAAAAAACGTTTTTTTTAACTCGATGTTTTTTTTAAAAAAAAACGTTTTTTTTAAAAGCTCCCAGATATGACCTAGTGTCAACATATATAGGTATATCAGACACTGGCAATACTCTGTGATGTTAAATATGACCATATAATGGCTGTGGAGCCATGGGATAGCATTATAAGTGGTGATTTGTGTCAAAAATATCTATTTTTCGTCGACATATTGTTCGTATATCGCCTTATAGTCGAATGTTCGTGACTTCAGGTAAAGTTTGGCACGGAATGGTGATCAAACAAGGTTATAAAAGGAGGTTGTTACTTTGGGAGTGAAGTTACACACTGTGGAGGTACATAGAAGCACATTACCTCAATATTCTATATTACAGCAACATATGTCGGCTTATTCACCCATGGTAGCACATAGAAATGGATGTTTTGATACTAAAAATGCAACAAAACCAATGAAAACAACCACCAATGTCAATTTGTGTGTGAAATTGCGCGCTTGCGTGCAAAAATTTTGCAAAATACCTAGTGCTTAGTACTAAAAATTTTGGCCAATGTTTAAAAAAAAAACATTTCGGACGTCATGTTTTTTTAATAAAAAAAACGTTTAAAAAAAAAAAACGTTTAAAAAAAAACATCAGCCAACCCTAGTCCCGACACACCAGTCCCGGTCCCGGTCCCGACAATTGAAAAAGTCAGTCCCGGTCCCGACCACCCAGTCCCGGTCCCGGAATTTTTCAGCGGTCCCGATAAGAAAAATTGACCAGACTGGATCCAAATTTTGCCATTTAAATACTTGTAAAACTCGAAAAAAATTCGAAAACAATTTTTTTTGGTGAGTTCCAAACATTCTCATTCATGTTTGACATCAGAGAAGGCTGAAAAATTTATTTTCCTTCAGAAAGCACTGCGCCAGCTTATGTATCAATACTCACTGTCATAATTATCGTGCATTATCTCCTTTTTTGTCACGGAATTGAATGTTGTGACTTTTATTATATTTTTGATGACAATTTTGATTGAATGAAGTGTGAAAATTGTATGAAACTTCTGAAAACATGCATTCAAATGGTTATCGGTCCCGATAGGGCTCAAAAGGGGGCTGTGGTCCTGGTACCTGGTTTGGCAAATCCTGGTCCCGGTCCGGATGCCCGAGTCCCGGTCCTGACAATTGAAAAATGCCAGTCCCGGTCCCGACCACCTAGTCCCGGTCCCGGTCCCGATAAGAAAAGTTTCTGGTCCCGGTCCCGGTCCGAAAAACTGGTCCCGTTTGAACCCTATTGGTAACACCACCCCAAACCCCCAGCTATCTATCTATCCCTGGCGCCAGGGACGTATCCAGGATTTTTGAGCGGGGGGGGGGCTGCTTGTTTACGGAGCCCGGCGAACGGGGGGGGGGCTCAGCCCGCCCCCCCCCCTAAATTTTTTCTCTATATAGGGACGGAAAAGCGTTTTGGCGCTAGCACCATTCAAAGGCGCCAAACCATGGCGTTATTGGCGTTGGCGCCAGCGCCAGGAACCGCTTTATATGTATGTAAATATGCATACATATACAGTGACAGTCGCAAAAATATGCTTATTTCCGAGGATCTTTGTTTACAGGGACCGATCCGCTGAAAATACAATGCATCGGGACGACATTGCGCGCTTGCGCGCAAAATTTTTGAGAAACATAGAAAAATATACATGAAAAGTTGCATTTTCCAGGACTTTTTAGGTCTCACCCCGGGAAGGGGGGGGGCTGCAGCCCCCCCGCCCCCCCCTGGATACGTCCTTGCCCGGCGCAAATTTTTTTGGCTACATTCCCCTCCCCTGAACACAACCCCCACCCGCAAATTGCCTAGCTATCTAGCTATCTGGAGCGCTTTTGAGCAATTTTACCCTTATTTTCACCAAAATTCCCTAATTTTCATACTTCTTATAGATTTTCACCTTCAAAATAACTAGGTCACGTGTTTTATTACGTATTTTCAACTTGCCAGGTATAATTAAATGTGTTCCGGGTCAACATCGGGATGGGTTTACATGCGGAATAGTGCACTGCCCCCCTGAGCGGCCTCCAGGATCGATAGATAGCTGGGCGATTTGAGGGGGGGGGGGGGTTACCCCAACCCCCATTTCCTACCCCTACATCAACTATTTCAATTAGATGTATAAAACTTCTCGGCGATGTTTTATTTTCTATTCCACAAATCCGATCATATATATCTGAGATTCTCATAAAAAAATGACATCTCCGCCAAATTGAATTATTTTTCTGTCATCTTAACTTACGTAGAAAAACTTTTTGCATTCCATCAACGCAAATCTTATTTGCACTGTGCAAACAACTTTTTTTTCGTTTTTGCCTCTAGGCGAACTCTGGTTTTACTGGATTAAATTCCGCAAGTGAACAAGTGGCATGAAAAGTGTTAAGTGACAAGTAAAGTGAAAGTAAGACTTAAATAAGTGATCATAAGTAAAGTGACAAGTGAAATCTAGTGAGAAGTAAACACTTTTCTTGTTTGTCCAGTTGCGGAATTGACACCTGATCGGAGTGAACGCTGCACAAAGAATGTTACAGTTTTTTGAGTAATAATGTCAAGCGAAAAAAATTGTTACATCAATTCACCCATATGGAAATCAATGTAATTTCATGATAAAACTGAAATTTCTGCAGTTGTTTTTCATTCAGTTGGGATATGGTAGATTTCTTGTCAAGTGTACGGTTACCTTACTTTATTTTATTTGCCTAATATTTGTGCAAACAAAAAAGAAAAAGCCAGGCATTTATTAGCCACCGTTCATTGATTTCACTCTAAAATAACCATTTAAAAAGTTTAATTTCTACAATTCTCTTCAGATTCAAACACCGGTCTCGATCCTCTGGAACTTGCAATGTCATTGGCAAATAGCCAAAAAGTTGCCCACGTGCCACCGCTGTGTTTTGGAACACTGCCAATAAATCAGAAAGATGTGAAACCTCCGCAGGTGTGTTTCCGTATAACTTGTTGCGAAACAGCGTTAGATTCTACATTTGCAAAACACGTGTAAACTTGTAGCTGTGCAGAAAAAGTTTTTGCAAGCATTTTTGTCAACTGGTTTCCATGTCAATTCAAGTTTTAGTTGACTGGTCACTGGAAGATTTTTAAATCCACATGCGGCAATGCCAAAATTGAATTGATGTTGTTTTGTGCATTTTTATGTTCCCTCTGGATTTTGATTGAAATTCAAATTTTGAGATCACGGTTGATATTTTCAAATATTTAAGACACCTGCGGCAACGTCAAATATGTGTTTAGACAGATATAGCTGTTTCGAAATTTAGGTTTACAACCCAAATTATGGAAACTGATAAATCAGCTTTGAGTTGACCAGAATGAGGAGTTCGTCAACTAGTGTTCGCGTCAGGGACGTATCCAGGATTTTTGAGCGGGGGGGGGGCTGCTTGTTTACGGAGGCCGGCGAGGGGGGGGGGGCTCAGCCCCCCCCTAAATTTTTAGCTACAGAGTGGCGGAATGACGCCATGGCGTTGGCGCCATTAGTAGGCGCCACGCCATGGCGCGATTGGCGTTGGCGCCAGCGCCATGGAACGCTGTATATGTATGTAAATATACATACAAAACAGCAAAAAGCACAACATTGAGTGTATTTATAGCGATTTGCGGCCACTTGGAGCAAATGTGATGATAATACCTTATGTCTGGTGAAGAATGCGCGCTTGCGCGCAAAAATTTTTACGCTGACGTTGAAAAAGTCGCATTTTCTGGTCACTTTCTAGTCTCGCCCCGGGAGGGGGGGGGGGCTGCAGCCCCCCCGCCCCCCCCCTGGATACGGCCCTGGTTCGCGTATATTGAAAATTATTCAATAAGCACTCGAATGTTTTTTAACAGGTTTCGATCAGTTTTGCAAATTACGAAACTTAACGTAGTGTGTAAAACATTTTCACTATTTTTTTTGTAAAAAAAAATTGTTAAAAACCACTTCCAGTCCCCGCGAACCCGTTCCCCGCGTCAATCCCTATCTCATACGGTAGCCAGTTTCCGAACCAATTCAAACAATGCGAACTCGAATCAATTTGGCAACTCGAGACAAAGCTTGAAGTCGCCCACGGCGGACACGAAGCTGCCCGTGGCCAAGTTGGACTTTGAAAAAAGTGCAAAAAGTGAAGTTGGGATTGAGGTCGGTTTTGGGTGGGGTTTTTACGTTTGTTGCTTTCTTTTTTCTGGGTGTTTTTAGTTGTTGTTTTTGTTGCGTGGAGATAGGGTTCAAACGGGAACAAAAGTGCCTTTTCATTGATTTCTTAGTTTTTTGTTTAGAATCTTTCGTTTTGTTTTCATAAAGGCCTTAAAAATTCAGCACGTTTCATTAAAAATTTTGCACTTTCATACATATTTTCAATACAAAAAATACTCGATATATCAAAACCCTTACCCGTTTGAACCCTATGCGTGTTTTTACTGCACTGTGGGATATTGATACATATTTAATATATATTTTGCATATATTTGATACTATCGACTATTTGTTCTTCGAATAAGACCCGAGATTTTCTCGTCAGAAGTTTTTGATGGGGAAGTTCTATTTATATTTATATAATTTATATTTCACTTATCTCATATTTCTCATATATAATCAGTCTGATTAAAAATTGAATTACAACAGTCATCATTTACATATTTATTTATTGCTTCTCTCGACAAATTTTTAGTTTTTCATACCTAAATAGCACAGATAGCAAAAGAATGTGCGTATTTGTGTATTTGTTTTCTAGCACCTTTCCGCGTTTATTTTTCGCGTGCAAAAGTCATTTTTTATCAAAAAATGTTCACGTGCAAAATGTCGATTCACCGCGGCACGGTCAGTTTTACAGCTGTTTTTCAAATACATTTTTAGTTAACGCATTTGTTCTGTTTTAATTTGCTAATTTGAAAATAATATAAAAAACAACGAAAAATGTAGAATGGATGCATTTTTCATTAAATTTTCAATTTTCGAGTATGTCATTCACGAATCGAGACGCTTTTTAAGATGATTTTTTCGCCTCAACTTATTTTTTATTATGTTATTTCCATGAGAATTTATGATGCTATATAACTGGATATCGAAACTTCTGGACAATACATTATGTATTTTTGTTACATTATATATATTTTCACAGTTTCATAGCTAACTGTTCACATCGGAACTTTTCATTGGAGAAATAAGATTAGTAGCTGTACTTCTTGGAAGCAGATTTGTTTATGTGGGATTCTGGGGCACTCTCAGACCGTGTAAAATATAGAATATCATGTAAAGTGTCTAAAGTCATGTGAAAGGCCCTGCAAAATTAAATTGTCATGTAAAGTGTCAAAAGTCATGTAAAATGTTCTGGAAAATGGCAAATATCGTGTAAAGTGTCAAAAGTCATGTAAAATGTTCTGGAAAATGGCAAATATCGTGTAAAGTGTCAAAAGTCATGTAAAATTGCAAACTTCCGTTTACCTGAAAACTACCGCAAAAACTCGGTTTTAGGGCCCCCCCCCAATTGGAGACCCCCGTGAACAAGTCTGAATTATGCGAGAATATTTGTCAAATACTATGCACCATATGCTGCAAAGGGAAGCAATTCTACAAGTGTTTCTGTTCACATTGCTCTTACTTTTTTATGCCGCTGAAACTCATTTAAGTGTGTGCATAAATAGGAATACCTATTGAACTGCGCACTATACAAAGGGCGCTACCGTATTTTGATGAATAAAGTTACAAAAAAGATTGAAACACAAAATAGATTCCGCAAATACAGAGGTAAAAAAACCCATTATAGGACTGTAAAGTAGGGTTGGCCGATGTTTTTTTTTTAAACGTTTTTTATTAAAAAAAACGTTGTTTTTTTTATTAAAAAAACGTTTAAAAAAAAACATCGGCCAACCCTAATCATGAAAAACTTTGGTTCATTATTCAGATGGGTTATGGTAGGTTACCATACTATTTAAGTGTGATGTCGGCTGAGTATACTATAATTCACTCATAGTGAGACAGATGTAGTGTGATGGTAACAGAAATATTGTTTTGTTTTTATTCAGATGGGATATGTTAGATTTCAGTTTTACGTGTGTTTTAAGTGGACAGTAAATTTATGATACATTAATATACAGTATTATACACATTTTTGCTGATTTTTGTATTTTTGAAATTTAGTCTTCAAGTGAAGACTGCCATATTCAGCATTCCCACATTGATTTTTCTTTACTTTTTTACATATATTTTTTTCTTTTTTCGCATTTTTTCAAGTAACACGAAAATTAGATGGTTATTCACGCAAAAAGTTATTCATGCCTTCATGTGAATTTTCCTGAATCAGCCCCATGATGTAATGTAAAATAATTTGATATGTCTGATGAAAATCTCGTAATTTGCTTACGTTATCATCCACATTTATCGCGATTTCCCACGAAAAGCGCTCGTAAAAATTGAAAATACATTTTCCCCCAAATTTGAAAAAGCTAAAATCCCAAATATTCAATGGGTTAGATCCTGCAGAAAGATAATTTTTATTTAACAGCTGTTTGTGAAATTGATTTTTCGCTATGCTATCTGTAAATGTTATTTGATTCCTCTGTTAATCTTTAAAAATTCAGAAATACATAGAAAATTAATCGATCAAGGTCAAAACAACTTTTCCAATGTTGTAAACATTAAACTTAACATATTATGTTGGCAACATTCTGAACTTATTTTGCTAGCCATATTGGCATTTTATTTCTTTGTGTGTTCCACCCATCTCACTGAATAGCATCGGAAAATATCGGACCCGATTCCGGAAACCCGAAATTCAATCTGTGGACAATTGCACAAAAATTGTGACTTTTAAAGATTTATAGAAACCTGAAAGGGCCCTGCTATTTTACGATTGCAGTAAAAATACCGTATTACCTCGAATCAACCCCCCCCCTTGAATTACCCCCCCTCGAATTCACCCCCCCCCCTCAAAATGGGCTGGGGAAATAAACAACCCCCCTCGAAACACCCCCCTCTGGAATGATGTACATCATGTATGCAATGTACATGATGTATTTATTACTACTTATTGGCATCGCAGCTACACGTATACGCTCATATGTGTACATATGTACATGTATAGCCCAATAATAACCTATTTTATTACTGTTTTTGTGTAAGAAAAAGGGTATTCTCTTTACTATGGACTTCACGAAAATTTCTGGCGAAATAATATCCCTCACAAATTCTGCTGGCAAAATGATAAACCCCCATGGGGGTATTTCGAGGTAATACGGTAAATATTTATATGACCTGTGAGAAGTATGCAAGCAATTTGAAAATTAGCGCGACATTTCGTTGAGAGTTTGGAACATAAGCAACTTGACCCAATGCAAAATTCGATTTTAAAACACTGATTGCTTTCTTTACAATAAAATCTACCATATCTCATTAGAATTAAAAAGGACAAACATTTTTTCATATCACATTCCCTTACTTATCTAGGGTTGGCCGATGTTTTTTTAAAAACGTTTTTTTAAAAAAACAAACGTTTTTAAAAAAAAACAAACATGACGTCCGAAATGTTTTTTTTATTAAAAAAACATCGGCCAAAATTTTTAGTACTAAGCACTAGGTATTTTGCAAATTTTTTGCGCGCAAGCGCGCAATTTCACACACAAATTGACATTGGTGGTTGTTTTCATTGGTTTTGTTGCATTTTTAGTGTCAAAACATCCATTTCTATGTGCTACCATGGGTGAATAAGCCGACATATGTTGCTGTAATATATAATATTGAGGTAATGTGCTTCCATGTACCTCCACAGTGTGTAACTTCACTCCCAAAGTAACAACCTCCTTTTATAACCTTGTTTGATCACCATTCCGTGCCAAACTTTACCTGATGTCACGAACATTCGACTATAAGGCGATATACAAACAATATGTTGACGAAAAATGGATATTTTTGACACAAATCACCACTTATAATGCTATCCCATGGCTCCACAGCCATTATATGGTCATATTTAACATCAAGGACGTATCCAGGGGGGGGGGCGGGGGGGGCTGCAGCCCCCCCCCTTCCCGGGGTGAGACCTAAAAAGTCCTGGAAAATGCAACTTTTCATGTATATTTTTCTATGTTTCTCAAAAATTTTGCGCGCAAGCGCGCAATGTCTTCCCGATGCATGGTATTTTCAGCGGATCGGTCCCTGTAAACAAAGATCCTCGGAAATGAGCATATTTTTGTGACTTTCGCTGTATATATATGCATATTTACATACATATAAAGCGGTTCCTGGCGCTGGCGCCAACGCCAATAACGCCAGGGTGTGGCGTCTTTGTATGGCGCTAGCGCCAAAACGCCTTTCCGTCCCTATATAGGGAAAAATTTTAGGGGGGGGGCTGAGCCCCCCCCGTTCGCCGGGCTCCGTAAACAAGCAGCCCCCCCCGCTCAAAAATCCTGGATACGTCCCTGTTTAACATCACAGAGTATTGCCAGTGTCTGATATACCTATATATGTTGACACTAGGTCATATCTGGGAGCTTTTAAAAAAAAACGTTTTTAAAAAAAAAAAACGTTTTTTTTATAAAAAAAACATCGAGTTAAAAAAAAACGTTTTTTTTCCAACCCTATACTTATCACGTGACTTTTCAGGAAAATACGGTAAAGTTATTTGTATAGCGTTCAGCGCGATTAGAATATCTGAAATTGAATAAAAATATTTTACACCCGGGTTCATTTTCCAACTCTATTTAACAAGGGAACAGGCGTGTGTCTGTTATTTAGCTGAATTCTGAACCACAAATAAGTGTTACTGGGGCGGGGAATTTTACACCACTATTTTCTTAATGTCTATTTCGATCTTGCGTGTATAAATATACAAATTTGAAATGAAGTTGAAATATAATAAAAAGTTATAAAAAAGTCCTTATCGTGTCTTGAATTAGGATATAAATTGGCTAGCAGTGTTTGAGCATTTTCGCGCGGTGCCTTGTAAACAGAGGCCCAGCTGCTAATGTTATTGACTGATTCAAAATAAATGGGACAGTGTAGGGATGGATAGTTTGAAAAATACAACCATCTTTTTAACTGAATTCAAAATTTTCAGAACTTGAGCACTAGTTATTTTGCAAATTGGTAGCCATTGGTGGTTGTTTTCATTGGTTTTAAGTAATTTTTAGTCTTAAAGGTGCATTTGTTATTGTGTCTCACATGCTTTTGTGTAATGATAAGCTGTGATATGTTACTGTAGTATACTTGGCAGAGTGTATGATATGCTATGCATTTGTTGAAGGAACATTCCATCATGATGTCATCATTTTTAAAATAAAATATTGCAAAAAAAAATTAAAAAAATATTTCAGGCATAAAAAATGTTGATAGTACTGTTGCATTTTCCTTTTCAAAATATTTTTTGGTGGCGGACATCACACTTAATACGGAAACCTACCATAACCCATCTGAATAATGAACCAAAAATTATACAGGTTTTTCATCATAATATTTTATTTTTACTATGGAATAATTAATTACGAAAACTATCACATGATTTTATTCATTTAATTATGGTAGGTTTTCATACTAGGTGTGCTGTCTGCGAAGTATATAAAATTTTTACTGTACAAAGCTCCCCCGAGCCCCCACCGGAAAAATTTTCAGCTATCTATCCCTCTGGAGGAGCGATTTGCTATCTATCCAGCCCCCACGAGGGCCAAAATCTTGGAGACCCCTGCATCAACATAAGATTTGGATACAGAAACATAACATTTGAATATACAAATGACATCTTGAGACTGCCTTCCAGGGGTCTCCAAAATTTTGGCCCTCGCAGGGGCTGGATAGATAGCGAATCGGGATAGAAAGCTAAAAAATTTCTGAGGGGGCTGGCGGGGGCACAATATAAATAGGCTTTTTCAAGGTTAAGAAGGCAGAAAGGGGAAAAATCACTAATAATCAGTTTAAAAGTAGCCTAAAATGGGTTTAAAATGGCTCACAATAGGTATATAACCATGTATATAGCTGGAAAGCACGATTTTGAAGGTGAAAAGTATAAAAAGTGTGAAAATTAGTGATTTTGAGTGAAAATTGGAGCAAAATTTCTCAAAAACCACTCCAAATAGATAGATAGCTGAGCGATTTGGGGGGGGGGCCTTTGGAGGTAGTAGCCAAAAATTTTGTATCAGGATAGATAGATAGCTGTTGTGTGGCCTCCGGGATAGATAGCTGGCTGATTTGGGGGGGGGGCAGCCCCCCCCTTAGGAGACACCTGCTGCCTCCTGGTGCTGGTTCCACCAAGTGGCAAAGTTAAGAGTCAAGTTAAAAGTCAAGAGGAAGGAAAAGAGTCAAGAGTAAGGTACTTGTCAACTTGTGGGACAGGCCCCTGCTTTAAATACATTGAGAAGACACCTCATTCTGGCAAACACAAATGCATTCATTTGCCCATCTTATGAATTTTAGCTGTCAACAAAGTGAAAAGTTTCAACTGAAATTTCAAAAAACTCAAACCTGCTTTGAATGCATTTTTTAGAATGATGTGTGCATCAATAACAGTTGACTGACACTCAGATTGAAATTCACCCATTCTAGAAAACTCAAATGCATTCGAAGCTGATTTATGAGTTTTCGAAATTTACAATTGAACACTAGTGTGGTTGTGTCTATGTGGGCACATAAAGCTTACCAATGCGTCCCACTACTTCCGGAACACACCCAGTACATTTGTGTACGTGTGACTTGTTATTCCCGTTTTGTTTCTGGGCCATTTTTGCTCTAAGCTTCTCACTTGAAACTGGCGCGCATTTGCACTTTTCCATAACTAAACCGGGGTACATTTGTGTGAGGGTACATTTTTCTACGGATCGAATATTTCACTTCACATCTGTTTTTGCGGGTAGTGTATGTTTTTGAATGTGGAACATTTTTAGTGGGTTTTTGTTTTTGAGGTTGGATTTTTCGGGTTTTTTTTGTAGTTTGGATACGTTTGTTAAAAATGTGACGATGAATTTCTTTTCATTTTAATAAACCTATTTTTACGTTTCCATTATTTTACTGTTCACAGTCTTCATTTTTGCACCTTGAAGTACACCATTGAATTACATTTAAGAATACCTGACAACTCAATTTCAAGCATTTATAACACATCTTTCAAACCACAAATTTGTTTCTACCATTTTTAACGTTTTTTAATGACTACAATTTTATATCAATTAATTTTATCCGTCGCTAAAATCGCAAAATTACGGTAGCCCCTGGTTCCAATTGAAATGAAAGTTTGTACCGCTGTGTTCAAAGCGACGCATTACTTTAGGGCCATCTACAGATTTGTTATTCAAAATTTTTGACTTGGGTCGAAACGATGGGCCTTGGGCATTTTTGATGCTATTATTTTTTTGCAAAAAATGCTTTTGCGTGGGTTTATTTAATTAAATTACCCATCATGTTGAACTAATAATTTTACTGTTGAAAAACAAACCTTCAAACATATAGAATACTAGTATAGAATAAGTATTTTCTTTTTACAAATTTACCTGTAAATGTCAATTTTTGCCAGTGACTAGGGTTGGCCGATGTTTTTTTTAAAACGTTTTTTATTAAAAAAAACGTTTTTTTTTAAAAACATGACGTCCGAAATGTTTTTTTTTTTAAAAAACATCGACCGAAATTTTTAGTACTAAGCACTAGGTATTTTGCAAAATTTTTGCGCGCAAGCGCGCAATTTCACACACAAATTGACATGGGTGGTTGTTTTTATTGGTTTTGTGGCATTTTTAGTATCAAAGTATCCATTTCTATGTGCTACCATGGGTTAGTAAGCCGTCATATGTTGCTGTATTTATATAATATTGAGGTAATGTGCTTCCATGTACCTCCACAGTGTGTAACTTCACTCCCAAAGTAACAACCTCGTTTTATAACCTTGTTTGATCACTATTCCGTGCCAAACTTTACCTGAAGTCACGAACATTCGACTATAAGGCGATATACGAACGATATGTCGACGAAAAATGGATATTTTTGACACAAATCACCACTTATAATGCTATCCCATGGCTCCACAGACATTATATGGTCATATATAACATCACAGAGTATTGCCACTGTCTGATATACCTATATATGTTGACACAAGGTCATATCTGGGAGCTTTTAAAAAAAAACGTTTTTTATTATAAAAAAACGTTTTTTTTAAAAAAAAACATCGAGTTAAAAAAACGTTTTTTTTCCAACCCTACCAGTGACTTACAATTTCACTTGTCATTTAGTGTGAAAAATGCGCGGGACAAATCCACTTAGATGCCGCTTTTGTGCTTCACTCATTTTTCCAAATTTATGATTTTCCGACTTTTAGAAGTTGACGCCTCAAATCTTTACCCCCCCCCCCCTGGTGCCTTGTCTGCGCGCAACTGAAACTGAAATTTCGGCGGCTATACCTTTCACTAAATGCCCGAGTATTCCGCTGAAAAGCCGCAAACATGCGGCGAAATTGTACCGGCAAAAGTGTATAGCCCAAATACATTTTTCAGCCCCAATTATGTTCAACGGCGGCCAGCCGACCAGCCGACATTCTACCAGAAATTTTAAATCGGATTTTTCATATGAAAATGCCAATTTTACTAGCGCCGGCCGGCAGAAATCGCTAATTTCACAACTTGATGCTGAAAGTTGCACTTTAGCGAAACCTGGTCAAGTGCCGGGCACTTCGGAAACTTCCGGTGCCGGATTTAATTAGCCTGTGAAGGATTTTTTTGGGCAACCGATTTAATGTGTTTGAATAATAGAGTGCCCTGGTTGCAGTGTCGCGCCCTGTAAAGTTTTAGGTGTAAAGCTAAGTGTCAAATGCCATGTAAAGTGTCAAAAGTTCGGCAAGACGATTTTTTCTTTTTTCTTTTCATTGACATTTTACATGACATTTGATACTTTTCACTTGACAGACTGCGGGACTGCCCCCTGGGCACCGGTGACAATTCCGCATGTGAGTAAGTCAAACTAAGTTTTTAAGTGTTAAAGTCAAGTGAAAATAGAATAAAAGTGGCAGGTAAGATTGCTACCGAAAATACTTTACCTGTGACTTATGTCCTATAAGTCTACTTATGACTTGACTTACCATGTGATGACACTTTTCTTTTCACTTGTCCACTCGCGGAATTGGACCTTGTTCAGCATTGCTATCCTTTGTCAATCACAACCCAAAATGTGTGATTAATTTTGGGCACATAATTTTCAACACAATTAATCAGGCTGCCCTTAAAACCATTGTTGGGCTAATTAAATTTCGCCCAGATCGTTGGCTCAGAGCCAAATTGAATGCTAAAGTTTCTGGTGTGAATTTGGATACCAAACAAAGTGCAAATTTTGATGGACCCTCTTGGAGACAGAATACTACCAGTGAGAATTTGAGGCATAGGCAGACATCAGCCTTATCTAATTACTCTGACAATTTTGGCACCCTTCCAAGTTCTAGACAGGCACCGGTAGCCAACAGCTACCGTGCATCCAGTGAGGATTTCTATTCTGATTCCCAAGGCAGCACACCAGCCAGATCTTTGGATTTACCATTCAATACTGACACATCAAAATTGGACCAGATTCTGCAAGATTTCTCAATGATGCTCAATTATTCTGGGCCCAGTGGTGGTGGTGCAAATGGGGGTGGCAGTAATAGGGGACATGCAGAATGGAAGAGCAGTTTTGACACTAGAAGGCAACTTTTTGCCCAGGCAACACACATGGCAGCTAGGCACAAACAGCATGCGTACAATGGTACCAGTGGGAACAGCACTGACACTGATACTGGCACACCTGAGCCTCAAGGTAATCTCAAAAATTTGTTCAATTTGTTTTTGATCGTTTTTTTATTGATTCATAGTGTTACTTTGCACTGAAAAGATGTGGTTGCATTCTTATGTTGAAAATTTTGAAAGTTTTTGTGTATGCCAAAGGTTTTAATATTAATTGATTTGGCTATGTTGCACTATGTAAATATTTATAATGGTGGGAGAAAGTGCACTTTACATTTACTTCCACAGGTAAGATATCTCCTATCTTACAGTTAATCTCAATTTATTCCATCATCATTTTCCAACTGCATCATTTCAGGCATGGCCATTCCATCCAGAGTGAATCGCTGGCCAGATGTGTCTGATTATGACTCGCCAGGCTATGATTCTGGCACCAGCACCCCACCTACAGGTGCTTTTATGCATAGAAAATACAATGTGCATGAATTTAGGCAACAGTCACAGATCAAGCAACAGGGAGTGACCAGATCAGGCAGTTTGACAGATTTCTGGCAGAATGCGCTAACCACCAGCAAACCAACTGGAATGGCAGCTGGCACAGGCACTTGGAGTGTACCAGTGTCAGGAGGCAGTGCCAGTGTGAGCAAAGATTATGGCCCACCATCATTCAGTGGGACACTGCCAACAGTCCCATCACATTCTGATCGGCAGACATCAAGGGCAATGAAACACACAATGCACTCAGAAAGTTACACATCAAACATGTCATCATATACAATGAGCAGTGGGCTGGCAAAATTTCCACAGAAACTGGCAGTCAGCACTACAAGTTCCAATGTGGATTACAGGCCACACACCTCATTTGGCTCAATGCCAACACGAGAGCAAAGGTTTTCACCCCCATATGACGCCTATGATGGGGGCATGCCATTGGTTGGACAGCAGCAACCCAAAATGGAACCTGTGCATGCACCGATTGTGTACACATCAGTGAACCATGTGCACACTGCTGTGCACAGCCACACTGTTGACAGGGCAGGCAGGCAATGGACATCCCAACCCCAGAGTCAAGGGCACAGCGCAGTAACCACAAACACGCAAAGCTATCACACATGGTCAGCTAAGGGTGCATCCACATCCAATGTGGATGAGAGCTCAACCAATCCCATTCTACTTCGCCAGTCTGCCAGTATGATATCAGCAAAATTGAGTCGCCTGGTGCCAGCACCAATCGACACCACCAGCCAGTCTGGTGTTACTGCTGTACCAGCTGGCCTGCCATCACCAAAACCAAAGCACCACCTGCGTGAGCAGCTGCTAAGTGCTGGCTTAGAGCCCCGCAGCCCCACTTACAATGCTGCAGGGAAGTCAGCTAGTAGTTCTTGGCTTCTCATGGCTGCTAATGCTGGTGAGGTGGTTTTTGGGCTGGGCTTTTTTGATTTTGTTTGTTGGTTGGGGACTACTGAGGGTCTATCCAGCACCCTAAAGTGAAGGGCTTCTGAGAGAAACTGAAATTATGTTTTCACACACAGCTTTTATGTAAATGCTCGCTATTTGTTATAAACTTTTTAATTTTGTCACTTGACAGAAAAATTGGTCACACAACAGAACACTTTGTAGGGTGTGGGATTCATCCAAGAATAAAATGATGGAATTTGACCATATGTCAATAATCAAAATACCTTCAAAAATGTTTCTTTTCTTAAAAGTCACAAAAGAACCCTATTCCAAGAAAAACCCATGCACAGGTGCCAGCAGTGTGATGGCTCGTGTACTGGAACTGGAGAAAAGACCCCCACCACTGCAGCAAATCTACACCCAGCCACATTACCAAGATGGCAGCATCAGCACCACTTCAGAAACAGTTGGCAGTGTGCCAGAAACACTTGACAATAGGCCAAATTCTGTGCAGTATGTGCAGCAGCCAGCTGTGACCAGTATTAAAGCACTGCATGAGGAAACTGTGTACAGGACAAAACCTGTAATACATGTGAATTTGAATTTGAGTGCTCCTCCGGCTGGCAGAAAGAAGCAGGTAGTCAGATGAATAAATATATACAATAAAAATATAATGTAATATATGCATAAAATATTTATTTTCATGCTTTATTATGCACTGACTACTGACTTTTGTTTTCCAAAATATTCCCCATATCAAATTCTCAATGTGGTGTTCTCCATTTCAATGACAATTATTATTCCCATCCATATTGTACCACAGTGCAGTATATTCCGAGTGTGATATTTTATCCTAATTTTATTCCAAAATGCATTTTTAAATAAATTTTTTTTTTTAAAACACAGGCATCGAGCGCCGGGGCGGGAATAGAACCGCTGTCGATTTTGGATGGAGCGCAGCCATTCCCCATTGGTGACTTTTTACCCTCTTTTGTTATATACGCAAATAATTTTCATTTAACTATGTCAATTTCCGTTAGAATAAGTCCATAAAGGTTACACACTAGTTGACATCGCAAATTCGTGTCAACTGAATGTAGGGTTGGCAAGCGATTTTTTTTAAGCGATTTTTTTTTAAAAAATTCCGATTTTTATTAAAAAAAATCGCAGCACCCGTACCGATTTTTTTTAAAAAAAATCGCTGGCGAAAAATTTTGGTACTCTAGCACTAGGTAAAATGCAAAAATTTTTGTGCGCGAGCGCGCATTTTCATGCAAGCAATCCATCATTTGCTTTTTTCATTACCTTTTCAACTAATTTGGTGGTGTAGCACCCATTTCTGTGTGCTTTTAAGCATGTAAGGTAGGCCATGAATCATTTCGGAAAGTATTCATTGGTATGCTATGTGTTTTAACATCAAACATTTATGCAAATGCATCCATGTTCACTCCCAAGATGATTTTTACTTTGTTCTCAGCAAGAACGTGCAATTTCTGCAAACAAAATCGCAAATGATTGATGAGGTGTAATTCACGCTGCTAATATAACTAGATAATTACTCTGAAACTTAAAAATAACTGACTTTCAAGCTTTTCTAAAGCTCTACAGTACTTGTATTACAACAGAAAGCATAAGTTTGCACTCCCTATCAATTTATATGGCTTTTCTTACCTTTAGAGGTGATTTTAGAGAGAATTGGGGCTAATTTCAACCCCAGCGATTTTTATTAAAAAAAATCGATTTTTTTTAAAAAAAATCGATTTTTTTTAAAAAAAATCGGGGTCGTTAAAAAAAATCGTTTTTTTTCCAACCCTAACAGAATCAGGGACGTATCCAGGATTTTTGAGCGGGGGGGGCTGCTTGTTTACTGAGCCCGGCGAACGGGGGGGGCTCAGCCCCCCCCCTAAAATTTTACCTATAAAGTGAGGGAATGGCGCCATGGCGCTGGCGCCATTCGTAGGCGCCACGCCATGGCGCCATTGGCGTTGGCGCTGGCGTCAAAAGTCGCTTATTATGTATGTAAATACACCTACATATATAGCGACAGGCCGGCCATTTAGTGTATTTAATACGGAATTGCGTTAACAGGGTCGATTTTCTATAATACCTCTGTGAGATAGACGAATGCGCGCTCGCGCGCAAAATTTTTTACACCACACCTTATCAATTGCTACCAAAAGTTGATTTTCCCCGTGTTTTCCAAGTCCGACCCCGCGAGCGGGGGGGGCTGCAGCCCCCCCCGCCCCCCCCCCCTGGATACGTCCTTGAACTGAATGTCAACTAAATAACCAAAAAAATGAAAATCATAACAATTAACAGAAACAATTAGAGATAAGCTGTCACTATATGAAATTAACTACGCATGCTCTATCACAGAGGAAACTTAAAATTGCATAATTCACCAAAATTTGGTCGAATTCAGTTGACACAAATTCTACTGTCAACTAGTGCATATAACCCCAAAACCCAAACCCCCAAACCCCCCAGACATCTCGGTGCCATCAGTCAGCGGTACCCCCTCCCCACCAATCCACCAGGCCAGCGTGGCAGCAACTGCCACAAATGCACCAGTCCCACAGCTGCCAGTGGCACAGCAGTCACCCAAGTCACCAAAGTGCCACAGTGTGGCACAGAATGATGTTGTGGCATCTGTGTTGGATGTCCAGGGGGATTCGATTGTGAGAGCTGGGTGCGCTAAGCATATTCCGAGGTTGGGGGGCTGGGGATTTTGGGGGTTTTGGGGTATAACTGGGTCAGAAATGCAAATTGTGAAAAAGTGATGGTAAAAGTGATAAGTAAGTGATTTATAGGTGGTATGTTAAGTGACAGGTAAACTTATAAGTGACAAGTCATTTGATTTACGTTTTACCCATCTGTTTTCCGGCAGCTTAAGCTCTTTGTGTCTTTTCCGCTTTCCATAAGATTGTTTTGATACCCTAGTCCTTGGGGCTATCCGGTCACTGTAAAGTGTAAAGTAAAGTGTGAAATGTGACGTAAAATGTCAATACAAAGCGAAAAAGACAAGAGTTTGTTACCGAACTTAACATGACAATTGACACTTTACTTTACATTTGACATGACAATGCCATGTCACATGACTGCATGCCATTTTACATGACATTTGGCACTTTACTTTACACTTAACCTGGTCTGGGATTGGCACCTTATCTGACCCGGGTCGACTTTTTTGTCGAGTCTCAAATTCAAAACTCAATTTTCACTCACACAGGTTTCATTTCGCACACGGCCGTGGGCCTGAAAAGTTGCCGTTAAGTGAAGTTGTTGCTAAAGTGAAATTGATTTTTGGCTCGCTGCCAGCTGGGCGAGCCACACCGGAAGATATGGCTGATATTACACTGGTATGTTTTATTACATTTGAAAGATATTAAACTTTTGATGTGTTTTTGAAATGTTCAGATCGTGAATAGCATTGAAAAAAACTGCGTGATTTATATTTAAAAATATCAGAAAATAGCGAACAATGTTTAAATATTAATATTTTTCAGGATTTTCCTGAAAGAATTTATTTTATTATTCGTGAGATTTTTTGAGTTATATCTGATTTTATTTTCCTGTAATCGGCCACTTTTTCAATGCCAATTGTGAATACATTTTCCTGAATCTAAATAGTCCAGTTTTTGTTTCTTTATTTCTATCACTGTATACTTATTCTCTCCAATTGTCCACTCCAATAAAATCACATTCCGCAGGCGTGCAGTTATTCGCTGTATTGGAAGGCGCCATTATTTCACGCTTGCAGCCGGTACGCCGATATCGCATCGAGTTCAGTGGAGAAAAGCATCACTTTTGAGCACTTTGAGCAGTATTGGAAAGAGTTGGTTATGTCACTTGTCACTTGACATTAAAACATTCTCGCACCCTGTAAAGTGTCAAGTAACAAGTGTAAAGTGTCAAAAAATTATCACTGAACTGTTGACATGCTGCATGCCATTTCACACATTTTATCTGAAATTTCAATCTTTACTGGGCATGTGGCAGCCACCAGAGACCGCTACCACACTTTGTAAAATGTCATGTTAAGTGTAAATGTTATGTAAAATGCCCTGCAAATGTTCTTTTTCCATGGAATTTTACGTAACTTTAGAAACTTTGATGAAATTTGACATTTTGCAGGGCATTTTACAGGGTCCGGGAGTGGCACCAGACTAAACTTACAACTTACAAGACTTAAAAAGACCAGAAATTTACAACTTTTCTTCTCACTTACTGAGTTGGCCCAGCTCCAATTCGCTCGATGAAACCCCATTTAAAAAAATATTTTCACATTTTTCAATTTAAATGCGTGATTTCATTTTCAGATTGAATTCCGCGGCGCACGATGAATCCAGCCGTTTTGTTCACACTTTGGCTGGGACGAAACGTAACCATTTGCTAAGGGACGATTTTGAGCTGATGATACAGGTTTGCGGCTGGGTGAAATACTTTTGACTGGGAATGACTAGTGATGTAAAAGCGCCATGGCGCTAGCGCCATGAAAGCGCTTTTGGCGCCTGGTGCTATCTTGCTGTGGCGCCATGCCCATCAAAAACTCCTTGGCGCTTTTGGCGCTAGGCGCTATTTTTACCCGGTGCCAGGAACAAAATGCCTGGCGCTTGGCGCTAGCGCCAGAACAAAAAGCGCAATGGCGCTTCTGGCGCTTGGCGCCAATTCTTTCTGGCGCCATTGGCGGTTAGGGTCAGAAAAGCGTCATGGCGCTTGACGCCAAGGTCCTGGCGCTTTTTATATCACTAGGGAGGACACTTTTTTTAAGTGATGTGCTTTATTACCTGCATTTACCTGAATTTGAAACTTTGTGTACTTTCCACTCCACCAGCAAAGTCAATTTGTAAAACTTGCGAAAAAGCTCTAGTAAATAAGTACCGAAAAGAATTTCGGCTGTCGTTTTTTAAAACGGTTTCGATGCTCGTTTTTTAAAAAAACGTTGTTTTTTTAACAGTCCTATTTTTTCAGGACATAATCGACACGTTTCCCGGGTTCGAATTTCTGCGCGCCGCCCCGGAATTTTACTCCCGTTACGTGCAAACCGTAATTTCCCGGATATTTTTCGAAGTGAATCGTTCCTGGTCGGGACGAATTACGCCGGCCGAAATGAGAAAATCGAATTTTTTGAAGGTGGGTAGGATTTTATTTTCTGTATTTTTGAGGGAAATGTGTCAATAATGGCTTTGAGATGTACAAAGGTAAAATATAATACCTATCTGAAATGCAACATCAACGAAACGTAAATACTCGGGGGACCGCAAAGTATGCGTCCAAAATTACTTATGTCTTCGTCGATAACGCGCGAGCGGGATACTTATGCATACACTTTCACTCAAAAAATATATATTTCGAAAAGGAAAAAAGAAAGGAAAGAAAGATCTGTCGAAGCGACGGATGTTTTTTCTTGACATTTTTTTGAAATAATAATTATTTTATTGATGACGACGTCATGCTGAACTATTTCCTTCAGAAGAATGGAATGTAAAAAATCATGTCATTTTTGTAGGTCCCTTTTTACTACTCATTTTTTGACAATTTCTACAATTTTTACAACTTTTACGCAGGTCGTTCGTTCATTGGACACAGCCAGCGACATAAATCTTGTCACAGACTACTTTAGTTACGAACATTTTTACGTGGTCTATTGTAAATTCTGGGAACTGGACACAGATCATGATTTGTATATTAGCGCTGGAGATTTGGCGAGACACGGGGGAAACGGTTGGCGATTTTTGGGAATTTTTAATTTGAAATTTTAATTTTTTGGGTGGTTGCCAAGGTTTTTAATGTATGTTTAGAACGGGTTCCACAGCAATCGATGGATGAATCTTTCACGGCATATTTTTATTAGCAATTAGAGAAATTAGATTTTTTTGCCAAGATTATGGGTTTGAATTTTACGCAGTTCGAAATTCTAACATATTATTTATTTTTAAAATATGATAAACAAATAATTCTTTATTCTATATGTTGAACAAAAAATATATTTTCACATTTCACATCGCACGTTGCAAAAGTGTCCGTTCTTTAAACAAAAAAAAACGTTGAAAAAATCAAATTCACATTTAAAATTGAATCACAATAAAATAAGTTGGATTAATTTACTAAAAAAAATTCACAAATTAATTCAATAATCAAATTATTTACAGCAATTTCCCGACTAGTGATCGAGCGTATATTTTCCGGGGTCACTGGGCGGGGCCGGGCACACTGCCAAGAAATGCAGTCAATGTCCTACGCTGATTTTGTGTACTTTTTACTAGCAGAGGAACATAAAGCGCATCCGAGCAGGTTTGTTTTTTGTTTTGTTTGTGTTTTTAAGAAATTTTTGTGATATACTCCGCGGACCGCAAAGTATGCGCAGAATCCTACCATAATTCCATAGTAAAACGAAATATTATGATGAAAAATTGTATAATTTTGGTTCATTATTCAGATGGGTTATGGTAGGTTTCCGTACTAAGTGTGATGTCCGCCGAGTATACAATGGAGGATTGCCAAGTATTTCCTTTCATCAATTTCTTTGTACCGTATTTCCTCGAAATACCCCCCGGGGGGTGATTGTTTCATAGTGGTCCCGAGAGGGGGGGGGGGTTATTGTTTCACAAGAAAATTTTTGAAAACCGAGTACGAAATTGTCGTCTGAAACGTACGCAGACGTCGAAAAATGCAACAAAAACCGCCATTTATAAGGTTCTGTAGACTAATATTAGTATGTAGATGGTATGTACACTGTTCTAACGTGACACCGACATTGTTTTAACGTGTGTTCTGCAGTACACTGAACACAAACTACAGTTATTGTCATGTACGTTCCCTTTACACTCAATTTGGGAGGGGGGGGGGTGATTGTTTCATAGTGGTCTCGAGAGGGGGGGGGGGTCAAACGAGGGGGGGGGGTATTTCGAGGAAATACGGTATTTACATGATGATGGTAAACAAACAATTGAAAATTGGAAGTTTTCGAATTTTTATTCAACTGCTAGAAGAGCACTGAACATTTTAGTCGTTTTTAGTGTGAAAACCATTACGATTTTTTGTATTTCGTATTTTCAAATTGTCGCAAGTCCCGATTGCATCAAGAAGAAAAAACCCCAAATTTCCCAATTTCAATTTCCCATTTCACAATCTCATTTCACAATCAGTTGACAATTTTCTTCCAAATTTCCAGCATCGAGTACTGGTTCCGCGTACTGGACACAGATTCCGATGGATGTCTGTCCCTTTTCGAACTGGAGACATTTTACCGCGAATTGGAACGAATGATGCTCGCGCTTGCAATTGAGCCCCTCAAGTTCACGGATGTTGTGTGCCAGGTTTGTTAAGTGCGCACTTAGCACTTTGTAGCACTTTGTAAAGTGACTAGGTAAGTGTCCAAGTGGAGAAGTAACGAAAAACTGGTGCCAGTTCCGCAAAATGAGACGTGAGAAGTGAAATGTCAAAGGCGAAGTAAAAGCGCAAGAGCGAGGTGAAATGGCAAAAGCGACGATTAATTACCTTTTTTATATTTTTTTTTACTTCGCTTTTGCCAATTCACTTGCCATTTCACTTCGCCTTTGCGCTTTTACTTGGCCTTTGCCAGTTCACTTCTCACTTCTCATTTTGCGGAACTGGCCCCTGGTAAACGAAAAAATCTGTACAGTGCCATGTTCAATGGGTCGTGTGGAGTTATGCTCCTATAGATTGGGGCGTCTGTTTGTGCACTCGAGTCCAGTTATAGGTTTTTCGCCATATTGGATGTTTTAGGGGTCAAAGGCGTGTGTAAAAAATATCGCGTGCCTGTGTCATGAAACATTCTGCGTATGCGTGTAAACTCGGCAGACATGAAAGGAATCAGTGATTCGGCCCTTACGTACCAATTTTAAATTTCGTTAAAATTGTTAAGTTAATTTTGAATTTGAATGAATGCATTCCAATCGATTCATGGTAAATTTTATTCAATCCGACGTTTTATGCAAGAACAGGATAAACTGAACACGCATATTGTCATATGAAAGCAGATAACAAGGTATTTTATTGTAACAGCCCGGACAAATTCCAGCAAAAAAGTACGTATGTGTGCGTGCGATAGAACAAGGGAAGATCGACCCTGTACACTGTACACCACTAGCTAAATCTGGATTGTTTTGAATATCTAAAAATTGCTCTGAATAACATAAAATGCTCACTATGTTCGTAATAATAAGAAATTATCGTATATTTATCAAGTGTAGATCTTAAATTCAAATTTCGACGGTGACGTTCACTTATCTAATTGAAAAATTTGTTGATGGTCATCCCTACGCATGAAATACGAGTGTCAATAACAATGAAATTGGGTTAGAATGGCACTTGTACAAAAATTCGTTAGACCATTGACTCGCATAATGTCTGTCGAGTATAAAGTAGAACTGTTATGCTTGCATAATGCATATCAGCTGTTAAATCAGATCAGACTACTAGATTTAGATATATTTTATGATTAATTTCTTGATAAGACTGCTCAATTTGTTCGTTCTATATTTGTATGTACATGGTCGGGCTGAAAAGTCCCCGGGCAGTGCTCGCCATTAGCGCTAGGGGTAAGCTACGGTTATAAAATTTTAACACGTTAATATATCAGGTGTTTTGAGTTTCCACCCAAAATTTCGCCCCTCTAGCTCCACCCACTGCGGAACTGTGGGGGTTACAATTTCGGTCATTTTGTACTGATGTACAAATGGTGCTCTAGCTCAACGCTGCTTTAAGTTGTGATCATGAAACTTTGGCTAGTGTAAGTCACCAGTGTTGGCAATGTGCTGATAGTATTCAACACTTTCATTAACATCCTTGCTATTAAGGTAAAATGAATATGCAGATCAGGGTAATGTGCAAGAAACGTGGGAACATTTGTACATCAGTACAAAATGACCGAAATTGTAACCCCCACAGTTCCGCAGTGGGTGGAGCTAGAGGGGCGAAATTTTGGGTGAAAACTCGAAACAAATGATATATTTACGTGTTAAAATTTTTATGACCGTAGCTTACCCCTAGCGCGAATGGCGAGCACTGCCCGGGGACTTTTCAGCCCGACCATGTACATGTCAATTTTCCATGTTTTTCAAAATATGCTATCTCGGTTGTCGATTTTAGCCAACTTTGAATATGAATTTTCAAAATTTTAGATCCATTGACAGTGCCTATTCAAAAGTACATTCACTACAAACTTTAACCACGCTTGTTATGCGACCGCAACGGTTCCATTTCACACGCATACACAGAATGTTGCATAACATGGGCAAAAGCCACATTTTTCTGCACGCACCGATGAGACGCGCGATTCTGTGATGCGCGCGGCGGTCATCACGCGAAAAAAGCCAAGCTGACATAGGAGCATAACTCCACAACGCCGTTCAATGTAACACAAAATTGTCAAATCTCATGAATTTGTTGTTTTTCTGTATTCTCCCTGGTCCCATTTGGATACCCATCCAATGTAAATAACGCAATTATCGTAATAAAAAGTTTCATTTTTCAGTTACTTGACATGGTGCACCCGCAAAAACCGGACCAAATTAGTTTGATGGATATAAAGCGCTCCGGGATGGCCGTGCAGTTTTTCAACACTTTTGTCAATGTGCACAAATACTTTGAGCAGGAAGTCAATGAAGGAACTAATGAGAGATTGGTTGAAGTGCGTTTATCGTTAAAAAAACTTTTTTACCTGATTTTTCGGGGGTTTGTATTTGTTATCGCGAGACGAGAGAATGTCCGTAGTTGACAGCTGTACTTTCTAAAGCTTTAAATATATTTGAGTTTACAGAAATGGATAAATTTGGATCTCTATCAACAACAGTTGACGGACTCCTTATTCCGGTAAACTCAAATGTTTTCAAAATGGATTTAAATATCAACTTTGGAAATTTCGGCTGTCAACTATTACGTGCTTCACAATTGGTTGGACTGTTTTCGCGCTGGGGAACGCGTTACCTTTATTCTAAAAAACACTTTTTTAAATAAAAAACAACAACTTAAATTCTAAAAATCTCTCAACCTGCCAACGTCACCCCAAACACCCAACCCCCCGAAACGATGTTCTGCGCCTTGGAGCAAGTTCTTTTATTTGAAAAGCAACCTTTAATACTGAAGACCTCAAATTCTAAAAACCTCAAATTCTAAAAATCTCAAATTCTAAAAACCTCCAATTCTAAAAAACCTCCAATTCCTAAACCTCAAATTCTTAAACCTCAAATTCTAAAAACCTCAAATTCTAAAAACCTCCAACAACCCCCCCCCCCCACAGTGGGAAACGGGCGAAACCATGTCCTCCTGGGACCGGTTCTGCGCCGAAGAGTACGAAGTGCTGATGCGGCAGGACGAGGCCGATCGGGACGAACAGGACACCGATCCGGGAGAGAGTGATCGGGATGGGGGCAAAGAGGGCGGCGCGCCCCATGCGCAACTGTGAGTGTTGGGGGGGGGGGGGTGAGGTGCTGGTTTGAAGGTTGGTACACCTGGGGCAGTCCCATGCCCTGTACAGTGTAAAGTAAAGTGTCAAATGTAAAGTCAAATGCAAAGTCAAATGTTAAGTCAAGTGTCAATTGTGTATCCATATCTTATTTTTCGTGCCCAAATCTTATGTTTTTTTGTATCCAAATCTTATGTCGAAAAATAAGATTTAGATACAAAATTATAAGATTTGGATACGAAAAATAAGATTTGGACACACAATTGACACTTTACTTTACATTTGACACTTTACTTTACTTTACATTTGACTTTACTTTTGACACTTTACTTTACACTTTACTTTACACTTTACACGCTTGGGATTGCCACCTGGAGGGAATCCCAGGCCCTGTAAAATGTCGAATGTCACGCAAAGTGTCAAAAGTAAAGCATGAAAATTCCCGGCAAAATGGCAAACGTGTTGTGGGTAGTGTTCATACGGGACTGACTTTTCGGGATCGGGATCGGGATTGGCTTTTTGAGATTTCGGGATCGGGATTGGGCTTTCGGGATTGGGATTGTTTTTTTGAGATTTCGGGATCGGGATTACGTTTGAACCGTAGTTGTGGGTATGGAAAGGCCCATTTTTGCTATGAACCTTCACGAAAATTTCTAACGCAAAAATAAACCCCCCTCCAAAAGCCCTCCCCCCCCCTCGAAAAAGCCCCCCTCAAATTTTGCTGTCGAAATAATAAACCCCCTGGGGGTATTTCGAGGAAATGCGGTATTTTATCCCCCAGAATATAACTCTGCAAACTTTGATTTAAAAAAATCTCCATTTTTCAGCGACTGTGATTCAGACGATGACGATGTGCATGTGATTGTGCCGCCGTGATAAAAATTTCTCTCCGATTTTTTAAAACTTCGATGCGCAGGTTTGTTGATTTTCTCTAATTTTCATCAATTTTTTTTTCTATTTGAGGGGTTGGAATCTGAATTTCGCTAAATTGTGGATTTTGTGTCGCTGAAATCTTGTCCTAGATGGTATCGTTTTTTTTGCGTTTTTCTTTTGTTCATTTCATATGTCATTTTTCTTTCCCATTTTGGTGAATTTTTCGTGTCCATTTTAAGTGAAATTTCTTTCGAAATTAAGTTTTCCATATTTCGAGTTGTTTTTAACGCGTTTTTTTCAGAATTTGAGCGGATATCATTCATTCATCTTGCCATTGAGTATACCCACTAAAATACCGTATTACCTCGAATTATCCCCCCTTGAATTAACCCCCCCCCTCGAATTAACCCCCCCCTCGAATTAACCCCCCCTCAAAATGGGCTGGGGAAATAATAACCCACCCCTCGAAATACCTCCCCCCCCCTTCGGAATGATGTACATCATGTACGTAATAAATACGTCATGTATGCAATGTACATGATGTTTATTACTGTTAATTTGTATTGCAGCTACACATAGAGTAGTTTGTGTAGCTATCTACGTTTTTATGTCCAAATATATCCTGTTTGGACACATTTATTACCTATTTTGGGTACGCAAATGCCTACTATTTACTACGATCCTTACGAAAATTTCTGACGAAATAATAAACCCCCCCCCCTCGAATCACCCCCCCCCCTCGAATTAACCCCCCCCCCCCCTCAAATTTTGCTGGCGAAATAATAAACCCCCATGGGGGTATTTCGAGGTAATACGGTATGTTTTAAATCCTTAAATTTTCAGATATTAGCCTGCTAAAAAAATTTCATGCAACTGTGACAAAAGCCAGTTGAGTTTTTACTTCAATTATTTTTATTCACCTGTTCTGACTGAGGCTTTTCTCAATATCTGTCTTCGTTTAAAAAATACCGTAATCCATGGAATAATGCCCCTGTTTTATTTTCCCATAACGGCTCAAAATAATAAATTTTATAAAAAATGGTGATAAAAATTGGCAAGTTAACACACTGTTTGATGAAATACGGTAGCCATTTCTGGATGTTAAAAATACCTTTTGATGTCTCATGACATTTTTAGTGGATTAGCATGGTGCAAATGGATTTGCATGTGCAAATGTAAGCTGTGGGAAATGTGTGCAGTATATTCGTCCGACCGCAAAGAATGCGTCCAAAATTACTTATGTATCAGTCGATAATGCGCTAGAAGGATACTTATGCACTCACTTGCACAAAATCGAAAATTATCATAAAAACATCGTCTACAAACGCCGAATGTTTTTTTACTGAATAGACTTTTCCTCATTTTTTCGAACAACTTTTCCTCATTTTTTTGGAACAACTTTGCTTTTATAAACGATGACGTCATGATGGAGTTTTTTCTTCAGAATCGAGTCCATCCATCGAGTATAGGAACTTCCCACGTCCCTGTGCCATTACGCATCTAAACCCATCACGCATCTAGAACCGGCACGCATTTAACTATAAATATGCAAATACAGCATGCTGAAAATATGCAATAAAACACATGACCTTAAAGGTTAAAATCTATAAAAAGTATGAAAATTAGCGACTTTGGGTGAAAATTAGGGTAAAATTGCTCAAAAGCACTCCAGTCCAGATAGCTAGGCAATCAGGGGGGGGGGGCTGTTCAGGGGAAAGTAAGCAAAAAGTTTTGCCTCTAGGATAGGTAGCTGGGCGGTTGGGGGGGGGGGGGGTTACCCGCCCCCCTCTCTTACCCCTGTGGGTATAATGGGTCTACATGCGTCATGGGTTTACATGCGTAATAGGCCTGACCCCTTCCCACATCTCCCATTTGCACATGCAAATCGATTTGCACATACAAAATGCGTATCCACCTAACGTGTCTTCAAACACAATTTTATTGCCGCAAACAACAACAAATTGATATCTTCAAATTTACTTTCACTATAATAAACATTTCTCAAGGTGAAATAATTTATTCTGTACTCTGGAAGTCGGCACATAAATTACCGGTAATTTTCGTGTTTTGTAAATTACGCATTTTATTGGCACTGTTTGCGTGCAAAGTTGGGAAAGAATATTTTTGCAAAAATGTCACTATTAAAATGGAGATATGAATACTAAAATATTTGAGGTAATTTACCATTTTTTATTGTTTTGCGAGTGTAATTTTTTTGCAATATGTCTTGGTGCTTGGTGGCATTCCCGCACTTTGTAGAGTGTCAAGTAAAATGTCAAAATGTCATACAAATTTGTCAGATATCATGCAAAATGTCAAAGGTTCAGTAAATTTTTTTCTTTTTTCGTTTTAATTGACATTTTACATGACATTTAACAGTTGACTTTACAGTGCGGGACGGCGAGAACTCGGCCGTAAAGTAAATCCAGCCGAAAGGCATAGTTGTACAAACGTATTTACGTTTACTCGATAAATACGTATACTCGAGTGCTGCGTAAATACGTTTACGTTTCCTCCCGAAAAAATACCGGTACTCAGTTACTCGCGTACTTTTTGATAGTACGCGAGTACAGAAAACGAGTATTTACTTTGACATGAAACTGACAATTTGGGCAACTGTTTTTGAAAACTATGATGTCATTTTATCACTTTCTCGATTTTTCAATCTTCACAGTTGAAATAAACTTGAAACTTGAAAGTCAGCCAACTCTGCAAGTATGAAAACAACCTCATTTACATTCAAAAGCTTTTATTGCTGGAAACTCAGTTTACACAGTGAATTTGCACCGGCACTGAGTTTTTCGTCACTGAATAAAAAATCAATTTTCTTTGTGATAATACCCTAATGTATTTTCCAATTTTGTACTCTGAAAGAAGCCAATATTTTGTTAACTATTGGTAAAATTAACTGTAACCGAAAATACAGTGACTGTATTTTCCTAAACTTATTTTTAACAGTTTATATTTAAACGATATTTTATATGATAAGTGCCCATAAAACGCCAACCATGTATTATTTCAAGGAGAAATTTTGACAGATTTTGATGTTTAAAATTTATGATCTTGAAGGTACTCGTTTAAAGTTTGATATTTATAAAATCCCACTTTAGAAGGAAATTGTTGTTGTTGCAATAAAACAATTCTCACTGACTGAGTTAGGTATCTCAGGAAATATACCGCATTTGCTTGAATAATCCCCCTGAGGGATTATTATTTCGTCAGACTTTTTTGAGGGGGGAACTATTCGAGGGGGGAATTATTGTTTCGTCAAAATTTTCAAGCATGTTTCTATCAACACATTTAATGAAATATGCTTTATTAACACAAGAACGTGCCATTATGTAAAGATTGGGCACAAACAATTGATCAAATCTTTTAAGGGGGGAATTATTCGAAGGGGGGAATTATTATTTCCTCACTCGTCTTACACGGGGGATTATTCGAGGGGGGGGGGGGAATTATTCAAGGGGGGAACTTTTCAAGCAAATACGGTATCCTAGTATATGCAATAATTTTTTTTTCTGGATGACACAATTTATTTCGTATCCAAAAATGTTGCATTTTACGTTTGAGTAGTTTCACTGTATCCAAAATAGACTAAATGGTGTGCCCATATTTTTTCTCGCTTTGTGACCCTGATTCATTTCATATCACCCGTTATTCTTTTTTTTATAGGGAAATAAACTTTTTATATTGTTTATACTGGGTGAGTGTTTGTTCTGGATGAATGCAAATGGATTTAAATTTATAGTCTTATTTTTAGTTCAAAAAGTGTTTTCGTCAATTCAAATTTTAATTTATAAATGTCCAGAAAAATATCCATATTAGATTATTTTTACCATTAATATATAGGTAATTTCCGGAATTTGCACTTCTCCAGTAGTCTACCTATTTTACCTATTAAAATACATATTCATGTATCCTTACGCATAATTGAATTGTCATTCAATTTTTTTCAAATTGGTTTGAAGTTAATGCTCAAATTTTGTCGCTTCGCCTTGAATTCGAAAAAATGAAATGTTCAACATGCTTCAATTTTTGTATCATAATCGCATTTTGGTAACACATCCTTTAGTGTATTTGAAAAAAACTTTAATTCCCCCAGCGACAACTTAAGTCGTAACTAGTATAAGCGCCATGGCGCTAGCGCCAAAGCAAAAAGAGCCATGGTGCTTCTGGCGCTTGGCGCCATTTTGCTCTGGCGCCATTGGCGCTTGACGCTATGGGTCGGACAAGCGCCATGGCGCTTGGCGCCAAGGTTCTGGCGCTTTTCACATCACTAGTCGTAACTGATAAGTCAACTCAAATGGCTAGTCGCTGATAACTAGGCTACCGTATTTGGTTGAATAAATCCCCTGGGAAATTATTTTTTCAGTGTTTTTGGGGTGGGGGCTATTCAAGGGGGGATTATTAGATTGTTGAGATTTTCAAGCATGTTTTTATTAACTCATGTTATGAAATATGCCTTATAACCAAAATAAAATGCTATTTTTGTTTGAATTTGACACAATTTGATCTATCATATGCCTAAGGGGGAATTATTCGAGGGGGCATTATTTTTCCTCACACGTTTAGCGGGGAATTATTTAGCGTGGGGTATCCCAGTAAATTTCTTAGTTAAAATGCTCAAGCCTGTTTGTCACTTAACTTAAATAGCACTTCGAACTTAAGTTTGAACTTAAAACTTAACACTTGACATTTTCTTGATTGGAATGTACCTAAATGGAAGATTTTGTTCGAAGCCCGAATAGGTAAGTAAACTGCGTTCGGATCAAGTCCGGCAGTCACTTTTTGAACGGACTTCTGACGCTACAACTCACGCTATGGGGGGAGTTAAGAGCTGAAATTTGGGGGGAATATAGCCGACATTCCCCCCCCCCCTACTATATACCAACGCAGATGCGACGGCGACCCGTGTTAGTGTGGGTCACCGTATATGCAAAAAAAATTGTGCGGTTTTCGCTGTCCGGATCAAGTCCGGCACCCAAAGTGGTGAAGAACCAGTGGGTGCCGGACTTGATCCGGACAGCGAAAACCGCACAATTTTTTTTTGCATATACGGCGACCCACACTAAAACGGGACGCCGTCGCATCTGCGTTGGTATATAGTAGGGGGGGAATGTCGGCTATATTCCCCCCAAATTTCAGCTCTTAACTCCCCCCATAGCGCGAGTTGTAGCGCCAGAAGTCCGTTCAAAAAGTGACTGCCGGACTTGATCCGAACGCAGTTTATAATTATTTTTTATTTTCATGCCGAACTGAAGTTTGTTTGTACGAAATTTGAATTTGTTTTTTTTTAAATTGAAAATTGAATTTTATTTTCATACTGAACAAAATTTGTTCGAAATTAAAATATGTACATAAACACTACTTGACCGCATATTTTTACTGCATCACAACTTTTTCGTGTTTTTGTAAACACCTTCCCGGTCACGTCCGGCAGCCATTTTTTGATTTTACTTCTTATATCCTATCCCCAGTTCTAGGGTGCCCCCGAGACTGAAACTTGGGGGAGATATTGTCGCAACCCCCCTCTACTTTGCATGAATTGGGGGGGTCGCGGCGACCCCTCCAATTCATGCGAAGTAGAGGGGGGTTGCGACAATATCTCCCCAAAGTTTCAGCCTCGGGGGCGCCCTAGAACTGGGGATAGGATAAAAGAAGTAAAATCAAAAAATGGCTGCCGGACGTGACCGGGAAGGTGTTTACGTTTGTGCTACTGACCGAAAAGTCGAAAATAACTACCGTATTACCTCGAAATACCCCCAGGGGGTTTATTATTTCGCCAGCAAAATTTGAGGGGGGGATAATTCGAGGGGGGGGTCTATTATTTCGCCAGAAATTTTCGGAAATTCCCCATACGCAGACGTAGAAAAATCGAACAATCACATAGATTTATATGTGTTTATAGGCATATATTACTATATATACACAAAAACTCTTCCCTAACGTCACTTAATCATCAGTGTTAACGTGTGTTCTGCATAGTACAGATCACAAACTGCGGTATTTGTCATGTACGTTCACGTTACACTCAATTTTAGGGGGGGTATTTCGAGGGGGGGGGTTTATTATTTCCTCAGCCGAAATTTAGGGGGGGTATTTCGAGGGGGGGGGTTTATTCAAGGGGGGATAATTCGAGGTAATACGGTACTTTTATGCTTAATAATTTTGCTAACGCAGGTTCAAAGTTATGTCAAATGTACAATGATGCGATTTTTATTTCATGAATTCTGCATCCGATCAAAATTGTGATGCTTTTTCCGTTGTGTTTGTTAGTTTCAGATTTAGAAGCTTATTCAGAATTTTATTAATGCTGAAATGTTTCCAAACCACGCATTGTATTTATGTTCCCCGAGCAGTTGACTTTTCAGATTTTTTGCGGCGGGGGGAGTTAATCAAGGTGGAAGGTGGCCCCTGGTGCCACTATCAGACGCTGTAAAATATCAAATGTCACTCAAAGTGCCACGAGTAACTTACATGAACTTTGACACTTTGCATGACATTTTACATTTTACAGGGGATTTTACTTGACATTTTACACTTCACTGAGTGCCGCCCGGTGCCCGTGTGAAATGTTTTTCTAGGTCGATTTTGCACTAGTTTTGTTTGCATGTGCAAATTACAGCTAGGTACTTTATTTTATGATATTTTTTATTTCTTTTGTCTACCCCAAGAACTCTCGCCTTGCACGTTTTAAATATTTTGATCTATCGCATTCAAAAACCAATTATCCCAGCGCCATTTTGAACCTTGTTTTTTCGCGCGCCAATTTTTGGCCCAATCAAAATTTGAATTTTCGCATGGCACATGTTTTTGAATTGTTTAGAAGAGCGTTTTTCCATTGTTTAGTGCCCCCTGCGAACCAAAAACAACGTCCAAAGATTTATATTTTTAGCTACCGTAAATTCACGAATAGAGCGCCATTTGTGGAATATTTTAGGACCCATTTTCTATGCCGCCCCGATGCCTGGTTACATTCGAAGCATCTACAATTTAACAGTCGACAACTCCAAAAAGTCGATTTCGATATTTTTCAGTTATTTTCCTTTTTTTGGAAAGTGCATGCATAAGTATCCTACTGGAGCGTTATCGACTAAGACGTAAAAACAATTAATTAAACAACACTTGGTGGTCTGCCGAGCATTGTTATGTAAAAACGCCAGGACTTTGGCGCCAAGCGCCAAAAGCGCCACGGCGCCTTTCAGAGTTCCAGCGCCAAGCGGCAATGGCGTGAGATCAAAATGGCGCTAAGCGCCATGGCGCTTGATGTCCTGGCGCTGGCGTCAAGCGCCAACGCCAAGCATTTTGTTCCTTGAGCCGAGTATACATGGCGCCAAAAGCGCCATGGCGCTTTTACATCACTAGCCGAGCATACCTAAAATTTACTCAAAGTTTCCTCACAAAACTACCCCCCCCCCCCCCCAGGGGAATGCAAAATGTTGCAATCTAGAAAATGTAAAAATCTACGAAAATTGAATTTTGCCGCGCAAACAATTCACTCTAAAATAAATTTTCCCGGAATTTTATCCATGCAACTAGAAATGCATTTGCACAGAAACGAATTCCCCAGGGGTTTGCAATTTCCGGTTTTCAGCGATGGGTGGAGCTTCCCTTTTATTTACTAATCACTTTCTATTCTTTTGTGTCTATCATGATACTCAAGGTGAGATTAATCATGTAGATTTGGAATGGTAAAATATCAAGTGGATGTCTTTTGCACTTGGGTGTCTTTTTGATTGGTGTTGTTTGTTAGACATCTAACCGTAGTTTGATGTTATAAATAGTCCACTAATTCCAAACTCTTAATGACAACTGTCATATATCGTATGAACAATATTCAATTTCAAAAACTCTCAAAATTTATTAAACTCATCACATTTACACTGATTTTATTTTTGGCTGGATGTGGTGCACCATAACATGCTTTTTTACACTAGTGACTTCATTCATAAGAATGCGCACACTTTTTATATGATGCTTCTTAAGCAAGGAAATTTGCATATGTAATTTCAAAATAGCAAACCATAAACTAGTAAAAACTAAGTTATGATATCTCAAATCTGTTTTACTATTTCTGTGCAAAATATTCAGCCAGTCAATACGTTTCATCAAATTTGGAGCTGAAAAATATTTTTTGAAACTATTCTTATGATGTCTGATGCACCAGTTGTCTAGTGAGGCACTTGCTTTAACAATAGAATATGCAAATGATGTGCACTGAGCAATTGAGTAAATTGGCTATCTATATATCCTCAAAAAGAGTCTTGCAAATGCATGCATTCCATGCAACATGCCTACAATTTGCACCAGGAAATCTCATAATTTCCTATGTCTATTTGCCTCAAGGTTTTTTTCCAGTGTGATCATTCAAATTGGTAATTTTTGAGGGCCAAACTACAGTGACATCGGTGAAGTTTGTCTTACTGATTTACTTTACTGTAACACCACTTTACTTTAACTGTAACTTTAGTGACAAGTAAGGCGCTCCACACGCTGGAAACGCTGGAATGTCAACTGGTTTGGAGTCAACTCATTTTAGCTGAATTGAGGTAGCAGGATTATTTTCAAGTGCATATGTGGCAATGTCAAAAGGAATCAATATTGCCATGTGCATTTGAACATGGTTTCGCGACCCATAAACGAAAATCTTGATGAAAACCATTCGACCAGTTGACATTGGGATGTCAACTGATGTCAACTGCACCAACCGGTTTTCATCAAGATTTCAGTCTATGGGTTGCGAAACCATGTTCAAAATATGCACATGGCAATATTGATTCCGTTTCGACATTGCTGCATGTGCACTTGAAATTGTCATGCAACCAAAATTGAGCTAAAATCGAGTTGACACTGAAACCAGTTGACATTCCAGCGTGTGGAGCGCCTAAATGACATCTAAATATCACTGACAAGTATTTTCTTTTAAAAATGGACTTACTTAAGTTTGCACATTCATTGGCTTAACTTTATAACTTTACTTAACACCACTTTAGCACTTTTTACAACATTTCCACTGCAGTTTTTCAAGTGAAGAACTAGAAAACCATTTTAGAAGTGATAGGTGAAAAGCTCCACTTTGCTTTGAATGTTTTTTTAATTTCTCATTTCACTATTCACTTTTACAAATGTTTATTTTTACTTCTCCTCTTGCGAAATTGACACTAACCCGACAACTCCCATGTGTGTCACTGTTAAATTTACCATTTTTTCCAAATTTGGGCCACACTGTAAAAAGAGGGATTATTACCATATGCCTTTTTGTTGTGTGTTCAAATGAATAAGATGTAAATATGTATAGAAAATTGCCATGTGATGGAATAGATCATGCTGTGCGCACCTGTTTTCTCATGGAAAATGCTGGAAAATTTATGCAATTTTTCACTGGTTTTGACGTGTAATTTTCCGTCAATGTTTCTTTTTGCACGAGGAAATAATTGATCTATAACCAAATTCAGATTAGCAAGACTATTTTGTGTTGGTCTCTAATAATTTTTACGCATCTAGGCGCCAGAGTTTTTTAACTGCATCCAAAATTCAAATTGGTTCAAAATTACCTGTCTCTAAAATCTTCCGCGAAAAATTCTTTTGTAATTTTATTTGCAAAATTTATGTTGTGTGATTCAACTAATTGAGCGTGAAATTCGTGTAGCGTGAATCAACGTTTATCAATTTTGTCGACCACGATTTTGCGTATTTACACCTAATTTTACATTTTACACAGTATAAAAGACCCGAATGTTTTGTACACTTAAAACGATTTGCGCTGGGACCAATTTCTAATTTTGTCAAGTGACATGAAATTTTTAGGTGCTGATAAAAATTGTGATGAAAAATCGTATTTGCTCAAACAATTCCCCTGGGGAATTTATTTTGCATCTGACTTTTGAGGGAGGGGGAATTATTCGAGATTGGAATTATCATTTCGTCAAAATTTTCATGTGTGTTTCAATCAAATCTTTATTGACAAAATAACCAGCTTTTTTGGTTCAAATTGGACCTGACAAATTAATCATATGCCTAGAGGGCATTTTTAACAGGGGGGTATTATTCAAGCAAATACGGTACTTGACACTTTTCTTGTCAATTGTCAACTTTAAGAACAGGCTCCAGGTAGGATTAGTCTGCCAACTAAATGTCTTAATGTCCATTGCGTTTTTACACATTGTATTCATGGATCAGACCAAATGTTTGGTCATTTACTTGACAGCATGCGACCCACGAATTTCTGTTATTCCCTTGGGTTTGATGTACATGTATAATAATGTTGGTTGTAAGTTTTCTTTAACTGGGTATATAATCCATCGCATGGGTATACATTTGAGCGAATTGAATGTATTTTTTCTTCAAATTTTTGTTTGAACTTTTTGTTTATTTTTTATCATACACACTAGTTGCCAACAGAAATTTCTAAAACTCTATATCAGCTCTAAACGCATACATAAATATATAAGTTTACTGGAATGAGGTGGCTGTCAACTAGTTATGTTGGGCATTGAAAAAAACGCATTTTGCTAAACTCAAATGCATTCAAAGCTGATTTATGAGTTTTCGAAATCTTGGATGCGAACTAGTGCTGTTGGCACATTGCCATACGCTCGACTTAACTACTTACTAAATTGACTTATCACATAAAGTACCGATTTTCTTGTCACTTTATCCAGACCAATTATGCACATCAAATAACAATTCTCCGCAAATTCCATTCAGTGTAAACAGTTATTAAATTACCAGTGTCTTTCTTGTTGTGCAAATGCATTTAAATGCCTGGGGCCAGGTTCAATTAAAACGCAAGGCGCACGTTAGGCGCCCGATAAGCTATTAGGGGCCTACACACACTAGTTGACAAAGACACCAAAAGTCAAATGGTTCCCATCCCAATTCAAAGCTTGCTCACGAGCCGATGAACAACTTTCAAATGCGAACGTGATGTATCATGTTGGAAATGCAGCTGTAGTGTTGAGAACGATATTGCGGTATGTGCTATGAATGAAGTAGATGTGTATTTAACAATAATGTGTATTGTTACTCGTGAACAAGCTCCGAATCGGGACGGGAACCAGTTGACATTTGGTGTCCTTGTCAACTAGAGTGTATGGCCTCACTGCATGACACTTCGCGCGTGTCGGGCCGCGCGCCTTACCTTCAAATTGAGTCTGGGCCCTGTGGTGGTCACAACTTTCTTGACAACCTTGTAAATCGAGGCTAATCCCATGTCCCATCGTAAATTGGCACGTTGACAATTCACAATTGGTGATAAATGTGTGGGAATGCATTTCATTGGTGATTTTCATGTTTGCCTATTTTTTACCGTAATCGTTCTAACGGAATGGCGGGATTTTGTACTTTTTTGTCTGGGCTTTTTTTAATATCATGAATATGTTGGAAAAAATTGGCGTCATTTCGCTATTGGCACTGCTCACATTACTGCCAATGAACTAAAAATTTGGGAAACTCATAATCAACTTTGAATGGCATTTGAGTTTAATATAATTGGATGTTCGTCAACTACAGTTGACGGAGAGTAAAAATAACTGATTCCAGTAAACTCAAATGCGTTCAAAGGCTTATTTATGAGTTTACTATATTTTGAAAATTGCATCGTTTCATTTCACTGTGTGTGCAACACCATTTCTACAATGATACCGGTGCCGCGCCATTAAAAAGGCACTAAGCGCCATGATAAAATGGCGCCAGCGCCAGTGGCGAATTTTCGATTTCGTTCAATTTCGTTTTAAATTTAAATTCAATCTCAGTTTTGAATGAGCGCAAAAATAAGACATAATGTGTCATTATATTCGGAATAATATGATATTTTTCAGTGCTTCCCCCGTTTTGATTTGTTCCAAAATCACTCAATGTTCACACTTCCCGTGTGTTCATTTGAAATAGGTAAGTATAAACAAACTACCTGTTTGCACAGTGGGCTAAATGTGTGTTCAATTTTGAGTGTAGTTTATTACATGTCGCATCATTTTCGCAACCCTTAGGCCATGTGTAAGTTTTACTGTTTCCACATGCAAATATGAATTTGCAAAATCATAAATGTGTATGATAGTGAAAAGTGATGTATGCTGGTTTCAACTAAAATAAAAAAGACTTTCTGTCTGCAAAATGGAATGTCCCATATTGACCAGTTACAATTTTGCAAACCCTCTTCTGCATATGCAAATGTGTCAACAGGTGCCTCTCCTAGACCCTGTAAAATGTCAAATGTCATGCAAAGTGTCAAAGGTCATGTGAAATATCATGCATAGTGTCTAAAGTCATGTAAAATGTAAAATGTCATGCAGTGTCAAAAGTCATTTTTTACACTCTGTAAAATGCCATGCAAAGTGTTTAGAGTCATAGAAAATGTCAGATGTCATTCAAAGTTTCATAGGTCACGTAAAATGTTAAATGTCATGCATAGTGTCAAAAGTCTTGTAAATTGTAAAATATCGAGCAGTGTCAAAATTCATGTAAAATGCACTGTTAATAAGGCGAACGGGCTAATTTTCCAATCCATTTTCCGGGCGTGTCTAAAGTCTAAAGTCTAGACTCTAAAGTCATGGAAAATGCCCTGGAAAATTAGTCCGTTCGCATTTTAACACGGCATTTAACATGACTTTGACACTTTGCATGACATTTTACATGTTACATGACGTGATACACTTTGCATGACATTTTATATTTTACATAGCATTTTACAGGGTCTGGGACTGGCACCTGGTCACTTACCTGGTACTCTACACTTAGTTCAATTTCGAGAATACATACATTTTATATCAAAATACATTGCTCATCATTTGCTTGGGGCTCATTGAGTGTTCGCACTTTCGAGTGTTCCCCTGTTCGCAGATTGAAATATTTAGAGTACATTGGTGGAAAATTGTTTGAAATTACCGTATTTATTTTCCTGAGATTTTTTTATGATTTTCGAGATACCTGTGCAAAATGCAAATAGATCTGCTAAAACTGATTTGCACAGAGTCAGCATGCACAAACATTGTAACCTGGTGGCACACCCAGACACTGTAAAATGCCCTGTAAAATGGCAAATGACATGCAAAGTGGCAAAGGTCTGCATGCAAATGACATGCAAAGACAAAGTGGTAAAATGTTTTAAAAAAATCTTATTTTTGTTTCCTTGTTTGACATTTTTCAGTCAATTTTACATGACTTGTGCCACTTTGCATGTCATTTTACATTGTACGGGGAATTTTACAGGACTATTGACACTTTGCATGACATTTCACATTTTACAGGGTATTTTACATGACTATTGACATTTTGCGTCACATTTTACAGTGTCTGGGTTTTACCTATCTGGATTTCAATTCAGTTGTTTATGTGTTCCAAACAATATGCAAGCAATTTGTGCTAAGCATAAAAATTCCGCACAATTTTCCGCCGCTGCCGAAATCCGTGTGAATTTCAACAGGGTCCATTTATTTCACATTTTCAACAGTTCATGGTGCAAATTGCTTGCATCATTTTGACGCGGCACAAAATGCTTGGATTTCCACATGGATTTCAGCACTACAATAGTCGATTTGAAGCTAATTTTTCAGGCGCCATTTGCATAATGTGCATTTATAATTGTGTCGCCACCCACTGTGAATTGTGCTGTTTGAATGGCGCCATGGCGCTGGCGCCATTTGTTGGCGCGGGTGTCATGGCGTTTTGAACATTGTATCGGATATTTGGGATCAATTTCGCGCGTACATACCTAACAAGAAAAGTTGCAGGTAATAAGTATGTATATTGTAAGTGGTGTACTCTACTTGCCGCAGTGATATCTACCATAACCCATCTGAATAAAAAATTTAAATCTTTTATTTTCTCCATGCATATTACATTGTTTCTACAATTTATCCGTGGATTTGTTGCATTGTTTATCAGTTGCTTTAATCACTCAAAATAAGGTAACATTCTCTGGATTGAAACATGTTTTTTTACAGTATTTACAACTGGATGATGGCGCCATGGCGCTGGCGCCAAGTTTTGGCGCTTTTCCAATTCCCATCACTACATGTCGTGTTCGAGCATTTTGACTAATTGCCGTTTGGTCTGGGCTAATCCTGTTTTAATTTTATCCGTGCGTGACCGATTTTTGATCGTCACAATTATTAGCATGCCGATTTTTAACACATTGTGTGAAGACTGTTTTACCTAGGCAGAAATTTGTGCTATGATGAGAATTTTTGAAACTTGAGTCGAAATAAACAAACTTTTGACTTGGAATTTCGCTCGGGTTAGCCGAAATTATCCAAAATCCGACTCAAATCAAATAGTGCATATTTTTCAAGTTTTTTTTGTTGCGAGATTACGTTTCATATGATTTTTATTACAATGCGACCCGGAATATTTTTTTGAACCGATTTATGACTCGGGTCTGATTTCGGGCTCTAGGTAACTCTGGAATTTTTTTAAGCTGGAAACCAACATTTTTAAATATTTTTAGAACATTGAAATAGCAGTTAAAATCTGATTAAAAATTCAAGAAAATGTTTACACTTTTATCTATCTTCATTTGCTTTTTGTTGCACGTAGACACTCGTATTTATGTTTTGTAAATAATGACTCGCCCACAGCTCTAATATTTAATTGTGTTAAATCGCAAATTGTATTTACGTGTAAATATACCATCTGCGCAACGGTAATGTAATTAGTCCATCTTTTATTAAGGTTTTATTTAGATGCTATATGCCTATTTTATGTCTGCGAAAAATATACATTTCCTTCCGGTATAATTTCATTTTGCACTTGACAAATTTTATTTCACACTTTACGATTTACACGCAATTTTAGCAACTTGTACCACACTAGTTGAGGACACCAAATGCCAACTGATTCGTCGACACTTGAGCAACCTCCGAATTGGTATGGGGACCAGTTGACATTTGGTGTCCTTCTCAACTAGAACTCAATGTCAACTAGGCCCATAGAATCTGGTCCCAGACCCAATTTGTCATTTGCCTTGCTGACGTGGTGCACCGCACACTGTTGCACCAGTTGATTGCATAGCAATGCATCAGCTTTTTTATGATCGGTTCATCAGCGGTCATGCGAGACTGGCGATTTTTATAGCACAATGATATGACACTGGGTTGGCTGGGTTAGGGGTGTTAATTTGGTGTGGTTTTTGGAAAATGAAATGGAAATGATATTCTTAAATGTAAAAAAATATCACTTTTTAGATAAAGTATTTGGTCAAGTTTTTCTGAATATATGGATGAAAATTCAGTTATAATAGTTAAGTCATTAAATCAAATTTCAAGATATTAAAAAGTGTGTGTAATGTGAGAACTCCCCAACATGCTTGTATTTTCCTAAAATTGTTTCAAAAGACTGGCTATTTTCAGTTGAAAATTTACAAAGATGTAAAAACCTAAACTCAAGTTTCAGTGCCAAACTAAAAAGCACCAAAAAAGTATTTTTGTAAATGCAAATACCTTTTAACAACTCTGCTTTATGCACACTGCATTTAACTACATAGTACCCAATAAATACATAGATACAATATAAACCTAGCCATCTATTTACAGGTAAATTGATGTGCTTCCAATACATTGCACATACTGAGTTTTATGACATTTTGTGGGTCCATAGAGATTGGCTTTCTATGATGTTTGTGATGATTGTGTTTTCTGACGGTGATGTGTGCACTTTATTGTCTGATTTATTGCTTTACCATATTAAGTTGTGTCTGTGTGGTTATTTGACCAGGGTTCTATTTTGTTAGTTGATAAGTGACAGAATAAGTGGCAAGTGGTGGGAAGAAGTGTTGTGGGCAATATCCTAGTAAATGACAAGTGAACTTTTAAGTGGGCTTTTCAGTTTTTTTCTGGGAACTGTTATTACACTTTTCCTGACATTTTACAGGGTTTTACAGGTTTTAGGGTACCATATCTTTGAAACCGTTCCCCATACAACTAAAAAATTTCTAAATTCCTGTTATTCCATGGAATAAAGACATGCAATATACACAGACATATTTATTACATATACTCGGCGGACATGATACTCTGCCCTCGCACTGATTTATGTCTCGTGTTGGAAGCGTGCCAATGATTATTAAATCATGCGATTTTGATAAAAAGGTGAAAAAATTCATCGATGTGAATATGTTAATGAACCACATTATAACAACAATCGATTTTGTCATCTTTTTATGAAACTCGCACGCGTGACCTATTGTTGGCACACTTCCAGCGGGAACCACGCGTGCAAGGTGTAAAGTAACCGGCGTATACAGCAAAATACATAAATACATCCATATGTATATCAATCTGTCCTTTCTACAAATTTAGTTTGAATGATGTGAACCACTGATTGCCCAGCTAACATGTTGCATGTGTCCAAAATCTCTACTTATGTACAATGTAAAATGTGTCTACCGTATTCCATTGAATATGAACTCTGGTACCAGTCCCTGTCAATTTTAAGTCCAGTGTCATGTTTCGTGTCAAATGTCATACAGATTTGTCAATTGACAAGAAAAGTTTCCAAAGTTCAATCAAATAATATTTTTTTCTTTTTTTCTTTTGTTTTACAGTTTACTTTTACTCATTTAACTTGGAGATCACTTTTACATGACATTTTTTGTTGTCTTTCAATTTTCTATAGAAGTTGTGTAACGTAAAGTAAAAGGTTTTGGGCCTCACCAAATAGAAGATGTTCTATTCAGAGTAATACGGTACCAAATCCCGAAACGTCTCAAAATGGACATCTTCCGCTAGCGACGCTAAATTTAACTGCAAGTTTCCTACCTCAAATTGTCTAAACTTAATTTAGTTGTGATGATTGTGCAGTTCATTGTATGTCTTCCATTTTCCAGTCATTTTGATATACTGTGGTGAAATTAGGGTGTTGTAGGGGTCTCAAATAAGCCCCCAGCCAGAAAAGTGCCGCTATAACTGTCTCCCCGATTTAGACTCCGGGCGCTATTTCCGGACTATTTCTTCCTTGTTTTTGTTTTTTTTTTTTTGGGGGGGGGGGGTCATTTTGGCGCTTGGCGCCAAATCCATGGCGTTTTTCAAATCTGTAGCCATTGCACAATTCAAAAAATATGGCGCCTAGCGCCAAGATCGACCCAGAAAAAGGAGCACCAGACCCTAAAAATGTGCCAGTTTGAAACAAATGGCGCCAATGCGGTAATTTTATCACTAATCAGCATATTTTCCTGCTGCGACAATTATTTTAAGTTCTCCAAAACTATAGTAATATTTACAACGAAAACTTAGGTACCGTATTTCCTCGAAATACCCCCCGGGGGGTGATTGTTTCATAGTGGTCCCGAGAGGGGGGGGGGGGTAAACGAGGGGGGGGGGGTATTTCGAGGGGGGGGTTATTATTTCACAAGAAAATTTTTGAAAACCAGGTACGAAATTGTCGTCTGAAACGTACGCAGACGTCGAAAAATGCAACAAAAACCGCCATTTATAAGGTTCTGTAGACTAATATTAGTATGTAGATGGTGTGTACACTGTTCTAACGTGACACCGACATTGTTTTAACGTGTGTTCTGCAGTACACAGAACACAAACTACAGTTATTGTCATGTACGTTCCCTTTACACTCAATTTGGGGGGGGGTATTTCGAGGGGGGGGGTGATTGTTTCATAGTGGTCCCGAGAGGGGGGGGGGGTCAAACGAGGGGGCGGGTATTTCGAGGGGGGGGGTATTTCGAGGAAATACGGTAAATAGAATATGTCTGCGGAAATGCAATTTACTATATCTATATCTGCAATGTTCATATAAATATTCATGTTGCATGCATGTACCTATATTTTGTTTGTTCAAGTGTCACATTTTGCCCAAAATCCAAATGCTTCACCCTGTAAGAGTCCCACAAGTTTCAAATCTCACTCATATACTTCAGCTCGGCTGACATGAGTAACTGCCTAATGATCTGCACACTGAGACGGCCTTTGGTGAATTGATACAGGGTGGCCCAGGAGAAAATTGTGCGAGTGGTTGATTGACAAAAAAGTGGTACACTCGGTGGACAGCACAGTTTAAATACATCCACACATCTTGTGTCTCGCGCTCTATTCACATTTAGCATACTTATGATACACCAACACCATACTTATGCATTTTCACAAAATGTTGAGAGAGAAAAACATTTAAAAGTAAAAAGGCATAGTGCAGTACAACAAACATAATGTTTGTTGCCTATCCAGGCTTTAGTTCAGGCTGAAATCATTCTTAGAACAATTTTTATTTAATTCATGGTGACATCATTTTGGAGTGCATCATTGCAAAAAAATGCATAGCATGCAGTGCGCTGAGTACAGTAGGGTTATAAGTGGTAGGTAATAAGTGACAAGATAAGTGGTGAGTAGTCAGTAACATTTTAGGTTTAAAGTTGAGTGAGTGACATTTATATTGATCAGTAACAATTCTGAGCCACACTGGATACATTCATCTGACTCCTCAGTGTGCAGATCATTAGGCACTTACTCATGTTAGCCAAAATAGCAGGGTGTGATACTCTATTAGTTAAATTTATTTATTTATTTTTTCATAGAACATATAATTTCTATTAATCACACTTTATTCGGAATGATTTCAAAAAGTTCTAAAGTGTGTGCCATTTATTTTGGACCACCCTGTACTTAGCGTCATCAACATAGAGAAGCCTCCCGGTACGCTCTATATGCACTTTGTTACGACCACTCAGCGGGGAATGAGGCCAGACCACTTAGTATGCTAGTCGATTGGTATGCTGCCAAAAAGTTCACTTAGGATGCTGTAAGGCATCACTTGATATGACAATATGCTACGCTTGGTATGCCTGCCGAAAATCCTGGTATGCCGCCAAAAAGTTCACTTAGGATGCTGTAAGGCATCACTTGGTATGACAGTAAGCTACACCTGAGGTATGCCTGCAGAAAATACTGGTATGCTGCCAAAACGTTCACTTAGGATGCTGTAAGGCATCACTTAGTATGCTCTAGTGCTACAGTTTCAATTTTATATTATTTTTGTTTCACACTCATTTCTTTGCACACTTTAGATTCACACACAGATCGCACACTGCACACACGCTTTAGGTTCACGATTTTTCGAAGACAAGCCAGATAGGTGATCATGGATAGAACCATACGGTGGTTGGTTCTCATCCATGATTCTTGACTAACTAAATGAGTCAACTAATTTTTCTACTGACGGCACATTCTTATATTCACTATCCATATGTGAGCCACACTTAGCAACTCAAGTGGATTTAACAGATATAAGGATATAACGGCCACCTTCAAAGAAATGTCTGCTGCTTAAGCTCACATGCAGGGACGTATCCAGGATTTTTGAGCGGGGGGGGGGCTGCTTGTTTACGGGGGCCGGCGAACGGGGGGGGCTCAGCCCCCCCCTAAAATTTTTCCCTATATAAGGGCGGAAAAGCGTTTTGGCGCGCATGGAAGAATATTATGGCGCATTTTTATTATGGCGCATTTATGGAAGAATGCAGCGAAATTCGCAAAAATGTGTTCATTTCCAAGGATTTTGGTTTAAAGGGGCCGATCCACTGAAAATACACTGCATGGGGAAGAAATTGCGCGCTTGCGCGCAAAATTTTTAAGAAACATCGAAAAAAATATAGGAAAAGTTGCATTTTCCGGTGCTTTTTAGGTCTCACCCCGGGAAGGGGGGGGGCTGCAGCCCCCCCCCCTGGATACGTCCTTGCTCACATGTGCACTTTGCAGCACCATATTGCACATGGTTAATGGCTTTAAATGCGCGCCTGGTATTCCTCCTTTGACAAACTTACCGCATGCAATGATGTGACCGGGATTGACGGTGCTCATAAACCCTTTTGAAAATTACCACGCACGTTGAAAATGCGTTTGTGTGTAAATGGCATGCAAACCATGGTAAAGTGCAGTCTTGAGATGTGTAACAAATATGTATGAAACAAAAATGAATGGGAATGTGAAGTATACGATTACATGTAGCATACCAACCGTGTAAAAAATAGGTATGAAACAAAAATAAATGAGGGTTTGATGTATAGCACAATATAGCATCCTAAGTGTGTAAAATGAGCGGTATGGTAAAATTTCATGCTGTCATACTAACCATAGCACAATAGCATCTCAACTGTGCAATTAGCGCATCATCCTAAGTGATTAGCATCCTAAACGGTGCACCCTCGCGGGGAATGGGCATGTGCTCGGTGTGTACGGAAAGTAGTGGGATGGTGCATTTTCTTGGCAATTAAGCGCAATTAAGCATCCATAAAAACAAAAAAATTTAAAGTTTGAATGCTTCCTCAGTCATTTTTACTGTATTCTAAAAGTGTAAAAACGGGCCACCTGTTGTTTTTGTTGTACATTGTGCTTCTCAATAGCAAAAATTCTACAAGTGTTATTTTTCTTAGATATTGCATATTTATGTGACAGATAAAAATTTATCAGTAGTAATGTTGGTGACAATATTGGAAATGATGAAATATATTGATAATAATTTTCAAATTTTAATAGGTAATAGAATAACTGATGTTCACCAGCAATACATTGATGAGTTTAGTGAAAAACTAAATAAAATTTGAAATCGAAATCAATGAACTGAATATACTAATAAGATTGCAACTTTACTGATAATGTTTCCATCCTTTTAAATAATGTTGCATCATTGACCCACTAATTTCGGAACACATCTGTGGGGAAAAGTTAGGTTACTACATAATTCCAAACTTCAGCTATTTTGGGGCTGATCCCACACTTGCAAAAGTAACAAGAAAAGTTATTGTAAATATTTATCACTGACCGAGCATTTCACACATAACATCTACTGTATTCCATCTGAAAAAACAACTAAAAAATAGCCCGTCATGTTACATTGTTCTTACTGTGTATGAATTTCGACCTACACACACTAGTTGAAAATCGAAGTTTTCAACATTTATTTCGCTGTTTTGAACACATTTGTGTTTATCATAATTAATCATGTTTATCTTTGTCAACAGCAGTTCACGGACTCCTCATTCCGGTGAACTCAAACGAGTTTTCAACCAATTTATCGGAAAAACTTTTCTTGCCACTTAACAGGATTTTGAATTGGATCCTGAAATTTGGATACTCGCGTGGTAGAGTATAATCATGCTCGCTTTGTGTTCTTCAAAATACCAAAAATGCACTTCAAATTGCGGTGGATTGCGGTTGCACATCCAAAGATCGAAATTTGAAACTTTTCCTTTATTATATCAGCTGCAGCGCACTTATATTTCCGTTCAAGTTTCAAGTAGCAAAGCACTTGAAATTTAGAGTTTTAGAGACACATTTTAGAAATCGAAATACTTTCCGAGTTGGATAGAACTTCCGAGCATTTCTAAGTTACGCATTATACTTATCGGGTACCATAACTAGGGTGTCAAAAAAATTTTTTTACGGAAAACGGAAACGGAAACGGAAACATTTTTTCAGCGGCCGGAAAACGGAACGGAAAACGGAAAAAATTTTGCACTTGGCGGAAAACGGAAACGGAAACGGAAAAAAATTTTCAGCAGCCGGAAAACGGAAAAAGAGGCCGGAAAAACGGAAATGGAAAAATCAAATTTGCACGGAAATTGCTGAAATTTTGCTGGAAAACAGGTAAAATTTGCTGAAAATTTGCTGGAAACAGAAAATTTTTCACATCATTGACAATCTGCATGAATTTTTACCAGTTTGGCTGATCAGAAAACAGAAAGTTGAGCAAGAAAAAGGTAAAATGAGGCGGAAAAATGGAAAATTGAGGCAGAAACTGGAAAAAAGGTGGAAAAACAGGAAATTGAGGCGGAAAACGGAAAATGACCCGGAAAAACGGAAACGGAAAAAGAAGTTGCCGGAAAACGGAACGGAAAACGGAAAAAAAATTTCAGCAGCCGGAAAACGGAACGGAAAACGGAAAAAATTTGACTCCGGAAAACGGAAACGGAAAACGGAAAATGGAAATTTGACACCCTAACCATAACCACGGTTCACATTTTTCATTCCACCGAACAAAGAGTCAGTAATTTTTTGGCAAAAACAGAAATTGAGTTAGCTATTTATTTATATTCCTAATTTAGCATCAGGAAAACTGTCCAGGGACCACTCCCAGACAGTGTTATGTAAAGTGTAAAATGTCATGTAAAAGACTCTGTAAAGTGTAAAATGTCATGAAAAATGCCCTGTTAAGTGTCAAATTTTCTTTCACTTTTTAACTCGTGGTTAAACCATTTCATGACATTTTACATGTCATTTTACACTTTACAGAGTCTTTTACATGACATTTTCGTTTTGCAGGGGATTTTACATGAACTTTTATACTTAACATGGCATTTTTCAGTGTCAGGGAGCGGTACCGCGCCGCAGCAAAATGTCATGTAAACAAGAAAAATTACCTGACATATCACACACTATCACAGTGTCTGAAAGTAATGACATTTCCCATATTTGCTGTCAAGTTAATTTTTACATGACATTTTACAGAGTGCGCGACTGGCCCCAGTAAAAATTCCGTTCAATTTTTTCCGATTACTAATTTCGGGTCGGGTTTAAAGTTGTATGGCTAGTTTAGCGAGTGCACTTGTATCATTCAATACCGTAGTTCATTCCATATGATTGGCACTTCTATTCTGATAAGTACACTCATCATTGGATCTATTGTGGTTCTATGTATTTATACAATATTTCTGTTTGGATTTGTGTGCCTACCAAAATTCATCATTTAGGGAGTTTGTGCACTTGAACACTTTTAAGTTTGGTACTTACGTACTAGTGTAAGTGTCTGTAGGTTCCGTGCTAAGTTCTGTAACGGAAGTTCCAATAATATTCCACTGATAGAATTTTATAAATCAGATTTTTATGATGGGGGACTGTTCGAGGGCAAGGATTTTACAACTTTTTCTCTGTCATACACTAAATACTGCTAGACGCATTCATTCGCATTGAAAATTGACTTTTTTATAAAAAAGCTAAGATAAGGGCGGGGAGTTATTCACGCGCAATAAATTTTTCTTGTAAATATATATCTGACTGACAGTTTATGCTATTGGGGTTCGAAAAATTCGGTGGGGTGGGGTCTTATTCAAGAATTTACCGGTATATATATTTGAAAAAATTCGTGTGAGACTATTTATGAGCACGGTATTTTGATTGGATAAATTCATTATTGAATGACTCCAAATGAAACGTAAAAACGGAATAAAAAATCATATTTCTTCTAGACCTAGAGCACGTCTAATTTTTCATCAACTTTTTACCTGCCGTTCTATTGGAGGTGCCCTTCTATCGCAGCTATGTCGTTCTATTAGAAGAAATACGGTAGAATATTCAGGCGTGTATGGTTTGAATTTGAAAATTACACTTCGATTCTTTACTCGGGTAGTTGAATTGTGTACTTCGTGATTGTCACTGATTGTGGTATTATTGTTGGAAATTCATGTTTCCTTGATTGTAAATAGCTAATTTGTGATTGCGACCCGCGCGCAAAATTTGCACCCAAAATATGATTGAATTGTGAAGTAGATAAACTTATTTTGACCAAAGCAATTACGGTGACCTTTCTATTTGGAATGAATGGTACTGAAATTATTTTATTTGAAAATTTGAAATTTGAAAATGACTCACTTATTATTTTACGGTGTGGTTGACATAGAATTGACGTTATTTATAATTTTTGCGGTGGTAAAACAATTTTTTGCCCGAGTGTAATACGTTGATTTTGTACCAACCCGAGTACTTTTAGAAAAAATTGACGAATGGATCAAATTGAGAAAATTTGATTGACATCATTCATAGATTATTCTTTCTTTTTTCTTTCTTTTCCCATTTTTTTTATTGGAGATTCATATAAGATATCTATTTATGAAATGAAACTAATCAGAATTGCCGATAATTAAAATAGGTATTTAAATATAAGCACATTTTTTCTCTAAATTCCCTTCGAAATTTCAGACGTTATAAAATTCTGAAATACATTTTTGGTAAATTCAAAAGTTTATAATTTTAAGCGCAGAAAGTACCCACATTCCATAAAACACCCTGTAAATATTTCAAGTCCAATATTTTGATTGAGGCCAATTTTCACAGATTTCAAGCCAATTTTCAAAATTTTCTTTCACGCACAAAATGACACTTCCGGTTGTAAGTCATGATTACTCACATTTCAACAAAAGCGCTTCGGACAGTCCCATAACTGGAGACACTCCCAAACCCTGGAAAATGTCAAATGTCATGCTAAGTGTCAAAGTCTATTTGCTCATTCACTTGCTTATAATATGTCAAATGATGTTTGCCATTTTCCAGGCCGTTTTTTACGTTACTTTAGACACTTTGCATCACATTTTTCAAAATATTTTACATGACCATATACATTTGACATTTTACAGTATCTGGGACTGCCCACCACTACACTTGACATACAATTTGTCAATTTCTTCGAAATGATTTTTATGTGAACTTGACATAATGTGGAACTGACTCTCTGTTGTCACTTGTCAAATGCATTATTGTGTTTTCATCACTGATGTCTTTATTGTGGTCCACTGTTGTTTACTATTATTACTTATTATTAGAATAGACTTTATACTCTATTTATGTGGAATGCAGTAGTAAATGGGCCTTGAAACTTTTCATATTTGTTAATATGAGAAGTGTGACTAATATTTGTGGTAGTGAATAAGGTGCCTTTTTGTTTCATTTTGCAGTGTGGTCCAAAGTGTAACTGAATATTTTTTTCTGTCTATGTCTATTCACTATGTATAACACAGTATACTCGGCGTACGTGATACTCTGCCCTCGCACTGATTTATGTCTTGTGTTGGAAGCGTGCCAATGATTATTTAATCATGTGATTTCCATAAAAATATGAAAAAAATTCATCGATGTGAATATGTTAATGAATAACGTTATACCGTATTTCCTCGAAATACCCCCCCGGGGGGTGATTGTTTCATAGTGGTCCCGAGAGGGGGGGGGGGTTAAACGAGGGGGGGGTATTTCAAGGGGGGGGTTATTGTTTCACAAGAAAATTTTTCAAAACCAAGTACGAAATTGTCGTCTGAAACGTACGCAGACGTCGAAAAATGCAACAAAAACCGCCATTTATAAGGTTCTGTAGACTAATATTAGTATGTAGATGGTATGTACACTGTTCTAACGTGACACCGACATTGTTTTAACGTGTGTTCTGCAGTACACAGAACACAAACTACAGTTATTGTCATGTACGTTCCCTTTACACTCAATTTGGGGGGGGTATTTCGAGGGGGGGGGTGATTGTTTCATAGTGGTCTCGAGAGGGGGGGGGGTCAAACGAGGGGGGGGGTATTTCGAGGAAATACGGTAACAACAATCAATTTTGTCATCTTTTTATGAAACTCGGACGCGTTAACCATCGTTGGCACACTTCCAGCGGGAACCACGCGTGCAGGGTGTAAAGTAACCGGAGTATAGTTTGTTTCTTGCGACGATTTTGTGTGATGCTGGTAAATCATTTCTATACAACTGGATTATATCAAGTGATAAAAAAACTGCTTGTATTTACATCAAGGATGCATATTTTGCACAGCATATAAACTGGGAGGTGTTAGCACATCAAATGTCTCGTAAACTTTTTTAAATGATTTTCAACTAATTTTAATTATTATTCTTTCACTTTTTCAAATAACTGTGACAGATTTAAAATAATGTCAAATGCCTTTAAATGTGGTGCTGTAAAGGTAAATGCAAAAGCTATTAAATTTTTATCTTTACTAATTACAAGTAGAAAAAGTACACAGCGCCAAAACTTTGGCATTAGCGCCATGGCGCTATCACTTCACTCATGGAACGAACATAAAAATGAAACTTCAGAAAAACTTATTCCATTCAAAAAATAATCTTACCACAAGACCAGTGCGGAGCACCAGAAATGCTAGTAATTCAAATGATTCACACTGTATATAACCTTTGGAGGCGGAGACACCTACACTCATAGTAGCATTTCTCTCAGCTGATGAGACAACCAGCGTGTAACTAAATACTGTGTTAGCCTGTGGCTTACTTTTGTTATGATATTAGTGTTTGCGCCAAAATGACGCCATGCGCCAGTGGCGCCATGGCGCCGGCGCCACGGAGTTGACAAGGTGCCACAAAAAATCCATGCTAAAGATTGATTCAAAAAAATGTGGTTGCTTGTTGCGAAAATGATTGTGTATATTTTTAGTGCCGTTTAAGGTGTATAGAGAAGTGTAAAATGTCATGCAAAATGTGAATTCTAATGAAAATGTTGTTAATGAGCTTTTGACATTTTGCATGATATTTTACATGGCATTTTACATGTCACATGGCACTTTACAGGGTGCGGTGGACTACAAACTGTCCTCATTGTCGCCACACTGGCAAAGGAGCCAGGCGCCATTTTTATGGCACTTTACTATCAGTACGCTACAGCTCACTCCATGTAGGAATGAATGAAATAAGAATATACCTAACTAACCCAAACTTAACTACGCAAAGCAAGCATGTGATTCTCAAAGCCAAAATGTGGAATTACGTGGCTTTAGGGCTTCAGTTTGTGCCATATTTTGTTTACTGATGTTTTGGTATGTATATCATTGTAAATGGAAGACAAACAGAAGGAGACTTGTTACAATACTAAATAAATATGAGTATGGTTCCCTTGCTGACTAATATGGAGCATATCATTGCATACCCATATGGTGGTTCGATATATAGGCTTTTTTGGGGCATAGAAGGAAGAAAAGGGAGAAAAATCGCTAAAAGTAGGTGTAAAATAGCTCAAAATGGGTATACAAGAGCATATAGTACTTGAAATAGCTGAAAATAGGCAGTTAGATGCATGAACCAGTGATTTTGGAGGTGAAAATCTATATATAGGTATGAAAAATAGCGATTTTGAGCGAGAAAAATCGCTCCAGATAGGTAGATAGCTGGGCGATTTGGGGGGGGGGGGGGTTTAGGGGGTAGTAGCCCAAAATTTTGCCTCTGGGATAGATAGATAGCTGAGCGGCCTCCGGGATAGATAGATAGCTGGGCGGCTTGGGGGGGGGTAACCCCCCCCCCCAACCCCCCCATTCAAGACCCCTGATGGTGAAGCATTATTGTACAGGAGTGCCCTTCACAAAATTTAGGGCATGATGATGATAGGTGAAGTGTGTTGAAGACACTTCATCAAAAATCTCATGAAGAGTGTGGAAGAGTCTTCACAGAGGCTTCACAACCCCTATTTTTTACCATGTATAGAAAAATGATGGAAACAATCTGCATCATTTCTTGAAGCAAACGCCATTTGACTTCACCAAAAAATGGTGCGTAGCAGTTAGTCACTTTTTAAAGTGTGGATATGTAACAACAAGATATGCAAAAGTACAGATACGCAATGAGCATCTGCCACAGTAATGAGATGTGTGGTGCACAGTTTGTGTTAACTATTTGTTAAGAAGTGCACAGGCAATTTTCTAGTGTAAGTAGTCATTTGGATAAGTTGGCTAGATTATTAGCTGGAAATTTGGACTGTAGATGATGTTTTTGCCTATATATTTACATTTTCACATATTGTCAAGCTACCGGATGGTGGAATGATGAGAAGCTTCTGATACTTACCAAATCTATGAATAAATTGCAATTCTACCTTTTCAACTGAACTGAATGCAGGATTGTCATTTGGCAATTTTAAATCGTCATAAAAATTAAAATTTCTGCCACTTGAATTATACCCATGCATTGAAAATTACATTGGTTTTCCCATTTCCCCATCTGACTTCCAATTTTCATGACAATATAACAACAAAAAAACGCATTTATTTTCAAATTAAGTCTGTCAACTTGCAGATTTCCCGTCAATGTCCATCACTAGAATTTGTCAAAACACAACTAAAATAGAATGTGTAGCATGCTAAAATAAAACATAAAGCTGACATGTGTACTGGCTTCTACTTCAATGCACCTGTTATTTGACATCTTTGAACCCTAAAATTTGGGATGTGTCACACCCCTCAACTCAATTCTATGTTAACTTTAGAAAATTGTCTAGAATGTTTTGTTCTAAATATTTTGCCACGTTGCTTTTGTTCTTAATTTTTTCGGTACAGTGGATTTGGATGACACAAAATTTGTAAAATTGGAATTATTTCTGAATATTGAACGGAATTTTGGTAGGGACTATTTGAGATTGCATAATTTGTATGTATTTTCATTTTTTTCACAAATATTTATTTTATTATACATTTACTGTATCTTTGGCGGGCCGCGCACTAGTTGACACTTGTCAACTGGTCTGTGTCAACTGAGATTCCGGCTTCACGTGTCGCAGAGCGATCTTCCGTGATATTTTTTACAACATTGTCGCATGTGCATTTAGAGATTGCTCTGCAACACATGAAGCCAAATTCTAAGTTGACACAGACCAGTTGACAACTGAGGCGTCCAATTCTAAAAGTCGACAAGTCCAAAATATGAAAATTTTGAGTTAAGCCCGGAAACGTCATCTGGGGCTACTTCTGCACATTTGTCATCATTTTCCATAAATTTTTTGACCTCACATGCCCATATGGCAAAGTGCCAAATTTGACATAATGGCCCCACACAAGCTGGTTTTCAAGGTTCCCTCTGTGAAAACCCATTATTTTGTTTCCAAATTCATTTAAACAGTCTGTGTAATGAGCCAAACGGCCGCCATCTTTGTTTTTTTTCTATTTTTCCTCCGGAAGAACACATATTTGAAAACTTTGGTAAAATGCGGCAGACAAAATATTTTTTTGTCGAATAAGTACGAATTTGTATGACAAGCTGTAAGCGGCATGTGATGCAGAAAATTATGCTTGATTTTTGGGACTGTATTGTATATTTTTAGCGCTGTTATACATATTTTTAAAAATAAAATTTGTTTTATAACTATAAATATTTTTAAAAATTTGGTTTTACATTGTATATGATATCCGTCTCAGATATATGTTCAGTTTTTTTTTCTCTTTCATTTGATACCATGTTTCGCGATAGAAGTTCAAAGATGATGGAGAAATTGTTGTGATGCTCAAAACATTAAATAATTTTTTAAAATTACATCCCTGTATCTGTAATTATCACATTATCACAGTAACAAGCCCTTATTTTTTCACATCAAAAAAAAAAAACTGAATTCAATAACATTTCTGCAAAACAAGTAATGATATTTTTATACAATCCACTTTATAATTTTTTTAAAAATCACAAGTGCACTTCAAACAGCTGATTTTGTATGTAAATGAAAGCCAAAAAAATGAACAACAAGTGAACACTGACTGAGACGATGTCACATTCAATGCACTAGCACAAAAAAATAAAAACAATTTTATTGTATTGTTTTCAGAAATGTTTTCATTTAATATTACGATCTGTCACAAAATTTAACATAAACATGAACGTTTTTGAAAACTCAAAAGTTATCTGGATCTATCCATGAAATTGAGGAATTGAGTGAAAGTCTTGTAAAAGAAATGTAAAGATGCAAAAAAGGCTTGGATAAATCACATAGTCTTTTTATGTTTCCAGAGATTTTTTCAAAATTATTTACTGTATGTGCACAACTTCTGAGTGTCAGTGCAAAGGGTATAAATTAACTGCCAAGCACCCAGTGGAGGCCATTACAACACTCCGGCCTGCAGCAAAAACACCAAAAACTCCAGTCCAGCTGAGCCAAGCAGTGCTCAGGAAAACTCAGCTTAGTAAATGTGATGCAAGGTGAAAGTGCACAAAATAAGACATATGTTATATGCATAAAATCAGGTTTGGCAGCTGGCCAGATACTGTTTAGTTGATTGGTCACCTTGGAGTGTTGATGCTGGTATTGACCCAAAGATTGTGCAAGCAGTTGGTCATACTGGATTAATTCACCAATGACTGGCAATTGAGCAGTATCTAAGTCTGCCACGAGTATATTGAAACCAGTCTTTCAGTTTCTCTGTGATGGCATCTCGAATTTCATCCCTGTGATTTGCATCTGAAATTTCATTTAGCCCATTGTACAGAGTTCCAACCTAACTGCATGTATAAATCACTTTCTCAAATATTTATCAATTAATGAAATGAAAAATTATATATATATATATATATATATATATTTTAATGCAAGATCATGACTAACAATTGCATGGTACACACAAATTTCAGAAAGATTGATTTAATTAACAGTAGTACCAAGTCCCAGATTCTGTGTTGTTGATAAATTTATGAATTCTGTCATGTTATAAGTACTTTTCAAGATTGGTAATAACTTATGGAAACAGGTGACATATTCAGTTGTCACCTGAAACGTCGCCACAGTGACGTTTTTTTTAAAAAAAAATTTATTTTATTTTATATGAATCCCAAGTTTTCTACAACCCCATCAGTACATGCAGCATAAAATACTGCATGTACACTCTTAATTTTACATTAACCCATCCATCCAGTGTTTTTTAAAGGATTTTGGAGTAAGTTGGCGAAAATCCATAAACTAGCGACGCCTGGCGATGATTTTGCTACTTTTTGTGTGTACAGCGACGCATTTTCACATATGTTGCACAGATATTGAAAACTGGCACGCACAGCGACGTACAGCGACGTCGCCCTACGCTAACTTTTCACAAATGTTATGCAAATTTGAAAACTGTAATGTACATTTTTGAAAACTACATTATTCAATTTTAAGTTTTCAAAATTGTCTTCAGAGTATTATGTTGGCGACGCGTCGCCGCTACAGAGGCGACGCGTCGCCGTACAGTTTTCAAAAATGTTCTGCAAATGTGAACTTTGATGGCAAATGTGACTTGCCGAAACCAATATTCACATATGCTATCACTAATTGAAAAATAAAAGTGCAAATTGCACACTATTGAAAAGCGTACAGCAACGCGTCGCCCAGAAGAGTTTTCAAAAGGAACATTGAAAACCAGCTTGTGTGGCCACAATTGGGGAAAAATGCAAAAAGTTTGGGCAAGAAGTCGACAAG